>CM028129.1:864792500-865392500 GCA_016271365.2 Neoceratodus forsteri | reverse complement strand
TAATGTATATATTGGTGACTGGGAAAGATACACTGAGCTAAGGCTCATTACCAGGGGTCAACCGTAACCTTTTTTTGCACTAGCCAGCAGGGCAGGTTGATTCAAAATTGCACTAGCCCTTAATTATAATGGTAAAGTTTCCAAGAAATACTCTGATTATTGCACATTTATCCTGCTCCCACATTGCTTCCAGCTCCCCAGCAGAAAAAAAACTGCAGTGCCATCACAGACAGTGAGCCCCCCCCCATTGTTTTGTACCATAGCCTCCTCTCTTCCCTTTCTGCCCCCCCCCACACCAAACAGAGAGAGGCTATCACAACATCAAATGTTTAATAAAGCAGTCGTAGCTCTGCGCAGACAATAGCTGACATCATCATGCACCTCACCACACTGTCACCACCACCTACAGGGCAATGTACAGAGTCAGGCAGAGAAAGACATTCTCAGTCCCCACCCTATAGTCAACTGGAGACCTGCACTTTTGAAAGTTTTTGTACAGTCTCAAGTGAGCCAGGAGCACATCTAAGATTTCTTTGGGGTGGGGGCTAGACAAACCTAAGGAGCTTAGGAAATAGAAAACTGAGATTTTTATTTGTAAAAGCATTGATTTTAATATGCTCTGCCCCAACAATAACAGATTTTTCAAACAACATGAAGTCTTACTGTATTCTAACTATTGCAGTTAGGTCCTGCCTTTCAACTGCCCCGGAGAACAAAGAGATAACTTTCCATGGCCAACATGGAACGTTCAGCGCGAGCTCGGTTGAAGCTCCTGTCTACTGTTTAAACTCCAACCGTCAGATTTTTTACTCCGCCTCACTGACAGTCACTCCGGAGATTTCTCCTTTGCTCGGTTCAAAAAAGTCGGTTAAAGTGTCGTTTTTCGCTTGGTTTCTACCGAATTTCTGCTACCGAATCTGTCGGTTTAAGTCTCTGTCTGTGGTACCGTGAGTGCTAGATAGGTTTTACATTTAGTTTCTGTGTGGACAGCAAGTGCTCAGTTCCTTAGGATTCCTCCTCAACCTTCCAAAGTCAGTTCTCGAGCCAGTACAGCTCCTCACCTTCATGGGGCAGAACTGGATACAGTAAGGGCAAGAGCCTTCCTTCCCCTGGACAGGGCAAGGACCCTTATGGAACGGGCCTCTTCATTCACCCTACAGGTGTCTTGACCAGCAAGGCATTTCCTTCAGCTTTTGGGCCACATGGCAGCTTCCACAGCAGTGGTCCAGGGAGCAAGATTCCAGATGAGGGACATTCAGTTCCATTTAAGAGCCTTCTGATCCCAAAGAAAGGATTCCCTTATCAAACTAGTCCCAGTGACCCGAACCCTGATCCAGGCTTTGCAATGGTGGCAGGATCAGGACAATTTGAGACGAGGAGTTCCTTTTGTCACACAGTCTCATTCAGTGATACTCACCCCAGATGCTTCCCTGCTGGGCTGTGGAGCCCACCTGGGGGATCTTACCACCCAGGGTCTGTGGTCACCTCAAGAATCTCTGCTTCACATCAGTCTCTTGGAACTCAGAGCAGTGTTTCTGGCACTGCAAGCCTTTTCCAAATCTGTACAGAACAAGGTGGTCCAGATCAGAACAGACAACACCGCCACCATGTGGTACATCACCAAGCAAGGCGGCACTGGTTCATGGCCTTGCACAGGGGCAGTGAAGTTGTGGTCCCTGGCCTATTCCCTGCAAACCTCTCTGATAGCATTTCACCTCCCAGGGAAGGACAATGTCCTAGCAGATGCTCGCAGCAGGATATCCCAGGGCCATCACGAATGGACCCTAGATCCCCTAGTTTTGAAGGTGATTTTCTCGAGATGGGACACTCCACGGATAGATCTTTTTGCAGCCGCAGACAATCACCAACTTCCTCTCTTTTGTTGCAGAGCCCCAGTCTTGGGCTCAGTCCCCCTGGATGCTCTGATTCTGAATTTGGAAGGGAGATTTCTGTATGCTTTTCCCCCCTTCCCTCTCCTGTTCAAAGTGTTAGTCAAGATCAGGTCTCAACCATGCAAAGTGATTCTGATTGCTCCAGACTGGGCCAGACAGCCCTGGTACCCACTGTTGCTGTCCTTAGCAGTCCACCTTCCCCTGTCTCTTCCCAGGAATTACAACCTGTTGACATCCTCTCAGGAGGATTTGGTATCCGAACCTCAAATCTCTCAGTCTCAAGGCATGACTGTTGAAGAGTTAGAGTTTGCTAATCTGCACCTTTCTCAAGGGGTTCTGGATATCCTTAAGGCTTCTCGAAAGCCTTCCACCAGAAAGACTTACAACTCCAAATGGAAAAGGTTCACTGTTTGGTGCTCTAATAAGCATATTTCTCCAGAATCTACTGGGTTGCCTATAGTTCTGGACCATATGGTCCATGTTAATGGCTTAGGACTTAGGCCAGCTACACTTAAAGTGCATCTGGCAGCTGTTTCTGCTTTCTTGTCAATAGGCAAGCCCTCTCCTCTGTCAGCCCATCCTGTGTTTTGTAAGTTCTTTAAGGGATTGCTTCACCAATCCCCCCTTTAGGGACCCTGCTCCTGCTTGGGACCTTAATGTTTGCATTGCTCAGCTTATGCAACCACCCTTTGAGCCTTTGTCCTCTGCAGAGCTTAAGTACTTGACTTGGAAAACTGTGTTTTTGGTAGCCATTACCTCTGCCAGGCGTATCAGTGAATTGCAAGCCCTGTCAGTGGAGCCTGATTTCATCTCTTTACATAGAGATAAAATGGTCCTAAGAACTAACAGGAAGTTTTTGCCTAAAGTGGTTTCAGATTTCCACCTTAATCAGTCTATGTCTCTCCCTGTTTTCTTCACTGACCATTCCTCCTCTGGGGAGAGGAGGCTGCACAGCTTGGATGTTAAAAGGGCCCTCAGCTACTACATAGAGCGCACCTAGGGTCACAGGTTTGAGTCCCTCCAGTTGTTCCTCACATGTGGAGAGGTCGGTAAGGGCAAACCTGCTACTAAGAGATCTGTTGCCAGGTGGATTGTCTCTTGTATACAATTCTGCTATGAAAAACTGGGTAGAGCCCCACCCTCAGGCCTGAGGGCTCACTCTACTAGAGGTACAGCTGCTTCCCTGGCTGCTGCCAGGGATATTCCTATCTTAGAAATTTGTCAAGCAGCCACCTGGAAAACAGTCCATACATTCACCAAGCATTACTCTCTGGATATCCAGGCTATGAGTGATGCTCGGTTTGGCACAGCAGTACTTCATAGCCTATTCCCAAAGTAGGTTCTGTCCCTCCTCCATGGAGGTACTGCTTGGTAGTCTGCAATAGTCAGAATACAGCAAGACTTCATGTTGTTTGAAGAAAAAATTACTCACCTTAGTAATGTTGTTTCTTCTAATGGAGTCTTGCTGTATTCTGACCTCCCCGCCTCCCCTCTCAGAACCTGGTTTTTGGGATGTGGGTGGCAGGAGCAGTGTTGGCACCCTAGGGGTGCCCCTTTTTCACCCTCATTTACTTTGGGTGTGTGTTGTTTTGTTTTTTGATTTCCTGACTTGAGACTTTGCTTTGAAACCAAAAAACCCTTTTTAATAAATTTAGTTGCCAGTTGGCTAGTGTGAGTTTTACAGTTTCCACACAGAACTTCTAGTGAGTATTGCTCGTAAAGATCTGACGCTTGGAGTTTAAACAACAGCAGACAGGGGCTTCAACCGAGCTCGCGCTGAACGTTCCATGCTGGCCATGGAAAGTTAACTCTTTGTTTTCTGGGGCAGTTGAAAGGCAGGACCTAACTGCAATAGTCAGAATACAGCAAGACTCCCATTAGAAAAAACAACATTACTAAGGTGAGTAATTTTTTCTTCTTTAACATTGTCCCTTCATCAGCCCAGGGGAAGCAGTACACAGGCATAACACTATGCACTTTTTATTTCTGTATAGAGTGATCTATGCAGCCCAGGAATGCCTATTTCAATGTTTCAAATGTACTTTATCAAGGTTTATTTTTGTACCATATATGATCCAAAGCTTTGTTTTTAGGCTGAAAGGACATGCTGAGTGGGATAAGGGTGGAACTGTATGGATGGTGATGGCTGGCATGGTCCATTTAGAAGAGCTGGGGACCCCCTACACTTGCCAGTAATGGCAGCTATGGATCTATGTATGGTCACTTCAGAGTCTGGTCTGCAGTGATGTCCAGGAAAAGAACAGAGTTAAGAGATTTGAAGGGGAGAGGGAAGTTATGGTGAGGCTGGGATAAAACCCCCCACATGCAGGGCTGATCCTGTATACCTCTTTGCATTTTGTCACTGAAATGTTGGATACAAACACTCAAAATGTAGAGAAATAAGGGGCACTGGTTTTAATAATATTGGACAAATTGTTAGACACAGACACATTCAGAAAACTGGAACCTAGTGACTTAACAGCACTCTACCCTTGATCACACCCTGGACACTAGCTGAAAGTCTTAACAGTGGAGTGATACTGACTCACATTGAGTCTTTTGTGGGATCCCTCTCTTGAACTGCTTGATAATTGCGGCTCTTAATGAGCTGTTAATCATACCTGGCCATCTGGAACATTGAGAGAGATTAGCATGAGGACTAGAGAATTCTAAAGTAGCGACTTTTTTAACTTCATTAACAGCCATGAAAATCTGCACTAGTCAAGATGGGCAAGTGGAGAGTTAGCTGCACTAGCCCTGGTCAATTTGCACTAGTGTTTGGGCTGGCTAGTAAAACAATGTTAAGATCGACCCCTGCTCATTACCAGGTGCGACCAGGGGGAGGGGGAGAGGGACAGGAGAAAGTGTTATATATTCAAAATTCAGTACTTAAAAATAACTACACATGGGCAGTGGTGCAAAAGTAAGCCCAGTGTGCAACATGAGTGCTAGCAAATTAGATGTCTAAAATGTAGACAAAGTGGTGGCAAGAAGAACTGGCATGAACAGGAGGAACCCGAGGAAGCAGCGTGATCCTTCCGGAGTTGCTTAAGAGAGAAGTGGGAGGTGAGAGGTTCAAGAGGGCAGGAAGATCGTTTAAGAGTTAAGGGAAATCAGTTTGACCAGTGCAAGTTTTGCAGTGAGGGATAAGAAGAATGTGACTGGATATAAGAAAATGTTTCTTTACTGAAAGGGTGGGTAGACTGTGAAACTGCTTACTGTCTGTGATGGTGACTGCTAACAGGTAATGCTGCTAAACATGGATTGGTCTTACACCAGAGTAACGAGGATTACAGGCTATACTCACTAAAAGTGATTATCAAATCACTAGGATGCTTCTCAATCTTCTTTTCATTTCATTGTATTGTGTATTGAAAACTAGTGGACCAGAGTGAGTAGGATGAAGGGATAGTGGGGAGAGGAGGGAAGAGGGGTAAGGGGATGGAGGAGGACCAGTACTTGGAGAGAATTAAGGAGTAGTGAGTGAGAAGCCAGGACTCCAGGGAAGGGGGGGGGGCGGGTTAGTTAGAGGGAGCAGTGATGGGTAAGTTGGGGAGCATTAGTGGTGAAGAAACAAACTGTCTTAGCTAGTATCTGAGGGACAAGGTTAAAGCATCTGTCCTTAGTAGTGATAATAATAATAAATAAATCAGGCAATGTAATTTACAGTATTAGTTTAATTTTGTGTGAAGTGTTGGAATTGCTGACAGAGGATAGTAAGCCCCCAGCTTTAACCTAGAGGGGTGTGTGTTCCTTGCAAAGAAATGCATTAATGCACCAGGTAGGGTAACTTAACACCACAAACGTAGGCAGGCATACCCATGGGATTTAGGCAAATTCAGTAAAAACTGCGCTGGGCATTGGAGATATACATGTGCTTTTATTTCCATACATGAGGGAGTATTATGTAGGGGCAGTGCAGCATCATCATCTTGCGGTGTTATCAATGAGATCCTGGAGGATGGAGGAGCACCATTATTAAAATGCTGGCTGCACGTGAGCTTTGCTGCAATTTTACGAGTGATGAGGTACATAAATGCCTAATCTTATTTCGATGGGGCTCTTGCAGCAGTCAGTAACAGTAAGGACTGAGCTGCCAGGCGCTAGGATTACATAGAAAACTTCTAGGTAGCAGTATACAGTGGGGGACTGCCCCCGATGTCAGCACGCTGATGTCCGACCTATGGTATAAAAGGGACGGTCCCCCAGCCCATTCCCAGTTCTTTTCCTGCTGTCGACCCACACAGATTAGCCTTTTACAGACTCCTGCTTCTAGTTGACCGCCATTTGTATCGCGTTTCGACCTTGGTTTGTTATTTTCATAACCCTTTTCCTTCGTTTTCTTTGAGTTTCTGCACGTCTTCTTCTCCAGTAACATCTTCTGACCGGTGAATGAAGTATGCCTGCAGCAAGCAGATCCCCTCTATGGATGGCCACTCCTCTTGTCTGCTCTGCCTAGACCCTAACCATGACACTGAGGCTTGCCAGCACTGCCAGTAGTTCAACCAGGCCACGTGGAGACGCCGCTTGAAGACCCCCCAGGCTTCCCTTCTGCAGCAGAAGCTAGCTACGATGGCGAAGGCGCTCCAGGGCAAAAGCTCTTCTTCCTCCCCGGCCTACGAGGTATAGACTTCTTCCTCCCACAAAGCGAAGAAGTCAAGTGGGTAGCACAGGCACTGGGACAAGGATAGGGATTGGCTCCGGTCAACTTCCCGCTCCTGGTCACTGCACAAGTCGGCGGCCGCTTCTGGATCTTCCTCTTGCGGGAGGTCGGTCCCTTCTTCACCAGCAGCCCTCATTCTTTCCAGGCTGCCCATGTCTCCACCTGCCACCCTCAACACCATTTTGGGTGAAGGCTTCTCCGGACTTTGGACGTTGTCCCCAGCCCCAAAGTCCCTGAAGCTCAGGCCCCTTCTCCCAGCGGGTTCTCAGCCAGGTGGCTCGACTGGCTCTTCCGGTAGTTGGTCTCAGCCCTCTGCCCCTCCAATGTTGGCACTGCCCACGTCGGCTCCGAGTCATGGGGCCAACATCTGTAAGCAATGCCCGGAGCATGTGCTCGCCTTCCTCTCACAGGCAACACCTCTGTCTCCGATGGGAGTGACCTCCCCTACGCAGGCTACACCTGTGTTGGCTGCTTTGCCTGAACGGCATCAGCCTCCTTCTCCTCAGCTGTTGCCGATCACCCCGTTGATGCCGTTACCATCATCAACTAAGCCCCAGCCAGCGCCAGACGCAACCGATGCCTGCTGAACAAACGCTGGGTCCTTCAAGATCGACGCCGGCCAGCCCTTCGCCACAAGGGCTGTCACCTGGTTCCTCAGGGACCAATGACAGAGCATATGAAGCCTCAGGGACCGACACAGGGCACAGCCTCCCCTCCCACCTCCTTTGGATTACACCACCTTATTCATGCAGAGCAAGGATCCCCGTAGGAGGCCTCCTATCCCACCTCCAAGGGAGCCTTCCCCCTTACTGGACCAGGTTTGCCCTTCCATTCCCCTGTCTCCAGGTGACAAAGAGGACTGTTGCAAGTAGGATCTCCGTCCACCGACGCCAGTCCCGAACTCTGATCCATCCGGGGGAGGGTGGGATTCTTTTGTCCTCTTCCTCAGAAGACTCCGAGGTATTTAGATTACCCTTTAAGCCTAAGGAACCCAGGGATACCCCCAGATCCCCTCCTGATGATCCAACGTTCCTGGATATCATGGGGTACATTAAGCTGCTCATGGACTGGGACTTGGAGGAACTAGACCCAGAACGCCGACGCCTGGCAACCTTCCTCCATAAAAAGGCACTCTGCCTACGGTTATCCCTCCACTTATTGACTCTTTCAATTGTTGATACTTTTTAACCCCCAGTCGCCCACATCCGGATATCGTTGCGCACCTGCCCCATCAAGGCCTCGGCCCTGACATACCTCATGGCTTGCCTCCCGTGGCAGTGAGCTCCTGTTACTCACCGCCAAGTGCAGATCCAGTTCTTTGGGGGCGACACCTCCGGAGCCGGGTGCGTCCTGGGACAGCCATCAAGCTGCATGACCACATTTTCTCTTTTTTCCTGTTTCCCTCGGGCGTGAGGCGTGCAATGACACCTACTGAGGCAACGTGCACGCTCCTGTGCGCACTTCTCCAGGCATCTTCCCTATCTCTAGCCCACCTTGTCGGCATCAGTGTGCTGCCCCCCAGCCTCCACTAGGGCCAGGCGTTCACTGACTACTGGTGCCCCCCTTCCTGGAAAAGGAGAGCAGTCCCTGGGACGCTCGATCCTTCTCCTCCCCTGGCAACCCCCGGTGGCCCACGCTTGTTCCCGAACACGGGTCGCCGGCGTGGTGTGAGGTGTGTCGCACAGCGCCTCAACCCTCCGTGCCACCGGGCCGGCTTACTCATTGACTCTTTAAAAAATTTCAACAGGGCTGTCTAGAATCACCCATCTTCCCCCCCGGCCTTACCTAAAAAGGCAGACCGACTTTACCATGCCCCCAGGGACAAATCTTTTTATGGGGAGCATCCAGTTGCTGACTTGGTGGTCATGAACATTGCTCATGACCATACTGAAAAGCCCAGACACCTCAGCATGCACCCTCCTGATAAAGGAGTCTTGACAAGTGGACTTTTTAGGGAAGAAGGTCTACGCCTCGGCCACTTTGGCTGTTAGATCATTGAATTTCTAGCCCACATGGTTCACTACCAGGATACCCTGTGGGACAAAGCTGTGGAATTGGTGCAGACTGTCCCAAAAGACCCTACTAAGTCTCAACTGACCCAGCTCCTGAAGTCAGGGTCAGATGTCGGCAGTTGGCAGTCGTGTCCTGTGATACCGCAGATGTAGCCAGATGGGCAATGGCCACTGGCATCTGTATTTGCCGCCATTCCTGGCTTAGGGTTTCAGGCTTTGCCCCGATGTGCAGGCCAAAATCCTTGATGCCCCCTTTAGGGGTTCAGTTCTCTTTGGCGAGGATGTTCAAAACATTATCTTCCTCCTACAGGAAGCCGGTTGAGCACTAAGGTTGGTACACTCTTTGTACCACTCCCAACCAAAACCCCACCGATGTCCGCCCTTTTGGAGGAACCAACATTAGCAGTCTCGAGGACAGTAGCCCAGAGGAGCCTTTAAACATATGGCCACCTCCCAGGTGACAGGAACCTCAGTCTGTAGAGCCTCTCTTGCTGCCCTGCCCATCTCAGGTTCTTCAGCATGATGACCCCCCGGCAGAAACTTTGGGGGAAGCAGTGGGTGGTTCGCTTCTCACTTTACCTGGATGGATTGTGGTGAATCGCCTCAGAACAGTGGGTGCTTCAACTTGTAGAAAGGGGGCATACTCTCTAATTTCAGGAGATGCCTCCAGACAACCCTTCCTTGCACTCCCTTTACGTTTCAGATCATATTGCCCTTATCCAGGAGGAGATCCAAGCACTTCTGCTCAAAAAGGCCATAGAACCTATTCCGTTCAATCAAAGGGAAAAGGGCTTCTATTCCCATTTTTTCCTGGTCCCAAAGAAGACCAGCGATCTGAGACCATTTCTGGATCTCAGCCATCTGAATCACTCTGTTCATATAGAGTACAAGTGCTTCAGGATGGTTACCCTTTAGGGGCTCCTCCCCCTTCTTCTCCAAGGAAACTGGCTCTGCTCCCTGGATATGCAAAATGCCTACCTCCACATTGAGGTTTTCTGGTCACAGGTTGTTCATCTGCTTTTGCTTCCAGAGGGAACCATTACCAGTTCAGGGCCCCGCCCTTTGGCCTTTCCTCGGCACCTCGAGTCTTTACCAAGTGCCTAGCAATAATAGCCCTCAGGAGGCAAGGTCTTTATGTCTTCCCCTACCTGAACAATTGACTTCTCACATCCCCCTGCAGGGACCAGCTGCTCCGGACAATGGAGATCACCTTCAGTTTGTTTCGAACACTGGACATTACCCTAAACCTGCCCAAGTCCTCCCTCTGGCCAAGTCAAAGATTGGATTCATTGGAGCGATCTTAGATTTGACTCAGGGCAAGGCCTTCCTGCCTCCAGACAGAGCAGACCGCCTGAGAGCACAGGCTCAATTGGCATCTTCATCATGTCAAGTTCCTGCCAGGTCGTTCCACAGGCTCTTGGGACACATGGCGGTGCCATGGTTACTGTTCCTCTAGCCCGACTGCACAGGAGGGTGCCTCAGTGGATACTTTGGGTTCAGTGGGACCAATGCACGGACGATTTGGAACAGGGGATCCTCTTATCCAACCCTGTGTGATAAACGTACTGGTGGCTGAACCCCTCCAACCTCCTCAGAGAGGTTCCTTTCTGTGCAAAATTTCCAAGTCAGATTCTCACAACAGATGTGCCCAGTCTTGAGTGGGTTGCCCACTTAGCAGACCGCCAGACCCAAGGGACCTGGTCTCTGCAAAACCCGCATCTCCACGTCAGCTTGCTAGAGATGATGTGCAATCCTTCTTGCTCTTTGGGCCTTTCAGACTCAGATGGACAACATGTTGGTTGTCTGTTATCTCAGCAAGCGGGGGTTGCCCCATTCGTATCCCCTGTTCAGGGAGGCCATGAGAGTTTGGCATTAGGCAATAGAACACAACCTAGTTCTAATGGCAGTTCATATTCCAGGCATCCAAAAGTCCTGTCCAACAGTCTAAGCAGGTCCAGGTCACAGACACACAAGTGGGAACTCCTGTCCTCCATGGCTGAGGATCTTTTTGATAGGTGGGGTCATCCTGAGTGGGACCTTTTTGTGTCCCCACTCAACGCAAAACTGCCCAATTTCTGCTTGCTAGATCCAGAGCATGGTGTTTTCTGGTGAGACTTCTTGTCCCTCTCTTGGGCAGGGAGGTTTCTATATGCCTTTCCTCCCTTTCCGCTTCTGCAGAGAGTTCCTCTCAAGCTGCAGTCTGAGAGGGTGGAGATGATTTTGGTAGCTCCCTATTGGCCATTCCAGATATGGTTCCCATTGTTGCAGCAACTAGGAGTGGAATCTCCACTTCCCTTGCCTCTTTGCTCCGACCTGCGGAGGGTGCTCTGATTCACCCAGACCTCAAGTCTCTGCATCTCCATGCTTGGTTCCTTCAGACTTAGCAATCGCATGATTTGGGGTTTCCTCTAGGGTGGTGTATGTTCTAGTGGCCGTCAGGAAACCTTCCGCCAGAGCCACTTACGCCATAAAGTGGAAAGCGATTCTCCGTCTGGGCTACCGCCTGGCATTTGGATCCCTTCACCTGTCTGGCGAATCTCATCCTAGAGTACCTACTTTCCCTTTCAGACTCTGGTCTGGCCTACTCCTCTATCAAGGTGCGCCTTTCCGCCATCTCTGCGTACCATGCACCCACTGACGGCAAAAATATTGCCCAACTGGACCTGTCTCGCACCTTTTTGCGGGGCATTCTTCTTCATTTGAAACTTCCCATTAGGGACCCAGTCCTTCACCATGGGATCTGTTGTTTATTTTGGAGAAGCTTATTTTCTTCCCTTTGAACCTGCCGCAAGCTGTGAGCTATGCTTTCAGTCATGGAAAGCGTTTTTAGTTGCCATTACTTCAGCTCAGCAGATTTCAGAGCTTCAGGCTCAGATGTGTAAAGAGCCTTATTTGATTTTCCACAAAGACAGGGTATCTTTGTGGACCAATCCCTAAGTTTTTGCCTGAGGTGATGTCTGAGTTTACTTTGAATCAATCCATCCACTTTCCTCTTTATATTCCTGAGTATTCTAATCGGGGGGGGGGAGGCTTTACTCCGGACTCTGGATGTTTATCGGGTGCTCTGTTCCTATTTGGACCGCACCTGCCCTTTCAGGAAATCTGATTAGTTATTTGTTTTGTTTGCTCCCGGGAAAGAAGGGGTCCCCGTTTCCAAACAGTGTTCATCTGCGTGGTTAGCTACTTGCATTGTTTGTTGTTACCACAAGTACGATAGGCCTTTACCATGCCAGGTCAAAGGTTATTCTACCAGGGGTATGGCTGCCTCGACTGACTCCTTCAGAAATGTGTCTGCTGCTTACATTTGCGCAGCCACCATTTGAATTTCTCTCCATACTTTCATTAGGCATTACAGTTTGGACATTGTCTCCAGGCGTAGAGCCGGTTTTGGACTTGTAGTCCTCCAGGGCCTCCTGTCATAAAGTGTCCTATGATTGCTGTTGTGCTCCTCACAGTTCACTGAGTCTGTTCCTTTGCTACTTGGGAGTTGGTCCTTATGGTTATTGCCTGCTGTGCAAGAGTTCCCTTGAAGTAAGATAGTACAGTTACGTAAGAACTTACCATAACAGTAGATCTTTGAGAGGAGCTCTTGCAGCAGGAACTGCATTCCCTCCCTCCTGCCCCCGATTGCTGTTTCTCCATCGCAGGTTTTCTGCCTTCCTCATTTAAGAGGAACCTCAATGGTTCTCCAATTCTAGGATCGTGGATATGTTGTTCTATCCACACTGATTGGCATGTCCTTTTCATTTAAGAATCTTGCTGGAAGGTCTAAAAGCTGGCTCCTCTCACCCACCCAGGTGGTATGTCCCTTGGCTCTGCCCCATGATACCAGATCTTCCTTTCCGCTGGAAGATTCAGGTTCCATCCTTACCGCTCCCACGTTGAGTAGACCCTGGTGCTTAATCCTTTGGATAAATTACCGAAAATCAAACTCATTAGAGTGTCTTCGCATAAGTTTGCGTTAGCAACTGCAGTGGAGGACAGGTCCTTGCCCAGGTTCCCCCGGGGTCCTTGCAGGCAGAAGATGTCTCATACCGACCCGCACGCCTCGTGCGTCTACTGCCTGGGTCATGGCCATGATAACCCAGGCCTGCAAATTTTGTCCATCTGGCAGTGTTGGATGATCGCCTTGCATGTCTGCAGCTCGGATGACCGGAAAAACGGCATCCACTGGTCAAATGTAAAGATTCCTGTTGTGTGGTCTCCGCGGCCACGGGGTCCGCCGATCAACTTGAGCAGATGAAGGCCTTTGAGGAGGAAGCAGCTAAGGCCGCTGAGCAGTCCTTTTCAGTTTTGGTTTTTGTCATGCTCAAACTGGGCACTTCATTTTCAAGCCCCAGGACATAATACTGTATTCTGACTTATGCTGTATGGTCTCACCATAGGACTGCCCCAGAGTCTAAATGGTTAATAGAACCTATGCAAATGATGGAATGCTAGGCTTGAACTAGATTTTCAAATCACTGTCCCTGGTAAACAGTTCTAAACCGTCAGATTCTTTACTCCGCTTGCCTCAGTAAGACGTCTCCAGAGAGCTCTCCTTCATCGCTTGAAGAAACTTTGTTTTTCTCGGTTATTTTCCTAGTAGTATCAGTTATTTTGGTATTCTTTTCACTGTCCTTGGTTTTCAGGTAGAAGTTGTTTAGATTTTAGTTTTAAAAGGGTAAGTAGTCGGTTTTCTCTTAGGTTCGCTAACTGAGGGGAAATTGACATTCTCCCTTTCAGTTTTTGTATCATTTTATTAGTTTAAATTGTACCGATTCGGGTATAGACGGTTGTTTTGATTTAAATTTCAACCGAGGTAACTCCTGGTTTCTTGTTCGGTTAGCGTAACCAAAAGAAAAAGTAGTGTAGACTTTGGAGTTTAATCACTCTTGTTGTCCTGGGTTATATCACAGAAAACCAAAAAGAAAACAGGACCCACAGGTTCCAGCACTGTACTGAGTGCGAGGAACTTTTTGCCAAAGCTGATCCACACTTGATTTGCTTATTCTGTCTCTGGTTTGACCACCTATAGACAGTGTGTGAGATCTGCAATAATTTTCCTCAGTCTACCATTGAGAGACGTTTAAAGAGATTGAAGGAAAGGATGGCTGAAAAGGCTGCTGACCCAGCCATTGAGCAGCCGGCTCCTCATCAACTGGAACCGGAGGAGCTGCCCTCTGAAAGGGGCGATGGTTCCTCCACAAAGAAATGAACCATTGAAAAGGCTGCTGAACTGGTCATTGTGGTAAAAAGAAAGAAGAAGGAAAAGCACCAAGAACCGCAACCGAGAAAAAACGCGGTTCCTTCTGCTGAGGAGATCGCCAATGCTATCAAAATAATTCGATTTTTACAGCCTTCAGTTCTGGTTGGCAAGCAGCCATTACCGATCACAGGTCAAACTCCCGGTTCAAATCCAGCCCCCGGTTTAACAGACCATAGTGGGGAGCATTTTGAAGAAGAAAAATATGAGGAGGATGAGGATAAAGATGAGGATTTTGGAGAGCCCATTGATCCTGGGAATCTGGACATTTCCCCTGATCCTCACAGACCAGAGTCCCCTGACAAGGGAACAGAGAATTTTGCATCCTATTTCTCTTTTATGAAGCAGGTTGCTCAAACCCTCGTCCTCCCATCTCAAGAATCTGTAGAAGATGAGGAAGAGGACTATAAAGAGATGATGGAAGTGTCACCATCAAAAAGATTACTGTTACTACTTCATAAATCCCTGAGAAAGTAGACTATGAAAGTGTTGCAGACACCCAGTTCTGTGTCTCCTACAGATAAGAAGGCAGACAAAAAGTACTGGGTGGCTAGGACTGGTGTTGAATTCCTTTTTGGGCACCCCAGTCATGAAGGTGTAGTGCAGGCCGCAGCGTATGACAAAGCTGGCATCCCCCTGGCCCCTCACCCTCCAGACAAAGACTCTAGGAGGTTAGACTCTATAGCAAACAAAGTTTATCTGGGGTCCTTCCTGGTTATTAGACAGGCCTCCTATATGTCTTATATAGCCAGATACCAAAAGAATCTTTGGTCTACTGTGTTACAGATTGCCAAAGCAGCTCCTTCCTCCATGGCTGCTGACCTGGAGGAAGCTGCAAAAAGAGGAATGGAGGCTGCTAAGATGCAATTTAGTATGGCAGTGGACTCCAGTGACACTGCATCCAGGCAGATAACATCTGCAGAGTCACTTAGGAGGTTTACCTTTCTCAGAACTACCAATCTGACACAAGACACTCAAACCAAAACCATGGATTTTCCCTGTGACCCTATGTCTCTGTTTGGGGAACAAACAGAGGCATATATGAAAAAAATGGATGCATACAAGGCTGCCTGTAAGACTGCAGCAGCAAAAGAGAGAGCTTGTACCCCCCAGAAACACCAAACTAGGGGTGGCAGGGGCAGAACTGCCTACAGGCCTTTTTTTTCAGCCTCAAGCTTTTCCCCAGTATAAGCAAAGGGGATACTTTAGAGGCAGAGGCAGTGGCCGTACTAGCCCCAGTGTCCAGCCAGCTGTACAGGCCCAACAGACACCCTGAGGTGACTGTTCAGATCGCCTCCCCAATCCCAGTAGGGGGCAGGCTGGCCCACTACCTCCAGGAGTGGAAAAATATCACCACAGACAAGTGGGTCCTGGAGGTAGTGGGCCAGGGACTTGTCCTCCGCTTCAGGCTGTTGCCAAAACTGAGGTGAAGGGCCGTCAAGCCCTCTTCCCCATCAGAAACATCCCTACTGGAAGAGGAAGTTTCAAGCCTTCTGTTGCAAAAGGCAATAGAGACAGTTCCCTCAGACCAGAAGGGAAAGGGCCTGTACTCAGGGTACTTCCTCACAATAAAGAAAATGGGGGAGTGGCGACCCATTCTGGATCTCAGACACTTTAACAAGCATCTGTCAAAACCAAAATTCAAGATGGTTACTGTGGCTACTATACTACCAGTCCTAAGGCAGGGAGACTGGTTAGCATCCTTGGATCTAAAGAATACCTACTTCCATATCCCAATAAGGGGATCACACAGGAAGTATCTCGGGTTCAGATTGCCATCAGGCCATTACCAATTCAGGACACTGCCCTTCGGACTGACATCTGCTCCAAGGGTGTTCACAAAATGACTAGCTGTGGTAGTGGCACACCTAAGGCGACACTGGGTGTCAGTATTCCCCTACCTAGATGATTGGCTGATAGTAGGCCAGTCATATCAGCAAGTAATGGAGGCATTGTCACTCACACAGGATACCCTGCACTCCCTAGGGTTCTTGGTAAACCAGAAAAAGTCTGTTCTGAAACCAGTTAAAATGTAGCGCAACAAAACAGCTCAACAGGGCAAGGAGGGCGCTGGAGATAATAAAATTCAAAATAGCACAACAGATAGCTGCACTACTCAGGCCACTTAATGAAAAAGGCGGCCTTATTATTAAAATGCAATACAAAACATACCCGCCAAGCGATACATCAAGATCAAGGGGCCACTACCTCCTGAGTAGTGCAGATATGTGTTGTGCTATCTGGAACTAGTTCAACTGCTCAGATTCATAGGGGCAGAACTGGATATAAGAAGGGGAAAGACTTTTCTCCTTCTTATTCAGGTAGCCAGTTCTTTCAAACTTCATGTTCCAAGGCCAGCAAGGCACTTCCTGCAACTGCTAGGCCATATGGCAGCACCCACAGCAAATGTGTCAGGTGCCAGGTTCCAGATGAGAGATATTCAGTTCCATCTGAGAGCTCACTGGCTTCAAAAAAAGGGAGACTCTGTCAAAGCTAGTAGCCATTACAGTGACATTTCTCCAAGCCCTACTGTGGTGGCAGGAGCAGGGCAATGTCAGGCAAGGGGTACAATTCCTGCAGCAGGCCCCTTCACTGATACTCACTACAGATGCATCCCTCCTAGGATGGGGAGCACATCTGGGGGATCACACAGCACATGGCACATGGACAAAGCAGGAGTCCCTCCTGCATATCAGCCTGTTAGAACTCAGGGCAGTTCTTCTGGGTCTCCAGTCATTCGCCAATCAAGTAGAAGGAAAGGTGGTTCAGATCAGAACAGACAATACAGCCACCATGTACTACATAAACAAACAAGGGGGCACAAGGTCAACTCCTCTCTGCACGGAGGCAGTGAAAATTTGGGCCTTAGCATATTCCCTGGACATATCCCTCTCGGCTGTCCACTTCCCAGGAAAGGACAGTGTCTTTGGCGAATACAATCAGCAGAATAAAGCAGAACCACCACAAGTGGTCACTAAACAAACAGGTCCTGGAGACCACCTTCAGGAGATGGGGCACTCCAGAGGTGGACCTGTTCGCAACTTCAAGCAGTCGCCAGCTACCACAGTATTGCTGCAAACTCCCCCCCATGAAGGGCACAATCCCGCTGGATGCACTGCTGCTGGATTGGACAGGGCCCTTCCCTCTGCTGTTAAGAGTACTGAACAAACTCGGAGCCCAGCCAGCAACAGTGATTCTCATTGCTCCAGGCTGGGCCAGACAACCTTGGTACTCTGTGATTCTAGCATTGTCAGTGACCAAGCCAGTCAATCTTCCCAGGAGGCACAACCTGCTGTCATCCTCACAGGGCAGGATCATGTATCCCAACTTACAGTCCCTCAGACTCAGTGCTTGGCTCTTGAGGACTTGTGCAGATCTGCACCTGTCAGAAGGGGTCATGGAGATCCTCAGGGTATCCAGAAAGCCATCCACTAAGAAAACATATTCTTCCAAATGGAAAAGGTTTACAATTTGATGTCAGGGCAAGGGCATGGATCATACCCAGGCCAGCCTGTCAATAGTTCTGGATTACATGGCCCATCTACACTCAACTGGCTTAAGGGTCTCTACCCTGAGGGTGCATCCGGCAGCTGTCTCAGCCTATTTATCTGCGGATAAGGGCTCTTCCCTGGCTTCAAACCCAGTATTTGAAAAGTTTTTTAAGGGGTTGCTGCATTTGCATTCACCACACAGTGAGCCAACTCCCATGTGGGATCTGAACATTTGTATTGCACAGCTCATGCAACCCCCCCTCCCCTTCAAGCTCATGTCTTCAGCAGACCTCAAGTATGTGACTTGGAAAACAGTATTCCTGGTAGCCATTACCTCTGCCAGAAGAACTGGTGAGCTTCAGGCATTGTCCACAGAACCTGGGTTCATAGCTATCCACAGGGACAAAGTAGTCCTTAGGACTAACAGAAAATTCCTGCCCAAGGTGGTATCAGAGTTCCACCTCAACCAGTCTGACTTTGCTAGTCTTTTTTACTGATCATTCCACCTCAGGTGGGTGCAGGCTTCACAGCCTGGATGTGAAAAGGGCAATCAGCTACTACCTTGGCCACACAAAAGGTCATAGGCAGGATCAAACTCTGCTTTTCCTCATCCTTGGGGATGTGGGGAAAGGAAAACCAGACACAAAAAGATCCATTGTACGATGGATTGTAATCTGCATCCAGTTTTGCTACAATAAGGAGGGTAAGCAGCCACCTGCAGGCCTCTGGGCCCATTTGACCAAGGGTACAGCAGCTTCTTTGTCAGCTGCGAGAGATATTCCCCTAATGAACATCTGTAAGGCAGCTACCTGGAAGACGGTCCACACATTTACCAAGCATTATTGTTTGGACGTCCAGGCCAGAGGGGATGCCAGGTTTGGTACAGCAGTCCTGCAGAGCCTGTTTCCCAAATAGGTTTTAGACCCACCTCCAAAGGCACTGCTTGGGTAGTCTGCATAAGTCAGAATACAGTAAGGGTTACTGAGGATTGAAGAAAAATTACTCCTTGCTAGCGGCGCCGTGAGAGCTGCTACTGCGCAGTCTTGTTCCATGTCTTGCCTCAGCGCCGAAGTTGAGCATGGCGCCGTGTCCTCGGGGCTCTGTGCCATGGGGCCTTCAGATTCCTCTATCGGCGAAGTCGTCAGCGCTGTCTCTGCTCTCGGTGCCTTTTGCTGCACTGTGGAGTCGGGTGGTGCCATCCTCTGTGCCGAGTCCGTCATCGGCGCCACTCGCGGCGCCGTTGAGCCAGGCACCGCTGATAGGGCCGTCATCGGGGCCGTCTTCATCTGCCGTTGGACCGGATTGCGCCATGACTGGTCCCGGCTCTGGAGCTCTTGTTCAGGCTGGGGCCGTGCCCCCTGCGGATTCCGTTCGCAGGGCTGCTGGCACCAGTTTGGGCACAGCTTTGGTTTCTGGGCCTGTGGGCAAGGATGGCAGTGGGCGCCCTCCTATGATTTGGCACAGGGCCTCGGCCTCTACCTCCTCGGAGACAGAGTCGAGCTCTGAGTCAGACGTTCAGTCTGACCCTTTGTGGTTGGCTGTCGAGGTGGGCAGCCCAGTAGTCTCCTCGACAAGCTGGAGTCAGCCCCCTTCTGAGGTGGGGTCGGTGGCTACCGAGACTGGGGTCGGGGTGCTGACCAGCAGGCAGTGGTGCAGACCACCATAGCTCTGCAGCCTGGTCTTGGTGGTTTCATTGCCCCCTCAGTAGTGGTACCCCCACCTGTGGTGTGCCTGGATTGCCCAACTTTGGGGCCGATCAGAGCGCCTATGGGAGGGGAGGGTACTGTGCCCTGGATAGCCCCTTTGGGAGCTGCCCAGAGATGCCAGCTACCTAGGCTGGCCCTCTCGAGGAGGAGGGCTCTTTCAGACTCCGAGGGTCGAGGGGCGTGGGGTTGGCACGTCGGCCTTTTTCAGGGGGTCCACCCGGGCTGTGGGAGAAGCCGTAGTGCGGATCTCCGCTCTTCCTCCTCGGTCTCTTTGAGAGAGTCCCATTCTTTTGAGGTAGGGGACCGTCCTTCTGGACCTATACGGCCCTGGTCGCCTCACGGGGGATTCTTCTGGGCGCAGCCAAGGCAGTACCAAAATGGTTGTTCAGCTGTCGGCTGTGGGGTCTTCTGGGGCACCTTCTTCCATGGCTGCCCAAGGTCCGCTCCTTAGCCCAGGCGGAGGTCAGCCGACATCTCTTCTCGGCTCTGTCCCCATCCCTCTGCCACATTTTCCTGCGCTCCCAGGCATCCTTGGTCCTAGCAGGCCTCTCTCCTGGGAGCAGTTCAGAGCGGTGGCTGCTCATTTCCTGCTTATGTTAGGGCAATGGACAGCCAGGTTTTTCAACCTCCCCCCGTGCAGCCACCCACTGAACAGCCAGTGCCCTCCAGCTCCTCATCCCCCTCTTCTGGGGGAGAGGAAACTTCTGTCCACATCTCTCCAGCTGCTGATCTCGCTGAATATCAGCAATTCCTCATGAGGTTGTTGGAGGACTTGCACCTTACTCCTTCCGCTATTGGCAATCCTGAGCACTCGACGCACGCCTTTCTAGGCGATTTTGGCGAGGCCACCCTTGTGGTGCCGCCTTGGCCTGCTCCCATTTGGGAGGCATCATTGCATTCCTGGCAGAGACCCTTCTCCGGAGTTCCTGCACCAAGAGATCTCAGCCAGAGGTATTGCGCACTCCCGGAGTCTCCAGGTTCCATGCCTCATCCACAGTCTGGATTGACGCAGTTGGATACTCCTGATGGACTTCACGCCCTTCACCGTGACCGGCCCCCAGATCAAAACTCTTCGGATTTTGACTTCTGGGGTAGGAGGACTTTCTACTCAGCACGGTTACTTCTTTCTATTTCTGCATATCAGGCCCACTATGCAGCCTATGACAGGTTCTTGTGGTCCAGGCTGGGTCAGCTCCTAGCCTGATACGGAGCAAACCAGACAAGCCATTGCACTCTCTATGCGTGGCCTGGAGCTAGCAAGGCACCAAGCGAGGGCATCCTACAATGCCAGTGAGGTAGCTACCAGGGTCTTGGGGACAGCGATCTGCACTAGGCGGACGGCATGGCTGCGTCTTTCCCGGTTGTCATCCTTGGCCCGGTGTAGGGTGATTAACTCTGTTCACCAGGAACCTGTCTTCTTCTTCCGTGAGAGACAGATGGCAATTGTCGGCACTTCCTTCATCCGGGGACTCCATCTCACTCTCCCACTCTTGGGCTTCTCCAGGCCCTGAAGGTTCCCCTGTTAGTGTGCCACCCACTGAGAGACAAGGATTTTATCCCTTACTGTGAAACAAAACTTTCTTCGGGGCTCGGAATTATGCAACAGTGATGAATGGTGAAGATTGACACAGATAAGATATGAAAATTATGCATCTACCATAATTATGATCTTTCTGTGTATCTTCACCATTCATCACGATCCCACCCTCCATCCCCCTGGGGCCTCAGTCTCTGTGTCACCTTCTCCTGTTTTTTTAGGAGTGGGGTAAAACGGGCACACAGGAGGATAATGTTCCAGGGAGAGTGGGCAGCAGGGGGGGCACTTCTTCTTCAGTGCCTTGGCTCCACCCCTGTTGGGTGGGAGTTGACAGTTGCCCTTCTTTCTTTCCCCCTCCCAGTTTCCGTCCAACCTATTTCTCCTCATTAAAAAAAAAAAAAAGAAAAGATATTTTTCTCCCTCTTTTTTCACCAGTAATCTTCTCTTGAGAGGGTGTTAATTCCCTGTACCCTGTCCTCCTTCCAGAATAGCCGACTCTGCTTTTCTTGTGTTTGCCAGTTATTCCGTGCCTTGAATTCTGACAGAAAGCCTTAGAAACATAACATAGAAACATAGAATTTGACGGCAGATAAGGACCGCTTGGCCCACCTAGTCTGCCCATTTTCCTACCTAATGGGTAAGCTGCAGATCCTAGTTAACCAACATTAACCTTTGCTACTCCTTGCAGTTCCTATACAATCTGGAGACGGACCAGGGTCTGGGATGTGTCAACCTCTTCCCTCTCTTCCTAAATTCTTTACCCACCCTACCTCCCTCTTCCATTTCCAGAGATTGGGGCCCTTCCCAATCCCTTTAGTTTCCAGCTCTTCTCCCTTCCTGTCCTCTCAGTCGTTATTTCTCCTTTTGGTTCATACATCTTTTCCTTTTTCTGCCCCTTGGACTTCCTTGTCCCACCCTCCACTCCCTTCCTCTTACCTCTCCGGCAACTCAGAACTGGCAGGCAGGAGGAGTCGACTTAGCCTAACGGCCAACCCACGAGCGCCACGCAGTGCATCGGCTCCACCTACCTTTTAAAAAAAAAAAAAAAGCTCCCGCAGGGTCCTGACCCAGGTCTGGCAGATACCCAATAGTGATGAATGGTGAAGATACACAGAAAGATCATAATTACGGTAGGGACGTAATTTTCATTTCTTGTGCCTGTTCGGTAGCAGCCTCAGTTGCCATGCACTGCAGGGCCTGGCTGGGAGTCTCGACCTTTACAGCGGACAACTAGCACAAACTGTCAGACATTCCCGTCCTGTGCACCGACTTGTTCAGTCCAGGAGTCGAAGATCACCTCCAGTGTATCGAGAAGTCCAACACCACCTTGGACTCTGTTACGTCTGCCCAGAAGGAACCTCAGGGTTCCAAGAAACAGAAGAAGAAGCCCTTCCGGTGTTCTGCCCCTGTGGCAAAGCAGCTCCAATACCAATCTGGGCAGAAGCAGCCGGCTCAGTCTTGGCGCCCTCAGCCCAAGTCAGAGGTCTGGCAAACCATAAGCTCGGAGGGAAAGGCCCCGGTGGCTCCTCCGCTGGCCCTTCCTCCTCCAAGCCTTCGCAGTGACGGGAAGGGGGCAGCCACCCGATACCTGTCACGACCACTCTGGGTCCTCCTGTGGGGGTCCGGCTCCGCCACTTCCTTTCCGCTTGGGCCGCAGTTACAATGGACAGGTGGGTCTTGGAAGTGGTCGGCCAGGGGCTGTCTCTGGAACTTGAGCAGTACCCACCCAGCCGAGCCCGCGCCCTACGGGAGGAAAAGGTGTCTGCGAACACTCAGTCCACTCTCGGGGATATTGCCCAACTTCTCCGCAAGGAGGTAGTGACCTAAGTCGCGGATCCACCGGTCAACCCATCGTTTGTTTTCAGGTACTTCCTAGTCCCAAAACGGACTGGGGGGGACTTGGGTCCCATTCTAGATCTGCACGACCTGAACCAGTTTCTCAGGTTGCGCACTTTCCAGATGGTAACTCTGTCTCAGGCAGAACATGTGGTTCTGCTTTCTGGATCTGCAGGACGAATTTTTTCACGTCCCGATCCATCCCTCTAACCGATGCTTCCTCCGCTTCAGGGTGGAGGGAACCATCTACGAGTTCCAAGCCATGTCGTTCGGCCTGTCATCGGCCCCCAGGCTTTTCCCCAAATTCATAGCAGTGGTGGCGGCCCATCTTCGGCGTCGAGGGGTCAGAGTTTACCCATATCTCGATGATTGACTCATAGCAGGTCCCTCCAGACTGGAGATGGAGAGGTCCAGGGATCTGGCCCTTCAAACCTGCCTCAGCCTTGGCCTCCTGATCAACGAGGCCAAGTTGGAACTTGTGCCTTCACAGATGATCTACTTCATCTGGGCAGAGCTCGACTCTTGCTGAGCCAGAGCCCGGCTTCCGGCAGACAGGGCGGAGGTTCTCTCTTCCTTTGCCCAGTCATTTCTGGTTGGGCAATTGCACCCTGCCTGACACTTCCTACAACCTCTGGGCTACATGACGGCCTACACCTCTGTGGTCCAATGGACCTGGTGGCATATTATAATAATAATAACTTTTATGTCACTTAAGCCCCGTTCAGTGGGAGCTGGCCAGCCAGTGGTCTCAGCGCCTAGGTAATTTTGACCAGCTGGTCACTGTATCCCAGAAGATGTGAGATGCTCTCTAATGGTGGACCATCCTGGAACATCTGCAGGGAGGGATCCTGTTTGTCCGCCCCGAGCCGACTGTCGTCCTTACGACTGATGCCTGTCTCACGGGCTGGGTGCCCACATGGGGAGTCACAGAGTTCACAGTCTTTGGACTCTCGAGGAATCCTGATACCATATCAACCTGCTGGAGCTCCGAGCAGGCTGGATGGCACTGACTGCATTCGCTGCGTTCCTTCGGGGTCAAGTGGTTCAAGTCCAGACAGACAACACCACCACGACCATGTACTATCTCAACAAACAGGGCGGCATGCACTCCTGGCCTCTGTGCAGGGAAGCGCTCCGCATCTGGACTCTGATGAGCTGGCTGGAGGCAGATCTCCTAGCCATCGATGTGGCAGGAGCCTCGAATCATCAGCTGGTGGACGCTCTCAGCCGTGTGCGCGAGGCATCTCACGAGTGGCCTCTCCATCCAGAGATAGTTCACAGCTTGTTCTCCCAGTGCGGCACACCTCAGGTGGACCTGTTCGCCTCCAGGGAGAACACAAAGCTAAGGCTGTTCCATGCCCACCCCCATCAGCAGGGCTTGCTGCAGGGGGATGCCTTTTCGAGACCATGGACCCCAGGCCTCTTTTATGCCTTCCCTCCACTTCCCTTGATCAACAAGGTGCTCCTCAAGGTCAGGAGAGATAAGGCACGGGTGATCCTGGTCGACCCTGACTGGCCCTGCCAGTTCTAGTATCCAAATCTCCTCAGCCTCAGCACCAGGCTCCCAAGGCATCTTCCAGCATGCCTGGACCTGCTCTTGATCAATCAGGGGAAGGTATTCCACCTGGATGTTCAATCCCTGCACCTGACAGCCTGGTTCCTGAGCGGCTAGAGTTCTAGGCTTTGGGTCTCTCTGACGATGTAGTCAGTGTAGTTGAGACATCCAGGCAGGAGTCGACCAGGAGGTGCTATCCCTTCAAATGGAAGAGATTCTCCATTTGGTGTCAGGGCAAGGGCCTGGATCCTTCTTCCTGTCCGGTGGCTAGCATTCTCGACTACCTTTGGTCTCTCTCTCCAAAGGGGGTCTTTTGTCTACAACCCTTAAGGTGCTCCTGGAAGCTGTCTCTGCTTACCGGGCACGGGCCGATCAGCAGACAGTGGCACAAGAGAAGGTGGTCTGGCGTTTCTTTAAAGGCCTTGACCATATTTCCCCTCCAGTGCATGAACCACCACCACCGTGGGATCTACTGCTGGTACTGGCAGAGCTCATGGGCAAGCCATTCGAACCGATAAACAGATGTGAGATGTCACACCTGTCATGGAAGACCGCCTTCTTGGTGGCTATCATGTCAGTCAAAAGGATTGGGGAGCTCCAGGCGCGCTCTGTCAAGTCTCCCTATCTGGTCTTCCACAGGACAAGGTTGTCCTGTGCCCCAACCCGAAGCTCCCTCTGAAGGTGGTGTTGGAATTTCAACTGAATCAGGTGATGATTCTGCCTGTGTACTACCCCAATTACACCTCGTAGGCCAAGTACAGGCTCCATACTTTGGATCTGAGATGAGTACTCTCTTATTACAAACAGTGTACGACTGAAGTTCAGGGAGAGGTTCGCCAGCTGTTTGTCACCTATGCTGAAGCCTCACATGGCAGACCTGCAGTGAAGCAGATGATTGTCAGATGAATAACATCATGCATTGACCTCTGCTATAGGTTGTCGGGTAGGGAGCCTCCCGTAGGGCTAAGAACTCATTCCACCTGCCATACCGCTGCATCGGTGGCTGCTTCCAGGGACATCCCTATCCAGGATATCTGCAGGGCTGCTACCTGGAGGTCAGCAAACACCTTCATTTCCCATTACCACATCGACCTAAAGTCATGCCATGATGCTGGTTTTGGGGCGTCAGTTCTCCAGTCATTGTTCCCCAAGTAAATATTAAGGGGGTGTGTGCCTTGCCTCCCTCCTTCCGGAGAACTGCTAGGAGTCTGCCAGTCAGTGTGGATAGAACAACATATCCACGATCATAGAAAAACAGATTACTCACCTGTAACAGTAGCTCTTCCACGGGGTGATCTCTTTCAGCAGGTAATACACTTGGGTCATTGCCAGAGGTCGCTGTGGTGCACGGCAGCTCTTCCAGCAGTCTCTCACCAGGGACTGCCCACACCTGACATCATCTTCCTGTTTCCTGTACAAGAGTGGGCAGTCCCTGGTATCCTCAGTTTATTTTCCTGCTGTCTTCAGCTTGCAAGCAGCAGCTAGTGCAGAGAGCAGCAGTCGTCAACGAGAACTTGAGCTAGAAGCGGAATTTTTCTGTTTCACTTCCTACATCAACAAAATGTCAAAATAATCTACAAGCAGGACAGCGCTCTTTCATTCTGTTGTTGCGGTAGAAAAATCTACCATTTCGGCAACCACACCACTCGTACAAGATGTCTGGGACCCACACATGGACACCAGCTCCTGCATTCATTGCCAGGATTTCAACCAGGCAACCCGTCGACGATGGCTGCAGGAGATAGAATCCTACCTTATAGAGTAGAAATTCTCTCTACTAGAGAATCAGGGGGCCCATCCCAAGGGCTCCCCGTCCACTGATTCTCATAAAAGGCACAAAAAAGAGAAGGAGAAGCCCTCCTCATCCTCTTTGGGCAAACGTTCATCGACGGCTGCCATCATAGGTGCTGCATCATCGACGATGCCCTCTAACACTGCCTCCTCATTAATGGGGGTTTACACCCTTTCGTCGAGGGCACTTTCTAGTGCCCTTCCGGCAGTTCCTGATGAACCCTTTGTTGGTTCCATCGACGTCTCGTCATTTCCCGTCGACAACAGCTTCATTTAAGCATTCTGTTGCTTCTTCCCTGGTGGCCTCGTCGACAAGAGGTTGCGCTCCTATGGGGAAGCCTACTGCATTTGCAGTTCATACCGCCCTTCCTCCCTCACTGCCATTCTCTCATAGGGGCCAGGCGGACAGGGATCTGGACCCTGGGCTTTATCACCCAGGTGCTAGATCTGCTCATACCTCACATTCAATTTCTTCCACAATTCCTCTGGTTTCTCAGAAACCCCCTCCTCCTACCCCAACCCCCTTCAGTGGACGTATCCTTAGTAGTACAGCAGGTTATACAGGCCATTAGGCATTCTTGGCCTCCCAATCCAGGGGAGCCGAGTCATACATCCTGTTTCCCTGCTTCTCCACCGAAATGTTTCCAGGGTGACTGGGACCCTTCTCCACCCTGGTCACCCCCCCGACAAGGCAGAATTCCCAGGAGATATCACCAGAGGTTTGGAGGATGAGGATTTTACTGGACTTGGACTTCCAACCTCAGTCCCCCCTTTCTGATATTTCATCCTTTAACGAGGACCTATCCAGCCAGGCGGCTGCCTCTCCTCCTGATGACCCATCTTTTCATGAGATGATGGTCCAAATCCAAAAAGTCATGGGATTTTCAACTACCGAACATGACAAACAGTGAGGATATGGCAGACTATTTAGAACTACCAGAAGAGCCAGTAATAGTGGTATCCCCGTCCCCCACTTATACAAACCTACCAAAATGCAATGCTTGCAGCCCGGAACCAGCCTTCGACTGTTCTGGCTGTTCCCCGCAAAGCAGATCGCCTTTACCAGGTTCCTCTGGATCATCCCTTTCTCTCCACTACTCCTAAAGCAGACTCAGTAGAGATTGCTGCTGCTCATGATCGTACTAAATGACCAAAGCATATGAGCTCCTTTTCTACTGATAAAGATTCCCGTAGGATAGATTATCTAGGGAAAAAAGGTATTCCAAACAGGTACCATGAATCTCAGAATCCTATACTATATGGGACATATGGTTAAGTACCAGTGCACACTCTGGTCATCTGCTATAGAATTAGTCAATAAACTCCCTGTTTCTCAGGAGAAGGATCAATTATTGACTACAGTATCTACTGGCAGTTCCATCTCCCGACACCTACTCCATTTGATTTATGATGCGGTTGATACTTCGGCCTGCATGTCAGCAACTAGCATTACTTTGCGTCGCCATGCTTGACTTCGCGTCTCAGGTTTTACGCAAGATGTACAGCATAGAGTGGTCAGTGCCCCCCTTTAATGGGTCTAAACATTTTGGCCCAGGCACCCAAACACTTCTAGATGATCTCCAGTGAACGGGATGGACACTGCGTACAGTACATGGCATGTACCATACTTCACAACCATCATACTGTCCCCAAACCACCTTTTATTCAAAAAGAGGTGGTAAATACAAAGGCTCACACAGAGGCTGATCCCGTGGACACTCCCAGCCTTCTTCTAGGCCTGCCACCAAGGGCTCCCTCTCCCACCCTCTGGGTGGGGCTGGCCAGTCCACTTCCTAGTGACCAACTGGGACATTGTCCATGCTTCCTCAACCAGGCCTCGGAAGCTGTGGGCAGTTGCTTTGCCCTCCATTTAGAGACCTGGCAAACGATCACATCAGATGAGTGGGTACTTCAGATCATTCAAAGAGGTCACACTCTGGAACTCACTTCCATGCCTTCCCCCTCGTCCCCCCCCCCGCTCCGTCCATTACCCATCCAAACACATTCCTAGTCACCTGGAGGAACTCCAGGCTCTTCTGACCAAGAAGGCCATTTATCCAATCACTCCTTCAGAGCGTCAGAAGGGATTTTATTCCCATTTCTTCCTGGTGCCCAAATGAACTGGAGATCTCAGACCTATACTAGACCTCAGACAATTGAATCTACACATCCAGTACACAAGGTTCCAGATGGTCACCCTAACCTCCATTATGTCAATGTTGAAACAAGGGGGGATTGGCTGTGTACCCTGGATATGAAGGTTGCCTACCTTCATATCCCCATCCATCCTGCCCACCACAGGTTCTTTCACTTCCACCTGTTGGGACAGCATTACCAATTTCGGGCACTCCTGTTCGGTCTCTCATCCACCCCGAGAGTGTTTACCAAGTGCCTAGCAGTAGCAGTAGTAGTAGCAGCAGCCCTATGATAGGACGGGCACTTTGTCTTCCCATATCTGGATGACTGCCTTATTAAGGCAGAGTCCCAAACCACTCTGCTTTACTCCCTCCATGCAGCACTTACTCTGTTCCACTCCCTAGGGATTTCAGTCAATTGGCTGAAGTCCAATCTGACCCCTACACAGTTGCTCCAATATATAGGAGTGGTCCTAGATACTGTCTCCGCCAGGGCTTACCTCCTGGCCAACAGACAAGACAGGCTCCAATCTCTGGTTTCCCAGATACAAACTTAAAAAGTAGTCACAGCCAGACGTATGTTATGCCTCCTAGGGCATATGGCAGCTACCATCCCTACGGTGGCATTTGCCTGTCTTCATATCAGACCAGTCCAGTGGGGTTCTCCAAAACCAATGGTCTCAACGGGACCGGAGACTTTGAAGACAAAGTCAGAATCACTCCCGCACTTTGTTCCATCCTATCTTGGTGGACCCAACATGCCAAGCAATCTCAAGGCATGCCCTTCCAGTCTCCCCCACCCCAGCAGACGTTGACCATGGATGCTTCTCTAGAAGGCTGGGGTGCATGCCTGGGTCCTTACAGGACACAAGGCAAGTGGGCCTGTTCCCCCACTTATTCCCACATAAATCTCGTGGAACTGAGGGCAGTCTGCCTAGCCCTTCAGGCATTTCAACCCCACTTGTCCCTGGGGCCATTGCTGATTCAATCAGACAGCACCTCAGTAGCTTACTACCTCAGCAAACGAGGTACGAAATCCCGTACTCTATGCAGAGAGACGATAGCAGTTTGGCAGGAAGCCGTACAGCAACACCTTTTATTGACAGCCGTCCATCTACCAGGACACCACAATCTGCTGGCCAGCATTCTCAGTCGCCAGTCTTCCGCGTGTGAATGGACAATTCATCAGAGTTCTTCAGACAATCTTTTACTCATGGAGGACCCCGCAACTCGACCTGTTTGCCTCCCCCATCAGTCACCATCTCCCCAGATACTATTCCATTATCCGAGCAGAAAGGGACGGTCTATAGATGCCCTGTCCCAACCATGGACAGGACTCTTCTTAATTGTTTGCCCCCCATCCCGCTCCTGCAACGGACTCAACTGAAACTGCAACTCGAACCTACCACCATGATCCTCATAGCCCCCCAGTGGCCTCGGCAGATGTAGTTCCCCTACTTCAACAGTTCTCAGTAGCGGAACTCATTCCATTACCAATAAGACCAGACCTGTTGACTCAGAATAAAGGGACTCTTCTACATCCCAGACTGAAGTCACTGCACTTTCACGCTTGGCTCCTGAGGACGCTTTCATAGCTTGTCTCCAAGTGTCCTCCCCTGTGGCCAATATTCTGTTAGCCTCGCGTAAACCAGTGACCAGGGAAATTTATAATGCCAAATGGAAATGCTTTTCCGTTTTGGCGGCTTCCTAATCTTTTAACCCTTATTTGTGTCCCCTGCTGAAAGTATTGGACTACCTGGCCTAGCTTGCTGAGACCTGATTGAGATACTCCTCTATCAAAGTCCATTTGGCCTCCATTTTGGCCTTCCATGAACCTCTTGATGGCAGATTACTGTATCAACATCATCTGACCAAAATGTTTCTAAGAGGAATGTTACATATTACACCCCTCATTAGATGACCCACTCCTCCGTAGGATCTTAGTTTTCTTATAGAGAAACTAACCCTTGAATCTTTTGAACCTGTGGCCACTTGTGACCTCTGTTTCCTTTCTTGGAAGACATTATTTTTAGTGGCCATCACTTCTGCTCGGCATATCTCCAAGCTTCATGCCCTCGTGTAAAGAACCTTACTTAATCTTTCACAAAGATAGAGTGGCACTTCGCACCAATCCTTCCTTTCTACCTAAGGTGGTGTCAGAACACAAGTTAAACCAGTCCTTGGAGTTGCCAGTCTATTATTCTGAACACTCCAATCGGGGAGAATACCTCTTCTGGGAGCTTGGATATGTTGTTCATCCACATTTCTTGGCATGTCCCTTTCCCCTTTAAATCTTACCAGAAGTCTTCAAGCTGGCTTCACCCACCCACCCGGGTGGTAAATACCTTGGCTGCACCCCATGACGCCAGATATTCCTTTCCGCTGGAAGATAACAGGTTCCCTCGTGCTCTTGCAGCAATTTGTAGGCCCTGGATTCAAAACCTCGGTATTTACCGAAGTTACTTTCAAAACTCATTTGAGTTAGCGATTGTGATTCTACCGAATCTTCCCCGGATATCGCTGGAGCCCCTGTGGCCAGAAGATGTCGCACACCAGTCCCCACCTAACGTACATTTACTACGTTTACTGCCTAGGTGCCGACATGACACCTCGATGTGCACATTTTGCTTGGCCTTCCTTCCCAATGTCCTGGACGACCGCATGGCGCGTTTGAAGCTGGGGAGACTGGAGAAAAGGAACCCGCCGGTGAAATCTAAGGAGGCGAGTTGGGCGGTTTCAATGGCGGCGGGATCCGCTGAGCAGCTGGAACAAATGAAGACATTTGAGGAGGAAGCAGCTCAAGCTTTGGCCTATCGAAGCTTCTTCGTTCCGCTGAACCTTGGCTCCACCTTTTCAGGCTACTTCAAGGAGTTGTGCCAGTCTCTCCCCACCTGGGGTGAGGCGCCCTCGGGCTCGCACTCTTCCCGCTCTCGGAAGAGAGACAAGGACCCGATATCTTCGACCTGATGAAGACGTTCCTGGGACCGAGAAAGGTTCGAGTCCCGGGAACCCGTGCTCTCGACTTCGGTCGAGATCACTTCCTTGGCCGCCGGCTTTACGGACCTTCCATCTGGCCAGGGAACCGAGGAAGTGGTCGACGAGGTGGAAATAGTCCTAGGTCCTATCGACCCTTTATCGCCGGCTCAGCCTGACGATTCCTTGGAGAGGATCCCCGTCCTCGTTTTTCCTGATGAAAAGACCCAGCCTGCTGGCATCCCCATCAAGGAACCAGTTCCGTACCCTCGGGTATCACTGATTCCGGTGTCACCCGATCGACCGAGTCGGCCTCCCCGATCTCGGTCTAGAACCCCCTTTGGTTGAACGACCGAGGAAGAGCCATAAATGCTCTAAAAAGAGGCGATGCAACAGATTGTACTCCTCTTCCTCAGACGAGGAGAGGCTTCCTTGGAAACTCCGTCGACGCTATGAGGACTTCATGTGGCAGCAGCTAATTTTGACCGGGCAAAAGCCGGCTCTGCCATCCACCCCAGCCATCACTTGGCTTTCACCTCCCAGGCCAAAGCAGACCCCTTCGGAACCGACTCCCTCGGTTCCCCCACCTGTGGGGCTGGCCTGTGTTTTGGTTCGGCCAAACTGGTTTCTCCACCAATTCGGGTGGAACCACCGCCTAAGTAGCCTCAGGGAGGGGCGCCCTTGAAAGAGGACCGACCAGACACCGGGCTTCCCCGGTGCCTGTCTGTTACGGTCACCCTGGATCGCCCTCGGCATCTCAAAGGTGACATAAGTGGTAAACCGCTCTATCCAGACTCTTCGGACTCTGATGTCACAGGACTGCACTCACATCCCGGGGATGATGAGTCATCCGTGGCAGGGTTGGAGGAAGGTCTTCCCTCCTTCCAGGGCATCCTCCGCCTCATCTCCAACTCTACCGGTATGTCCCTGGAGTCTTTCCAGAAAAAGGCGGAGTACCTTCTCACGGATATCCTCAAGAGAGGGGACACCCCAACGGAGGCCTTTCCAATAGCTGAGGCTATTGTGGGCCCGGCTCTTGAACTTTGGCAGCGTCCTGCTTCCTGCTCAGCACCATCTGCCCGCATGGTCTACAAGTATGCGGTGCCCATGGAGTCTCTTGCGGGGTTCACTGAGCACCCTTCGGCTGAGAGCCTGGTGACCGCCTCTGTGTTCAGGCGTACTGGGAGTTCAGATGACGCTGACTGACCCCCGGACAAGGAGTCCAAGTATATGGACCACTCTGTCCGTAAGGTCTATGCGGCCTCTTCTTTGGGCCTTTGTCAGGCCAGCTCGGCGAGCTCGGCTGTTATGGCACACTTCTCTCATGCCCTTCTTGGGTCATTAGAGGAGGTCCTCCCTCATCTCCCAACGGACATGCAAACCACGGTCAAGCAAGTCTGCGACCAGGGCTGTGCTGAAGCGAAACAACAGCTCCAGACAGCTTGTACGTAGGAGATTGTTGTGCCTTTTCATTAGCAGCCACAGTGGCCACTGGCCGCAGGGTGTGGCTGAGGCTTTCCTCCTTTCTGGCGGATACCCAGCACAAGCTTGCTGATGTGCCCTTCCTAGGCACCGGCTTGTTCGGTCCGGAGTGGCTGGTCACCTTCAGCGTATAGAGCAGTCCAATGCCACCTTGGATGCTACTTCTGCTAAGGGTTCTTCGGGCAAAAACCAGCAGAAGAAAGAGAAGAAGCCATTTTGGCATTCTTCCCCTGCGGTCAGGCAGCTGTTCTACGAAGGAGGTCAGCAGCAGCAGCAGCAACAGCAGGCTGAAGCTTGGCGCCCTCGGCCCAAGCAGGGCCCTCAGCAGTTCTGTAAGGAAGGCCGAGGCACGGGAGCCTCCTCCTCCTCTTCCAAGCCTGCTCAGTGACGGGACGGGGGTTGCCACCCCCATTCCTGTCACGCCAGCTCTTGGTCCTCCCGTGGGTGGCCGGCTCCACCTCTTCCTTTCCGCCTGGTCCAGTATCACTTCGGACAGGTGGGTTCTCGAAGTAGTCGGTCAGGGACTGCCTCTAGAGTTCGAGCAGTACCCTCCCAGCCGAGCCCAGGCCCTTCGTGAGGAAAGGATCTCAGCTTGCACCTAGTCGACTCTCCAAGACAACGTAGCATAGCTCCTCCTCAAGGAGGCGATAGCTCCAATGCTGGATCCTCGTCAACAAACCCAAGCATCGTTTCCAGGTACTTCCTGGTGCCCAATCGGATGGGGAGGGGAGTTTGGCGTCCCATCTTAGATTTTCACGACCTGAATCAGTATCTCAGGTCCTGCACCTTTTGGATGGTAACTCTCAACCAGATCATGCCATCCCTGGAGCGCAACATGTGGTTCTGTTCTCTAGATCTACAGGACGCGTTCTTTCATGTCCCTATCCATCCATCCCACCGGCGGTTTCTCCGTTTCAGGGTTGAAGGGACCCTGTACGAGTTCCGAGCCATGCCGTTTGGCCTCTCATCGGCCCCTCGGGTCTTCACCAAATGCATAGCAGTGGTGGCAGCTCACCTTTGGCATCGAGGAGTCCGAATTTACCCTTATCTCGATGACTAGCTCTTGGCAGGTTCCTCCCTTCAGGAGGTGGAGAGGTCCAGGGATCTGGCCCTCTGAACCTGCTCTCAACTAGGCCTCCTGATCAACTAGGCCTAGTCGGAACTCGTGCCTTCTCATGTGATGGGCTTCATCGGGGCAGAGCTCAACTCCCGGCAGACAGGGTGGAGGTTCTCTCCTCCTTTGCCTGATCATTTCTGGTTGGGCACTTGTGCCCTGCCTGGGACTTTCTGTGCCTTCTGGGTTACATGGCGGTGTGCACCTCAGTGGTCCGTTGAGCCAGGTGGCACATGCGCCCCCTCCAGTGGGAGCTGGCCACCCAGTGGACTCGGCGCCATGGTCATTTTGACCAGCTGATCACTGTTACCAGGAAGATGTGGGATGCTCTCCAGTGGTGGACTGCCCCAGAACGGTTGCAGGAAGGGATCCCGTTTGTCCGCCCCGAGCCGACAGTCGTCCTTACGACCAATGCGTCTCATGGGCTGGGGAGCCCATATGGGGGACAACAGAACCCACGGGCTCTGGACTCCTGAGGAGTCCCGATGCCACATCAACCTGTTGGAGCTCAGAGCAGTCAGACTGGCGCTGTCAGCTTTCGCTCCTCAGCTCAGGGTCAAGTGGTTCAGGTCCAGGCGGACAATACCACAACCATGTACTACCTCAACAAACAGGGCGGCACACACTCCCGTCTGCTGTGCAAGAAGGTGCTCCGCATCTGGACCCTCGTAGGCTGGTTGGAGGTGGATCTCCTAGCCATCCATGTGGCAGGAGCCTCGACCCAGCTGGCGGATGCTCTCAGCCATACAGGCCGGACATCCCACGAGTGGTCTCTCCATCCAGAGGTAGCTTACAATCTGTTCTCCCGTTGGGGCAAACCGATGGTGGACCTGTTTGCCTCCAGGGAAAACACCAAGCTGAGGCTGTTTCCTGCCCGCTCACTGCAGGGGATGCCTTCTCGAGGCCGTGGACCCCAGGCCTCCTCTGCGCCTTCTCTCCATTTCCCTTGATCCACAAGGTGTTACTCAGGGTGAAGAGGGACAAGTCGAAGGTTATTCTGGTGCCCCAGACTGGCCGCGCCGGTTCTGGTATCCAGATCTCCTCCGCCTCAGCTGCAGACCCCTGCAGCGGCTTTGTACACGCCCGGACCCAATATCTCTCAATCAGGGGAAGGTCCTTCATCCGGACCTTCAATCCCTGCACCTCACGGCCTGGTACCTGAGCGGCTAGAGTTCCAGGCTTTGGATCTTTCCGACGATGTCTACACCGTGGTGGAGGCATCTCATAAGGAATTGACCAGGAAATGTTATGCCTTCAAATGGAAAAGGTTTTCCATTTGGTGCCAGGATAAGAGTCTGGACCCCTTAGCCTGCTCTGTGGCTAACATTCTCGACTACCTTTGGTCTCTCTGCAAAGGGGGTCTAAGGTCATCGACTCTTAGGGTGCACCTGGCAACTATCTCTGCTTACCGGCACGGGCCGGTCAGCGGATGACACAGGAGACAGTGGTCGGGCGCTTTTTGAAAGGCCTAGATCACATATCCCCTCTGGTGTGTGAACCTCCACCTCCATGGGATCTGCTGCTGGTTTTGGCAAAGCTCATGGGCAAGCCATTCGAACCCATGCACATGTGTGAGCTCTCACACTTGTTGTGGAAGACGGCCTTCCTGGTGGCTAGCATGTCAGCCGTAAGGACAGGGGAGCTCCAGGCACTTCCGGTGGATTCCCCTTATCTGGTCTTTCACAGGGACAAAGTTGTCCTGCGCCCCCACCCGAAATTCCTTCCGAAGGTGGTGTCAGAGTTTCACCTTAACCAGGTGTTGACTCTGCCGGTATACTACCCTAATTACACCTCGGACGCCGAGTACAGTCTCCGTACTTTGGACCTGAGACCTGCTCTTTCCTGTTATAGGGAAAGAACGGTGGAAATTCGTGGAGAGGTTTGCCAGCTGTTTGTCACCTACGCTGAAGCCGCTCCTGGCAGACCTGAAGTCAAACTGACCATAGCAGGGTGGATTACATCATGCATAGGTCTGTGCTTTGAGTTGGTGGGCAAAGAGCCTCCAAGAGGGATAAGAGCTCACTCTACCCGCCATACTGCTGCATCGGTGGCTGCTTCCTGGGACATCCCTCTCCATGAAATCTGTCGGGCTGCTACCTGGAAGTCAGCAAACACCTTCATTACCCACTACCACATCAACCTTGAGTCATGCCGGGATGCTGGTTTTGGGGCCTTGGTTCTCCAGTCTTTATTTCCCAAGTGGGGATGTGTGCACCTTGCCTTCCTCCTCCCAGAGAACTGCTTGGAGTCTGCCAAGAAGTGTGGATAAACAACATATCCACGCTCCTAGAAGAACAGGTTACTCACCTGTAACAGTAGTTTTAGGAGTGGTATATGTTGTTCATCCACACACACACACGGCCTCCCCAGCTTCGGCACACAACCTTGCTTCCAGTGGGCAAAGATCTGGTGTCATGGGGCGGAGCCGAGGTATTTACCACCCGGGTGGGTGGGAGGAGCCAGCTTGAAGACTTCCGGCAAGATTTAAAAGGGAAAGGGACATGCCAAGAAGTGTAGATGAACAACATATACCACTCCTAGAACTACTGTTACAGGTGAGTAACCTGTTCTTACATACCTTAGATGTCCATCGTATATTATGATACTATACTGATTGAACTAAATCGATTAGAAAGACCTCTCAACTTTTTGTTACCTTCGCCTCAAACAGGGAAGGTCTCCAGGTCACTAAAGGGACCCTCTCCTATTGGCTTGCACACTGTATCACATTTTGTTTCAAGAAATATAACAAACCATTACCTGGACCTGTCCAAGCCCATTCCACCAGAGCTATGGCCACCACAGCGGTCTGCTTCAAAGGAGCTTCTATCTCAGATACCTGCAACACAGCTACATGGTCCACAATACATACTTTCACGAAGCACTACAACTTAGACTTTGCTTCACGCTGTAGAATGGCCTTTGGCCAAGTTGTCCTGCAAGGCCTTCTATCATGATTCCACCCTTCTTGGGTTTGCTGCTCGGGAAACATCCCAAGTGTAGTAACTGCTGCAAAAGATCACCCCCGTGGAAGATAATACAGTTATATATGAACTTACCGTAACAGTAGATCTTTGAGGGGTGTCTCTTGCAGCAGGTACGATCCCTTTCTCCATCCCCCTCCTTCTCTTGGAGAACAACTTCTGATCCAGTTATTTATGGGTTTGAATACCTATGGTACCTCGGATCTCCCTTGGTCCTTGCTTAGCAAGCTGAATCTGGCGGGGGAACTGAGGATACCAGGGACCACCCACTGTTATATAGGGAAACAGGAAGATGATGTCATGTGTGTGCGGTCCCTGGTGAAGACTGCTAGAAGAGCTGCTGTGCACCACAGCGACTTCTGGTGACAATCCAAGTGTATTACCTGCTGTAAGAGATACCCCTCAAAGATCTACAGTTATGGTACGTTCTAATGTAACTGTACTATCTAGGAGTGGTATATGTTGTTCATCCACGCGAACCCACCTGACCTTCCTGGCTTCCGATGCACAACCCTCTGCTTCTAGCCGGCAAAGATCTGGTGTCATGGGGTGGAGCCGAGGGATATACCACTGGGGTGGATGGGAGGAGTCAGCTTTTAGAGCACCTGGCAAGATTCTTAAAGGCAAACATGCCAATCAGTGTGGATGAACAGCATATACCACTCCTAGAACTACTGTTACAGGTGAGTAACTTGTTTTTCAAACCCCAGGAAATCTTACTGTATTCTGACAAATGCAGTATGGTCTCACCATAGGACTGCCCCGGAGCCGAAATGGTTAATAGAACCTATGCTAATAGTGGAATGTTAGGCTTGAGCTCAGTTTTCAAATCACTGTCCCTGGTTGCACTTCCTGCAACTGTCAGATTCTTTACTCTGCTTGTCTCAGTAAGACGTCTCCGGCGAGCTCTCCTTCACTCTAACTGAAGAGATTATTTTCTCGGTTTATTTGAAAGTCTGTTTATTTTGATTTTTGAAGCACTGTCCTTGGTTCACAGGTAGAATTAGATTAGTGTAGTTTTGTAAGTCTCTTCAGTTCCTCCTCTGGTTTTCCAACTGGGAAGGAACCGATATTATTTTACTTCATTTACTAGTTTAATTTAATTGTATACCGTCCAGTAAGGAGGTTTTTGGTAGATTTAAATTCACTAGGGTAACTCTCGGTTTATTTCGGTTTTTAACAACCGATAAATGTCACAGACCAAGAAGCGAACGGGCCCCACAGGTTTCCAACATTGTGCAGAGTGTGGGAAACCATTTGCAAAGGCAGATCCTCATCTTAAATGTGTGTTTTGTTTGGGGTTTGACCACCTTAAAGAGGATTGCGAGATCCGTAAAAACTTCCCTCAGTCGACGCTTGAGAGGTGCTTAAAACGACTGCAGGAGATGATGTCTGAGAAGGCTGCTGAACTGGCTGCAGACAAACCGATTTTGAGCCAAAAGGAACCGGAGGATCAGCTCTCTGACAAGGGTGATGGTTCGTCGGTTAAAGAGAGACCTGCTGACCCTGCCGCTAGCCCGGCAACCGCAGGAAAGAGAAAAGGAAAAGAAAGCACTCAGCGGTTGAACCGCAACCAAGTACCCCAGTTCCCACCGCTGAGGAAATAGCAAAGCTATTAAAATAATAGTCACTTCAACTGGTAACCCCAGTTCAGGTTCCAAAGCGGCCGCGGTTGGACCCTTGAAGTTCTACTCTGCTTCCCGGTTCCTTGGAACCAGAGTTGGACACCTTTGTGGAGGAATACGATGATGATGCTGATGTGAACCCATTGATCTGGATATTTCACTGGATCCTCATCGTCCTGACTTCCCTGACAAGGGAACAGAGGACTGTACCTCTCATTTTCAGTTTGTGAAACAAATGGCTTAGTCCCTGGACCTCCCCACACAGGAGTCAGCTGATGAGGAGGAACAGGATTATAGGGAAATGATGGATGTCCAGGATCCTAAAAGAGTTTTACTGCCCATCCATAAGTCCCTGAAGAAGCAGGTCATGAAAATCCTGCATACCCCAACTTCCATACCACCAGTTGATAGAAAGGTGGGTAAGAAAGAAGTATTGGGTGGCTATGGGTGGGGCTGAGTTCCTCTTCGGACACCCTAGCCATGAGGGGGTGGTACAGTCAACAGCCTGTGATAAAACAAGCATTCCCCTGGCATCACATCCTCCTGATAAAGACTCCTGAAAACTGGATTATATTGCAAAGAAGCAATACCTGGGTTCCTCCCTGGCAGTTAGGCAGGCTTCATACATGGCCTGTGTTGCCAGGTATCAAAGGACACTTTGGGACACTGTGCTGGAGATTGTAAAATCTGTGCCAGCCACTATGGCAGCAGACCTGGAGGAAGCTGCTAAGAGAGGTATAGAGGTCTCAAAGGTTCAGTTCAGGATGGCAGTGGATAGCCGTGACAATGCAGCAAGACAGATGGCTTCCTCAGTGTCTCTTAGGAGATATGCTTGGCTGAGGACTACAGTCTTACCCAGGATACCCAGTCCAAAGCCATGGATTTTCCACGTGAACTTTCGTCCCTGTTTGGACAACAGACAGAGGCTTACATGAAGAAGATGGGCTAATACAAAGCAGCATATCAGAGTGTTGTTGCTAAGGATAAGGGTCCTACCCTCCAAAAGCAGCATGCCAGGGGTCATGGGGCAGACCTTACTGGCCATTTTTCCAGCTTATCCACAATATCAGCAGCAGAGAGGCTATTTCAGAGGTAGGGGCAGGAGGGTCAACAACCAAACCATCCCCAGCACCTCAAAATAAGTAGATACCCCGAGGAATCTGCTCGGGTCACCTCCCCAGTTCAAGTAGGGGGCAGGCTGACTGACTACCTCCGTGAATGGCAGTCCATCACTGTAGACAGGTGGGTCCTGGAGGTAGTGGGTCATGGCCTTGCACGCAATTTCAGATGCCGACCAAAACTGAGGACAAGAGTTTTTCAACCTTCCTCCCCATCAGAGACACTCTTACTGGAAAGGGAGGTGTTAAATCTGCTCTCATTGGGAGCAGGGCAGCCAGTTCCTCTCTCACAGACAGGAAAGGGCCTCTACTCAAGATACTTCCTTACAACGAAGAAAACGGGAGTGGCGACCCATACTGGATCTCAGACACCTAAAAAGGCATTTACTGAAACCAAATTTCAGAATGGTCACTTTAAACGCAATTCTGCCAACCCTAAGGCAAGGAGACTGGTTAGCATCTCTGGATTTAAAAGATGCTACGTCCATATCCTAATAAGACAGTCCCACAGAAAATTCCTCCGATTCAGACTGCCATCAGGCCACTGTCAGTTCAGCACAATGCCTTTTGGCCTTACTTCTGCTCCAAGGGTGTTCACAAAATGCTTGGCTGTGGTTGTGGCACACCTGCGAAGGGAAGGAGTGGCAGGTTTTCCATTTTTGTACAACTGGCTATTAGTGGGGCAGTCTCCCCAGCAGGTCAGAAAGTCCCTAGGGTTGAGACAGGAACTTTTACAGTCCCTAGGGTTCTTCATAAACCAGACAAAGTCAGTGTTGCAGCCAGTTCAGCTCCTGGAGTTCAAAGGGGCAGAACTGAATTCAGTCAGAGGAAGGGCTTTTCTTCCTGAGCTGCAGGCAAACAGTCTGATACAGCTAGTGGGCTCCTTCAAGCCTCACACTCTCAAAACCGCTATCTCCCCAGCTCACAACACTCCTTCTGTACCCACACAAAACCACCTCTACCTATTCCTGTTCAAAAAATAACTGCAAGCTCTCCATTAGGGTATTACGCCTGGCAACCTTGAAACTCTCACTCTTCCTCCTGCTGCTATCAGGAAACATTCACCCCAACCCTGTCCCAAAGCCAGCTAGGATCTCCACCCAAACCCAGTGGGCTGGCACCCTCTCCATTATCTACCCAAACATCTGCAGCTTACTACCCAAATTTGACCAACTGCAAGCCTTTGTAAGCACCTACCATCTCGATATTCTGGCTGTGGTTGAAACCTGGCTCACCCCCTCGGTTCCTGATCACGCTATCTCCCTCCCAAGATATAATATCTTCAGGCTGGATCGTAAATCTAAAAGAGGAGGCAGATGTGCCCTGTATCTAAAAGACAATTTGAAGGGGCACACTGTCCACATTGACCCACCAACATCCAACACCCAACTACTGCACATCAGAATCCTTCTTGGTGCACAGAATAAAGGCCCTATCGACCATCACAGTGTATATCTCTCCTAAAGAACAGGGACCGGGCCTCTGCGCGGTTTTGGATTACATCAAAACACTCCTGCCCGACTCTGAAACAGTCATACTCAGTGATTTCAACATAAACTGGCTGGATGCTGAGACTGAAGCTGCCAGGGACTCAGTCACACACTGGCCAACCTCACCCAGATACTGGACTCCCCAACTAGAAAAAACTACAAAACTGGCACCAGCACCGTATTGGACTGGATCCTGACGTCTCACCCCTCCCGGATTATAAGATCCACTGTTCTGCATGACTCCCTCAGTGATCACTCCCCCGTCAGCTGCACCTGGTCAAATAAATTCTGCAAACCACCTCCTAAATTCATCTTCAGAAGAGTCTTACCCCGGGGACAGCTAATCAACCTAAAAACACACCTACTTAATCAAGACTGGTCCACCATCGACTGGGATACTGACACAAACACAGCACTGGACCATTTCATTCGCATCTTTAATGAAGCCTGTAACATCTTCGTCCCGCTAAAAAAAACGCAAAGTTAAATCTCTTTGCAACCCATGGCTCTCGAGCACTCTCCTCAAGAAGTTAAAACACAGGAGCTATCTCTGGGAACAGGCCAGATCAACAGGAAATCAAGCAGACATCCAAAAATATAAAACAGCAAGAAATTACTACACTAAATCCATTTGCAAACAGAAATCTGACTACTACAAGAAAGCACTCACTGACTCATGGGGAAATGGGAGAGCTTTTTGGAATAACATAAAAAACGTTACAGGACAGGAGACCAAATCACCCCTGACTGTTCTCAAAATAAACGGGAGTATTACACTAGACCATAAAGTCATTGCCAATACTCTCAACAATGCCTTCACTAACCTAAGCAGTGTCCTCCCTCCCCGACTATTTCAACGTCAGCGATACTCCTCTTCCCACCCATGTCTCTACCCAATAACCAACCCCCTTCTACTTCAGAGCAGTTAACAAAAATACAGTCAGGAAATACATCTCCAAAGCCGTCAGCAACACCAGAGCTAGTGCTGATGCACTGGACCTCAAGCTTCTGTCACGCACGCTAGAGGAAGTACTGGATCCTCTCTCCAGGATCTTTAATCTCTCCCTCTCTCTCAGCCAGTTCCCAAATAAATGGAAGTCAGCAACAGTCAATCCAATCCACAAAAGCGGTGACTGGATCACTTATGGGAGTAACCGACTAATCTCTATCCTCCCACCCCCTCTAAGACTCTGGAACGGATAGTATCGGACCAACTCACAGACTATCTGAGCAAACATAACATCCTTTGCCAGCAGCAACATATATTTAGGAAAGGGCACAGCACTGCCACTGCCCTTCTTGAGTTCACGGGTGCCATCCACAACTCCCTAGACCAGGGTCTCCTAACTGGGGCTATATTCATAGACCTGTCAAAGGCATTTGACATCATCCACCATCGCCTCCTGCTTCGTCAGCTACTGGACATTGGACTGTCAACTGAATCTGTGGCATGGTTTGACAGCTACCTTGGAAACTGGACTCAATGTGTAAAAATAATGGACGTGCTCTCTGACACTAAAGAAGTTCGCTCTGGTGTCCCCCAGGGCTCCATCCTGGACCCACTACTCTTCAGTCTGTTCCTCAACACTCGCCCTGCCTCCAGTCCACTGCAGATTATACTTTATGCAGATGACGCTGTGATTCTTGCCTCCCATCAAGACCCTTGCCACCTACAACAAACCCTTCAGCATGGCTTCACCTCGGTTGAAAACTGGTTCAAAGAACATAAATTAATTCTTAACCAGAAAAAAACCAAGACCATGATCTGCACCAGTCACCAAAACAAGCACAAACATCTCCAACTCTCCTTGAACACCTGCTTAGGTAGCCCTCTGGAGCAGGTAGAATTCTTTAAATATCTAGGAATCACCTTAGACTCCCACCTGTCCTACGCTACCCACATAACCAATGTTACAAAAACTGCGAACTCCAGACTGGGTATACTGTATCACCTACGGTGGCACCTGACCAAAGAGGCCCTCACTGCTGCTGTTCAAAGCTCCATCATCTCGCAGATAGACTATGGCCTTATCGTCTGTGGCGCCGCCACTCGCACAGCACTCCAAAGGGTGTCCACCACCCTAAATCAGGCCTGCCGACTTGTCATTGGAGCAAAACGCCTCACACACACCTGCGATCTTTACTGTCTAACAAACTGGCTGCAACTTGAAAATCGAATTATTTACCAAACCTGCATGGTGGCAAAGAAAATCCAGTTAGGGATCCCCAAGAGCCTGCACCCTTCTCCAAACAAAAAACAGCTCTAGAATCACCAGGGGATCAAAGCCTCAACTGTTTCAGATCCCTCGCTGCCACACAAACCAAGGCCAACAATTATTCGCATACAGGGCCCCCACCTGGTTTAATGGTCTAGCCTGTGACACTATCACCACCACTGGTCTTGGTGACTTCAAATTGAGGCTCTGTAACACCCTTGTTGCCTCCAGCACCTGTGATTGCCTTGGCTAATTACTCATCTCCTGAGCCTCCAGTGCTCACCGCTGCCGGGCTCCATGCTCACCGTACTTGCCCTTCTAGGGCCACCTTCTGCCCCGCACTTGCCACTGACAACACCTCCTGGCTGCCTCGCACTCTTTCTGACCACCACGCTCTCTCACCCACCTACCCTTCTCTCCCCCCTGCTACTCCACTCTTCCTTCCTCCCCCCCATCCTCTCCATCACTTGTTGTCTTTTTGCAACATACGTAAACCTTGTAACCTATGATGCTGAACCACTGTTATGACATGGAACCTTTGTAAAAAGGCCCTGGGCCCAAAGGTAATTTCTAATCCTAGAACAAATAAAAAAAAATTAAAAACAAACTGTCCAGACATTTTCTTCGGTTGTTATGCCACATGGCAGCCTCAACTGCCACAGTGTCAGGGGCAAGTTTCCAGATGAGGGATATTCAATATCACCTCAAGCAATACTGGCACCAGAAAAGAGATTGGTTATCAAATCTGGTCCCAGTCACACAAACATTCGTGCAAGCACTTCAGTGGTGGCAGGATCTGGAAAACCTCAGACAGGGAGTTCCATTTCTCCAAGAGCAACCATCTCTGGTGCTCACCACAGATGCATCCCTATTAGGGTGGGGAGCACACCTAGGAGAGCATACTGTCCACGGTACTTGGCTCAAACAGGAATCATTGCTTCACATCAACCTGTTGGAGCTCAGGGCAGTATTCCTAGCACTTCAGGCATTTACCAGCATGCTGCAGGGAAAGGTGGTTCAGGTCAGGACAGACAGCATGACCACTATGTACTACATCAACAAACAGGGAGGCACAAGGTCCACACCCCTGTGCACAAGAGCTATGAAAGTATGGACCTTGGCCTATGCCCTGAACATTTTGCTGTCAGCAGTCCCATCTACCAGGGAAGGACAATGTGCTGGCAGATGGACTGAGCAGGATAAATCAGAACCATCACGAATGGTCCTTAAACAAGCAAGTACTACAGTTGGTGTTCAAAAGGTGGAGCACTCCAGAGGTAGATCTCTTCGCTTCCCCAGACAACTACCAGCTCTCTCAGTATTGTTGCAGGCCCCCACTGAGAGGCTCGGTACCACTGGATGCATTGACCCTGAATTGGACAGAGAAGTTTGTGATGCCTTCCCTCCCTCCCTTCCTATTGCTGTTGAGAGTCCTGAACAAGCTCAGATCCCAGCCAGCCACAGTGATCCTTATTGCCCCAGACTGGGCCAGGCAACCATGGTACTCCCTGGTTCTGTCCCTGTTAGTAGCCAAGCCAGTCAGCCTTCCCAGGAGGCACGGTTTGCTGACTTCCTCCCAGGGCAGGATCCTGTACCCCAGCCTCGATCCCTCAGGCTCAAAGCCTGGTTCTTGAGGACTTAGAGTATGCAAATCTGAATCTTTCAGAAGGGGTCATGGAGGTCTTTAGGGTATCCAGAAAACCTTCTACTGGGAAGATTTATTTTTCCAAATAGAAAATATTTTCTTTCTGGTGCAGGAACAAGAATCTGGATAACACCCATGCTGGGTTATCAGTAGTCCTAGACTATCTGACCCATCTTCAGTCCCTAGGCCTCAGGCTGTCTACTGTGAAGGTGCATCTGGCTGCGGTATCTGCGTACCTGTCAGCAGGTAAGCCATCCTTTCTGGCTTCTAATTCAGTGTTCTGAAAGTTCTTTAAGGGGCTGCTGCATTTGCATCCTTCCCATAGACTTCCTATCCCTGTTTAGGACTTAAACATTTGCATAGCACAGCTTGTGCAGCCCCTTTTTGAGCCCGTGTCATCAGCTGACCTTAAGTATGTGACTTGGAAAGCTGTGTTTTTAGTTGCCATCACCTCTGCCAGAAGGATTAGTGAGATTCAGGCATTGTCTATGGAACCAAACTATGTGGCTTTCCATAGGAACAAGGTGGTCCTCAGGACAAATACATTTCTTTCTAAGGTGGTATCTGACTTTCACATTAATCAGTCCATCACCCTACCAGTCTTCTTTACCGACCACTCCTCCTCAGGAGAGTGTAGACTACATGGCTTGGATGTCAAGAGAGCTATTAGCTACTACCTAGAACACACAAACGGTCACAGAGGGGATAGAACCCAGTTTTCTTACCCTAGGAGTCCTTTAGCTTCAGTAACTGTTTTGCACTTAGCTGGCTAGATGCAGTTGCCACAGAGGTGTGCCTTTAAGAGAGATTTAATGAGCGTAGGGCCAAACCAGTCAAAAGACAGGAGGAGGAGGTGTGAACTGAGTGAGAGCTGTTGACTGCTTCAGAATTTTTTCTCCGCTGGACTGAGCAATATTGCCTCTGAGGTGTCTCCTAGCTTTCCTTGTTGACAGCCTCCTAGTGCTTATCTGGGTAAAGTTTTCATCATAAATTATTTGCTTTAGTGTGCTGAGTGAAAATTGTTACTTTTTCATTAGCGCTGTGCAAATTGTTTATTTTAAGCGCGACGGAGCTATTTAGACTTTATTTTCACCGCAGCTATTTAGTTTAAAGCCTAATTTTATCGCGGGTGCTTATTTTCGACAGTTTCCTTAATTTTTGGCTAAATTCTTGTGGGAACCATCGAATTAGGGACAGTTGCCTTGTGTTTTACCTCAGACCTCGCAGGGTTTACCGCGAGGCACCTGCAGTAGATTTCAAACTTAAACAGTGCCTGGGGTTTTTCTCTCTAGATTGGCAATTCCGAGGAAACCTTTTTTGTTATATTACTGGAACTTGGCATCATCTGTGTCAGAACTGTCGGTAAGGGTCCAGCAGCCACCTGTGTGCAGCTGAGTGTTACTGGCTTTCTATTAAGATTGGCACTGGTATAGATCCCAGTTTTACAACCAAAACAAAAAAGGCACTGGTAATAGAGTTTATTAATTGGGGCAGGACTGGCCGGTGGCATCTTCACAGAAACCTGCACTCAGTTCGTAGGTCTAGAACTGGTTTGCTTTGCTTAAATCCGAGAACATAGCAGACAAACCTTTGCTAATTATGGCTGAGGATAAATTAAAGGCTTCCAATGAAGGGCCATTCAAAAGTACTAATACCAAAAGCAGAGGTGCTGAGGAACCCTCCAGATCCCAGTCAAAAAATAAAACTTCCAAAGTTGAAGTTCCTCACAAATTTGAAAAATAGTAAGAGTGACGAAAAAAGGAAGCTTGATCAAGCCTCTGATGAAGTGGCTAAAAAGAAATTCTGTCAAGACAGATATGCTTCCGTTGCTCCTGGGAAAGCCAATAGTGAGACAACAGGCAGCTTAAAGCATACAGAAAAAAACAAAACACTTACAAACTGCACAGGTTCTTCTGTCAGTGCAAGATATGGAAAAAGCATGGCAACTGTTTCAGACCCTTCAAAAGATGGGTCCTCGATTTACTGGGGCTGGCATGCACTCTTCCACAGTTCTCTGTTCTGTAGACTGTGAGGGTGACGCAGATGATGATCAATTTTATGATGCCCCGACATGGATTTTGAGGGCCTTGAGCCCCAGGAGTCACCCGGACCCTCGCCTTGGGGATCCCCTGGATGACCATGAGGATCCTTCCTCTGTGTTTGCATTTAAACAAAATATGCTGGATACCCTGGACCTCCCTACGCAGGAGCCCAACCAGGATGTCGATGAAGTCGCTTATAAGGAGATGAAGGGTCTTTCATCCTCAAAGACCCTGGTCGTCCCTATCTATAATGCAGTTAGAAAAAATTCCATGAAGGTGCTTCAACACCCCACTTCAGTACTAGGGGTTGATAAATGGCTTCAGAGAAAATATAAATTGTCTAAAGTTGTACCGAGTTCCTGTCAGCACACCCTAGCCATGAGAGTATAGTGCAGCAGGCAGCTTGTGAGAAAGCTCGAGTCTCCTTGTCGCCCTCTCCCCTTGACAAGAATTCCAAGAAAATTGACTTTATAGCAAAGAAAATGTATGCCATAGTTTCCCTGTTTCTCAGGCTTTCTTCTTACATGGCATTCACAGCCAAATATCAGAAAGCGCTTTGGAAATCTGTCCAGGCTATCGCCCGTAACGGATCAGATTCTATGGTGCAGGAGCTGGTGTATATGTCAAAAACTGCCTTGGGAAGCTACTGTGTACCAGTTCCACATGGCAGATGACAATAATGATACAGCCTCTAGGGCAATGGCCCATGCCATATCTCTGGGATGCTTTGCCTGGCTTAGAACAACCAGTCTGACCACAGACACTCAGAACAAGGACATGGATTTTCCCTGTGATCAAAATATGTTGTTTGATTACAGAACCACTGACTACATGAAAATGTCGATGAGTACAAGGCCTCCTGCCAGAGCCATTCATCCAAGCCTAAACCCGCCACCCCTCAGAGATCCCGTCCCAGGGGCGGTAGGGGCAGAAATTTTGTTCCCAGGCCTTACAGTCCCTATCCCCAATCTGACTTTAACCAGTACAGGGGGTCTTTCAGAGGCAGGGGCAGAAGGGGCCAAAGAAGAGACACTCTACCCAGCCATCAGCCTCTCAGTCTAAGTCCTGATGTGAGTGTCCAGGTTGCCTCCTTGTTTCCAGTTGGAGGCAGACTCTCTCACTATCTTCAGCACTGGTCCCTCATCATGTCGGGTAGGTGGGTGCTGGAGATAGTAGAGAAGGGTCTGTCATTACAGTTCAAGCAGCTACCAGACCTCAAGTGTACCCCAGTGTCAAGACCTCTGTCACCATCACAGATACTGCTGTTGGAAATGGAGTTACAAAACCTGGCTTTACGAGCAGTGGAGAGGGTCCCCACCCACGAGACAGGCAAGGGCCTCTACTCCAGGTATTTTCTGACAAAAGAAAACTGGGGAGTGGCGACCTTTCTTAGATCTCAGATATTTAAACAAACACCTGAAAAAACAAATTCAAAATGGTCACTCTGTCACTGGTCATACAGTCCTTACAGCAGGGCGATTGGCTAGCCTCTCTCGACTTAAAGGACACCTACTTCCACATACCCATAAGGAGATCTCACAGGAAGTTTCTCAGGTTTAAACTTCCTTCGGGTCACTATCAGCTCACCGCAATGCCCTTCGGTCTGTCCTTGGCCCCAAGAGTCTTTACCAAGTGTCTCGCAGTGGTAGCAGCACATCTCAGGAGACTGGCTCATAGTAGCAAAGTCTCCTTGCCAAGTCAAGGAATCTCTTTCCCTCACAGAACGCACTTTGGAGTCTCTGGGTTTCCTGGTAAATCTCAAGAAATCTCACCCGGAACCCACCTAGCTGCTCACCTTCATAGGGGCCCAGCTGGACACTCAGAAGGGATATGCTTTCCTCCCACAGGAAAGAATCCAGAGTTTCCTTTCGGTGGCAGATTCTTTCGCCCGGGGACAGCCAAGACCAGCCAGACATTTCCTCAAACTTCTGGGACATATGGCTTCTATGACTGCAGTAGTGCCAGGGGTCAGGTACAGGATGAGACTCCTGCAAGCCTACCTCAGAGCTCGCTGGTTTCAGAGAAGCAACAGATTGTCAAAGTTAATACCGGTGTCTGAGCAATTCCTCCAAAACCTGCTGTGGTGGAAGGACCCTGCAAATTTGCAGACAGGGATTCCCTTTCAAGCTCCTCTTCCCACAAAGGTGATCACCACAGATGCCTCCCTTTTGGGCTGGGGCGCTCATCTAGACAGTGCCTCAGTAAGCGGCAGCTGGACTCCTGAAGAGTCACAGTTGCACATAAATCTTTTGGAACTCAGAGCAGTCTTTCTAGCTCTCAAACCTTTCGCTCCCAGCATAGAAGGGCAGGCGGTTCAGATTCGAACGGACAGCACCACTGTAGTTTTCTACATAAACAAGCAGGGTGGTGCCAGATCAGGAATACTCTGTTTGGAAGCTCTGAAGCTCTGGTCTCTAGCATTCTTCCTGGGAGTCAACCTCTCAGCTATTCACCTTCCATGCAAACTCAGTACTCTGGCGGATGCTCTAAGCCGCATCAGTCAAGGTCAGAGCGAATGGACACTGAGCAAGCAAGTACTAGCCACAGTGTTCAGGTGGTGGGGCACACCAGACGTGGATCTGTTTGCCTTGCCTCCCAATTTTCAGCTTCCTCAGTACTGTTGCAGGCCCCCAGTTCCGGGAACACTTCTTCTGGATGCCCTAATTCTAGACTGGTCAGGGAGGTTCTTATACGCATTTCCTCCCTTTCCCCTGATATTCAGGGTTTTACTGAAACTCAGGCAGCAGCCTGCATCCATGATCCTAGTGGCTCCGGACTGGCCCAGGCAAGCTTGGTACCCTCCCCTTCTCTCAATGTCCTGCAACAGGCCCATTCGCCTGCCTCCGACTCGCTCCCTGCTGACCCTTCCTCAGACGGGAGTGCAGTACCCACGCATACACTCTCTTCACCTCAAGGCCTGGTTCTTGAGGAGTTAGAGGTTTCCATCCTCACAGTACTCTGAACAGGTCCTTAAGATACTGAGGATGGCTAAAAATAGAACACTAAGAAAACTTATGCAGCCAAATGGAAAAGGTTTTCCTTCTGGTGCAGGAGTGAAAAGGTCAAACCCCATCAGCTTCAGACCCTCAGCTGCTAGACTACCTGGTACACCTACAGGCGGCAGGCTTGAAACCATCTTCATTCAAGTTACACCTAGTGGCAATTTCAGCATACCTTTTGGTGGGAAAGAAGAAATCAGTTTTTTCCCACATTTTTAAAAAGTTTTTCAAAGGCCTCTTGCACCTCCAGCCTCCAACCTGGGAGCCAATTCCTCCTTGGAGCATGAACCTTTGCATAGATGGGCTCATGAATCCACCTTTCGAGCCTGTGTCCATGGCCCACATCAAGTTTGTAACTTGGAAGACTGTCTTCCTCGTAGCTATTATGTCTGCCAGGAGGATTTTAGAGCTACAGGCCCTGTGCACTGAGCCGAATTACATCATCCCTCACAACGATAAAGTTGAGCTCAGGACAAATAGGAAATGTCTGCCAAGGGTGGTTTCAGAGTTTCACTTGAACCAGTCCATTACTCTGCCTGTCTTCTTTACTGAGCCATCCATTCCTGGCGAGCAAAAGCTCTACAGCTTGGATGTCAAAAGAGCCATCTTTCACTGCCTAGAGCATGCTAGACAATCCAGAGGCTCTTCCACTCAGTTGTTCCTCACCTACGGGGATGTAGGCAGAGGAAGACCAGCTACCAAGAGAACTATTTATTGTTGGTTGGTCTCTTGTATTAGATTCTGCTATGATAAAGCTGGTCAGCAACCTCCAGTAGGGCTCAGGGCCCGTTCCACCAGGGGCACTGCAGCCTCGCTTGCAGCAGCAAGGGGCATTCCCCTTCTGGATGTCTGCAAAGCAGCTACCTGGATATCTGTGCACAACTTTGAGAAACACTACAGTTTGGATGTGCAGACCATATCTGATGCCAAATTTGGCAGGGCAGTTCTGCAGAGCCTCTTTCCTAAGTAGGTTCTCTGCCTGCCTCCCACTTGGTACTGCTTGGTAGTCTGCAAAATAGTTACTGATGCTAAAGGACTCCTGGGGTAAGAAGAAAAAATTACCGCAGTAATCTTCTTTCTTCCATGGGGTCCTTTAGCATCAGTAAGCTCCCACTCTTCCTCCCTGGTTCACCTGTCGGAGAAGGGCTCTTACGTCGCCTTTTACCAAATTTGCTGTTTCTTATTGATGAGTTTTTACCTCGTGTTGCTGTTGTTTCTGTTTCCAGTTTTGGACATGTGCCTGTTTTTTGAATCCTGTTGATTCATTTTTGGGGCATTTGCCCTTGTTTTTCCTTGAAAAAATTCTGAAGCAGTCAACAGCTCTCACTCAGCTCACAACCCCTCCTGTCTTTTGATTGGCTTGGCCCTACTCTCATTAAATATCTCTTAAAGGCACACCTGCGGGGCAATTGCATGTAGCAGGCTAAGTGCAGAAAAGTTACTGATGCTAAAGGACCCCATGGAAGAAAGAAGATTACTGCGGTGAGTAATTTTTTCTTTTCTGAGTTATGGAAAGGTGGGTAAGGGTAAACCTGCCGCAAAGAGATCCATAGCAAGATGGATTGTGTCATGTATCCAGTTCTGTTAATAGCTTGTCAGAAGACACCAGGAGAAAGGACTGCTGTGTGACTGAACTTCTCCACTGGGACTAAAGAAGAAGAACTTTTGTACTTGGACCCTTAATTTAGGGTAAAAAAAAAACTGACAAACAAAACAAAAAAAAAGTGTGTGTTTGTCTGGGTTAACTGAACTGAATGGGTATCTGAACAGTTATCTAGGCATAAATCTCAGGTGATTGAAAGGACTTAATACTGTGAGGTTTAAATTACTTGTAGAAAGATCTAGTAAGTAGGGGAGTGGCTTAGCTAGAAGGAAGCTACATTTAAAGACTGCCTTTAGAAAGATTCTGCTAATAGCTTGGCAGAAGACACCAGGAGAAAGGACTGCTGTGTGACTGAACTTCTACTGGGACTATATTGCCCTCCTTCCTCCCCTTCCCACCCAAAGCTAGTTCTATTTTTATAGGCACAGGATTTGACTGACAACAGGAACTTCCTGTTTGGGGCAGGAAGTGAGTGATCACAGAACCACCAAGGACCCACCATCCTAGAAGGGCAGAGCTTCCCGCCCCTCTAGCTGCTGGAGGTCTGCCTCTGAGCAAGTAAGTGGTCTACTGAGAAATATAGGATATTCTTGTCTCAGAACAGGACAATCAGGAGCTTAAAGGGCACACAGGCAGAAAGTAAGGAGAGAGAGAGAAAAAACAGAGGAAAGAGTAAGGATTGCAAACAGTTAAGGGGCCAAAAATAAGACATGATTGGAGTGGTGCAGTGCAGTGGCTGTGGAGCAGCAGTCTTCCGGGAGATGTTCTGGAGGATGCGGTGTTGTCCCATCTGCAGGCACCTCTCTGGGCTGAGGGAGGAGGTTGCTCATCTCCAGGCTGAGTTGGCCAGGATTTGTGGGACCTCCTCTTCCATCCAGGGACCACCAGTGCCACTGCCGTTGCCTCAGAGGTTGCCAAGAAAGAGGAGCGGTTGGACCACAGTGGGCTCAGGGAGGGTGAGGGTGGTGGAACAGAGGCACATCCTCCAGTTGTACCTCTCCACATCCCTATGCCATTCTGGCAAAGTGTGGTTCCTCTATGGAGGCACCCGAGTGGAGACCAAGGAGGATGTTGGGAACTCCACAAAGGAGACCCACAGGAGGGTGGCAGGGACCCTGCAGGGAAGGAAACAACTCCTGGTGGGGACTCCATTGTTAGGAAGGTAGAACTGGGGGAAGGAGACGGAGGTAAGGTGCCTGCCTGGCGCCATGGCTTGGAGGGACAGGAGCGAATCCTCAGGATTGCGAGCAGCTGCAGGGAGGAGCTGGATGTCACTTGTCTAATCTTTTTGATGTCATTTGTCCACCTAGGGACAAATGACCTGGCTAAGAAAGGGATTAGAGAAGTGCAGGAAGAGTTTGTAGAATTGGGGAGGGCCTTAGTCAAGTAGCACGCACGGTAACCTTCTTGGAGGTGCTGCCCATCTATGGCATAGGAGAGAGGTTAGGGTGTTCTGCACCATGGGATTCAATCAGTGGTTGAAAAACTGTGTGGAGCTCTAGGATTTGGCTTCATTGGGACTGGGGTCCACCTGGAGTGATGCAAGCCTATACTGGCATGATGGGCTGCATCTGTCCGGGAGGGGAACCAGGATCCTAGGTGATAGGTTTAAATGCTTCATTGGCAAGCTTTAAACCAGCCAAGGGGAGGCACTGGAAAGGAGCAGGAAATCTTAGCCCCCAAATAATCACGGTAGTAAGTGCAGCAAACACCAACATAGAGGTGTCAATAGGAGAAGGGCAGGGTTAAATGGAGAAAGTGACAAAGGCAAGAAGGACAGGGATGGGGCAAAGGGAGTAAGGCCATCAGGAAATGGAGGGTAATGAGTACCAATGCTCGTAGTCTGGGCAACAAGCTCCTGAGCTGGTGGCCTTGATGAAGAGGGATGCCTGATATCGTAGCAGTCACAGAAACATGGTACACAGAGAACCATGACTGGATGTTAACATACCAGGGTACATAACCTACAGGAGAGACAGGCAGGGGAGAAGAGGGAGGAGTAGCTCTCTATGTAAAGGAAGGATAAAAGCAACTGAACAAGAGAGTAAACAGGGAGGAGAGGAGGCACTGTGGGTCACCTTGAGACTGGAAAGGGCACCACAATCCGCACAGGGGTTAGGTACAGACCCCATGTCGGGGGAGGAATGGACAAGGATATGATAGAAGGCATTCTTAGAATGGCAGAGAAAGGGAGATACTGTTGATGGGAGACCTGAATATGCCAGATGTTAACTGGAGCACATTTGCTGCAGCCACATCCAAGAGCAGGGCCATTCTTGATGCCCTACAGGTGGCAGGCCTTAGACAGCTAGTTTCAGAACCCACTTGAGGGAGCAGTCTTAGACCTCGTACTCTCAAACGGGGGCAGTGAGAGGATCTCAGATCTAGAAGTGGGTTGCCATCTGGGGACAAGTGACCATCAAACAGTGTGGTTCACGTTAAACTCAGCTACAGAGTCAAGCTTACAAAAGTGAGGGTACTGGACTTTAGGAGGGCTGACTTTGGCAAGATGGGAGAGTGCCTCAGAAAAGCACTAGCAAACAGGCTAGAAGGAGGTGTGGAGCAACAATGGGGAATCATCAGAACTGCCATCACAGAGGCAACAAGCCTTTGTGTGAAGCAAATAAACAAATCAAATCGAAAGAAAAGCCACTATGGTTCTCAAAAGAGGTGGCTGTGAAAGTCAGGAAGAAAAGATAGTATTCGGAAGTATAAGGAAACACAGCAGGAGCAGGACAGAGAGCTGTACCAGTTAAGGCAGAAGGAAGCAGGGAGGAAGTCAGAATAGCAAAGGCCCAAACTGAGGAAAGATAGCCAACTCAGTTAAGAAGGGGATAAAACCTTTATAGGTACATCAGCGAGCGTAGAAAGACAAAGGAGGGATATTGAGGCTGAATAGAATGAACGTGGGGGGACAGTAAAAGCAGGGATACTGAATGAATATTTCTGCTCAGTATTCACAAAAGAGGAGGGGGAAGTGCCTAATCCAATTAACAGAAGCACTCTTGATAGGGGGGTTGATCCCAGTCCTTTCACAGAAGAAAGGGTTCTGCAAGAACTCCTAAAACTGAAGGTAGACAAAGCAATGGGTCCTGATGGAATTCACCCCAGAATTCTAAAAGAATTAAGGGAGGAACTAGTGAAACCACTGGCTACTCTTTTTAATAAATCATGGGAGGATGGTGTGGTACCCGAGGACTGGAGGAAGGCGGATGTGATTCCCCTTCACAAAAGTGGGACCAAGACAGAGGCAGGAAACTACAGACCTGTCAGTCTGACCTCTGTGGTAGGGAAAGTGATGGAGTCACTTCTGAAGGAAAGAATAGTTGAGTACCTAGAGGCCAGTGGAGCACAGGACCCAAGGCAGCATGGGTTCACAGCGGAAGGTCATGTCAGACAAATCTATTAGATTTCTTTGACTGGTGACCAAAGTAGTAGACCAGGAGGGCTGTGACATGGCCTACGAGACTTTAGCAAGGCATTTGACACAGTCCCACACAAAAGATTAATAGTCAGATTAACCAGCCTGGGAGTGGGTCCCAGGGTGGTAGCCTGGGTAAAACATTGGCTGCACAACAGGACACAGAAGGTAATTGTAAATGGAGTCCACTCTGAAGAAAGAGGGTTACTAGTGGGGTACCGCAGGGTTCAGTATTGGGTCCAGTCCTTTTTAATGTCTTCATCAGTGACATTGCAGAGGGACTGGAAGGAAAAGTATGCCTTTTTGCAGATGACACAAAGATCTGCAACAGGGTTGATACACAAGGAGGCGTGGAAAGGATGAAAAGGGACTTGGCAAGGTTGGAGGAATGGTCAGAAGTATGGCAGCTAGGATTCAATGCAAAGAAGTGCAAAATAATGCACCTGGGAAACAAGAACCCAGGGGAAGAATACACAATGGGTGGGAGGTAGTAACAACAACAAAAAAGGAAAGGGACCTGGGGGTAATCATATCAGATGACCTTAAGGTTAGCAAGCAATGTGAGAAGGCAGTAGGGAGGGCTGGGGGTATACTGGGATGTATAGGGAGAGGCATCAGCAGCAGAAAACAGGAAGTTGTTATCCCTCTGTACAGACAGTTGGTGAGACCCCATCTGGAGTACTGTGTCCAGTTCTGGAGACCCCATCTCCGCAAGGACATACAGGATAGAGGTAGTCCAGAGGAGGGCAACTAAAATGGTGCAGGGTCTGCAAGAGAAGTCATATGAGGAGAGACTAAAGGAGCTTAATATGTATACCCTTGAGGAAAGAAGGGAGAGGGGGACATGATAGAAACTTTTAGCACTCAGTGGAATCAACAAAGTCCAAGAGGGTAGCATGTTTCAGAAAAAGAGACTTGCAAGAACAAGGGACACAATTTAAAGATAGAAGGAGGGCGGTTCAGGGCAATGTGAGGAAGTATTATTTCACAGAGAGGGTAGTGATGCATGGAACAGCCTTCCTGAGGAGGTTGTGGGGTCTAAAACTGTGGGAGAATTCAAGAATGCATGGGACAGACATAAGGCAATTCTTGTGGGGGGTAGGAAGAAATAGGCTGTTGGTTAGCTAGGATCTGCGGCCTATCCTGTAGGTAGGGAAATGGGCAGACTAGATGGGCCAAGCGGTCCTTATCTGCCATCAAAGTCTATGTTTCTATGGCAAAGTGTTTAAGCAGCCCCCACAAGGGCTCAGGGCCCATTCTACTAGAAGGACTGCTGCATCAGTAGCAGCTTCTCGAGACATCCCTCTTCTGGAAATCTGTAAAGCAGCTACCTGGAAAACAGTTCACACATTCACCAAGCATTACTGCCTGGATACTCAGGCTAGGAGAGATGCTAGGTTTGGCACAGCAGTTCTGCAGAGCCTGTTTCCTAAATAGGTCCTCTGCCCGCCTCCAAAGGCACTGCTTGGGTAGTCTGTATTTGTCAGAATACAGTAAGATTTACTGGAGTTTAAAGAAAACATTACTTACTATAGTAATCTTGTTTCTTCTAAGGGAATCTTACTGTATTCTGAGCTCCCACCCTTCCTGCCCTGCTAGGACCTACAGGGCTCTGCTCACTACCTGTATAACTGATGTTGGAAACCTGTGGGTACATGTTAGTTTTTTGGGCATCTGTTGACTTGAGTCTTACAGATGCCTCCTGTTTGTTAGGAGTTTTTGTTCCCCTGAATAGGGGTATTTATGGATAGTGAATTTAGGTTGAATAGTTAGTACTTTTAGCTTCTGCATGCTTCATAAGAATCTGACGGTTCCAGGAGGTGCAACAAGGGAAAGTGATTTGAAAACTGAGCTTGAGCCCAACTTTCCACTATTAGCATAGGTTGTATTAACCATTTCGGCTCCGGGGCAGTCCTATGGTGAGACCATAGTGCATGTGTCGGAATACAGTAAGATTCCCTTAGAAGAAGCAAGATTACTATGGCAAGTAATGTTTTCTTTCTGTACATGCTGGGGTCTCTGGCGGAGAATGGGATGGGCTGGGTGACCGCCCTTTTGCACCATGGGTAGGACGTCAGTGTGCTGTGCCGACATTGACGGTCCCCACTGTATACTGCTAGCTAGAAGTTTTCCGTGGGTCCTAGTGCCTGGCGGCTTAGTCCTTATGGTTATTGCCTGCTGCAAGAGCTCCTCTTGAAGATCTACTGTTATGGTAAGTCCTTACATAACTGTACTATTTCTTATGGTGCTTGCAGGGGGGATTGGAGAAGTGAAACCCCGATCTGTGCAAGAGTCGGGGCTTCACCTCTCCTGGTAGAACTCCTTTAACATGTGCCATATGTAACAGGAAAATACAAACCTGTAAAACAAACCAAGAAACAACAGCAGTACCAGCTACTGCTTCTGCTGAAGAACTGCTGGAAATTGCATGGGAGGTACAGATAACCCTCTTAATTCACTGCGGGCGTTATGGGGGGCTATGTGCAGCTACCGAGACAGATGAATGCAGTTCAGGAATATGACAAAATCTGGACTGCAGAAAAGCATGGGGGAAATTGAGAGGAATTATTTTTCTCCCATGTTTTATCCTGGTAGTATTGGGAAGGGTTTGAACTTTATTAAAGGGGATCTGTAACCAGAACATGAAGTCTACTAAAATAAGACCCTACCCCCCAATCTAGCACTAGATGAATACACACTGAGCAATTAGAACTCTAAAGACACATTTTATAACATTTAGCACCCCTATACCCCTGCCATTTTTCCACAATATTGGGGCATAGAGAAAACTATGGACTCCATGATGATGATGTCCATGCCTCACCCCTGGTGAGAGCATGAAAGTATGTACACGGACTACAGCCTAATCAGTCTCGCAGTGTGTACTCGTATCCTAGTTTTATTTAATCAGTACCTAAAAAGTTGCTGCACTTTCAGCTCTGGGAATAAACATTATGATGAAGCCGCCAAGCAAACCGCTGCTGGCTCTTGAGTGAGGTCTACAGGCAAGAGCGTGCCTCAGCCTACTGGCAGCTCTGGGTACTGTTAATCTAATATGGACAGTAGTAATACTATGGAGAAAAGTGCAGATCAGTGGTACTGTGACCGCATTTCCAGTAGTGAGTTACAGACTTGGAAAGTAGCTTAACTAATGCTTGTTTTCACTGCAGACACCACTCTAGCAGTTTATCTTAGTGTCTGTTACCAGTACCTGCACTTTTCTTCATAGTGTTATTATTGTCCCATATTAGATTAATAGTACTGGGAGCTGCCAGTAGGAAGCGGCATGTACGCTCACCTTAGAGCACATTCCGAGCTGACTGCAGGTGCATGACAGCTTCATCATTATGCTTATTCCCAGAGTTGAAAGTGCAGCAGCAGCTTCAATTTCCGTCCACCAGTGCAGAAGAGTGGCATCAGGCATGGACAAGGAGTGGTGCCTGTTATACCAGTAGGTGTGATGAGCTACAATTGTGATATGGGTGCACACAGTGAGACCGATTAGGCTGTCGTTTGTGTAGATAAGTTCATGCTGTCACCAGGTGGTGAGGCATGGATGTGAACAAGATGGCCTATAGTTTCCTCTGTGCCCCAGTATTGTGGAAAGATGGCAGTGCACGGGGTGAGGGGACGCTAACAGTTATAAAATGTGTCTTTTGGAGTTTTAGTTGGTCCAATATGTATTCCTGTAGGGCTAGATTAGAAGGGGGAGGGGTACGGGTCTTATTTAAAAGAAGAAAAAAAAATTTTTTCTAGGTACAGATTCCCATTACATTATTTGCCAACAGTGGACTGACACTTGGTAAAACGGTTCTGAGATGAGACTTCAAGTTCCCCTTTAAAAATGTAAGAAAAATAATGAAAATGTAAATCCAGACCTGGTTTATTTCAGCTTCAGATAGAGGTGGACGTGCAAGGAGTTGACATAGTGAAGTGGTAGACTAGTTCAGTCAGTGCCAGTGAGAGAGCCTGAGGAAGAAAAGCAGCTTCTGTGTGGTAAAACATGTGCACGATATCTATATGCATTTGATACTGACAGTCTGAAACAAATGGCATCACTGAGCAACACACGCGTTTTATCCAGTGCAGGAGTAATAACATGTTCATGACAGGCAGCAGTCCTACTTTAGCCAAGATGCATTCACTTGTATCGATTAACCTTTGAGCTGCTGGGAGGTTGTACTATAAATTTCATTGCTTGATTTTTAATAACATACAGAACATAAAGAAAGGGCAGCTGTGCTTTCAATAGCAAGTTGGGCTGACAATGCATATAATTCGACTAACAATAGTAATGCGGGGCAGTGGTGCAGACCGTCAAAATGACCTAAAATGCAGGACATCATGCCAAATCTTGGATTGTTGAGAGGTGTTGGTAGAAGGGGACAGTGAGCAGCAGGCTGATGGATGGAGGATGCAGATGAAAGAATCAAGACGCTCTGCGATAGTAGCAGCTACACAGAGTTCCGCCCCACAAGCTGAGAACAATGTCGTGATCAGCCGTGCTGATCATTGGGCTGTCACTGCTGAGCCCACTGCAGCTAGAGCTGCATTGGACCTGACAGTGACACATCATTGAAACCCCATTCTTGTAACAAGTTGTTTGCTGTGCACGTTCTTGTAACAAGGTATTTACTGCGCATGCGCAAGCAAACAACCCCCTCCCCCCATTCTCCCTGCCCTGTGCTAAAATATCTGTCAAGAAAGCTGCTTTCTCGTATATGCTCCCCTGGTTCTGGTCAAGCCTCTCTGCCCCAACACCTCCTCTTCCATCTGTCCTGAAGACTCTACTCCATGATCACAACACTCATGTCTGTTCTTGTGCTTGACCCCTCCTTTTACTCCTCTCTTCCAAATTTCCCCACACATCACTTTTCACTCCTGCTACCCACATTTCTGCCTTGTAAGTCTAATTTATTGATCTGACTTCAGCAGTCTCTCTTGCAGCAGGCCACACCTATGGAACTATAGCTGCCAGGCACTAGGACCACACGGAAACTTTTCTAGCTAGCAGTCTACCAGGGGGCCGCCCACTCCGATGCCCTGTGTTGACTTCGGCCAATTGTATAAGAGTGGGCATCCCTCACGCCCTCCTCAGTTCTTTTCCTGCCGTCGACCATTGCACATTGGACTTAACAGAGATCCGCCAGCTTCAGTCTCCTGCTTTTTTTTGCTGAAAATCTTTCTCCACACTTTCCTTCTTTGTTTTTTTTATTTTCTCTCCCTGGTTTGTGTCAATTTAGCAGTAAAGTGATTTTCTAGTTCCGCTTATGCCGAGATCTACCTCCGTGAATCTCTTCAAAAAGTGTGCCTGCAGGCAGAATATTCCAGAGAAAGATGACCACAAGGCCTGCACCTTCAGTGTAGGCCAAGAACATGACACCTTGGCTTGTGTGATCTGCTGCTTCAACCAGGCTACCAAGAAGTGCCAAGTGCAAGCCTTGGAAACTTTTCTGCTGAAGCAGAAGGTTGCCCTGATGGAGAAGGAGCTTCAGGCTAGACGCTCCGCTGCTTCCCCCTGTTGGGGTGTAGGCAGGGTCTAAACCTGATGACAAAACACGATGCAGGAGCAGGTGTTGCAGAACAAAAGGTTTATTAGCCAATACATGTAAAAAGGGCAGCTTACCATAGCTGGGAGTCTGGAACCTCCGAACACCTGCGGTCGTCATAGGAAAAACTCAGTGAAAAACAGGATTACACAATATTATATACTCAGAGATAAAAAGGTCCGTTACCTGGTAACGGGCTCATCTGTATAGTAGAAAAGCTAAACAAAACATTTCTGTTGGTGAGTTAGGTGGGCAGCTCACACCCAATGCTGCTAGATTTGCACATACACAGTGATGAGCAATTATGCTGACTAAAACTACTTTTGGGTACAATAGAATGATTTTTAAATATGCTGATCATAGCACTATGGCTTATAGCTGTAGATGTCGTGCTAAGACCACAAATATAACACTACATAAGTACATCATAGCAAGCATGAGTAAATACTGATATCCCTTATACTGTAAGATGGTGGTCCACATTAGGGACTGTAGGTCAGGCAGGTCTACACCCCACGGTGTCCTCTGGCTCACAGCCCTCCCAAGGTCCAGGGCAAGTTGGCAAGAAAGTATAAATACTAAGATAAGGACTGTCCTAAGGAGAAATCCCAGTCCTCCTCATCTTGTTTACAGTCGCTGATTCAGGCCCACCAGCACAGAGATAGAGCTATCACTTGCAACACTGACGACCCTGGTTAAGAAGTGAGCCCAAGGTGTTGGAGGGCCAGCTGGGGGAGGAGGAATGAGAGTCTGAAGGACTGCTGTCTTTCTCTGGGGGAGGAAGCTGGGGTAGAACTTGGTACTCAACTAGCCTCTGGTGGAAGCCAGAGGTAAGGCAGCCCAAGCCTAGAAGATGGAGGAGACATGTCAGATATTGGCATGTGCACCCTGACATCAAGCGCACACTACATCTCCTGGGGAGAAAACAGAAAAAAATGTCTCCTGGCATGCAGGATGACCATTGGCTTTCACAGGCCCCACACTTAGTGACTCGGCACCTCCCAGAATCTGGTTCTGGTCCTGGTGGGTCGAGAGACTTCCCACCACCCTACCATGGAGGGCAAGCCATGGGGGATGACAGGAGAAGTAAGTCCTAGGGGAAGCTGGTGTGACAGGGCTGGGAGTGACAGTGGGAAGGAAGGCCAACCAGGGGACAGGGCAGCAAAAAAAAGTATCTTACTTATTGGTAAAACGGCACATAATGCAGTATACACTGTTCTGTGTGGTGAGTTTGTAGCTGATGGGAAGCTTGCGTGCTTGAGACAAAGTGGTTTCGCTTCAGAAGACCTAGTCAGATTGGACAGCATAGTAAAAAAATAAAGTAAATGGAACAGTAAATCTGTCTTATTTAAGGAATGAGGCATGACAGGGTGTGCATTATTGAGGGATAAATAAAAATGGCAGGGCTACCATTGGCAGCTGCCCCAATCAGTCTTCGGTTGGTGGGTGGTGGTTCCAGGGGCTTTTGCACCTTGCCGACCTTTTGGCCCCTACTGTTCAGGTCCTTGTTTTTGGCGGTCACCCAGTCAGATGGCTCAGCTGACTCGTCGATGGGCTCAGCCTTGGCATTCGCCAGGATACAGCCTACTTACACGCCACTGATCTCAGCCATTGTCTCGGAGCCTCTATCCTGGCCAGAGTCATCCAGGCCCGAGCCCCGGTCGCCGCCACCACCTTCCTTGTCGACAGCCTGGCCAGGGAGCATCCCCAGAGGCCGCAACCTGTTTGGCTGCCCTTACCGACGTCGACCCTGGATCCTGTCCCCCTTCAGCTGACACTGGTGGTCTTGACGCCGATAGCGGTGGACTTTCATTCTATGCTTACCACCTTGTGGCACTTAATGCAGTCTAAGCTTGCCCTTCCCCCAGGTCCTTTCCCCCAACGGCCTCCCGCTTTTCCATGGGGACCATGACGCACCCCTCAGGACACAGGTCCCTCACTTCCCCCTGTGGGTTCGGGTGATGAGGATGAGGGCCATCTGGAGCTCATCCCTCTGGAAGAGGGCAACAACAGAGGAGGCATTCCTTACAAATTCTCCTCCATGGTCTCGTTCTATGGTGAAGAGACCCCAAGGTACATCCCGCGATCTCTGGATGACCCGTCCTTTGTCTCGGTTATGAGACAGTTACAGACTGCCATGGGCTTTAACACCAAGGAGCAAGATCCTGCTCGTGATCGACTGGCTACTTATTTACAATTGCCAGACACACCTCCTCTGGTGATCCCTTCCTTAATCAAGCCCTTAGAGAATGCCACCATGGCTACCTGGCACTGGCCAAACCTGATATGTGCCGTGCCCAGGAAGGCAGATAAGTTATACCAAGCTCCAGCAGGGAGACCTTTCTTCGCTGACCAGCCTCAAGTGGATTTGGTGGTCATCAGTGCTGCCCATGACAGCATCAAGAGACCAAAACATCTTGGCTCCTTGCCACCGGAAAGGAGTCCCGGAGGCTGGATCAAATTGGCAAGAGAACCTTTTCCTCTGCCGCTTTGACCATCAGGGTACTTAAATTGCCCATATGGTCCAGTACCAGAACCAGCTCTGGGATCAGGCCCTTGAAACTGCTTGGGTCCTCCCAGAGGACCCCCAGCTCGGCTCCAACATCAGCACTCGCCTCCTGAGGGCCGCCTATGATGCTGTAGATGCTTTCGCCAGGATGGCTGCAGCAGTCATTTGTCACTTTTGGTTGAGGGTGTCAGGCTTTGCCCAAGATGTGCAGCTGTTCATCCAGAATGCCTCCTTCAGAGGTTACAAAATGTTTGGCGCAGATGCACAAGACATATTGGTGGTGGTCGACCATGAAAAAGGGTCTGTGGCCTGTGGACTTTCCAGTATAAATAAAATAAAACAAACAGTATTGTTTCAACTGCAGGCTTCAGGCTGCACCCTGAGTTTGGTCGACTCTGTGTGCCATGCCAACCAGTCTAAAAGTGGTTAAAGAGTGCCCTTTCAACGATCTACCCATAAACCCAAACCCTCCTACAAGCCACAGGCCAAGCTCGGGGCCTTTCCCGCCTTGCCCAACCTCTTCTTCGCCATGGGAAAACCCCCAGAGCAAGTGGTATGGGACCTGCGCCCATGCAAGTTCAGCTTGATTCCTTGACCAACCCCCACAGTAAGTCAGGAGGTGGTGGTAGGGGGTCACTTCTCCCTACACCTGGACAAGTGGAGGGAGGTCACTAGAGATCCCTGGGTGTTTCAGCTCATAGAAAGCAGCCACACTCTGGTACTTTTGGAGTGGCCTCAAGAATAACCTCCAGGTCTGTCCTCTTATCCTCTGGACCACATTCCAGTCCTCTGGGAAGAAATCCACTCCTTGTTGCAAAAAAAAAGGCCATAGAACCTGTCCCAGAGAGTCAATGGGGCAGGGGGTTCTATTCCCACTTCTTCCTAGTCCCCAAATGCAACAAGGATCTCAGGCCCATTCTAGACGTCTGAGAGCTCAATCTGTTCATCCAGTACAAAAAGTTCTGGATGATGACACTTCAGGTCTACTGCCCCTTCTGCACCAGGGAGATTGGATTTGCTCCCTTGACGTGAAGGATGCCTACCTTCCTATTCAGGTATATGCCTCTCACAGACAGTACCCAAGGTTCCATTTTCAGAAGGCACATTTCCAGTTCTGGGCCCTGCCCTTTGTCTTGTTCTTGGCTCCTCGGGTCTTTACCAAATGGCTGGCAGTGGCAGCAGCCGCCCTCAGGCAGGAGGGACTGTGTCTTTCTCTATCTGGACAACTGGCTTCTCAAATCCCAGTCCAGGGAGCTCTTTTCAGACCCTGGAACGTACTACCCGCCTATTCCAGGATATGGGTATCAAGGTCAACCTGCATAAGTCAGTCCTGACCCCCTGTCAGTGCCATCAGTACATAGGGGCAATACTGGATACGTCTCAGGGGCATGGTCTTCCTACCCCAGGAGAGGGCAGATTGCCTTGTAGCTCAAGCCAGGCTGTTGCACACCAGCCGCTGTGTCTCAGCCGGAATCTTCTTTTGTCTCTTGGGTCTGATGGCAACAGCCATAGCAGTTGTGCCTCTGGCCAGATTGTACATGAGGATTCCCCAGTGGACGCTTCGGATTCAGTTGGACCAGCATACCAGTGATCTGGAACAGCTGATCCTGGTCTCTTCCCTGGTAAAAAGGGTTCTGCTGTGGTGGATGGAACCTATCAACCTATTAAAAGGGGTTCTTTTCTCATTCCTTCCGTTCAGCATATCCTCACTATAGATGCCTCGAGGTTGGGGTGGTGAGCTCACCTAGGGACTCACCAAACACAAGAGACATGGTCCCAGCTGGAGTCCTCTCTCCACATAAATGTCCTGGAGAGGTGGGCCATTCTTTACGCCTTACAAGCCTCCTAGACTCTACTATCCCTGGGTCTTCTGCTAGTGCAGATGGACAATATTAGTGTAGTCCACTACATCAACAAGCAGGGGGGCACTCACTTGTACCCTCTCTGCCAGGAAACAGTGAGAGTCTGGTATTGGGCTCTGGATCAAGGTCCAGAACTGTCGGCCCTCCATGTTCCAGATGTCCAGAACATCCTGGAGGACACCCTAAGCCAGTTGCAGTCAAAGGCACATGAGGGGGAGCTGTTGACCTCAGTAGTAGAAGACCTATGCGACAGATGGGCTTTCCAGAGTTTGACTTTTTTGTGTCTCCACTCAACACGAAACTGCTGCTTTTTTGCCTGCTTGATCCTGGGCCTGGAGTTTTCTGGTGAGACACGTTGTCCTGGAAAGGGAGGTTCCTCTACGGGTTCCATCTCTTTCTTCTGATTCAGAGGATTCTCATCAAGCTACAGATGGAGGGTGCCACCCTTATTCCAGTGGCACTGTTTTGGCCTTGGCAGATATGGTTTCCATTACTGCAACGGTTGGCTGTGGAACCTCCAGATCTTACTTCGAGAGGGTTCCTGCAGTAGGTCTTCACATATAGGACTGTGCCCCCTGGTGTCAGGTCCTCACGGCAAACTTGTAGCTAGCAGTCATCAGCGGGGACCGCCCCCGACGTCGGGGCATAGTGACGTCAGCCCAACTATAAAAGGGGCAGTCCTGCTTCCACTGTCCAGTTCTTTCCCGCCGTCTCCTCAGTCACGTTCGGCTCGCGTCAGAACAGCTGACGTCTGCGTTGTATTTCTCTAAGTATTTCTTCGCCTTTTGTAAAATTCTTACAAACATTTTTCTTCAAATTGATGTCTTCTAGACAGAAGAAAAAGTGCTCTAAGTGCGGCACTCAAATCCTGCACGGGGACGACCATTCCCGCTGCCTCCTCTGCCTTGTTTCAAAGCACAACGTCCAGGAATGTTCTATCTGCCAGGCCTTCAACCAGGCGATCAGAACCAGGCGCAAGAGGTCCCTTGAGGCCCATCTATTGACCTGACACTTGGCGTCTATGGAAAGGGAGCTTCAAGAGCTTCGGGAAAGGTCATCGTCGCCGGCCCCTAAGAGAAAGAAAAGTAAGGAGAAGCGCTGGGACAGGAGTCCATCGCCATCTGGGAGGCTGGCAACCGTGAGTATTTTTCCGGGCGCCCCATCCACTTCTTTGGGCCGGGCCCCTTCTCCCCTTCCTGCCGAGGTGAGCGGGCAGCTGAGGGTTGCCTCTTTGGAGGTGGTAATTCTGTCGACTGATCCTGCTGGTAAGTCACCCCTCGCCTCCGGCAAAGGGCGCATGGCCTCCGCTGATCAGCCTAGCGGCGGCCTCCCAGCCTTCTCTAGCCCGGCTGGATCTGTTCCATCAGACGCCGGCTCCTCCGACGCCTGTGTAGATCCACCCACTCTCCCATTGGGCTCCAGTTTGGCCCCCGATATCGGACAGAGTGAGGGACCAGTCGACCCATCATCTCCCAGGGTCCTCCACCATAAAGACTTGCCACCTGACCCTTTTCTGTTTGCCTTAGCAAAGTCGCGATCAGTCCTGCTGTCAGGGGCCCCTCGGGTCTCCCTCCCCCCCTCGCCAGGCCTTCCTCTGTCGCCGGAGTTTGTTCCGCTGCCGACAGAGGACCCGGGTATGGAGCCTCCACCCCCCAGTACTTCGGGCGTGCTCCAGGTCCCGATACCCCTCTAGGCTCCACGGCACCCCCACCCCCCGCGGTCCCTTCATCTGGGTTCATTCCACAGGAACCCTCCTTCCTGCATGCGGGCGCCCCTCCATCAGTTACTCATTATCTGACATTGGGTCAGGTGCCTCCGTCGCTGGGTTTCCCGATGCCGGGCTTTCCGATGTCATCATTCCCGACGACTGGTTATCCTACTCCAGGACATCCCACGCCGGGCCCAGGGTACCCATGTTATCCGTCCTGGCACTATCTGCAGTACCAGAGTTATCCGAGTTATCAACCACCACCTCCTCCTCCTCCTCCGGTGCTGGAACTTGAGTCTGTCCCTTGTTGGTGAAAAGAGGCTAGAGCGCAGCTTGTGTCGGAGTTGTGACAGGCAGTGAGGGAGCAACCCTTGGTTACTGTGACCTCTCCACTGCCTCCTGTCTCCAGAATCCCTACCTCTATTTTGGTAGGCATTACTGAACCTGACCCTTCTGTTCCTTCTGGCTCTGATTCCTCTGACACTAGTTCCGACTCGGATGGGTCGGACCCCAGATCTTCCATGGAGGTTCCTCCAAAAGACTCACCAAAGTCACCTCCAGAGGATTCTTCCTTTGGAGACTTGCTACGTTCAATTCAAGCGGCCAGTGGTTGGCCGTCCAAAGAGGTTGATCCCCAACGCAAACGTCTTGCGGAGCACCTGGATCTGGCCACCTCGGACCCTATTCCCATTCCGCCATGGATGGGACCTCACGAGGACCTAGTTACCATAGTCTGGCAACAACCGTCCTCCATTCCCGCAGTCTCCCGCAAAGCTGACCGCACCTGTTATCCCCTGGAAGGGATTTTTCACCTGAACTCCCATCCCAAGGCTGACTCTATGGTCATCACGGCAGCTCACGACCGCTCAGCTCAGCCCAGACTTCTGAGTCCTTTGCCTCCCGACAAGGACTCGCGTCAACTTGACCAGTTTGGGCGAAAAATGTATTTGTCGTCTTGTGCGATTCGTTCCCTCGATTATGTCTCGCACATGGTTGCCTTTCAAAAAGCTTCTCTTTTGAACCTTGAAAGGGACCTCCAGGATGTTCAAGATGAAACCCTGAGGAAGAAGCTCTTTGATAAAGTAAGGATGGTTAAATCCTTATGCCACCATGCCCTTCAGGCTACTTACGACTCGGTGGACTCAGTGGCGAGAGCAGCTGCCACGGGGATCTGCCTTCGATGCCTCTCCTGGCTTCGTATAGCGGGACTGGCGCAGGACGTGCAGTCCTCTTTGTTGGATGCCCCTTTCAGGGGTTCCGTCCTCTTTGGCGGTGACGCTAAAGATATCATTACTGGGCTGCAGGAGAGCGGACACTCCTTGAGGGACGTCTGTTCCTTATACAAGACGGGACAGAAGAAGCAGCCCTTTCGCTGCCAAAGAAGGTGAAACAAATCCCAGGCTAAGCACCAGGCAAAGAAACGCGCACCTGGATCAGGAGCTCAAACCCCACAGTCCAAATTTCAAAAACAGGCCTCTGGGGCTAAAGCTCCCTCCCTCGGCATCCTGACTCGTTTCCCCTCCTTCCGCTACCTCCGGTACATCAGCAGGAACTGGTCGGAGGGAGGTCCGTCACAGCAGAAAACTGGGTGCTTCAGCTCATCCAGTGAGGTCACTCGATAGAATTCAGCGAAATCCCAACCCCTCAACCTCCAGTACAGTCCTTCTGTCCTTGGGATCAGGTCCCCATAGTCTCTCAAGAGATTCAGGCACTTCTCCTAAAGAGAGCCATAGAGCCTGTCCCGTTAAGCCGAATAGGAAGGGGATTTTACTCCCACTTCTTCCTGGTTCCAGAGAAAACGGGCGACCTGAGACCGATCCTGGACCTCAGCACACTAAACATCTTCGTCAAACACAAGAAGTTTCGTATGTTGACGCTTCAGGGGCTCCTTCCCCTGCTCCATCAAAACTCTTGGCTGTGCTCCCTGGACATGCAGGATGCTTATCTGCATATCCCTATCCTCCTGGCCCACCGCCGCTTTCTCCACTTTGTTTTCCGGGAGAAACATTTTCAGTTCCGAGCACTCCCGTTTGGCCTTTCTTTGGTCCCCCAAGTGTTCACCAAATGTCTAGCGATGGTGGCGGCCTTTCTGCGCCGCCACGCATTTATGTCTTCCCGTACCTGGATGACTGGCTCCTCTCAGCACCCTCTCCTACCAGCCTGAAAGAGGCTCTCTCTTTCACCCTGAGCTTGTTTGCTTTACTGGGCATAATGGTCAATTTTCCCGAGTCCCAACTAGTACCTTCACAGAGACTCAAGTTCATTGGAGCTGTACTAGACACAGTTCAGGGCAAGGCTTTCCTACCATCAGGTCGGGCCGAGACTCTTGCTTCTCAAGCCACATTGGTGGCACAGGCCCATTGGATTCCTGCACACTCGGTGCTTCGTTTATTGGGTCTGATGGCGGCCACCATTTCGACAGTCCCAAGGGCCACTTATGCTATGAAATAGAAGCGGCTTGCTATCTGGGCTGCTTCTGATAGCCTGGCCCATTTCACCTGTCTTGTGAATCAGGTTTGGGAGCATCTCCTGATCTTGTCAGATGCAGGTCTCAAATACTCCTCCCTTAAAGTGCACCATCAGTCACATCAGCCTTTCAATTGACGGTCTTACTGTGACACAGCTGGATGTGGCTCGTGCCCTTCTGAGAGGCTATCTCCACTTGAAGCTTCCTATCCATAACCCGGTTCTGGCTTGGGACCTAACTTTTGTTTTGGAGAAGCTGACCCTGCCTCCTTTTGAGACAGCCGTGTCTTGTGAGCTATGCTTTCTGTTGTGGAAAGCGTTATTTTTAGTTGCCATTACTTCTGCTCGAAGAATTTCAGAGCTACAGGCGCTCATGTGTCCCTTTGTGCCTCCACCCATAGGACTGTCGCACTCCCACCTCAGCGCACATCGTCTGGTTGCGCTGCCTTCTCTTATAATTTCCCTGCAATCTGGAACTCCCTTCCTCTAGAAATCTGCTCTGCCCAGTCCCGACACTCTCTTTTCTTCCTCCTCTGTAAGCACGCTGTTCATTCCTGTATCTGCACCTAACACCTCTCTTCCCCCCCCCTCCCCAAATAACCCCCTCTGCCATGGACACCTACTCCCTTCCCCTCTCCTCCTCACTGTCTCCCTGCTACCTCTGTCTGGTGCCTCCCTGACCCTATCCACCCACCTTCTGCCCCCCACCTCACCCTCTAGGCTCTGTCCCTTGCAGGGTTCCCAACATCCTAAAGGGGGATTTAGCTCCTGGGGCTCATACTCTCCTCTGCCCCTCTCCAACTACTCCTCCCCGACTACCTCTTACTGGTGCCTCCCTACCCTCTACCCCTCCTTTCTGACCCCGTCTCACATCTCCCCTTCTACCCCCCCTCCTGCCTCTCCTCCCCTAACCTCGCTGAGCACTTAGCTACTCTCAAATTCTGGCTTTTCGGTTCTGGACCTGTACTCACTCGCCACCGCATTGCCACCACTCTTTCTGCTACCCTGTATCTGCACCTAACACCCCTCGCTCCCCCTAACAATTCTCCCTTAATCCAGCACTTACCGTACTCTCCCACCTCTTGGCCACTTACCTACCACGGATCAGCGCTACAACTATGACTGCATAATGCTACCTGTGCCATCACAATACAACCACGACTGCAAAATGTCTACCCATGTTATCTTCTCATTTACCACCATCCCCAAATGACTAAGTTTCTTCTCTTCCCTCTATGTCTTGGCCTCACTCGCTATATACCACTCCCTGATTACATTTACTTCTGTTGTCTCGTACTGATTAGTACTGCATTGTATTAGCACAACACTGTATGTATCCGAATTTCACTTATGTAGTTGATTGTTATTTGTAGTTCCATAGTACTAGTACAACATTGTATGTATTTTTTTGCTCTGTATGTACTTGATTGTTGACTTTGCTCGATCCTTCCATTTATGTACCCCTCCCAGGACGCTTCTGGAAACGAGCTGTTTACAGCTCATGTTGTCTTTCCTGGTGAAACCTTTTCAAATAAATAAAATGTGTGAGTAGCCTTATTTGATTTTCCACAAAGACAGGGTCTCTTTGTATACTAACCCTAAGTTTCTTCCTCAGGTGATGTCTGAGTTTACTTTAAATCAATCCATCCACCTGCCTGTGTATTGTCTGGAGCAAGCCAGTCCAGAGGAAGCATTGTTCCTTACTTTGGATGGGCATAGAATTTTGCGTTACTATACACACGGTATGAGGGACTGCAAGAAGTCCTCTCAGTTGTTTGTTTATTTTGCCCCTGGCAGAAAAGGCAGTCCAGTTTCGAAACAGTGCTTGTCCAAATGGTTGGCCAACTGTATTATCTTTTGTTACAGGAAGTACAATAAGGAACTTCCTGGGGTTGTTCAGGGTCATTCCAGCAGGGGTAAGGCCAGTTCAGTTGCCTGTTTCAGGGGTTTGTCTGCAGCCCAGATTTGTGCTGCTGCCACTTGAGTACAGTCCACACTTTCACCAAGCACTACAGTCTGTACATTGCTTCCAGAAGAGGAGCAGGCTTTGTCCAACTGTGCTTCGGGGCCTTCTCTCTTAAGCCTCTGGCCTCCTGCCCCCAGCCTGTCCTTGCTCTCAGCACTTCTTGGGAGTCGTTCCATAGGTATGACCTGACGACAGAGCTACCCTTGAAGAAAGTAGTACAGTTACGTAAGAGCTATCTGTAACAGTAGATCTTTGAGGGGAATCTCTGTCATCAGGTCCTGCTGTCCCTCCCTCCATCCCCCTTCTCTCTCTCTCTCTCTCTCTCTCTCACACAGACCAGCTTGTCTGCCCTGTTGCTCCAGCCTTAGTGCATACTGGGCACCTTTTCTCTCTCCTCGGTTCCCTGGTGGGACTCCTGTCCCCATGGCCTCCAGCTAGGAAAAGAATGGAGAAGGGAACAGGGCCACCCGCGCTTACATAGGGCGTGTGACGTCAGAGGCTGATATCGATGTGTGTGGCCCCTAGTAGACTGCTGCAGAAAAAGCTTCTGTGGGATCCTGATGCCTGATGGCTAAGTTCCATAGGTGTGACCTGATGACAGAGATTCCTTCGAAGATCTACTGCTACGGTAAGTTCTTATGTAACTGTTCTATCTGCGAGGAGTCTCTTGCAGCAGGCCATTCCATCCCTCTGTGTCTCTATCTCTTCCTCCATTGTTTTTTCTTGGCGGGAATCTTCAGTTCCTCCTCAGTTCCCTCAGCAGGGGCTAGGTGGCTTATGGTCTCTGGTGGGAGAACTGAGGAGGGCACAGGGGCCGCCCACTCTTATAGGATTGGCCGACGTCTATGTGTGACGTCGGAGTGGGTGACCCCCTGGTAGACTGCTAGGTAGAAAAGTTTCCGTGTGGTCCTAGTGCCTGGCGGTTATAGTTCCATAGGTATGGCCTGCTGCAAGAGATCCCCTCGCAGATCTACTGTTACGGTAAGTTCTTGCATAACTGTACTTTCCCTGCCTTTATAGCTTCATCCACACCTGCCTTTGTGATTTATTTTGCTTTAATTTTTGCTGCCTCATATGGACTCCACAATATTTTAACTTTGTGTATAAAATGGGCAAAGAAATCCCTTTGTCCTGATTGGCTGAGACTTGGTTCTAGCCATTGCCTTAAGAGCAGGGCCGGCGTTAGGCACCCACGAACCCCGCGCTGGGAGGCCCCATGACCCCGCATGTATGTCAAAGAGTGACTCTTCCCAATTCCTGCTGCACTCCCAAGTCCCACATATGAAAAAATACACACACAAGCGTTCATTTTAAATTGAAAGCAACAGCCCAGCACAGCATTACATACCTTCCAATCTTTCCTTCATTTACTCACGTTTTTCGTATTCGTCCGTCCTGTAATGTATCGCTCACTAGGTCACCATTCATGCTGCCTGGCCGCCACGGGCCTCCACCGCCTGCCCGCCCACCTGATTTCCTTTCCTGACCCTAGGCATAGACAAGTCTGGCAAGTAGTTTGTAGGGAACCGACCAGCCGCAAGGTCACTCCGCCGCATGGCCCGCACGCATCCGCAAACACAAAGAAGTTAGGGGCCCCACCAATCTTTCTCACTCAGGCTGCCCGCCTGTGCACATCCACGCTATCCCACCAAGACTGCAACAAGGATATTTGCTTCCACACGGTCCCCTATTGTGCTGCACATCATGGTGACGCGGAGGTGCTGTTGGAGCCAATCACAGTGCTCCACTCAGTCCCTTGCTGTTTTTGCACCTCCTCCCCCTCGGACCTGAAATGTTTGGTCCCCACTCAGGTCCGTGACTGTCCCATAAAGATCCCTCCGGCACTCTTGGAACTATTCAGCCGAGGGAATCCTGTTGTTGAGTCGGCGAGTTGCTAACTTGGAGCTGAGCCTGGAAGAGAGCGTTGAGAGAGAGAAGACCAGAGACCATACTGCATCTGAAGCCAACTACCCAGTTCCTGATCTTGGAAGAGCTGGATATCCCTTCTAATTCAGTCTACAGATATCCTCCTAAATCCAGTAAGTCCCAATTCTTATTTAGTTATCTTAGCACGTGGAATGAATGCAGTGTGACCTGGACCAGAGGACCCCCACGCAGAAAAATGACGATTGAATAATCTAGTGTAACATGAACATACAAAAAGTAAAGTTTGTTCTAAGTCTCGGATTTCTGACGGTTGTGTCAAGTTATAAAAGCAGGCTGTGTGTCTGTGTTGTTTCAGAATTTTCAGAACCCCAGTGACACGCTATCATGTTGTTGTTGGTGCTTCATATTGACCAGTTTTAAATGCTAGCAGGTTTGCCGTGATTAAGCTGGATGGGTTCCAGTTGAGGCTGAATGCTCATCTCTAGATTTGGAAGGGAGCAAGCAAGCAGGCGGGTGAGCTGTATGTCCCCCAAATAATGTTCCAGTGAAGAAAGGTTTTGGAGGCACAGGAACTCTGATACAAATTGTGTAAGGAAGAGTAGATTCCTCTGGGGTCCAAGCCAGTTTAGGTAACGTTGGAGTTTGGGTAAATGTTATCTTGGGCTTTGAAAACATGAGTGACAGGAGCCGTCCTTTTTACAAATTGCAAAGAATTCCACTTCTCCCTTGCATGTTAACCTGTATCTTTTTTTTTTATACCAGAAATAAATCTGACTTCATTGAAGGAGTACTGGTTGCAGGGGTGGTGGTCTGACTGCCTGGTTTGTGGATAGTTTTTTTTTGTGTCCAATAGCCTCGTTTTAGGCAGAGCTGGTCTCATCCTTGTTCCCCTTCAGTATGGTGGGGTCTGTGGAAAGACAGGGGGGCAAGGCAATATTCCACTGATCACTGTTGAGGCAATTTTATGTGGCTACTTGTGAAAATGATTCTCCAGGTTACGCTGCACAGGCTGTTCATCAAAGCACATTATTACCATGTCCTGAATTGTGGGTCATCGCTGAACCTGCACTCCCAAAAGGCAATGCAAACTTAATTTATAAAGCCCCGCGTCCCTGTGGCTCAGAGCTCTGTATATTAAGGATTATCGGTGATAACAGGATGCACAAGCTACTGGTGGTATGCTTATCCGAGGGGGTGAGCATTTAAAAAAGAGTGCTCCACCAAGGTGCATTTACAGTCCTTCAGCAGTCTGGGACTCGGGAGTTGAAAATCTGCTGGTTTCGGATTTTTATGATTTTGTGCATTCTGCCCTCATCTTTCTCCACCCCAGACAGGCTTGCTGCATACTGTTGATTGTAATGAGTGTTTTATTATGTAAGCCTAATACATGAACAAAGCGAACAGTTCTGTGATAAGGTGATCTGGAATATTTGTGAAGCATTTAGAATGGCTGGTACATATGTGGTCTGTGCTAGGCCTGTCGGGAGGCTAGCTTAGACTGAAGTATGCACTGGCATATATCTTATGAAATTTAAATACTATGTAGAAAGATTACTGGGGGGGCCCCGCCCCGTCTGTGGAGCCCCAGTCATGGAGTTTGCTGGAGGCCCCCAAAGTCCTAAAACCGGCCCTGCTTAAGAGAGCACTACCAGTGGCTAAAAACAAGTCCCTGCCAACTGGGGCAACTCACATACGAGTTCATGTAGAGAATTCATAAGCCACTTACTTCCTAATTTCCATCACAGACATGACTGTCAACTTTACTCATACAGTATATAAAAAACCTTCAATTAGGCCCTAAAATAAAAGTCCATTAAATTAAACAAAGTAAGTAAATAATTTAATGCTATTTATACTCATGAGCCCCTCCTTATCTACATACACAAATTTAAATAATCAAGTACTATTCAGAGTTTCCATTGCTGGTGTTTCTTTGATGACCATGAAATATCCCCCTCCTATCCCTACCAGTTTGTAAGAGAGCTCCCTGCTTCTTACTCTGCAACAGATAAAATTGAGGTTCTGGCTCCACTTGAGGCCTGTGTGGGAGTCTGTGTATGTATGCCAGTGGAGCTGAAGAATTTTGAATTCATGTATTCCATGTTACCCTTCTGTGTGTGAGGTGGTGGTGGTGGTTGGGTGTGGGGGCATTCTACTACTGGAAAAACGCAGAACTTTGAATTCTTATATTCCATAGTAAACAATCCCCACAATGTACTGAATGTGTAGAAAGACAGATGACTGACAGGTGAAAGACATATGTGGAGGGACTATTTAACGTTATTTAAAAACATTTTATTATATTTTTATGACTTTTAAAATGTTGAGTGTTTTTTTTTTAAAGTTACCAAAGAGACCATTTTATATAAGCAACAAGGCACTTCAGGGTTGTTGATTGTACTCTGTTAACCCCACAATCAGGGGCTGAAGGCACTCTGCTGTGCCTCATGCCTTACAAATGCCCCTGACCGTAGGGTAAACCTAGTACAACCAATGCCCTGTTGTGCCTTAAATAAGGCATAATCGGTCCCAACTACTTGACTTCTGTACGTCTTTTTGTTTGGTTATGTTTATTTTGTTTCCTCTGTATCTTTACCAAGGATGCATCAGGAACGAGCTGCTCTCAGCTGACCATGCTTTCCTGGTGAAAAATTTTAAATAAATTACCGTTCAGTGGCAAAGAATGTTTCTGGATACTTATACTTCCGGAGGCAAAGTGCTGCAACAAATTGTTAATGTATAGTAAGCTTTAAGTGCAGTAGGAGTTGCCTGTGTACTGCACTTTGATGCTCTTTTCCCTCCTGTTATTGCATCAACTCATGACTGGCTTAAAACTAATCAACAAAGAAATATATGATACATTCTTCAGTAGCTCCTGCATTATGCAAGTTATAAAATTTGGCCGGCCTGGTGGCGCTGAGGGTTGAGGCGCTGGACGCCACACCTTCGCCACGCCGGTGACCAGGGGTCAGCAGGGGGAGGAGAGGAATGAGCGTCCGGAGCACTGCTTTGCTATCCTGGGGTGGGTGCTTGGTGCTCCTCACTGCTCTAGCAGCTTCCAGTGGAGGCTGGAAGACTGCAGCATGACAAGGAGCACGCACTGGGTAAGGGAGCGATGGGGGACATCCTGCAAGCGGGTGCAGGAGCGTACCTGCATTGTGCTGGACATCATTGCACATCCACGCTCCCAGGGTAACAGAAACAAGGTAAAAACCCCTGGTGGCCAGGTGAGGTGACGGCTGATCTTCAGGGGCAGACGCCCCACACACTCAATGCTGGCCACGATCCCAACCCTACCCCCTTGGGATCCTCGGCCTCCTCCTCCTGTATGGGCCAGGCAGGAGAGTAGGGGATCCTGATCCCGATGTTTCGGTCAGAGGAGTGGTTCAGGTGAGCAGTTAGGGGTGATCTTGAAAAAGCGTCAAGGACGACGTGAAACATAAATGTTTTTTGTGTGAGGAGTGCTACATTGTTGTTAATAAAATTCATGATTTTAAGTTGGAAATGAGCTTTCCATTTTTTTTTTTATTCCGGATTTAAGTGAGCTAAGGGTGTTGCTGCTTTCAATGTTAATTATTTTTCTGGAGCTTGGCTCCCTTTTGCCCAGACTTCGAGCCGTGTTTTTTTTTTTGAGTGCAGGTTAGGGGTGAACTCTGAGCAAGCCAGCATGAAAGAACCACCAGGTGAGAAACAGAGTTCGAAAAAAATAAAAATTATGAAATTTGACCTAACATTTAAAACCTAAAGCAGTTACATGGCAGCATCATACATATTTTTTTTAATTAATGCAGAATTAGAACATTTTGCAGTTGAAAACTGAAGATGTCACTGTTAGTATGAACATAATAGTAATTGTACAGTAGCTCAGATAATCATGTTGGTGTCTCATCCATAGATTGGAAATGCTTTACTAACATAACACTTATATCTACCCATTTACAACATTTGTAAGACTTTTTGCATTTTATTGTATCATCCTTTTAGATGTCACTTCTGAACTTTGAAGATGGCGTATTGGATCCAAGTTCTGTCATACCTCTAATAGATGGAGGAACAGAAGGGTTTAAGGGAAATGCTCGGGTTATTCTACCAGCAATGACCGCATGTATAGAGTGTACACTTGAACTTTATCCACCACAGGTAATACAGTTTTCATTTATTGTAGTATTTATTTATTTTATCAAAAATGGCTCTCTTATTTTCAAGAAGTTTCCAGGGCAAAAACCACCAATACAAATATGGTACATGAATTCATCAAACATAAATGTTAGTAAATAGATACCTAGTAATACAAATGTGTTACATGAATTTATTTATTTAGTTTTTGTTGACCGGGTAAGTGCACTAGACAAATTCTGCCTGTTTTCAGGCATGACCTGGGGAAGGGGGATAAAGATAAATGCCAACTGATCTTGAACCAGATTAAGCTATTGGTGGTATTTTTAGTGAGGGGGGGTGGGATTTGGCCAGGGCACCAGAGAAATTCCCCTATCCTGTGACTGCTATTGGTTAGTGTGATTTAACACCTACTGTACTTAAGTGTTTTTGATGTTATTATGATAAAAAATTCCCCTACTGTTTTCGAGAAGTGCTATGGGATCTTCAACATCCACCTGAACTGCCACCAGAACAGGCAGATGGGACCTTGGTTTAAAGTCTCATCCAAAAGATGCACCTCAGGAGTGCAGCACCCCCCTCATGCTGCACTGGGCATTCATTAAGCATAAATGTTAGTAAATAGATAAAATACATAGATACACAAAATCTTCGATAATTAAAACAACAAATTAGGAATTAGCCTACCCAGTGGTGTGTGTTTGTGTGTGTGTGTGTGTGGGGTTGAGGTGCTGGACGCCATTTGAGGTGCTGGACGCCTTACCTGCAACCATGTAGGCAACCCAGGTTCGGGAATGGACTTGGGTCATGGGGGTTGTCTAGGTGAGGGAGGGAGGGTTGAGCATCTGGAGCACTGCTCTAATCCCTTGGGGTAGGGGAAATTTGTGTCCCTCTACTTGACTGCCATCTGGTGGAGGCTGGGTGGCAGAGCTGGCAGAAGCAGACTGATGTGCAAAGGGCATTGGAAAATTCATTGTGTCATTGCATGCTAGTGTCCTGGGAAAAAATATGGAGGAAAAAGCATCTGGCCACTTGGCTTCTCCCACAGGGCCTGCACTACCCCAGGTAGCAGACCACCTTCTGAGTGGATAACCAGTAAGGCCACCAGATGAGTCGGTGATGAGTTGCCGCACTGAGGAACAAAGGTGCCATAAAGTATTGATGGGAAAAAAAAACTATGACTAAGAACACAAAGGAACAGCCTTAAGTGGTTCCAGTTTCACCTTCAGTAGTCGGAAAATAGTGCTGGCCTGTCGGTGTACCGATAGTGCTACCACTTGAAAAACAGGTTTAGGAACAAACCTCTGACATCGAGTGCGGGCCAGGAGAGGAGGATTGAGCATGTCAGTGGATGCTTCCTTTTGGGTAGGGAGGACTGCATCGCCTCGCTCGATCAGTCGCCTGTAATAGTACAGGTATTAGTGCAGCAAATGGAGCATACAGGGGTGGGAAGGACGGCATTGCAGAGCATGTGTAAGCGTGCATATGCTTTTACCTAGACCGCTATCCTTGTGCCACTGTCCCCACAGGAAGGGAAAAAAGCAGCAGGGGAAACTAAGGGGCAGATCCTCTCCCTCCATGCGCCATGACAGCCAAATGTGGCCAGGAGGCAGTTCATCTGCCCGCCAGATGGAAATACAGAAACACAATATTTATTTGTTTATTTATTGAATTTTGGTAACCGGGTGGGCTTGCTGACACTTGGTCCCTTTTTCCGGAAGCAACCCAGGATAAGTTACATACAGTAAATGGAATTCACATACAGGAGTAAAATGGAGACAACAAGAACAATGGTAGTTACAATTTGTACAGCAGTCTTCACTTTGAAGAAGAATAACAATTTATAGATGCAGTTCAGTAGAACAAAGTGCAGCCATGCAGTTTCACAAGATACAGTGTACAGTACATCACATTAGGTTTGGGGATGCAGAGGTTGTTTGACTCAGCAAAGCAGGTACAGCTGTGTTTAGAAGGAGGGGACACCCTTGAGTTGTCCCTTGAAGGACTGGTAAGTACAGTTCTTGGATAGGGAGGGACTGGAAGCTTATTCCAGAGTAGGGGCACTCTATGCTAGAAGGACCTCTGGCTGAAAGAGGTTCATGTTCTGGGGACCTCAAGCAGGGGTTAGGTTGTGAGGAGGAGCGTAGATGCCATCTCCTGAGCTTCCTGAACAGTACACCTTTAGGACTAGGAAAGCAGCTATTTAACCTCTTGTAGGCCAGATAAAGGGTTGGGTAGTGGATGTACTTTTCAAGTGGGGGAGCCAGTTAAGGGAGGCAAGCATGTCATAGTGATACATTTTGTTCCCTGCTCCAAATACAGACCTGCCAATTCTGTGGCACAGGGTTTTTAGTTCATTTAGCTCCGCACCCTTTATGGGAGGATAGGGTTGGGGCCTCACACAGTATTGCTGGGAGTAGAACACTGCTGGCGACAGACTGATTGGCTTCATTAGTTAGATAGGGCTTGATCCTGTAGTGCATCCCCAGCATTTGAGTAACATAGAAACATAGAAGTTGACGGCAGATAAGGACCACAAGGCCCATCTAGTCTGCCCATTTATTTTTCTACCTTATAAATGTGCCATCTGCCTTTGCTCTGTCAATGGCCTATCTATTCATACTCATCTGTACTGCTCCCTTGTGCCTATCCCATGCCTGTTTAAAGCCCTGCACTGCTACCCCAGTCCTTGCACCTCCTTTGGTGCTCTCTATAACATGTATATGAGTAAGGGGTTTAGACACACATTCAGTGCAGAATTAGAGAACAGCTCCTGTTCAAGCTAAATGCCAAGATATTTTATAGTGTCTACTACCTCCAGTCGTTTACCCAAGCAGGTGACAGTCTTCAAGAGTTCACTTCAGTTGGGACCGAGCTTTCTTGATCCAAACAGCATGGCTTTATTTTGTTTGTTTTTTTACCATTGAAAACAAGGCAGTTGGATACAAGCCAGGATTCAAGTTTATAGAAGTCATTGTTTAGTCCAGTTTTTGCACCGCTCAGGTGTTGGCCAGATCAGTATAAGACAGTGTGGGCTGCATACAGAACTTTGGCATCACCACAGTTAGATGGGAGCTTGTTGACAAACAGCAAGAAGAGTATGGGCCCTAGGATGGAGCCCTGGGGAACCCCATCTGAGATCTTGTACTGAGGAGAGGCATGTCCCCCACTTATGATATTGCTTTCTCCCTCTGAGGTAGTTTCTAAGCCACTGGCAAGAGAGTTGGTCTAGAATCAGCCTCCTTAATGTAGATAGCAGATCGTGGTTCACTGAATGAAAGGTCTTTGTCAAATGAATATAGCCTCCGTGGGGCTACCTTGATCTAAATCATGTAAGGATGTCAGTGGTGAACCGTACCGGGGCTGAATCAGTGCCGTGGTGTTTATAGAACCCATGCTGAACACCTGCGAGCAGCAAGTGGGTTTCAGTGTATGCCAACAGTTGGTTATACACAGGCTTCTCATAGACCTTTGCCAGGGTGCAGAGCATGGAGATCGGGCAGTAATTTGCTGTCGGTTCCCTGTCTCCTCCTTTGTGCACTGAGACCACGTGTGCACCCTTCCTTTTATGGGAATTGTGCCTTTTGAGCAGGGACATGTTACAGAGAGCTCCAAAGGAGGTGCAAGGACTGGGGTAGCAATTTTTACGAGCTGAGGCTCAAGATTATTGTAGCCCACAGATTTGCCTGCTTTCATTTTTATGAGGAGGTTTTGGAACTCTTTTTTTTTTTTTTTTTTGAGACTAGTTGAAAGTGAAAATTTGGGCAGCTTGGTGGGCTAGGAGAGTTAAGCTGGGGATCTAGAAAAGGACCTTGTAAGTGTCCAGATCAGTAAAGAAAGTGTTGAAAGCTTCGGCAATTTATTTAGGGCCACTAATTATTTTTTTTGCATTGTGAAGACTTTCTTGGTTTGATGCACTGATTCATCCCTTCAGGGGAAAATTTACCTGTGTCCAGAACCGTTTGGGATAATTCAGGTTGTTGGCTTGAAGACCCTTCAGGTAGATGATCTTGGCCTTCTTCAAGATGGATTTACAGGAGTTTCTAAGATATCTGTAGTCTTGCTGGCAGCCTGTATTTTTAAACACCTGCCAGGCTTACTCCCTCTGCTTCATAAGGTTGCGGGAGGGGGTTAACCATCTGGATCCTTTTTTGAACAAAGGAGGTGTGCTTATTTACAACATTAACAACACAATTTGTTAGGAAGTCAAGGGCGAGATTAACATCCTCAAAGTAGTCAGTACTTTTTCAGTCCACCAGTGCAAGGTCTGCAAGAAAGACATTGCTGTTGTCTTTCAGATGAAACATTAAACCAAGGTCCCGTCTGCCGGTTCAGGTGGTTGTTAAAGATCCCATGGCACTTCTTGAAAAGAGTAGGGGAAGTTTTATTGCAAAAAAAAAAAAATACAGAAACTGGTACAATTATAAGACATACAAAATGACAATTCCTAAAACAGTATTGTAGAAAGAACATGAAATAAGTAGGATACCACACAGTCTATTCAGAACATCATAAGGAATCCTTGTAGTACTATTTCTAGATGATGTAATACCTAAAAGGAAAAAAAAAACAGAAAGAAAAAAGGAAAAGTAAAAAAAAAAATCATCCTAATAAAACCCACAAAGCTTACAACATTTTTTCAAACTGCAGGATATTGTTTTCTGAAAAGAAAAAAACCAAACTTCCCTTCTTTACTCCATTAATCTAACCTAAAAAATATACTCCATCTTTTTCCACTGTTCCCAAATCAACAATTGTTTATCATATTGCATCTGTGTAACTATTTCTTTCTCAATCATTTGAATCAAGATTTGAGGTGTAATAAATTTTTGTTGCAAAACATATCTACAGCGGGTCTGCCATAAAATAAACTTTATGCACGTAAACAATAATCGAACAGTGCCAGCTTCAATAGCAACAGACAAAGGAATAGTACCTGTAATAACATTTTCATAAGTAGTTGAACTCCAGGTCTCATCCCCCCACCTTTGAGCAACCCTACTCCACATTTCCTTAGCGTAGCTACAAGTAATAAAAAAAAATGCTCCATGGTCTCAAGTTGTTCTTCACATTGCTTCCTAGAGTACATTCGTTCTTCTATGAATTTATGCTTTGAATTACCCTTTACCCCCAAACGGCCATGCTTACTTAACCATACCACGTCCCACATACGTGGAGGGGTGCGTTTATCTACAAAATAAAGTTCCAATAAATGTTGTTTCTCTTGAGGGATATTTGGATAAACTACGGGGATCAAGTAAGAGCCAGATTGTATCCCTTCATAAATTAATTTACTATGTAGGACAGCCACCTGCGAAAGAGTAAGCTTCAACCGTCTTAATTTTTCAAGCGAATATACCACAAATTGAGGCCAGCGTTCCTGTTTTCGTACTTTTAGAAAACCTTGTCTCTATAACTGAAGTAAGGGGTTCAACCATATAGCTGCTACTTGTTTCCAGGCCTCCCCCTCTGGTAATAAAAATGTTAAGACTGTATTATATAAAAACAAACTGAAAAAATAGCTAATCAGATTTGACGGAGTTAGGCCCCCTAGTTTATAACCCCGATACAACACCTCTCTTTTTATTGGGTTTAGCCTGCTACCCCACAGTAGCTGAAATGTTTGACTGAGGAGAGTAACATCCAAAAAAAACAGGGAATGGGAACACAGCCCCCTCATATGTCAATTGTGGTAGAAAAAAAGTTTTGATTATTGACACACTTTTTTTCTTTGTCCGTTGCCATTTTTTCCATATCTGAATTTTTTCATTACTTTTGTCTAATACATCTTGCCAGTTTTCCTTTGCCATATCTACATCCCCAAATTTTAATCCAAAATAGTGATATAAGTATTTGTCATAGAAATTTTTTTAGGTCTTCCAGCTGTACAGTATCATCACTAAAAACAAACCCCCTACATATTCCATGATTTAAAGCAGAACCTGTCAATTGAGAAAAACGGTGAACCACATCCAATGCACATTCAACAGAGCTTCTGTCTGCTATGAGAAGACACACATCATCAGCATAAGCCAAAGTTTTTGTCAACCCCACTACTCACGAAATCTGAAGACTCTTAATCTGGCTAGTGTGCTGTATCAATTTTAGTAATGGATCTAAACAAAAAATGTACAAAATCTGACTCATCGAGCATCCTTGTCGGACTCCCCGATTATTATGTACAGGATTTCCCAGATATCCATTTATTAGTGGATTCGAGGAAGCTATCGCATATAATAACCTCATGAGCCAGGTAACAAACATTTTTGGTATACTGTATTGTTCCAACACCATTTGTAAATAAAGATGGGGAATCCTATCGAATGCTTGCTCTTCATCAAGATTAATGATATACCCATTTAATTTCTTTTGTTGTCCTTGTGAAAAAATCTCCCTCAATAAAAGAAAGTTGTCAGTAATCTTTTTCCCCTTAGTAGTATACATACTTGGCTATGGTCAATAACAAAAGGAGCAACAGTTCCCAATCTAAGTGCTAAAATTTTCATCAGAATCTTGAGATCCGTATTCATTAAACTAAGAGGTCGCCAGTTTTTCAAGTTTCCTATCCCCTTTTTCATATAAGAAAATTTGAATGGCTTGTCCAAGCTGTGGTGCTATGTCAGTTCCTTCCAGTATTGTATTGAAAACAACACGGAGAATCTCCACCAGATCAGACATGAACGTTTTGAAAAATTCCAAAGTGAGGCCATCTGGTCCTGGAATAACATTGTTTCGCAGCGAACAAATAGCTCCTTTAATTTCTAAATCTGTAATAGGTTCTGTAAGATTTTTTTAATAAATCTTGTGGGATTACTGAAACCTGACAGGATGCCAACATTTGTGAGACGATATCATTCATTACATCCGCTGTGGCATGTAATTGTTTCACATAAGTATTGACTACAGTCACTATATCTGAAGTACTCTGCACCACCTCCCCCTCCTCTGTAATAAGAGAGTCCATGGATCCCCGATGCAGTCTTTTTCTACAACTTTCATAGATATCTCCTGTTTTTGACTTTCTTGGAGTACCTATCCTATACTCATGCATCAGACATGCCGCTCTGCTGTATTGTAAAGCCTCCATTTGTTTTTGTTTTTTATAGTTTTAACTGGTCACCATATTCACCATAACCTTCATTTATGTGTGAGACCACTCTCATGTACTGACCTCGTAGTGTCAAATACTGCAAATATTTTTCAGAGTGGATGTGATAGCCCCATGATTTTAATACGTACTTTATATCACATTTTGTCTGAATCCACCACCTTGTGATATCTTTTAAAAATGCCATTGACTGACATGCCTGTAATAGATCCTGTACCTTTGCTGTACATACTGTATCAGTCAAAATGGTATTATTCAGTTTCCATACACTGCCGCCTCTCTGAACCTCCCCAAAGAAAATTGAACCTTAACCATTAGGTGGTCCGAAGTTTTGAAAGGTACAGTAAATGCAGAAACACATTTTAGGGAAGAGGAAGAAAAAACATGATCAATCCTGGTTGCAAGGTGTGCTCTATAAAAGGTGTACCCTCCAGTAGCATGAATACTCCGATAAGCATCATTCAGACCAGTCAAAGTCAGCACACTTTGCAGTGCATTTACATCACAGAAGATTTTTTTTTTGTGGCACCCCCTTTATCTAAAGTTCACAAGCCACAGTTAAAATCTCCTGCCCAGATTAGGAGACGAGAGGTAAACAAAAATGGCTTGATTTGGATAAACATATCTACCCTTTCTTTTTTTTCTGTGGTGCATAAATAATAATTACATGCCATTGTCTATGAAGATGTGTAAAATCTATCAGTAACATTTTACCCATACATGTTTCTAACACCCTTGTGATAGAGAAATCCCACCCTAAAGAAAAGAGTTCCCCCCACATCGTTCTAAAGTGAGAGGAAAAAAAGCAGGACCCCAGCACCATAGTTTCCTAGCATTTTCTATATCATTAGTAGTGTAAAGATGAACATCTTGTAAGCAAGTGATAGCTATGTTATTATTTTTTTGAATATTAAAGGCAACGAGGCATCTCCGGCTATTTCTTATGCTGTTCACATTAATAGTGGCAATATTATGTTTATAAAATTCAGCCATGGAGACAAGAAGGTTTAACTTTCCTCACAGATATTCAACACCCTTTCAGGTCACTGCCTGTTTACCCAGGAATTGGCTACGTCTGGGTTTTGTCCCTAGCTGTTTAGTTTTTGTCTGCAAAGCTTGTACGGTTGCCATAGAGCACTCTTCATGCGAATCAGTGGAAAAACCTTTCTGTGAGGAGGCCGTAAATGAAGATTGAGAATGGTCGCCACCATCTGAATCATAAGTTTGTATTGCCTCATAGGCATTGGAAAGTTTCTTCATCTTTCTTTTCTCCCATACGTTGCACTTTAGCTTTAGGTTTTACATTTTTCAGCTGTCGTTTTTTTTTTGATGCCACCACTGTGGTCTCAGGTGGTGGCATATTTTGCACAGTTAGTTCTATGTCAGTCCATAGGCCTGCGGTTTCTGCAGTCTGAGAAAGGTCATCTGGCAATGAATTCTGGAGCTCTGTTTGCCCTGTCCTAGTTAGGTTTAAAGACTCACTTTGTACTGTCTTTTCCACATCACCATCAGGAAGAGAGGGGGTATCACAGGAGGATAAATCCTCAACATGCGGTAGGTTAGACAGTTGTACCTCTGTCACCACCGCTGTGTTCTGTTCACGTACCCTTTTTTGTGTAGAGATGCTAACATTTTGGGCTTTTTCCACTATAAGTTCTTGGTTGGGTCTGTCTGATCTATTATGTGTAGCCCATTCACAAGATCGATACACGTGGCCTAGCAGGTTACAACGGTTGCAAGCTTGATCGTTTGTACAGTCTCTGTTAGAGTGACCACATTCCATGCATAGTGTGCACTTCACCCTGTCACAAACACTACTTAGGTGCTGTTGTGATCCGGAGCAGAAGCAGGTCTTCGGCTGCCCTTGGTAAAAACAATAACCCCTCTCAGTGCCTAAAAAAGAAAAAAAAAGCACTAGGCAGGTGCTTTGGGCCTTGTGGGCCAGATTTTACGCACACCTTAAATTTCCATTCTCCCGTCCAGGTTTGTTCATCATCTAGGATTTGGGCAGGATCTTCAAGAGCATCGTATTGTTTCTGGAGCCAGTATCTAATGTCATATACTGATATGCCCTCATTGTGGAACAGCACAGTAATGTGCTTAATAGCGGGTCTGGTAATTGGTATCACACGAAAGGGCATCCATAAAGCTGAATGTTTTTATTTTCTCATACATGGACCAAAAACGGTCCAGTCCAGCTGGAGTTTTAAAAGTCACATCAAAGTTCATGTCACCAGAAGCATGGATCAGTGCGTAAATTTCGTTAGAGGAAAAAACGAAAGGAATCTTTCAGTAGTACTTTCTCAATATACAGTCTATCAGGCGGGAGAGGCAGGCCACCAGTATACTGAATGCGGACTGCATTCTTCCGTTGGGCAGAAACTACATTTGAAAAACCAGCCTCCTTCCTCCTGAATTGTCTCCATAATAAGGAAGGCTGTATAGGTACTGGTTGTGGTTCAGGGGTAAGGTCCGAATCATCTACTTGATCTCCCCAAGTTGGTTGTTCTATGGGGCAGCGGGGTCTGTGGCCTGGGATACAGAGAGGTTCCCTAGCTCAATATGGGGTTCACCTGTGTCGCAATACCAGATACAGCCATGTCTTGGTTTGCAGATTGTACTCGCACAGGATTTTGCATAATATTTTTACTCAAATCAGAGATTGATGAATCTGTTTCATCCGGAATCCACCCCCCCCCCAACCTTTTTCCAACCTGCAGCGATCAGGGTTGAATTAATATTACTACTGGTTTCTGATCCAAGAGACCTCAAGTCTTCTGTCAAACATCTACTCCCAGGATCTTGTCCCCTCGCAGGCCTAGCCTTCTGTAACACATTTTCAGTAAACAAATCGTCAGCATTTTCAGTAGATATGGGACTTTCAGAGGGATTTTCACCTGATACAGCCAAATCTCGGTTTGTACTCACTGTGGAAGAATTGTCCGTGGAAACCTTCGCTGTCTCAGCACTCTCATTGAGCGACCGTTCCGTAACCAAACCCAGAGAAGGATTTTCATTACATAAATTAATCTCTGCCACAGGTTTTCTCTGCAAATGGGTTGTCACAGCATCTGTTGCCTCCATCTGTTCTGCAAGCGGCTGCTGCCGTCCACCATGACCTGGAGTTGAAAGAACCATTAGTAGTCGTCGTTGCTGTTCTATAGTAAGGGCCTGTACAAAATCTACTTATTGCTGGAGGCCTGCTGCCTGGAAGTCCATACATCCACCTTCAGTAATTTCACCATCCATTAGCTCTATACGCTGATCGGTTACCAACATTTCTTCCATGATCATCTCCTGCTCCAAACCTACAGGGAGGGAGATACCTCCTGCCACGTCATCACATCCTCAGGGCCAAAATCCCCCCCTTCACTAAAAATGCCACCAACAGCTTAATCTGGTTCAATTTCAGATCGTCACCATCTGTATCTCTCCCCCACCCCGGGTCGCCCCTGAAAAAGGGACTTCGTCTCAGTGGGCTTACCTGGTCAACAAAATTCAATAAAATAAATCCAAACCTGAGTAATCTCTGACAGTGATGATACTTTGGGGTCTTTAGGAAAATTATTTTGCCACATGCAATATACTTGGACGTGGTCACTCATAACATCTGAAAAGGTTCTTTCTGCTGGTATTGGGTCTGTTCTGCTGACCAGGGCCCAGTCTATGAAGGTGTAACTCCTTGTTTTGGTATTTAACCTGGTAGGTTCACTAATTATTTGCTGTAGATTGGTATCGTTTAGAGCATTTTTAATGGTGCAGGGGCCTTGTCTGACCAGTTAAGATTAAAGTCCCCTAAAAGGATTACTTCTTTTAACTCTTGCTCTCCGAGGCAGCCCAGGGGGTAGTCCAGTGCAGGCTTGGCTGGGGGGGTTATAGTTGCAGATCACATACAAGGGCTTGGCGTTGCCTAATAATAGTTTTATAATTACTGACTCTCAAGAAGTGGAGCCAAAAATAGGAGGGGGTAATTCAGCGGCTTGGAGAGAGGTTTTTGCATATATGGGAACACTGCCTCCTTTCTTTTTTACCAGGCTGGTCTTTTCTGAACACGTTGTAGCCAGGGACATCAATTTTGTTCAGTAGGATATGTGCGATATGCCAGGTTTCCGAAAGAGCAAGTATGGCTGGGGAGTACAAGTTCTCTCAGGCTTCTAGTTTATGAATCTTGGGTCTTAAGCTGTTTATTTTCACATGGGCTATCTTGAGTCCTTACACTTGGCCCATTACGGGACTGAGAGGGAGGCAATTCAGGCATTAGGGAGACAGTGGCCAGGGTTTGTTTCGATGTCTCCAGCTGATAGCAGGAGGAATTAATAGTGAGAGCTTAGTAAGTAGTGGGCTGGTACAGTACGTTTACTGATTGACAGTACCAGTTGATCTTACTTTGAGAGAGAGTTCTTGCAGCAGGTAACACCATAAGGACTATCCCGCCAGGCACTAAGTCTCCACGGAAAACTTATAGCCAGTAGTCCAGGCCGGGGGACCGCCCCCTGATGTCGGCCTGCCCCGACGTCCCCTCTAGTATAAAGGGAGCAGTCCCCCGGCACCACCTCAGTTCTTTTCCCGCCATTGACCCGCTAGTATCGGCTCCACGGATGCCTCTCTCACAGTCGACCACCATTTCACACTTTGTACAGTTACCGTTCGTTTGAATTTCCTCGCCTTTAGTCTACATTCCGTTGCATGTCTTCTTCATCTTCACAGCGGTGCAAGTCTTAAGTGTGCGAGCATCAAGCAGATCCCGGTGCGAGATGGCCATTTAACCTACCTAATCTTCCTGGACCTGGACCACAAGCTGGACGACTGCCCGCACTGACAGAAGTTTAACAAGAAGACTCATTTGCTGCCTAAAATCTCTGAAAGCTTATCTTCTGGAACAACAAGTTGCTGCAATGCAGAGGACCCAGTCTGGACACAGCTCTTCTGCTTCAGCCAGGGATTCCTCCCCCAGAGAGAAGAGTTTGAGTGGAAAACACCACCATAAGGACCGGGTTCGAGCCAGGTCAGAGTCCCGCCCTAGGTCTCTTCACAAGACCTCTGCTCCCACCCCACCCCGTTCCTTATCCTCTCCAGGCGACCACCAAAAGACCACTGCCTCTTTTCATCCGTGGGGCAAAGAGTCTTCCAGCCATGGGCGATCATCCGTCCCTGTGTCCCTGGCTGTAAAGCCTCACAAGTCATTGCTTGGGTCTAAGCCAGATGGGCAGGTGTCCTTTTAAGGAGGCACAAAGGGTCAGCCGACTCCTCCAGACACCAGGATGCTGAACATCCATAAAATCCTCCGCCGCCTGAGCAAAGGGTGGCATCTGCCTTCGAAGGTCATCAGACCATGGGACCTTCTGATTTGGCCTCAGAAACAGACCGGGTGCCGCCACCTAAATGACTGTCTGCTCCCAAGGACTGGTTGATGGATCAGATAACAGGTCAGGCGCCCAAGGATCGGACGCCAGGACCTATCGACCATGGGTCGAGCCCTTCGCCTCTGCCTCCTCTAGAAATGCCGGTGATCCCGTCCCCCCCCCCGGAGGACAGGACACTGACAGGCCAGACACCAGAGGGCAAAGAGCCTGGGGAAAAGGCGCCAGGAACAAATGCTCCGCAGAAACCCCTTAGAGGACTCCAACCTCCAACACCTCCTAAGGAACCCTCGCCTCGAGGACCAAAAAAGCCAGCGTCCAGGGATGATGACTGACCGTCCCCAGTGCCTAGTGACCACAGGAGACACCCGTCGTCCATGCCCTCCTCAAAGGGACATCCACCCTCTTTTTCTAGAGAAGACGAAGGGAACTCCTCCTATTATTCATCCGAGGACAAGTTGCCCTTACCTCCACCGGATTTCAAAAAAAGACTCCCCCAGGTCACCACCGGACGACCTGTCCTTCCTGGACATAATGCATCACATACAGGCACTCAACCAATGGGATACAGAGGAGCTTGACCCGGAGCGCCGCCGGCTGGCCAGGTTCCTTGGCTCAAGCTACCCAAAGCCATTGATCGTCCCTCCGCTTGTAGAGCCATTTCAGGACGTTACCAAGTTAGCTTGGAAACACCCATCTACCACCTTGGCTGTCCCTAGGAAGGTGGATCGCCTGTTCAACATGCCCAAAGTGGAGCCTCACCTCAGTGAGCAACCAAAGGCTGACTCCATGGCACTCCCAGCAGCACACAGCAGGGCACTACAGCCAAAACACATGAGTTCTCAGATCCTGAATCTAAGAAGCTGGACCAATGGGCCAAAAAGTTTACTTATCGGCCACCTGTACAGTCAGATCTTTAAATTTTCTGGCTCGCATGGTTATGTACCAACAATTTCTGTGGGACAAGGCCTTACATCTCATCAAGGCCCAACCTGATTCAGATAACAAATCAGAGCTCATGGCAGTTGTGCAGTCTGGCAGTGACGTAGGCAAACATGTTCTGAGAAGTTCCTATGACTCAGCAGACACAGCTGCCAGAGTAGCAGCCACTGGAGTATGCGTGAGATAACACGACTGGCTGCGAGTCTCGGGCTTCCGGCAAGACCTACAGGGTGCCATCCTGGACATAGCCTTTAAAGGTCCGGTCCTCTTTTGCCAAGACTCCGAGAAATTGATTGCTGGGCTCTAGGACTCTGGGAATGCAGCAGTCTCCGACGTCCATAGGATGTACAAATCAAAGCCACCTACCACAAGATGCTGTCCTTTTCGTAAACACCAGGGTAACCAAGGAAAGCATCAACGGCCACAAAAAGGAGGTTTTAAGTAAAGGGGACTTCCACTGCCTTCTGTGTCTCAGTCCAAAAACCTCAAAAGCTGCCAGACCTCCCTTTCCTGTGCCCTCAGCATGACTCCCTGCCAACACCCCCTTCTCTGGCAGAGGCTCAGAGAGAGGCAGTAGGCGGGAGATTCTCCCACTACCTCAGAGGATGGTCCAACATCACTACGCATCAGTGAGTACTCCAGATCATCGAAAGAGGATATGCTCTGGAGTTCACACAAATTCCACAGGACAACCCACCTATCCCTTTTCACTGTTCCCTATCCCATGCAGCTCAAATAAGGGCAGAAATCCAGGTCCTACTCGAAAAAAAGGGCTATTCAGGTAGTACCCCCCAGTCAAAGAGGCAAGAGGTACTACTCCCACTTCTTGGTTCCCAAGAAGACGGGACCTTTGTCCCATCCTCGCTCTGATCCAACTGAACATCTTCATCGACTACAGAAGGTTCAGAATGGTGACATTGCCTGGTCTGTTGCTCATGGCCCATCAAGGGGATTGGCTCTGCTCCCTGGATGTGCAAGATGCTCATATGCATATCAAGACCTTGCCATCCCACAGGAGGTACTTCCGCTTCACCTTCCAGGGAGAACACTGTCAATTCAGAGTGCTGCCATTCGGCCTCTCATCGGCACCGAGAGTCTTTACCAAGTATCTGGCTGTAGTGGCAGCAACCTTCAGAAGAAGGGGACACTATGTTTACCCCTACCTGAATGACTGACTTCTCACAGTCTCATCGGAGGACCAGCTGTGTCAGTCAATAAGGGAGACCTTCGAGCTCTTTCAAGACTTTAGAATCACCCTGAATCTCCCCAAGTCATGCCCCTGGCCTACCCAGTGGCTACAGTACATAGGAGCATTACTGGACACTGTCCAAAGGAAGGTCTTTCTTCCTGAAGACCGGGCAGACAGATTGCAAGCAGTTGACCGAAGAGTGAAGACTGCCGGTCCAGTACCGGCCAGAGTGGTGCTTCAGCTTTTGGGCCACGTGGCTGCAGCCATTGCAGTGGTTCCCCTTGCACGCCTGAATATGAGGGTACTACAATGGAACCTCAGAATTCAGTGGGATCAGACCATGGACGATCTAGATCATCCAATTTGATCCTCCACAGCAGTCATTCGGTCTCTGGAATGGTGGATCAACTTCTCTCATCTGGACACAGGGGTTCCTTTTCAACACTTCAGCCCCCAGCAGATCCTAACCACAGACACTTCAGGGACAGGCTGGGGAACACACCTGGCCTCCCTCCAGACAAGGGGCTCTTGGACTTTGGTGAAACGGGCTCTCCATATCAATATACTGGAAATGAGAGCGGTCTTGTACGCCCTGCAGGCCTTTCAAGGGATGCTCTCACCAGGTCCACTGTTGGTCCAGTCAGACAACACTTCAGTGGTCTTCTACCTCGGCTAGCAAGGGGGCACTCACTGTTACCCCATATGCGGGGAGGCCATGAGAGTTTGGCATTGGGCAGTGGATCACAACCTGGACATCACAGCGGTTCACGTACCAGGGATTCACAGCATTCTTGCAGACAGCCTAAGCCACTCTCGGTCTCAGAGTCATGAATGGGAGCTACTGCAGGAAGTCGTAGACAACCTCTTGGAAAGATGGGGTCAGCCAGAACTGAACCTCTTTGCGTGCCCACTAAATGCCAAACTGCCCAATTTCTGCTCACTAGATCCAGGGCCTGGTGTTTTCTGGCACAATACATTGTCCCTCTCTTGGACAGGGAGGTTTCTGTATGCGTTACCTCCCTTACCACTTCTGCAGAGGGTACTGCTCAAACTACAAGCAGAAGGGGCTTGCATGATCCTGATGGCACCCTTCTGGCCTCGACAAATCCGGTTCCCACTGGTACAACAGCTAGCATCGGAACCACAGGTCCCCTTACCCCTGTCCTCTCACTTGCTCTCCCAGAAGCAAGGGGCTCTAGTGCATCCCAATCTGAGGTCTCAACATCTGCATGCATGGCTCCTGCAGATCTGATTAGAGACAGATTTGGAGTATCCCCTAGGGTGGCAGAGGTACTCGTGGCAGCAAGAAAACCCTCTACCAGGGCAGCATATACCAAGAAGTTGAAGCGCCTCTGTTTATGGGCTTCCCACCATTCCTTGGACCCTTTCCACTGTCCGGTGAAATCTGTGTTGGAGTACCTACTTTCCCTATCCGATATGGGTCTCGACTACTCATCCCTTAAGATGCATCTCTCTCTGCACTTTCAGCCTATCATGCACCTCAGGAAGGGAAAGCTCTGGCTCAACTGGACTTGTGCAAGACCTTTTAAGGGGACATCTTACATATTAAACCCCCTAGAAGGGCCCCTGTTCCTCCTTGCAACCTTCTTTTTGTCTTAGAGAAACTTACTTTGCCTCCCTTTGAACCAGCCGCAAGTTGAAAGCTTCGTTTTCTCTCTTGCAAAGCTTTATTTTTAGTTGCCTTTATTTCTGCTCGGAGGATTTCCAAGCTGTGGACTCTGATGTGTAAAGAGCCTTATCTTGTTTTTCACAGAGACAGGGTTGCCCTGTGCACCAATCCTAAGTTCCTTCCATAGGTAGTGTCCGAATTCACCTTAAACCAGGACATTCAACTGCCAGTTTACTACCCAGAATACTCAAACTGTAGCCTTGTTACATACTCTGGATGTACATACAATCTTCCATTACTATTTAGAACAGTCTAGTTCGAGCAAGAAAGACAGTCCAGTCGTTTGTCTCCTTTGCCCAAAGGATGTTAGGGGCTTCATTGACCAAGCAGACATTGGCCAAATGGTTGGTCAACTGCATCTCTTTCTGTTACCAAAAGTACGACAAACCCATGCCGGGACCGGTCAAGGGCCATTCCACTAGAGGGATTGCAACCTCGTTTGCGTCCCTCAAAAATGTGTCAGCAGCAGATCTTTGTGCAGCTGCTACTTGGAGTTCAGTCCATACCTTCATTAAACACTACAGTCTGGACATTGCTTCCAGAAGGAGAGCAGGTTTCGTCCTTGCAGTCCTCCAGGGACTTCTCTCCTAAGGAGTGCCAAGGACTCTGTATTGCTAATAGTCCTCCACCCTTCTGACTTGGGTCTCTCTTTGTACTGCTTGGGACTTGGTCCTTATGGTGTTATCTGCTGCAAGAGCTCCCTCTTGAAGTAAGATACTACAGTTACAAAAGAACTTACACAACAGTAGATCTTTGAGAGGAGCTCTTGCAGCAGGTGGTTTTCCCACCCACCTGCCCCCGGGTTTATGTAATTATACTTCCCTCTGGGGGATGGAAGATCCTCCTCGGTTCTTCAACCTGTGTATCAGCCAGGTCTCTGGTGGGAGAACTGAGGTGGTGCCGGGGACCGCCCCCATTATACCAGTGGGGATGTTGGGGCGGGGCCAGCATCAGGGGGCGGTCCCCCACCTTGTACTGCTGGCTAGTTTTCCGTGAGGTCCTAGTGTCTGACAACATAGTTCTTATGGTGTTACCTGCTGCAAGAGCTCCTCTTGAAGTTCTACTCTTACGGTAAGTTCTTTCTTGACTGTACTTTTAGACATCAAGTAACAGACATTTTTTTCCCTCCACTGTAGAGGCTCATAATACAGGGGCGATAAGCAAGCTGGGTATCAGTGTAGTAATTAGAAATTTCTGCTGGAAATTGTTCTGGTTTTGACGGAGCATACGAGGCTGATGGACCAGAGGAGGCAGAAGATCGAAGACCCACTTACAGACACTGGGGACTGTGGCTAAAATGTCACTCGGACCACTGCCACTATGCTTTGCTGTGTACAACTGGGTCACAAGTCTTCCCTGCATGGTCGCTATACAGATTGCGATCATGTGGTTAAGGGGAGAGCGATTATCATGCAGATTTATTTATTGAAATGTTTCACCAGGAAGGGCACACTGAACAACAAGTTGCTCATCTCACGGTGCGTCCTGGGGGGAAGGGTCATAGGGAGAAGCACGTAATTTACAATACATCCAATGAGCAGCATTAAACAGTTTGCAATCACGAGTGGATCTTAATCTTCAGTAAATATAAAGAATCATTTTATAAATTTATACATAGATTGTACTGCCCACCAGTGATTGTACACAAGTTCAACCCTCCTGACAATACTCTCACTGGCATCTGTCTTCCTTGTGCTCCTTTTCCCTCCCCTCTCTCCACCCTCCTTCTCCCCCCCCCACTCCTCCTCCACTGTTCTAACCCCACCTTTTCCCCTGTTCCTGATCCCCTCCCACCATCCTTCTCCCCCTCATGAAAAAGGCCCCTAGCTGGCCACTTCTCTCTGGCAATCTGCTATACAATATCAGGCCGATAGTCCCCTTTCTTCTTAATTCCCTTACTCTGCTGCATCATCTGTCTGCCTGTTTACATTGCTCCCTACTAATAACTATTATCTCTAAAGTGATCTTTAGCTGCAAAGAAATGTCAATCTTGTCTATACTATGCCTGTTTACCATTACCAACCTTTGTATGTATGTTTCCCCATTCCTTTGACGTGGAATCTTTGTAAACGAGCAGCTCCTGCTCAAAGGTACTTGTAATCCGAGAGTTTAATAAAATAAAAAATTAAAAAAAAAACAGCGGTTTCACCTGTATGCCTCCAATGTAATGGAGATCTGGGGACTTACCATTACTTTTGGACATGCCCAATTCTACTCACGCTTTGTGGGAAAGTGGCAAAGGAAATGGAAGAAATAATGGGATGTAGGATCCAGATCCTCCCATTGCTCCTTTTATTTGGAGTGGAGGATTTGAGGGAGGAGGGGTGGGCCCCTTGCCGAGGTGGGCAAGAGTTCTTCTGATCTTAGCCAGGCATTGTATTTTAAACACCTGGGTTTCTGGAGCTGCACCCACAATACAACAATGGAAAAAGCTGACCCTACAGGCACTGGATATGGAAAGTCTAGCCTTCACATTTAAGGATAAAGGGGAACTGTTTTATAATGCTAGGCAGCCTTTCTTAGCTTCATTATCAATAGGGGAAACCCAGATATTAAATAAGGGATGACCATGAAAGTGAATAATGGTAACCCCATGAAATAATAGAAATTAAGTCAACCAGAAGTGAGATAGATCTCCCTCTTTGCCTCCTTGTACTTTCTTACTCTCTCCTCAGGTGGTGGACTTTGAATCAACTTTTGACCCTCCCTCTTTTCTATCTGATTATCTGTGATGGAATTTATAGTATAATTTATGATACGGACCCAACTGTAAATAATTTACTAAGATTAGATTGTATATCTTTTTATTTGTCATGTGTATGACATTGTCTGTGTTTGTTGATATAACTTAAACTTTCAATAAAAATATGATGCAAAAATTTTTACAATAGATTCAACAGTACAAACAATACAACTTACAATATATACATCAAAAGCATTGAATACCATTAAACGTAGGTACACTATACAATGCAATAATAAGATTAACCGTTCAAATAAGGCAAGTCTGTACAGAGACATGCTGTTAAGAGAGAAAGATGATGAATGTAATTATGCAACTAATATAGCTAAGTACGCCCTGCAAGTGAATAACAAGCGGAACAGGAGATGGAAGCAGTGTGCCACTTGGCACTGGAGGGGGTAGTGACTTCGCTGCAGGAACAGTATGCCGCAAGAGAGTTTTGGAGGGCTAATGAGATGGAATGGGTGGGAGAAAAAGTGACGAATCTGAGTAGGGAGGGCAATCCATAACTTTGGTGGGCGATGTGAGAAAACCATCTATCCTACCGAAGTAGACCAACGAGGAACTACTAGTAGCCAAGTCATATGACCTAAGGGCATGGTCTGGGGGAGAGACTAGATAGGGAGGAGGTAAGATATGGGGAAGCAAGCCAAACCAAAATTTAGACGCAAATTTAGCACAGTAGAGGTGTTGGCGATTTGCTAGGGAGGAGAAAGCCAAGGAGTGATAACGAGAACAGTGGTGTGTGAGGGAAGGTATCTAGAGTGAAGTGGCAGAAGGAGTTAAAAAGGGGATCCAGTGTGGTTAGGGAGGACTTGGGAGCAGCACTGTAGACTACATCGCAGTAGTCAAAAGATAGGTAAGATGATCTTCTGGACTAGTTCATGCCTGGCCGTTAGCGGGAGGCAGCTACGGTTCCTGTATAATGCGCTGAGTTTGGGGTGCAGCTTCTTCAGGATGGCATCAGCATGCCCAGAGAAGTTGAAGTGACGGTCGAGCCAAACCCCCAAATACCTAAAAGAAGAGGTATCTTGGAGGACTACCCCGTCCAGGGTGTGGAAGGAGGATATGAAGGGAAGCCAGGAGAGTCTCTGCCTAGTGCTAAAGGTCATTGAGACTGTCTTCTTGGCATTGAGTGAAAGTTGGTGGGAGCTGAACTTGATTGAAGTCATGCTGAATTCTGGATTCCACATCCTTAAGGGATTGGCCTGAGGTGAAGAGAATGGTATTATCTGCGTACACGTGGCTAGAGGTGGATGAACAAACTGAGGGAAGGTCATTTAGACGAATGGAGAAAAGGATAGGGCCGAGCACAGAACCCTGAGGTACGTCAGTGTTGATAGGGAGGGGGGAGATACGGTATCAGCTATTCTAGGATCGTGGATATGTTGTTTATCCACCCTTATTGGCATGTCCCCTTCCACTTTAAATCTTGCCTGAAGTCTTCAAGCTGGCTCCTTCCACCCACCTGGGTGGTTTGTACCTCGGCTCCGCCCCGTGGCGCCAGATCTTCCTTTCCGCTGGAAGATACAGGTTGCCTCCCTTGTGCTCACGCATTTCGTAGGCCCTGGCTTTCAAAACTTTGGTTTTACTGAAATTAAAAATTATTTGAGTTAGCGATTGCCTTTTCACGTCATCGATCATGGAGGAGAAATCTTCCCTTGGATTTCTCCAGTGTCCTTGTGGCCACAAAATGTCGCGCACCGATCCCCACCTCACATGCGTCTGCTGCCTTGGTGTCGGCCATGACACCTCGTCCTGCAGCTTCTGTTTGGCCTTCCATCCCAACGTCCTGGACAACCGCCTTGTACGTCTCAAACTGGGGAGACTGGAGAAGAGGAACCCTCCGGTGAAGTCCAAGAAGGCTAGGTGGGCGGTTTCCACGGCTGCGGGTTCCGCCGAGCAGCTGGAACGCATGCAGGCATTCAGGGAAGAAGCTGCTCACGTTTCGGACACTCGAAGCATCTTCGTTCCGCTCAACCTGGACTCCACATTCTCGGGCTCCTTCAGGGAGTTGTGCCAGTCTGTTCCCCACCCGGGGAGAGGCGCCCACAGGCTCCCACTCCTCCCGATCCCACAAGCAGGAGAAGGAACCGAGCAAGCCTTCATCTCAGCGAAGGTGCTCTTGGGACCGAGAGAGAGGTCTCAGTCCCAGGAGCATGTGGTCTCGACCTCGGTTCGAGATCGCTTCCTTGGCTGCAGGCTTCATGGATCTTCCGTCGGGCTAGCCGACTGAGGATATGGCCGATGAGGTCGAGATTGTTCTTGATCCAATCGACCCACTGTCGCCGGTCCCAGTCAACAACTACTTGGAAAGGACTCTGGTCCTTGTCTTCCCCGATAAGACCCAGCCTGCTGGAGTCCCCATTGAGGACCCGGTTCTGGACCCCCAGGTAGCACCGGTTCTGCCGGTGTCTCCCGAGCACCGAGTCATCCTGCCCAATCTCGGTCGAGGTCTAGAACCCCTTCGTCCAGACAGCCGAGGAAGAGCCATAAGCGCTCCAGAAAGAGGCAACACCATTGGTCGTCCTCGTCCTCCTCAGATGAGGAGAGGCTCTGACGGAAACTCCGTTGGCGCTACAAGGACTTCATGTAGCAACAGCTGATATTGTCAGGGCACAAGCCGACTTCGGCTCCTACCCCAGCCATTACTTGGCTTTCACCTCCTAGGCCGAAGCCGCCCCCCTTGGCGCCGAAAGGCGCCACTGTCTGTTGGGCCTAAGCCGGTCTCTCCACCAATAGTGGTGGAACCACGGCCTAAGCAGCCTGTGGAAGGGGCGCCTTCCAAAGAGGACTGACCAGACACCAGGCTTCCCTGATGTCTGTTGGTCACGGTCACCCCGGACCGCCCTTGGTGGGTCGAGGGTGATTTGGGCAGCAGGCCGCCGTAACCCGACTCTTCGGACTCGGACGTCACCGGGCTTCACTCTCATCCTGAGGATGATGAGTCATCCGTCGGCCTAGGGATGGAGGAAGGTCCTTCCTCCTTCCAAGGGGATTCTTCGCCTCATCTGAGTCCACAGGGATGCCCCGGGAACCCATCCGGAAAAGGCGGAGTACCCTCTCACGGACATCCTCAAGAGAGGGGATACCCTGACGGAGGCCTTTCCTGTGACCGAAGCCATTGATGGTCCGGCACTCAAACTGTGGCAGTGTCCTGCCTCATGTCCAGCACCGTCTGCCCGCATGGCCTGCAAGTACGCGGTTCCCATGGAGTCCCTTGCGGGGTTCACAGAACACCCTTCGGCTGAGAGCCTGGTGACTGCCTCTGTGTTCAGGCGTACTGGCAGGTCTGCCGACACTGACCGACCTTCCGACAAAGTGTCCAAGCATTTGGATCACTCGGCACAGAAGGTCTGTACGGCTTCCTCCTTGGGCCTTCGTCAGGCAAGGTCGGCTGTCATCATGACACACTTCTCTCATGCTCTTCTCAGGCCATTAGACTAAGTCCTCCCACATCTCCCCACGGACATGCAGACCACGATTAAGCAGGTCTGAGACCAGGGCCGAGTTGTTGCCAAACAGCAGCTCCAGACTGCCCTGGACATTGGGGACTCTCGTGCCCACTCGATGGCCGCCGCAGTTGCCTCTCACTGCAGGGCTTGGCTGAACCTCCTTCTCGGCGGATACTCCGCACAAGTTAGCTGATGTGCCCTTCCTTGGGACCGACTTGTTCAGCCCAGGAATAGCCGGTCACCTCCAGCGTATAGAACAGTCCAGTGCCTCCTTGGACGCCACTTCTGCTAAAAGTTCTTTGGGCAAGGACCAGCAGAAGAAAAAGAAGAAGCCTTTTCAGCACTCTTCCTCTGCGGTTCAGCAGTCCTCCTTTCAAGGGGGACAACAGCATCATCATCAGCAGCAGCAGGCTCAAGCGTGGTGCCCTTGGCCCAAGCCTGGACCCCAGCAGGCCTGCAGAGGAGGCTGAGGCTCAGGTCCTGGAGCTTCCTCCTCCTCCAAGCCTGCTCAGTGACGGGGTGGCGGTTGCCACCCCTATTCCCATCACGCAGCTCTGGGTCTTCCCGTGGAGAGCCAGCTCCGCCACTTTCTTTCCGCCTGGTCCGCTATCACCACAGAGAGGTGGGTTCTTGAAGTGGTCAGTCAGGGACTGCCTCTAAAATTCGAGCAGTACCCTCCCAGCTGAGCCCACGCCCCTTGGGAAGAACGTATTTCCACACACACACACACCCAGTCGGCTCTTCAAGACAACATCGCTCAGCTCCTCCTCAAGGAGGCAGTGGCTATCGTGGCGGATCCTTCAGCAGACCCAGACTTTGTCTCCGGGTGGTACTTGATGCCCAGGTGGACAGGAGGCTGGCGCCCTATTCTAGATCTCCACGACCTGAATCAATATCTCAGGTCACTCACCTTTCGGATGGTCACTTTGTCCCAGATCATACCATCCTTGGAGTGAAACGTGTTTCTGTTCACTGGATCTGCAGGATGTGTTCTTTCACATCCCAATCCGTCTGTCCCATTAGCGGTTCCTCCACTTCAGGGTCGAAGGGACCCTGTATGAGTTCCGAGCCATGCCGTTCGGTCTGTCATCGGCCCCACGGGTCTTCACCAAATGCATTGCAGTGGTGGTGGCCCATCTCCGGCGTCAGGGGTCAGAATTTACCCCTACCTCGATGATTGGCTCCTTGCAGGTTCCACCCAACAGGAGGTGGAGAGGTCAAGGGATCTGGCCCTCAAAACCTGCTCCCAACTCGGTCTCCTGATCAACGAGACCAAGTCAGAACACGTGCTTTCTCAGGTGATGGGCTTCATCGGGGCAGAGCTCGACTCTTGTCAAGCCAGAGCTTGGCTGCCGGCGGACAGGGCAGAGGTTCTCTCCTCCTTTGCCCAGTCATTTCTGTTTGAGCACTTTGCGCCCTGCCTGGGACTTTCTGCGCCTTCTAGGTTACATGGTGGCGTGCACCTCAGTGGTCTGTCGGGCCCGGTTGTACATGCACCCCCTCCAGTGGGAGCTGGCCGACCAGTGGACTCAGTGCCCTGGTCATTTCAGCCAGCTGATCACTATAACCCAGAAGATGTGGGACGCTGTCCAATGGTGGACCGCCCCAGACCGGTTGCAGGAAGGGACCCTGTTTGTCTTCCCCGAGCCGACGGGTGTCCTCATGACTGATGCCTCTCTCATGTGCTGGGGAGCCCACATGGGGGACAACAGGGCCCCCGTGGAGTCCCGATGCCACATCAACCTGTTGGAGCTCAGAGCAGTCAGACTGGCACTGTCAGCTTTCGCTCCCCAGCTCCAGGGTCAAGTGGTTCAAGTCCAGATGGACAATACCATGACCATGTACTACCTCAACAAACAGGGAGGGACGCACTCCTCCCGTCTGCTATGCAAGGAGGTGCTGCACATCTGGACCCTTGTGAGCCGGTTGGAGGCGGATCTCCTAGCCATCCCTGTGGCAGGAGCCTCGAACCAGCTGGGGGATTGCTCTCAGCCGCATAGGCCAGACATCCCAGGAGTGGTCTCTCCATCCAGCGGTAGCTTACAGCCTGTTCTCTCATTGGGGCAAACCAATGGTGGACCTGTTTGCCTCCAGGGAAAACACCAAGCTGAGGCTGTTTCATGCCCACCCCCCTCAGCAGGGGCTCGCTGCAGGGGGATGCCTTCTCGAGGCCATGGACCCCAGGCCTCCTCTACACCTTCCCTCCATTTTCCTTGATCTACAAGGTATTACTTAAGGCGAGGAGGGACAAGGCGAAGGTGATTCTGGTAGCCCCAGACTGGCCGCGCCAGTTATGGTATCCAAATCTCCTCAGCCTCAGCTGCAGGCCCCCAGAGTGGCTTTGTACACGCCCGGACTGGATATCTCTAAATCAGGGGAATGTATTCCATCCGGACCTTCAATCCCTGCACCTCACAGCCTGGTACCTGAGCGGCTAGAGTTACAGGCTTTTGGTGCTTTCCAAGGATGTCTACACCGTGGTGAAGGCATCTAGAAAGGAATCGACCAGGAAATGTTATGCCTTCAAATGGAAAAGGTTTTCCATTTGATGTCAGGGTAAGGGCCTGGACCCTTTATCCTGTTCTGTGGCTGACATTCTCGTCTACCTTTGGTCTCTCTCCAAAGGGGATCTGCGGGCATCGACCCTTAGGGTGCACCTGGCAACCATTTCTGCTTACCGGGTGCGGGCCGGTCAGCCGACATTGGCGCAGGAGACAGTGTTCGGGGGTTTTTTTCAAAGGCCTGGATCACATATCCTCTCCGGTGCGTGGATCTCCACCTCCGTGGGATCTACTGCTAATATTGGCAAAGCTCATGGGCAAGCCATTCGAACCAATGCACAAGTGTGAACTGTCACACTTGCCATGGAAGACAGCCTTCCTGGTGGCTATCATGTCTGCCAGAAGGACAGGGGAGCTCAAGGCGCTCTCGGTGGACACCACTTATCTGGTCTTCCACAGGGATAAAGTTGTCCTGCACCCCCACCCGAAATTCCTTCCGAAGGTGGTGTCAGAGTTTCACCTTAACCAGGTGTTGACTCTGCCAGTATACTACCCTAATTACACCTTGGAGGCAGAGTACAGGCTCCATACTTTGGACCTGAGACGTGCTCTCTCCTATTATACGGAGAGGATGGCGGAAATTCATGGAGAGGTTCGCTAGCTGTTGTCACCTACGCTGAAGCCGCTTCTGGCAGACCTGCAGTCAAATGGACCATTGCAAGATGAATTACATCATGCATAGGTCTGTGCGATGAGTTGTCGGGCAAGGAGGCTCCCAGAGGGATAAGAGCTCATTCTGCCTGCCATACTGCTGCATCGGTGGCTTCTTCCAGGAACATCCCTGTTCAGGAAATCTGCCGGGCTGCTACCTGGAAGTCAGCAAACACCTTCATCACCCACTACCACATCGACCTTGAGTCACGCCGGGATGCTGGTTTTGGGGCCTCAGTTCTCCAGTCTCTGTTCCCTAATTAGGGGGTGTGCACCTTGCCCTCCCTCCTCCCAGAGAACTGCTAGGAGTCTGCCAATAAGTGTGGATGAACAACATATCCACGATCCTAAAAGAACAGATTACTTACTTGTAACAGTAGTTCTAGGAGTGGTATATGTTGTTCATCCACACGGACCCACCCGACCTCCCCGGCTGCGGAAGCACACAACCTGGCTTCCAGCAAGCTAAGATCTGGTGTCACAGGGCGGAGCCGAGGTATATACCACCTGGGTTGGTGAGAGGAGCCAGCTTGAAGACTTATGGCATGATTTAAAGTGGAAGGAGACATGCCAATAAGTGTGGATGAACAACATATACTACTCCTAGAACTACTGTTACAGGTGAGTAACCTGTTCTTCTGACTGCCTGGGTCCTACCTACTAGATAGGCTTTGAACCAACTCGTGGTGGTGTCCGATAGGGAAGCCGTGGAGATTGAATCAAGAAGAAGGGTGTGAGAGACAGTATTGAAAGCCTTTGCTAGGTCGACAGAAATGGCAGACGTGGTTTGACCACTGTCCATCCCTGAGAGGATGGCGTCAGTAAGTCTAATCAGGAAGGTAGTGGTGGAGTGATTCTTCCGGAAACCAAATTGGAAGGGATTGAAAAAGTTAGAGTGCTTTAAGCATGATGGCCTGCAACATCATGCTTAAAGCATGGTAACCTTTGCAAACCCTGTTGCACCACACATTTTGTGCACCCACCAGTTGAAGCTGTGAATGGGGCCCACAGAGTCAAGTTTTCTTGTGGTCCTGTGGATTTCTTGGCAGCCATAGTCAACACTTAAAAAAAGAGTAGCAAGAAAGGATGGAGGTTGCATTGTTACTGAAGTTACTGAAATTTATTAAAGATGATCTGATACAGCTTTGAAAAAAAATACATAATGCAAGCCAGTGACATTTTAGGTTTCGGGGAAGGTAATTTACTCTAGAATATAAAAGACAATGATATGTAAAGCACATTGGCTACTTCGACATCATTTAATAGTTCAGTTTTATTCACAAGTGGATGCTTAGCTATAGACAGCAATCATATTTTAAATGTCAAAACTTATGTTCTTATCTTTTATTTGCAGATAAATTTTCCTATGTGCACCATTGCAACCATGCCAAGGCTACCAGAGCATTGTATTGAATACGTCAGGATCTTACAGTGGCCCAAAGAACAGCCTTTTGGAGGTTAATCATTTAATTTAGCTCTTAAGTATAAATGTTACATTTTCTTAACTAAATTTTACCTCCCATGGCTCTCAGGCTGGAACTTCTTTGGCTGCTGCCAACACCATCTGCCCAACCTTCGCTGCTCCTCGGTACCCTGATTTTGTGGGTTCAAGGTACCCGCAGCACACTGCTATGTCTCTCCCCCCACCCCCAACCTCCCCTTCCTGGTTTGGCCCAGGGAGCGGGATCTTTCCTATTCCTGAACGATTGTGAACACTGCTGTTCAGACTGTCACAGCAGAGGTCCTCCCAGGGCTGTCCTGGAGTATGGAGGAAGAAGCCTGATGCAATGATGCAAGACAGGCAGAGCTTCAGTTGCCCAGCTGACTCCATATTTCCCACAAAAACTAAGAATTACATGTGCATCCTTAGGTGCTGACAAGTCTGCACAGACACGCACACTCTCCTTTCTTAGTAGCTCTGCAGGCACCCGAAACTGCACCATCACCACTTGTAGTCAGCAGCTGGTGGTAGTGCAGTGGGCTGCATAACTTTCCCTCCCGAGAGAAGGATGGTATCCTTTGAGACACTCAGTCCTCCTCTCCCAGCAGGCTCTGCGATGACCACATGCTCGTTTGCAAGTCCGGGACACTGGCGTCAGAAGCGACAGCCTTGCTGCTGCAGCTACGACCCAACTTAGAAGTAGAGTATTGCAGTTTTGTTGAACTGTTAACAAACATTTAAAGGATGTGTACCTTAAATATACCAGTTCATACTCTTTATATCTTGCTCTGTAAAGCACCCTCAAGTCCTCGGGAAGTGGTGCTATATAAATAAAGTAGCCTTGCTTTAAAAAAAAAAAAATTTGGCTTCAAAATATTATTTCTTGACCTTTTTCTCTGTTTGGGTCTCCTGCCCCTAGCCCACCTGGTCACACCCTTACTCTGGCCAGGAGGGCAGGCAGTTGGCTCATTTCATAGCCAGTGTTGCTCCTTGGTTGGCCAGCAGGAGGTGGGCGAATGTCACATGGTTTGCTCTCACCCTTCATGGAAGCTGAAAGCCTCACATCCACAATGTATCCGACCCATTGACGGCTTCAGCCTGGGATTCTGGGATCACACATGAATCCCGATCTCCCAGAAGGGAGCACAGTGTCCTGATGCTGCACTGCTGGGCCAGGCCCTGAGTTCCTTACTTTTAGCACATCACAGTACTTGTGCTCTTGTCATGTAATTTCATAAGCTGTTTTCACTCTACAAAGGCAGTAGGTTCTGCAGCTACTAACCTCACAATTCAACCATTTTTGCCTTTATGGGAGTTATTTATATGCTTTAAAATGGAGCAGATTTGTTCTAGGAGCGTGGATATGTTGTTCATTCACACTCTCTGGCATGTCCCTTTCCCCTTTAAATCTGGCCGGAAGTCCTCAGGCTGGCTCCTCCCACCCACCCGGGTGGTAAATACCTAGGCTGTGCCCCATGACGCCAGACCTTCCTTTCTGCTGGAAGAGTCAGGTTTCCTCATGCTACTTTAGCAATTCGTAGGCCCTGGATTCACAACATCGGTTTTCACCGCAAATTTCTGTAAAATTCATCAGAGTTCACGACTCCGATTACAGCACATCGGACATGGAGGACAAATGGTCCCCCGGATTTCGCCGGTGTACCTGCGGAAGATGTCATGCACCGATCCCCACCTCTCTTGTGTCTATTGCCTAGGTGCCGTGCATGACACCACGTCTTGTAACTTCTGTTTCGCCTTCCATCCCAACATTTTGGACGACCGCAAGGCGTGCCTAAAATTGGGGAGACTGGAGCTTAGAAACCCACCGGTGAAATCAAACGAGGCAAGGTGGGTGGTTTCCTCGGCCGCGGGATCCACCGAGCAGCTGGAGCAGATGACGGCTTTCGAGGAGGAAGCGGCTCAAGCTTCAGCCAGTCGCAGTTTTTTCGTTCCTCTCAACCTTGGCTCTACTTTTTCGGGCTCCTTTAGGGAGTTGTGCCAGTCTCTCCCCACCAGGGGTGAGGCGTCCTCGAGCTCGCTTTCCTCCCGCCCTCGGAAGAGGGACAAGGACCCCAAATCTTCTTCCTCTAGAAGGAGACGCTCCTGGGACCAAGAGAGGTCCAAGTCCCAGGAACACGTGGTCTCAACTTCGGGCAAGATCGCTTTCTAGGCTGCCGGCTTTATGGACCTTCATCTGGCCAAGGCACCGAGACTGAGGAAATGGCTGAACTGGCCAAGATTATTCTCGACCCAATCGAGCCTTTATCGCCGACTCCGGTCGACGATTCCTTAGAAAGGACGCCTGTCCTTTCCTTTCCCGATGAGGAGACACTGCCCTCGGTATCCCGATCGAGGAAAAGGTGCCGGAACCTCGGTTCTCACCAACTCCGGTGTCTCCCGATCGACCGAACTGACCCCGTCTGTCTCGATCGAGGACCAGGACCCTTTCGGTCGAACCGCTGAGAAAGGGCCACAAACACTCAAAAAAGAGGCACCGCCACCGATCCTCATCCTCCTCGGATGAGGAGAGGCTTCGTCAGAAGCTCCATCGACGCTATGAGGATTTGATGTGGCAACAGCTGATTTTTACTGGGCAGAAGCCGGCTCCGCTGGCCGCCCCGGCCATCACTTGGCTCCCACCTCCTAGGCCGACGCCGACCCCTCCGGAACTGAAGGCTTCGGTTCCACCACCCGTGGGGCTGGCTCATATCCTGGCTTGGCCTAGTCAGGTTTCTCCACCGATATTGGTGGAGCCATCGCCTAAACAGCCTCAGGGAGGGGCTGCCTTGAAAGAGGACCATACAGACACCGGGCTTCCCCAACATCTTTCCATTACGGTCACTTCCGACTGCCCCTGGCGGATCAAAGGGGATGTAGGTGGTAGACCATTGTACCCCGACTCTTCGAACTCCGGTGACACGGGGTTACACTCTCATACGGGGGATGATGAGTCATCTGTGGCCGGACTAGAGGAAGGCCGTTCCTTCTTCCAGGGCATTCTCCGCCTGATCTCCGAATGCACCAGAATGCCCCTGGAGCCCATCCAGAAAAAGGCGCAGTACCCCATTACGGATATCCTCAAAAGGGGAGATACCCCGATGGAGGCCTTTCCAGTGCCGAAGCCATTGTTGGCCCGGCCCTTGAGCTTTGGCAGCGCCCTGCTTCCCGCCCAGCTCCGTCTGCCTGCATTGCCCTCAAGTATACAGTGCCCATGGGGTCCCTGGCAGGGTTCACAGAGCATCCTTTGGCCGAAAGCCTAGTGACTGCCTCTGTGTTCAGACGTACTGGTAGCTCGGCTGACACTGCCCGACCCCCGGGCAAGGAGTCCAAAAATATGGACCATTCTGCCTGTAAGGTCTATGTGGCCTCCTCCTTAGGCCTTCGTCAGGCCAGCTCGGCTGTTATCATGGCACACTTCTCTCATGCCCTTCTTGGGTCATTGGACGAAGTCCTCCCTCATCTCCCGGCGGACATGCAGACCACAGTGAAGCAGGTCCTTGATCAGGGCCGTGCTGTTGCAAAACAGCAGATCCAGACGGCCCTGGACATTGGAGATTCCTGTGCCCGCTCCTTGGCAGCCGCAGTGGCCACTCGCCACAGGGCTTGGCTGAGGCTATCCTCCTTCCCGGCAGATAGCTAGCACAAGTTAGCTGATGTGCCCTTCCTAGGCACTGACCTCTTTGGTCCAGGAGTGTCTGGTCACCTCCAGCGCATAGAACAGTCCAGTGCCACCTTGGATGCTACCTCTGCCAAGGGTTCTTTGGGCAAGAACCAGTAGAAGCGCAAGAAGAAGCCTTTCAAACAACATGAAGTCTTGCTATATTATGACAATTGCAGTTTGTCCCACCATTAGAACTGCCCCGGAGGTGAAATAGTTAACTTCCATGCCAGGCATGGAACTTGGAGCGCGAGCTCGGTTAGAGAAGCTCTGTCTGTGTAGTTTCAAACTGAAACTGTCAGATTCTTTACTCTGCCTCACTGAACAGTCGCTCCGGAGATTTCTCCTACTGCTCGGTTCATTTCTTGGTTTAAACAGTGTTTTCTCGGTTAAATACAACCGCGAGTATTATTATTTTAACCGCAAACCGATCGGTTCAAGCTCTGTCTGTGGTATTGTAAGTAATAGACAGGTTTATTTCTGTGTGGAACTTGTAAATGTTTATCGGTTCGGTTTGAACCGATCAGGTTGTTTTAAAACTTTAAAAATCAAGCATTTAAAGGCTTTTAGAGTGCGGTTCCCGGTTCTTATCGGTTCTAAAAAAAAGATTTCATTACGTTTTTCCACGACCCGTGACACGGTTGGGAACCGATAAAGTGTCTTGCCTGGCACTGCCGTTAAAGGGCAAGTTTTTGGTTAGGCTGGCATTATGTCTGAGAAACCCAAAAGAAAACCGGGCCGACTGGTTTCAACACTGTGGTGTCTGTGGGGAAGCTGCTTGCCAGGACCCACACACCACATGTGTATATTGTCTGAGGTTTGACCACCTCACTTCAGACTGCCAGATTTGTAAGAATTTCCCTGCAGCCACCCTGGATAAGAGAGTTGGCAGGCTCAGGGGACGAGAGGCCAAAAAGTCCGCTGACCCGGATGGCCAGCCCGTTCGGTGCCAACCGAACCGGAGGGAGTGCCCTCTGACCAGGGCGAGACTTCCTCGGGCAAACATAAAGCTGACTCTGAGGAGCCAGTTCCAGCAAAGAAAACTAGAAAATCAGCAGGTGTGGAGTCTAAAATCCCTTCTTCAACTGCTGCAGAGATAGCAAGAGCTATACAAATTGTCCAGTCACTTTCTCCGGTTCCGTCCGAACCGCCACTGTCTGGTAAAAGGTCGGTTCGACCGGTTCCACCGGTTCAAGAATATGATTTAGAAGAGTTTTATGAACCAGAGGAGGGGGAGGATGATTATGAACAGTACGAATGTGACTTTGAGAGTCTGGGTGTGCCCATTGAACCGGACATCTCCCCAGACAGACCTTTAGAATCTCCCCCTACGCTTTCTGAGTCCCCTTCTCACTTTATGTTTTATAAAAAGGTTGCTGAAACCCTCCAGCTCCCATTGGAGAAAGCTGTGGATGAGCAAGAGGAACCTGATTTTGTAGAAATGATGGATATCCCAGAGTCTAGGAAATTGTCTATTCCCTTACATAAGTCATTTAGGAAACAAACAATACAAATTTTAAAAGCTCCTAATTCTGTGCCTCCTGTGGACAAGAAGATGGACAAGAGGTACACTTTGTCAGGTCCTGATACAGAATTCCTTTCATAGCAATGCAGTCATGTTGGAGTAGTTCAGGCTGCAGCCTGTGATAAGGCTAATATTCCCTTGGCTTCACATCCTCCTGACAAGGACTCCAGGAAGATTGATGCCATAGCTAAAAAACAATACATGGCAGCATCCCTGGGACTCAGGCAAGTAAATTACATGGCTTATGTGGCAAGATACCAAAAATCTAGATGGGACACTGTCATGGCTTTGGCCAAACAGGCCCCTGGCCGGCCAGCTTACTAAGAAGCTGGAACAGGTGGCTGCTGATGGTATTGAGGCATCCAAGGTGCAGTTCCATGCTGCTGTAGATTTTAATGATGTATCCTCTAGAGTCATGGCTACATCTGTGGCTTTTCGTAGGTTGGCTTGGCTCAGGTGTACTAGCTTGTCACAGGATACCCAGACTAAGGCTATGGATTTTCCTGTGGTAGGAAATTCTATGTTTGGGGAGCAGACAGAAAATTGTATGAAGAAAATGGATGAATATAGGACAACCTATAAGAGTGCTCAGGCCAAGGAGCGGCAAGCCACTCCTCAGAGGCAGACCCCCGGGGTAGAGGTAGGCCTTTTCACAGGCCTTTTTACCAAACCCAGGCCTCCTCTGCTTATGCTCAGAGGGGGGTTCTTCAGAGGGAGAGGCAGACAGGGTGCAAGCAGGCCTGCTCCCACCCCTCAGCCTAAAGCCCCTGCCAAACAGGCACCCTGATGGGGTGCCCAGGACCAATTCTCCATTACCTGTAGGGGGCAGGTTGGCTTACTTCGTTCATAACTGGGAGTCTTTAACATCAGACAAGTGGGTTCTGGAAGTAGTAAGCCGGGGTCTGGTTCTCAGCTTCAAAAAATTTCCAAAGATGAGAATCAGATCTTTTCCACCTGCAAACCCTCTAGAGACCTTTGCCTTAGAAACAGAAGTCTCAACCCTCCTGGCTCTCAGAGCTGTAGAAAGGGTTTCTCCCCCTACACCAGGGCAAGGGTCTGTACTCCAGGTACTTCCTTACCCCAAAAAAGACAGGAGAATGGCGGCCCATCTTGGACCTAAGATATCTAAACAAGCACCTTTTGAAACCAAAATTCAAAATGGTGACTCTGGCAATGATTTTACCTTCTCTAAGGCCAGGGGACTGGCTAGCTTCCCTGGACCTCAAGGATGCCTATTTCCATGTTCTCATCAGAAGCTCCCACCGAAAGTACCTCAGATTCGAACTGCCCTTAGGCCATTACCAGTTCAGAGCTATGCCCTTCGGCCTTACCTCTGCCCCAAGGGTATTCACAAAATGTCTAGCAGTAGCAGTTGCTCATTTAAGAAGGCAAAAGATTGCCATCTTTCCCTACCTAGACGACTGGCTCACTGTAGGTCAGTCTCTGGACCAGGTCAAATCACACCTGCAAGTTACCCAGCAGCTGCTCACCTCTCTGGGTTTTCTTCTCAACCTTCCCAAAGTCAGTTCTGGAACCTGTCCAGGTACTCACCTTTATAGGTGCAGAATTGGACACAAAGCAGGCCAGAGCCTTCCTGCCCCTAGAAAGGGTAAGGAACCTAGTGGCCCTGGCCTCCTCCTTCACTCTGCAGGTCTCTCAACCAGCAAGGCACTTCTTACAGCTTCTAGGACACATGGCTGCTTCCACAGCTGTGGTGCAAGGAGCAAGGTTTCATGTGAGGGACATTCAGTTTCATTTGAGAGCCTTCTGGTCTCAAAGGAAAGACCCCCTTTCCAAGTTGATCCCAGTGACTCGAACCCTGATCCAGGCCCTTCAGTGGTGGCAGGATCAGAGCAATTTGAGACTAGGGGTCCCCTTCATCCCCCTGTCTCACTCCTTGACCCTTACTACAGATGCGTCCCTTCTGGGTAGGGACTCACATGGGCGACCTCTCCACCCAGGGAGTGTGGTCCCTCAGGAATCTCTGCTCCACATCAATTTGCTGGAACTCAGAGCTGTTTTCTAGCACTTCAGGTGTTTTCTGCATCTGTTCAGAACAAAGTGGTACAAGTCAGAACAGACAACACCACTACAATGTGGTACATCAACAAACAAGGGAGCACTCGGTCTTGACCTTGTGCACCGAGGCAATGAAGTTGTGGTCTCTGGCTTATTCCTGAACACTTCCTCATAGCAGTTCACCTCCCAGGAAAGGACAATGTCCTGGCAGATGCTCTCAGCAGGATTTCCCAGGGCCATCACGAATGGTCTCTGGATCCCCAAGTACTGGGGATAGTTTTTGCCAGATGGGGCACCCCTCAGATAGATCTTTTTGCAGCCCCAGACAATCACCAACTTCCACTGTTTTGTTGCAGGCCCCCAGTGATGGGCTCAGTCCCCCTGGATGCCTTTCTCCTAGATTGGGAAGGGAAGTTTCTGTATTTGAAGCCCCCAGTCCATGATCCTGTCCCACCTTGGGACCTGAATTTATGTTAGAAAAGCTTACGCTGCCTCCTTTTGAACTGGCGGTGTTTTGCAAGTTACGCTTTCTGTTGTGGAAAGTGTTATTTTTAGTTGCCATTAGTTCTGCTCGAAGGATTTTTGAGCTTCAGGCCCTTGTTTAAGGAACCTTATTTGATTTTTCACAAAGACAGGGTGTCTTTGCGTACCAGTATGAAGTTTCTTCCTAAGGTGGTGTTGGAGTTTGCCTAGAATCAATCCATCCACCTGCCTGTTTATTATCCAGAGCATTTTAATCAAGGGGAGGCATTGCTCCATGTCTAGGATGTGCATAGAATCTTGAGGTACTATACACACGAGACTAACGACTTCTAGAAGTCTAATCATTTTTTTGTTTCATTCTCCCCTGGGAAAGAGGGTGCTCCGGCGTCCAAACAGTGTTTCTCTAAATGGTTAGCCAACTGCATTGTCTTTTGTTACCAGAAGTACGACAGGGAACTTTCTGGAGTGGTTAAAGGCCATTCCACATAGGGGTGTGGCCACCTCGGTAGCTTGTTTTAGAAATGTGTCAGCTGCTGACATTTACGCTGCTGCTACCTCGAGCACTGTCCAAACTTTCACCAACATAGTCTGGACATCTCCTCTAGGCGTAAGGCCAACTTCGGCTTAGCTGTTTTTCAGGGCCTCCTTTCATAGGCTGTCATTTTTTACCTACTATCTGGACTGTCTGTCTGTAGTGCCAGGGCTGCTTGGGACTCAGTCCTACTGGTGATGGTTTTCTGCAAGAGATAACCCTCGAAGTACGATAGTAAGTTAAAGAACTTACAGTAACAGTAGATCTTACTTCAAGGATACCTCGTGCAGCAGGCCATCAGGAACACATGGAAAACTTTCTTGCTAGCAGTATATCGGGGGGGCCACCCACCTCTGTCAGCATCTGAGAACAGCCTATCCTATATAAAGCGGGCAGCCCTCAAGCCCTCCTTAGTTTTTTCCCAACATCAACCAGCATACGGACCATGGAGTCTGCCCCAGCTACAGTCGATCACCAGTTTTCCCGTGTTTTCTTAACCACCCTCTGTTTTCTTTAGCTGAGTAAACATCTAATTTCTAGGGACATGGATATGTTGTTCATCCACACTGTCTGGCAGGTTCCTTGCCGCTTTAAATCTTGCCGGAAGGTCTTCAAGTTGGCTCCTCCCACCCACCCAGGTGGTAAAACTCTCGGTTCCGCCCCATGACGCCAGATCTTCCTTACCGCTTGGAAACTCAGGTTCCCTCCTTAGTGCTCTGCGTTTAGACTGGATCCAAACTCTTCGGTTCACCCGAAAATAATTGTAAAGTTTTCTAGACTTTGGTCTACTTCTTCCTTCGCGGCTGTGATGGACAAATCAACTTCCGGTTTTCGGCGGTGCCCATGCGGGCAGAAGATGTCTAGGACTGATCCGCACTCCACGTGCGTCTACTGCCTCGGGCTTGACCACGACCTGCAGGCCTGCGAGTTGTGCAGGTCTTTTTCAGCAAACATCCTCGAAGACCGTGCTGCCCGGCTCCAACTTGGGCGCCCCAAGAAACGTTATCCGCCGGTAAAGTTCAAGGAGGCCCGTTGGGTGGTTTCCGTGGCGGCTGGCTCGGCTGAGCAACTCGAGCAGATGATCGCCCTCGAGGTGGAGGAGGCGGCCCAGGCGCATCTTCATCATCCTCGGTCGCGGCATTTATTCCGCTCTCCTTGGGATCCTCCTACACAGCTTCTTTTAAGGAGCTTTGCCAGTTCCTCTCCACGAAGGGTGAGGGGCCATCTGGACACTCCTCTCGGTCAAAGAAGAAGGACTCGAAGGGTAAGTCCCACCGTCGACGTTCGTGGGAGCGGGAAAGGTCCCCTTCCCCGGACAGTCGACACTCTGCTTCGGTCGAGGTTGCGGCTAAGGCCACTGGCTTCACTGTGTCCCCGTCAGGTCAGCCGGCCGAGACACCGTTGACGCGGTCGAGATTTTTCTCGACCCGTCGAACGGGCTGTCAACTGGAGAAGCCGACAACCCTTCTTCACGGTGCCCCGGTGGAAACAGAGGACTTGCCTGTGCCTCCTGTGCTGGAGTCCCCGGTTAAGGCTCCCGAGCCAAGGGAGGAACGGGTTTCCCCCGCTCCCTCCCAGACCTACCCTCGGAAACACCGACGGTCTCGGACCTTTTCTCGGTCCAGCCGATCCCACCGGCACCAGCGGTCTCGGTCTCGGCACCGAGGAAAGCGGCAGCGCCGCTCATCCTCGTCTTCCTCGGAGGAGGAGGAGAGGCTTCGGTGCAAATTACGTCGATGCTGCAAGAACTTAATGTGGCAGCAGCTCCTTCTGACCGGGAACAAGCTGACGCCGTTGCCTTCCCCAGCCATTAAGTGGCTGTCACCCGAAAGGCCGAAACAACCCCTTGCAGTGGTCGAGGTGCCCAAACCTGGGCTGGTTGTTCGGCCCAAACCAGCTGCCCCACTGATTGTGGTGGAACCCCTGCCTCCACAACCAAAATCGGGGGCTCTGACCAAGGATTCTCGGTCGGGCCAGGGACTGCCCCACTGGTTGTCGGTCACCCGCACTCCCAACCATCCTTGGCAGGTGGAGGGTGGCTCAAGCCCTAGGCAGCTGTTCGCAGACTCCTCGGAGTCTGACGATGACTCCTCCCTGTTCTCCAGGCCCCTTGACCTGGAGTCCTCCGGGGGGGGACAGTCGATGGACGAGAGCCCATCATCGTTCATGGGTCTGCTTCAGCTCATCTCGGAGTCCACCGGGATGCAGCTCGAGCCCGTATCCAAGCGGGCCAAGTATCCCCTTATGGAGATACTGGACAGAGGGGATTCTCTCACGGAGGCCTTTCCGGTGGCTGAAGCCATTGTTGGCCCCAGCCTTGGAGTTGTGGCAGCGGCCGACTTCTTGTCCTACTCCTTCGGCCAGGATGGCCAGAAAGTATGCAGTCCCTACCGGGTCTCTGTCCGGTTTCTCGGAACACCCCTCTGCGGAGGGGTTGGTTACCGACAATGTTTTCTGGCGTTCCGGGAACGCTAGTGACGTGGACAAGCCCACCGAAAAAGAGTCCAAAAAGCTGGACTATGCCGGGCATAAAGTATATGCTGCGTCCTCCCTCGGCCTCAGTCAGGCCAGTTCGGCAGTACTGACGGCGCACTTCTCCCACGCCCTTCTGGGCTCCCTGGATGAGGTGATCCCCTCATCTCCCGGATGATCTGCAGACTACGGTCAAGCAGGTGCGGGATCAGGGAAGGGCAGTGGCGAAACAGCAACTCCAAATGGCTCTTGATATTGGAGACTCCTGTTCCCGGTCAGTAGCAGCCGCAGTGGCCATGCACCGCAGAGCTTTGCTGCGGATCTCCACCTTTATGGCGGATACCCAGCACAAGTTGGCAGACATCCCCTTCCTGGGTACCGACTTGTTCGGGCCTGGGGTGGAAGGCCACCTCCAGAGAATAGAAAAGTCCAACGCCACCTTGGACTCGGTCACGTCTGCCCAGAAGGACAAAGGCCACCGACAGCAGCATAAGTCCTTTCGCCCTTCTGCCCCTGCAGCACGTCCGGCCCAGCAACACCAGCATCAGGGCCAGCAGGCTCGCACTTGGCACCCCAAAGCCAAGCCTGTGGCTTCCTCCAACAGGAAGCTGGCAGAAAAAGGCCCAGGAGGTAGCTCGGCCGGTCCTTCCTCCAAGCCTGCCCAGTGACAGGTTGAGGGGTGTCGCCCCCAGCCGCGTCGCTTCCCCCTGGGTTCCCCCTGTGGAGGAACGGCTCCGCCACTTTTTTTCCACCTGGTCCGCTCTCACCACGGACCGTTTGATGTTGGAGGCGGTGGGAAAGGGTCTGCCTCTGGAGTTCGAACAGGCCCCGCCCTTCCGAGCCGTCGCCCCACGGGAGCTACGGGGTCCACAGCCTCTCTGTCGGCCTGTGGAGCCGACATTGACCTGCTCCTCCAAAAGGAGGTGATCAGGAAGGTGGCGGATCCTCCACCAGACCCAGGGTTTGTGTCCAGGTACTTCCTGGTCCCGAAACGGACGGGGGTCTGGCGCCCCATTCTAGACCTGCACGACTTGAACAGGTTCCTAAGGTCTCGAACCTTCAGGATGGTCACTCTGGCTCAGATCATTCCATCCTTGGAACGAGGCATGTGGTTCTGTTCTCTGGACCTCCAGGACGCGTTCTTTCACGTCCCAATCCGTCCGTCCCCCCAGCGATTCCTCCGCTTCAGAGCAGAGGGGTCCTTCTACGAGTTCCGGGCCATGCCCTTTGGCCTTTCTGTAGCTCCCAGGGTCTTCAGCAAATGCATGGCAGTGGTGACAGCATTCCTGCGGCACCGAAGGGTCCGGGTGTACCCCTAGCTGGACGACTGGCTGATTGCGGCCTCCTCCAGACCGGAGATGGATCGATCCAGGGATCTGGCCCTCCAGGTTTGCTCTCAAGTTGGCCTCCTCATCAAGCGAGGCCAAGTCGGACTTCGTGCCAAAGCAGGTGATCCAATTCATCAGGCAGGCTCGACTCTCTGCGAGGCCAAACCCGGCTGCCCGGCCCGGACAGGGCGGGGATTCTTTCCTCCTTTGCCCAGTCATTTCAGGTTGGCACTGCGCCTGCCCAGGACTTCCTGCGCCTCTGGGACTCATGGCGACCTGCACCAGCGTGGTCCGCTGGGCCCGTTGGCACATGCGTCCCTTACAGTGGGGATTGGCCAGCCAATGGTCACAGCGCTCCGGTCCTTTGGATCAGCCAGTGACAGTGACCCAGGAGATGTGGAACGCTCTCCAGTGGTGGATCATTCCAGCTCATCTGCAGGAGGGCATCGTGTTTGTCCGCCCCGAGCCGACGGTCTCTCTATTGACCGACTCCTGTCTGATGGGTTGGGGTGCCCATCTGGGGGAGCACAGAGCGCACGGCCTCTGGTCCCCTCAGGAGTCGCGATGCCACACTAACCTGTTGGAGCTTCGAACAGTTCGTCTAGTTCATCAAGGCGAGGAGGGACAAGGCGCAGGTGATTCTGGTAGCCCCAGACTGGCCCCGCCAGTTCTGGTATCCAGATCTCCTCAGCCTCAGCTCCAGGCTCCCGAGGCGGCTTCCAGCCCGCCCGGACCTGATCTCAGTCAACCAGGGGAAGGTATTCCATCTGGACCTTCAATCCCTGCACCTGACGGCCTGATTCCTGAGCGGCTAGAGTTCCAGGCCTTGGGTCTTTCCGACGACGTCCTCAACGTCGTTGAGGCATCTCGTAAGGAGTTGACCAGGAAATGCTATGCCTTTAAATGGAAGATATTCTCCATTTGGTGTCAGGGCAAGGGGCTGGACCCTTCCTCCTGTTCTTTGGCAAGCATTCTGGACTACCTGTGGTCCCTTTCTCAGGGCTTTGGTCGACGACCCTTAAGGTGCACCTGGCAGCCATCTCTGCTTACCAGGCGCGGGCCGGGAAGCAGTTACTGGCGCAGGAGAAGGTGGTCGGGCGCTTTCTAAGGCCTTGATCACATATCCCCTCTGGTGCGAGAACCTCCACCTCTGTGGGAGCTACTGCTGGTACTGGCTAAGCTCATGGGCAAGCCATTCGAACCGATGCACAGGTGTGACATCTCTCACCTGTCGTGGAAGACCGCCTTCTTGGTGGCTATCACGTCAGCCAGAAGGATGGGAGAGCTCCAGGAGCTTTCCATAGAGTCTGCTTATCTGGTCTTCCACAGGGACAAGGTTGTCCTGCGCCCCCAACCGAAATTCCTTCCGAAGGTGGTGTTGAAGTTTCACCTTAACCAGGTGTTGACTCTGCTGGTGTTCTACCCCAATCACACCTCGGAGGCCGAATATAGGCTCCATACTCTGGACCCTAGAAGAGCGCTCTCTTATTTTAAGGAGCGGACGGCTGAAGTTCGGGAGAGGTTCGCCAGCTGTTTGTCACCTACGCTGAAACCGCACCTGGCAGACCTGCAGCCAAGCGGACAATAGGCAGGTGGGTCACTTCTTGCATAGATCTCTGCTATAGGTTGGCGGGCATGGAGCCTCCCAAAGGGATAAGAGCTCATTCTACCCGCCATACCGCTGCTTCGGTGGCTGCTTCTAGGGACGTCCCTATCCAGGAAATCTGCAGGGCTGCTACCTGGAAGTCAGCACACACTTTTATTACCCATTACCACATCGACCTTGAATCACACTGGGATGCTGGTTTTGGGACCTCGGTTCTCCACTCCTTATTCCCTAAGTAGGGGGTGTGCGCCTTGCCTCCCTCCTCCCGGAGAACTGCTAGGAGTCTGCCAGACAGTGTGGATTGAACAACATATCCATGTCCCTAGAAATACAGGTTACTCACCTGTAACAGGAGTTGTAGGAATGGTATATGTTGTTCATCCACACAACCCACCCAGCCTCCCCGGCTTGCCGAGAGTTTTACCACCCGGGTGGGTGGGAGGAGCCAGCTTGAAGACCTTCTGGCAAGATTTAAAGCGACAAGGAACCTGCCAGACAGTGTGGATGAACAACATATACCATTCCTAGAACTCCTGTTACAGGTGAGTGACCTGTATTTTTGGTTGCTGTTACTGCCAGTCGTAGGATTTCCGAGCTTCAGGTGCTCATGTGTGCACAGCCTTATTTGATGTTTCATAAGGACAGGGTCTCTTTATGCATGAGCCCTAAGTTCCTACCTAAGGTGGTGTCTACGTTCACCCTGAACCAGATCATCCACCTCCCCGTCTACTACCCGGAGCATGCTAGTTCAGGGTGGGGATGTATTGCTTCACACCTTAGATATACATAGAATTCTCTACTATTACGTTCACCGCATGAAGGACCTCAGAAAGTCCCCACGGCTTTTTGTTTCCTTCGCCTCTGGGAAAGAGGGCATTTCTGTTTCCAAGCAGTGCCTGTCCTGAAATTTGGCTAACTGCGTTGTCTTTTGCTACAGAAAGTACAGCAAGTACAGCAAAGAGCTGCCGGGAACGATCAAAGACCATTCCACCAGAAGCATGGCAGCTTCAGTCACTTGTTTCAGTGGAGTTTCTGCAACTGAAATCTGTGCTGCAGTCACGTGGAGTGTAGTCCACACCTTCACTAGGCATTACAGTCTGGACATCGCCTCTAGGAGATGGGATAGCTTTGGTCTTGATGTGCTCCATGGCCTCATCTCATGAGCCTGGTTCTTCATCCTCCCTGCTAGGGATTCTCTGAGCCACTGTTTGAGACTCGTTCCTTGTATGTCATCTGCTGCAAGTGATAACCTCAAAGAAGATAGAACAGTTACATAAGAACTTACCGTAACAGTAAATCTTTGAGAGAATCTCTTGCAGCAGGTCTTCCCTCCCTCCCCCCTTGGTATCCCTCCTGTCCTCCACCTTCCAGGATGGTCTACCTTCTGTTCCTGCTGTTTTTGGGGCTTTTTTTTCTGGCTCTCCTCGGTTCCCTCAGGAGCTTGTCCTTGCTGGATGGTCTCTGGTAGGGAACTGAGGAGGTAAGGGAGGCTACCCACAATTGTATAGGGTAGAGCCGACATGGCGACATCGTGGGCGGCCCTAGGAAGACTGCTAGCGAAAAGTGTATGATCCTGGTGTCTGACGGCAAGAGGTTCCTAGTGTGTGACCTGCTGCAGAAAATTATCTCGAAGATCTGCTGTTAAGGTAAGTTCTTGGGTAACTGTTCTTTTTTTGGCCTGCCTGAGATTAGGGATTGGGGCACTCACAACACCAGCATTTTATGATTCAGGGTTCTGCTGTTAAAGCTGTAGCTATACCTTTGAGCCCCTGGTAGGGATGCAGGGTGTTAAATAGCTGATATAGCATAGCAAAACGGGGTAATGCTAACCATTTTCAGAAATGCTTAGCAGTAGACTGCTAACCATTTTTTGAGCGAGTCCATGACACAGTACACACCATTAATAAAACTATATAACTTTTTTTTTAATTTTGCTAATCAGTCTGTGCCAAGTGCTGTGCATTTTCACAACTGATTAGTGCTTTCACATGTCAAACTGCTAATCAATTTTTTCAGCTTATTTAAAACTCTAGGATGTACATCATCCATGTTTTAAGTAATTCCAGTTGATAAGGCTGCAGCTAACAAAAAAAGAAATTTTCAATGAAGTCTGATAGACTTTTTACGTCCTGGTTTATCTCTTGGCAGTTAGAGTTATTTTAAGTCACTCCCTTATCTTCTAAATTAGATTTTCCACATTTAAGAACAGCAGACCACTCCTGCGAAGACACCCAAATCCATGTCGAGCCGCTCAGACCAGGAAAGGGATTTGGTATATTAGATCTCGGGCAGTAGTGTCTGCCCACCGATGCCTTCAGACAATAAGGCTGATGATGACAGCAATAGAATTAATCCCTTGGTATTGCCTGCATGTGAGACCTTCTCCGTACCTCCTTATGACTTGATCACCACCTTCAGAACAGCATCAGGTTCCAATTTGGATTCCACTGACTGTTTGCCAATCATTGTCTTGGGAGAATCCCCAAAATCTCTTAAAGGGGTCACTCCTTTTCCCCCTCTCGAGTTGATTCTGGCGATGGGCACACATCTTTTCTGGTGAAGCCTGTCCGTGTCCAGGTGAACCATTAGGTGTTACCAGTAACCGTGACATCATCAGTCTGCTACCGTCGTGGTATACTCACCATGCTTGTTTGGGACTGTTCTCACTTTGTGCAGCACACATTCTTTACTGAATAAATTGTGGTAAGCTGATTGAATATCTTTTTTTTAGTGGGTGCTTGATTTTTGCTGTGTCCCCTACTTCTCAGTTGGGGTGCAGATCTGAAACAGATTCCAGTTCAACGTGTTTGGGATCCAGAGGACAAGGACCTACAGATCAACGTCCTCAAGATGGAGGGTGTGTTTTTCCCCTTTGTCAATTCCAGGATCAGGTCAAGTATTGGAAAGAAAAGGTTTGCTCAGACAACACAGAGACAGCCATGTATATAAACTATCAAGGAGGTACAAAAAGTAAAAACATTCTCATGGAAGCCATAAAGATACTTCTCTCGGTCATTCATCTATCAGGGGAACTAGAGTACCCCTAGTCAGTAACTCCAGGCTGACATTGGGTGTTATGTAGTGCACTTTAGCATGTTTGCACAAATATTTTGATTTTAAATTGGCTATAGGCTATACAGCGGTTATATCCAATGCAGTATGCTGCATGTTATTGAACAATAAATATTTAGCAATGCAACATTGCTGTTTTAGTCAGTGAGTTGTCGCTTCACTTTGAACTCTTGGATGTGCCAGTATCCCTAGTAGGGCTTCATATAACCCATTTATTATTACTTGCTAATGACAACATTGAACCTAACAGAAAAATAAATTATGGGAAGTCTGATAAAAGAATTTCTTCTTTTCCTTGCGCAAGAGACACTCGTATGTAAAGAGTGTCTCGTTCAGGTACTTTCGAAACTGGCAGCTTCGGATGATTTTAGATCTTTCTGTGCATTATTGATTGATGTCAGTCAGTAGTATATTAGTAGATCGTAGGAGTCCAGTCTTAAGGTTAGTGTCACATTGGCTTTTCTGTCATTGTGGCTGCTGCTTTTGGTTTTTTCATTGAATCCGTGTGCAGATAACTATTACACTTGGATATCCATCATGGTTCATGTGCATTCTTCTCAACCCCTTGTTGGACAAATACGGGAAGGGGTTTAAGAACATCAGCAATGGCTGGCCTGCCGGCGCAGTGGTAGCACTACCACTTGTGACCCCAGCGACCGGACTTTGGTAGCGAGCCCGGGTCGCTGGAGGGCCAGCCGGGAGGAGAGGGATTCAGCACCCACTGGGCCACTCTCCTTCTCCGGTGAGGGTGGCCTGCGGTTCCCGCTGCTGTACCGCCACCTGGGTGACCACGGGTGGTGGTGCAACTGGGGAGCAGTAAAAATTGAGAGGGGCAGATGTCGGCTGAGGACCAGAATGAAGGCACGTCTCTGCATGCCTCCATCTCATTGGTCCTCCCCGAGTGCCAGCATCTGCAGGTGGCGGGACCAGAACAAAGGAAAAAGCCCCATGTCCACGCCAGGGGGCCGAGGGATGCAGCTCCAGGTGTCCTCACCCACTGAGGTATTGGAGCGGGTAAGGGGAGACCTCCTCTGCTCCACCCAGGGGATTATCTGGGGATGGATGGTTCACTTGAGAGCGGGGCACTTAAGGGAGCTAATGTACTCCATTTCCTCCCGGCGTAGCTGTGCGGCACATTGGGGACCCCGAGGAAAGGGATGGATGTAGTAAGAAGGAGCATAAATAGTGGGGGGGGGGGAGCATCAGCAACAAATGACCAAAATTAGGGATACATCTTAAAACTGGCAATATTTGCCCAACGAGCTGTTAAAGTATTTGACCATGTGAAAATCATTTTCAGAATGAGAACAAGTCAGGTTGCAGCACTTAAATCTGACATCAGTGTATGCTTTAAATCTTTACTCTTCTGTGATTGAATTTCATTTTTAGAAAGGGTAGAGGATGCTTCTGAAACAAAAATCAGGGATGTCCCTGAAATTCAGAAATGTGTTAAGAGTTATAACCATGGGTATGGATTGGCTTAGATACCTTAGTGCTGCATTATGTATCCACCTATATTACGTGAAATTGGTCAAGGCTATTGATAGATTTTCTAACAGTTTCACTGTTACCAGTTAATATGTTAGAAATTGTTTTTTCCTGATTTTACAGCTGTGACTGGTTAAATGATTGTTTTCTTGTTGTCTCCTGTAGATGGTGTTGAACTAGATGGCGATGATCCAGAGCATATTCAGTGGATTTTCCAGCAGTCGCTTGAAAGAGCTGCACAATTCAGTATTGTAGGTGTCACTTATCGACTTACACAAGGTAAAATGTGTTACTTTGAATGTTAATGCAATGTTATGCTTGCATGTAAACTGAAATAGCTCAAAGTTTTGTAGAGAGATTTAAATACGGTGTTCTTTTTTTTGCAGGAGTTGTGAAGCGAATTATCCCAGCAGTAGCATCTACAAATGCTGTCATTGCAGGTAACAAGGCACTGACAGAGTGCTTCATTGTTTGGTGACTGGAGCAAGACATTTGGATCAATTTGAGCATTAAAATGTCACATTTCAAGTAACTCCTCTTTTGCTGCCATAGGACTGTACTTGCAGCTGCCCTTCTATAGAGCTTAGTGACACTTCATGGCAGATGAGGTCTAATGTACAGGCATGGACCTCGGAGAGTTCCTGTTCTTCTAATGTAAAAATGTTTTCTTTATAGTGTATGCTTCGCAGCGTTTTTGTATAGATTTCTGTCCCTTCAGAAGTTCTGTTGCATCCTTTAAATCAGGATGTTGGTGTTGCTGCCAGTGACAGCGCTAGGGGGTTTTAAAACATTTAATTTAAATTTGACCCACTGGTGTAAAAAATGTGGGTCAAAGTGAGAAACACCTGGATCAAAACCTAATCACAAGTACAAATTTCACCAGTATAAAAGCTTAGATTTGTCAAGTGAAAATACTTTTCTATTGTTTGTTTCCATCTTTCAGCTATTGTTACAGATGGGTGCACCACTTTGGACCCACAGTCATGTGGAAAGTGGGTCATTTCTGGGCAAGCTGCAATTTTTCCCCTTTTTGCCCTATCTAGCGCTGTCCCTGGTTGCTGTACTACTCTGACGTCACATCTGTGGTACAGCAGCACCTGAAAGCAACAGATGCCCCCAAAAAAATATTTTTCAGTTCTGCTGCTGTTGTGAGAAGGAGGCATGTCATCTATGGAATGGGCAGGGTTTGAACAACTGCTCTGTTCTTTTGGACTTTCCCAGCATCTGTTCAGGTGTCTGATTACATTAGGGCAGCAAGCCACGACCTAGCCAGAAGTTTGTGGCTCCGTCTGGGTTGCTAAAGGGACTGTAGTAGTCGGAGATCCAGGGCCCCCCAGCAGTGTGAGCAGGGCTCCAGTCGGGAGCCGTGTGTGTGTGTGTATGGTGCCATCTTGGAGTATTTAGGCTTCCCTGTGGTCCTCAAGCTACAGGGCTGAGCTTAAGGGCGACAGCTTTGGGCAGCAATTGGCAGGAGGCCCTGCACCCCAAGTGCAAAATCCAAAGCTGCTGTTCAAACAACATGAAGTCTTGCTATATTATGACACATGCAGTCCCAACCTTCGAACTGCTCCGGAGGTGAAAGAGTTAACTTTCCATGCCAGGCATGGAACTTTGAGCACGAGCTCGGTTGAAAACTCTGTTTGTTGTTCTCAAACTCAAACTGTCAGATTCTTTACTCCGCCTCACTGAACAGTCGCTCCGGAGATTTCTCCTTCTGCTCGGTTCATTTTGTCGGTTAAAGTATTAATTTTTCGGTTTTTTAACCGAATTTAAACTGCAACCGGTCGGTTCAAGCTCTGTCTGTGGTATTGTAAGTACTAGATAGGTTTTACATTTACTTTCTGTGTGGAACTTGTAAACGGTATTATCGGTTCGGTTTGAACCGATCAGGTTGTTGTAAATACATTAATCTGTCTTTTAGAGTGCGGTTCCCGGCTCTTATCGGTTCTAAAAAACCGGATTTCATTACGTTTTTTTCCATGACCCGTGACACGGTTGGGAACCGATAAGATAGTCTTGCTTGGCGGATTGCCATAAACGGGCAAGTTTTGGTTAGGCTGGCACTATGTCCGAGAAACCCAAAAGAAAAACCGGGCCACTGGGTTTCAACACTGCAGTGTTTGTGGGAAGCCTTTGCCAAGGCTGACCCCTCACCCACCTGTGTTTATTGTCTGGGGTTTGACCACCTCAATGCAGACTGCCAGATTTGCAAAAATTTTCCTGCAGCTACCTAGATAAGAGTTGGTAGGCTCAGGAAAGGAGCCAAAGTCCGCTGACCCAGATGGCCAGCCCGGTTCGGTTGTAACCGAACCGGAGGGAGTGCCCTCTGAACAGGGCGAGACTCCTCGGCAAAAGGAGAGCCAACTTGGAGGAGTCGGTTCCAGCAAAAAGGACTAGAAAATCAGCAGGTGTGGAGCCAAAATTTCCTCTACACGCTGAAGAAATAGCCAAAGCGATTAAAATTGTCCAGTCGCTTTCCTGGTTCCGACCGAACTGGCACCATCAGGTAAGTGTACGGTTCGGTCGGTTCCACCGGTTCAAGAATATGATTTAGAGGAATTTTATGAACCGGAGGAGGGGAAGAGGTATGAGGAGAGTGAATGTGGATTTGAAAGTCTAGATGTGCCCATTGAACGGACATCTCCCAGACAGACCTTCAGGAGTGTCTCCCCCTAGGCTTTCTGAGTCCCCCTCTCATTTTATGTTTTATAAAAAAGTGGCTGAAACCCTCCAGCTTCCTATGGAGGAAGCTGTGGATGATCAAGAGGAGCCTGACTATGTAGAAATGATGGATATCCTAGAGTCTAGGAGACTGTCTATTCCTTTGCATAAATCTTTTGGGAAACGGACAGTAAAAATTCTAAAAACTCGTCACACTATACCTCCTGTGGATAAAAGAATGGACAAGAGGTACACATTGTCAGGCTCTAATACAGAGTTCCTTACACAACAATGCAGCCATGTTGGGGTAGTGCAGGCTGCAGCCTGTGACAAGGCAAATATTCCCTTGGCTTCACACCCCCCTGACAAGGACTCCAGGAGGATTGATGCCATGGCAAAGAAACAGTACATGACATCATCCTTGGGACTCAGACAGGCAAATTATATGGCTTATGTTGCTAGATACCAGAAATCCAGATGGTATACTGTTATGGCTCTAGCAAAACAGGTCCCTGGCCAGCTTGCCAAGGAGCTGGAGCAGGTGGCTGCTGATGGTATTGAGGCATCTAAGGTGCAATTCCATGCTGCAGTGGACTCTAATGATGTATCATCAAGAGTCATGGCTACATCTGTGGCACTTCGCAGAATGGCTTGGCTCAGATGTACTAGCCTGTCACAGGATACCCAGACTAAGGCCATGGATTTTTCTGTTGTGGGTAATTCTCTGTTTGGGGAGCAGACAGAGAATTACATGAAGAAAATGGATGAGTATATGACCACCTATAGGAGTGCAGAGGCCAAGGAAAGGCAGGCCACTCCTCAAAGGCAGCCTTCCAGGGGCAGGGGCAGGCCTTTTCATAGGCCTTTTTACCAAGCCCAGGCCTCCTCTTCAGCTTACACCCAGAGGGGGTTCTTTAGAGGGAGAGGCAGACAGGGTACAAGCAGACCTGCTTCCACCCCTCAGCCTAAAGCCCCTGCCAAGCAGGCACCCTGATGGGGTGGCCAGGGCCGATTCTCCACTACCTGTAGGGGGCAGGCTGGCTTACTTTGTCCAGGACTGGAAGTCTTTAACATCAGACAAGTGGGTCCTGGAAGTAGTAAGCCAGGGACTGGTTCTCAGCTTCAAAAAATTTCCAAAGATGAGAACCAGGTCCTTTCCACCTGCAAATCCATCAGAGGCACTTGCCCTAGAGACAAAGTTTCTACCCTCCTGGCTCTCAGAGCTGTGGAAAGGGTTCCACCCCTACACACGGGGCAAAGGGTTGTACTCCAGGTACTTCCTTACCCCAAAAAAGACAGGAGAATGGCAGCCCATCCTGGATCTCAGATACCTAAACAAGCACCTTTTAAAACCAAAATTCAAAATGGTGACTCTGGGAATTATTTTACCTCTCTAAGGCCAGGGGACTGGCTAGCGTCCCTGGACCTCAAGGATGCCTACTTCCATGTTCTTATCAGAAGCTCCCATCGAAAGTACCTCAGATTCGAACTGCCCTCAGGCCATTACCAGTTCAGAGCAATGCCCTTCGGCCTCACCTCTGCCCCGAGGGTATTCACAAAATGCCTGGCAGTAGCAGTTGCCCACTTAGGAAGGCAAAAGATTGCCATCTTTCCTTACCTGGACGACTGGCTCATAGTAGGCCAGTCTCCGGACCAAGTCAAATTACATCTTCAGGTAACTCAGCAACTGCTCACATCTCTAGGTTTCCTTCTCAATCTTCCAAAGTCAGTTCTAGAGCCTGTCCAGCTTCTCACCTTCATAGGTGCAGAACTGAACACAAAAGAGGCCAGAGCCTTCCTTCCTCTGGAAAGAGCAAGGACCCTGGTCTCTCTGACCTCCTCTTTCACCCTGCAGGTCTCTTGACCAGCAAGGCATTTTCTGCAGCTCCTGGGGCACATGGCTGCTTCTACAGCAGTAGTGCAGGGAGCAAGATTTCAGATGAGGGACATCCAGTTCCATTTGAGAGCCTTTTGGTCTCAAAGGAGAGACCGTCTATCCAAATTGATCCCAGTGACTCGAACCCTGATCCAAGCTCTTCAGTGGTGGCAGGACCACAGCAATCTGAGACAGGGGTTCCCCTTTGCCCCTCAGTCTCACTCCTTAAGCCTTACTACAGATGCATCCCTCTTGGGGTTGGGAGCTCACATGGGCGACCTCACTACCAAGGGATTGTGGTCCCCTCAGGAATCTCTGCTCCACATCAATCTGTTGGAACTCAGAGCAGTTTTTCTAGCACTTCAAGTTTTTTCCAAATCTGTTCAGAACAAAGTTATTCAGGTCAGAACAGATAATACCACCACAATGTAGTACATCAACAAGCAAGGGGGCACTCGGTCTACGGCCTTGTGCACCAAAGCAATGAAGTTGTGGTCTCTGGCTTACTCTCTAAACACCTTCCTTATTGCAGTTCACCTCCCAGGCAAGGACAATGTCCTGGCAGATGCTCTCAGCAGGATTTCCCAGGGCCATCACGAATGGTCACTGGATCCTCTAGTACTGGAGGTAGTATTTGCCAGATGGGGCACCCCACAGATAGATCTTTTTGCAGCCCCAGACAATCACCAACTTCCCCTTTTTTGCTGCAGGCCCCCAGTGTTGGGCTCAGTCCCTCTGGATGCCTTCTTTCTCAGCTGGGAAGGGAAGTTTCTCTATGCTTTTCTCCCCTTCCCTCTTCTGTTCAAGGTGCTAGTCAAAATTAGATCTCAACCCTGCAAGATGATCCTGATTGCTCCAGATTGGGCCAGACAGCCCTGGTACCCACTCCTTATGTCCTTAGCAGTCCACCTTCCCCTGTGTCTTCCCAGGAATCACAACCTGTTAACCTGTGCTTAGGGGAGAGTTTGGTACTCGAACCTCAAATCTCTCAATCTCAAGGCCTGGCTCTTGAAGAGTTAGAGTTTGCTGACCTACACCTCTCCCAAGGTGTATTGGATATCTTGAAGGCAGAAGCCTTTCACCAGGGCTACTTATAATTCCAAATGGAAGAGATTTTCCATATGGTGCTCTGACAAGCATATCTCCCCAGAATCCGCTGACTTACCCACAGTCCTGGATTATATGGTGCATTTGAATACTTTGGGGCTGAGACCAGCTACCCTGAAAGTGCACCTGGCAGCCGTGTCTGCTTTCTTATCAGCAGGTAAACCCTCTTCTCTTTCAGCTCATCCTGTATTCTCCAAGTTTTACAAGGAGTTGCTTCACACCAAACCCCCATTCAGGGACCCTGCCCCTGCCTGGGATCTTAATATTTGCATTGTCCAACTTATGCAACCCCCTTTTGAGCCCTTGTCTTCAGCAGAGCTTAAGTACTTGCCTTGGAAAACTGTGTTTTTGGTAGCCATCACTTCTGCCAGGCGCTTAAATGAATTACAAGCATTGTCAGTGGAGCCTGATTTTATCTCCTTTCATAGAGATAAGGTGGTCCTCAGGACTAACAGAAAGTTCTTGCCTAAGGTGGTTTCAGACTTCCACCTTAATCAATCTGTGTCTCTCCCTGTGTACTTCACTGACCATTCCTCCTCCTCTGGCGAGAGGAGACTGCACAGTTTAGATATCAAAAGGGCCCTTAGTTACTACATAGAACGTACCAAGGGTCACAGGTTTGGCTCCCTCCAACTGTTCCTCACTTATGGTGAGGTTGGTAAAGAAACCTGCCACTAAAAGATCCATTGCCAGGTGGATTGTCTCTTGTATCCAATTTTGCTGTGAAAAACTGGGTAGGTTCCTCCCTCAGGCCTGAGGGCTCACTCTACCAGAGGTACAGCTGCGTCTCTGGCTGCTGCCAGGGACATCCCTATCTAGAGATATGTCAAGCAACTACCTGGAAAACAGTTCACACTTTTACTAAGCATTACTCCCTGGACATCCAGGCTAGGAGTGATGCTCGGTTTGGCACAGCTGTGCTTCAGAGCCTATTTCCTAAGTAGGTTCTGTCCCTCCTCCATGGAGGTACTGCTGCGTAGTCTGCATATGTCATAATATAGCAAGACTTCATGTTGTTTGAAGAAAAAATTACTCACCTTAGTAATGTTGTTTCTTCTAATGGAGTCTTGCTCTATTATGACCTCCGCCCCTGCCTGCCCTCTTAGAACCTCTGCTTTTGGGATGTGGGTGGGCAGTGCAGTGTTGGCACTTAGTAGATGCCCACCTTGTTTTTTCACCCCTCCTTTTTGGGGTGATTGGGTGTTGTTTTTCATTTTTTGGATCCCTTGACTTGAGTCTTTGTTTTGGGACCAAAAAAATGTGTTCTTATACTTAGTAGCCAGTTGGCTAGTGTAGGTTTACAGCTTCCACACAGAACCTTAGTGAGTTTTGCTCGTAAAGATCTGACAGTTTGAGTTTGAAGAACAACAGACAGAGTTTTCAACCGAGCTTGTGCTCAAAGTTCCATGCCTGGCATGGAAAGTTAACTCTTTCACCTCCGGAGCAGTTCGAAGGTTGGGACTCACTGCATATGTCATAATATAGCAAGACTCCATTAGAAGAAACAACATTAATAAGGTGAGTAATTTTTTTCTTACATGACTATAAATTGTAATGATCTGTAGGTTGTTGTAAAGGGAAACATCCATCATCAATACATCAGATGCAGTAAGTATAAAATATGGGCTTAAGTTTTATAGTCTGTAAGGTATCGTACAAAAGGGGTTAGTAAACTGTATTTCAGTTTGTTATACTTCACACTATTATTATTTTTGGTAATGTGATAGTATAGATGTATTAATGCTGAAGTGTGTTTTTTTAATTATTAAAGTATATTTAAAATATTTAAGGATAGTCATGTATATCAGGTGTACGAGACCTAAATGAAGGGTGGAAGATAAAGAGCACGCCAAAACTTATAATAGAAGCAACACCCTATATAGAGGCATAACAGTTAACAAAAGGGAAAACTAGAAGCTCCCTAGTGTGAGGGTGAGAGGGCCAGGGTTGGGGTGGGGGGGGGATAGGAACATGCAGAATCATCAGGGTAGTGGGAAGAGGGTATTGTGCTATATTAGTTGTGGGGCAGTAGTATTCCTGGAACAATATGGGTAACAGAGGGCTGTCCAGTGTTCAGGAGCTTATTTATTTATTGAAATGTTTCACCAGGAAGGCACACTGAGCAACAAGTTGCTCGTCTCCCGATGTGACCTGGGGGGAGCGGGTACAATGAGGATAGAACAGTAATACAAACAAGTTGCAAAAGTCATCGTTAACATCCATTTGCATAAAACAGGTGTTACATACAGTGGTCAATTACAATATGGGACAATTGAGAGAACATACATTTGCATAGGACAGGTGTTACAAAACATATATTTGCATAAGTCGAGTGTTACATACAGTATACCATACAATAAGGTTGATTGAGCAAGCGAATAATAAGTGCAAGGGGAGGAGGTGTAAGGGGACAACACAGGTATGGACAGACATAGAAAATAAGCAATGAGGGAGGAGCAGTGCTTATAAGTAGCGAAAGGGAAGGCTGAGCAGAGAGAGACGACTGTTTAAAAACAAACCGGGAAGAGATGAAGATAAAACAAGTGCTAGAGGAATAGGTGTGTCGCGGCATGTGTGGGTGAACAATAGATCTTACTTCAAGAAACAGCTCTTGCAGCAGGTTACACCATTAGGACTGAAGCCGGCAGGTGGCAGGACCCCACGGAAATTTTCTGGCTAGCAGTATTCAGCGGGGACCGCCCCCGATGTCGGTCCTGCCCCCAACATCAGGCATAGTATATAAGGGGGCAGTCCCCCAGAATCCCTAGTTCTTTTCCCGACATCGACTTGCAGCATCAGCTCCTCAGTCTCTACCTAGCGCCACGGCGACTTAGAACTTCTAGGTTTCTACACGACTAATGTCCTCTCAACGCCTTCATTTGAGGTCACCTTCAAGTGTGCCTGCGGAAACAGATCCCTTTCAAGGATCCTCATTCTTCTGTGTGCGTTGTAGCCCAGACCACGATACCAAGGCCTGCACCTTGCCAGGGGTTCAACAGCCGCACCAGGATCTGCCGTCAGAAGGCACTTCAGTCTTACCTGCTAGAGGAAAAACTTAGTAAGATGGACAAAAGAACCTTTCCCCAGAGGCGATTCTTCCTCCAAGGTCCACAGACACCGGGATAAGCACCGGGAGAAGTTAAGGTCCAGATCCCCGACCCAGGCCTCGGATTCGTGGAGCTCAGGCTCCACTCGATCGGACCGCTGTCCCTCCAGGGCTAGGTCTCAGCCCCCTCCGGCCAAGGTCCGGGCTTTCAGTAGTTCTTCAACTCTTCAGCCCACTAAGACCTCCAGGCCCTCGGCTTCCTCTACTCCCTCTCAGGCCTCTTCAAAATCCTCTGAACGCCACAAATCTTCCTCTTCCACCCGACGTCGGAACCCTGACTCCAGGTCGGTCTACCAGCCCCCCAGGGTCCCGGATCCTCCACCCAGGAAGACGAAGGACCTGACGTCCCTCAAGCGGACGTCAGACTTGGCGTTGGCCAAGCACCCGATGTTGGCCAAGCACCTGAAGTCGGCCAGGTGTTCGGAACCGAGAACATCGGACAAGCACCAGACGCCGGACAGAGGCTCACCAGACGTCGCTCGCTGGCGACCGACATCGGCCTCACGGGCCGAGGCCGCCCCCAGTCACTGGTAGATACCGGTCACAGGGACTCCATGGAGGAGGACACCACGTTGCCCGAAAACCAGGCGGGCGACACAGAGGATACCGGGCTTCTGAGGGAACCTTCGCCCACCCCGAAGACAACCAAGGACCCGACCCCGGCGACAGACCACCGGCGCCAGGCCCGTCATCTGGCATGAATATTCAAGAAGTAAAGGAACTCTTTACTTTCTGGTGGGACACCATCCGCAAAGACGTCATCCCAGTGAAACCTCCTCCTCCTACTACTCTTTCACCTCGTACGCCCCCTCCTCCACCACAGGGGCCAGCAGGATGACCACCGACCCCCAGGAGCAGACTCCACCTCCTAGGGGTAGATCCCCGGATCGGAGAAGGCCTCCCTCAAGATCTCCGTCTGGGTCTCCCAGCCCCAAGCGACCCAGACGTCGGGGGAGGACTCCAGATGGGATACCTCGGATTACTCCAGATCTCCTTCTCCTCAGCATTTCATCACCTCACCCACATGACCTTCCCAGGTCCCCTCTGGATGACCCCTCTTTCTCTGAGATCATGAGGCACATCCAGGACAACATGGGGTGGGATGCGGAAGACCTCAACCCGGAAAGACAGTGCCTTGCTCGTTATCTTCGGCAGAAAGACCCAAAGCCCGTGGTAGTGTCCCCCTTGGTGGACACCTTTGCAGACGTCACCAAGGCTGCGTGGAAGCGTCCGCACTCCACTCCTGCGGTGCGGAAGAAAGCTGACCGCTTGTACAAGGCCCCAAGAGAGGACCAGTACTTGGATCAACAATCTCTGGCAGACTCCCTGGTCATTACAGGCCTACATGACCGGTCCCAAAGACAGCAAAACATGAGCACACAGCCACCGGACCACGAATCCAAGCAATTGGACATCCTGGGGAGACGCATGTATGCGGCCGCTACATGCTCTGTCAGGTCCCTGAACTACCTAACCCACATGGTACAGTTTCAGAACGCCCTGTGGGAACAGGGCCAGGACCTGGTCGACAGAGTTCCGGATGGCGAGCAGAAGGCGGAGCTCCTAAACCTTCTCCGCACAGGGTCTGATGTGGGGACCCAGGTACTACGAGCCGCATATGATTCCACGGACTCGTCTGCCAGAGCTGCAACTTCAGGCGTCTGTCTTCGGCGACACTCTTGGGTCCATGTCTCCGGCTTCACTCCGGACGTACAGAAGAACATTCTTGACATCCCCTACAACGGCAAAGTACTTTTTGGTGAACCCTCGGAGAAGGTGATCACCAAACTTTAGGATGCGGGGAAGGCAGTCAGGTCTGTACAAGCCATGTACAGACCCAGGACCGGTTCCTTTCGTGAGAACCAGAGCCGTTTTTGCAGCCAGCAACAAAGACAGCAGCCACGTTCCGGCCAGCAGCAAAGGGGCACCTTTCAGCGAAAAGCCCAGGCTAAGTCATCCCCAGGCAGATACCAACGCTAGACTAAACCGGCCCAGCCTGCAGGGACCAGTGCTGCCCACAGCATGACTTCTTCCCGGCCCCCGCCCCTCCTCTGGATCAACGAGCGCAAAAGGTCGGGGTCGCATCGCTCGCCACTTTTCAGGGTGGCAGCCGATTACCACCGACCGGTAGGTTCTCCAGTTGGTCAAGTGGGCCATTTCATAGAATTTCTCGACCACCCACTGGCAAGACCTCCCCTGCTTTCCCGTTACTTGGGTCAGCACGCTCTGCTTATACAGCAGGAGGTGCTTGCGCTCCTGGAAAAAGAAGTGATAGAGCACGTTCCACAGAACCGGAGGGACGCAGGATATTATTCTCACTTCTTTCTGGTTCCCAAGAAAACGGGGGACCTCCGTCAGATACTGGACCTCAGCGACCTCAGTGAGTCGGTCCTGTACAAACGCTTCCGCATGGTGACCCTCCCAGGTCTGATTCCCAGGCTTAAGCAGAGCGCCTTTCTAGCGTCTTTGGATATGCAGGAGGCCTACCTGCATATACCCATCGCTGGAGCGCACAGGAAGTTTTCTGCTCTTCGAGTTCCAGGGCCACCATTATCAGTTCCAAGCCCTCCCTTTCGGACTGTCATTGGCACCTCGGGTATTCACAGAGTGTGTGGCGGTCGTAGCGGCGACTCTGAGGAGGCAAGGCCACTACATGTTCCTCTACCCAGACGACTGGCTCCTCATGGTGCCCTCTCGGGAGGCCTTGATGTCCACCATTCATTATACTCGTCTCTGTTTGAGACGCTGGGCATCTTGATCAATCAAGAGAAGTCTCGTCTTGTTCCATCTCAGACTCTGCAGTTCATAGGCGCAATTCTGGACACTGTCCAAGGGAAAGCTTTTCTTCCCTAGGACAGAGCAGAACACATCAGATCCCTCATCAGGGACATTTCAGCAAAGAAGACCGTTCCTGCCAGATTGGTCCTTTGCCTGCTCGGACACACGGCGGCAGCCATTGCAACAGTCCTGCTTGCTCGTCTCCACATGCGGGTCACCCAGTGGATGTTACGGGTCCAATGGGATCAAAAGCAAGACCATCTGCAGCTCCCAATCCGGATCACGAATGCCGTAATCCGGGATTGGCAATGGTGGCTAGATCCGAAGAATCTGTCAGCAGGGATTCCCTTTGTTGCGCTATCTCCGATTGTGACACTCTCCACAGATGCCTCAGGGCTTGGATGGGGAGCACACCTCGACGGTGTCTGGTCTCGGCCTGTGGACAGCCCAAGAGACCCATATCCACATAAACATCCTGGAAATGAGAGCAGTTCTTTACGCCCTGCAGGCCTTCCAGTCGGTGATTCCACCAGGTACTCTTCTGTTACAAACAGAGAATTTCATGGTGATGTATTACCTCAACAAACAAGGAGGCACTCATTCCTACCTGCTTGGCAGGGAGTCCATGAGGGTGTGGGATTGGGCTTTGCAACACGGCGCAAACCTCTTTGCTGTTCGTGTCCCAGGAGTGGACAGGGTCATCGCAGATGGCCTGAGCCGGTCTCAGGCCAGAGTCTACGAGTGGGAACTACTCCAGGAGGTAGTAGAGGATCTGTTTCACAGATGGGGTACACCAGAGTTAGACCTTTTCGCGTCCCCATCCAACGCAGAACTGCCCAAATTTTGCTCGCTAGATCCAGGGCCTGGTGTTTTCTGGCGAGACGCGTTGTCCCTCTCCTGTTCTTCTGAAACTTAGCAGAGAGCAAGCAACGCTGATACTCATCGTGCCATTCTGACCCAGGCAGATCTGGTTCCCTCTACTACACCAGCTATCCAAGGAACCTCCAGTGCCTCTGCCAATCAGCTCTCACTTGTTGTCTCAGGAGGAGGGCTCCTTGGTCCATCCAGACCTTCATTCACTGAGCCTGCACACTTAGCTCCTAGAGACATAGCCATTTTGTCACACAGGGTCTCGCAAGAGGTAGCTGATATCCTGGTGGCTGCGAGAAAACCGGCAACTCATGCTACCTGCACCATGAAATGGTGCCGTTTTAGCCTGTGGGCTCAAGCGCGGGTATTTTCACCTCTAGACTGTCCAGAAAAGTCAGCCTTGAACTACCGTCTGTCTCTTTTTCAGACAGGCTTGGCCTATTCCTCGATCAAAGTACACCTCTGTGCCATATCAGCCTGTCATTGTCCGATAGGCCAATGCACCTTATCCCAGTTGGACACGGCACGAGCCTTCCTGAGAGGTATTCTCCTCCTTAGACCTCTGATTAAAGATCTAATTCCAGCATGGGATCTACCCTTTGTTCTGGAGCAGCTCACGCTGCCACCCTTTGAACCAGCCGCGGATTGCGAGCTACGTCTTCTCACTTGGAAGACGTTGTTTTTAGTTACTGTTACCTTGGCCAGAAGACTTTCTGAACTCCATGCACTCATGTGCAAGGAGCCTTATTTGTTTTTTCACCAAGACAGGGTATCCCTACGGACTAATCCCATATTTCTGCCTAAGGTGGTCTCAGCTCTCACCCTTAACCAAGACATCGATCTACCAGTGTACTTTCCCAACTATTCGAATCGAGGAGAGGCCCTGTTGCACACCCTAGATGTGCATCGGTATCTACGATACTACCTGACCAGAACCAAACACCACTGAAAATCAGGCTAGCTTTTTGTCTCCTTTGCCCACAGGATGCTGGGAGCTCCTGTTTCTAAACAGTCGCTGTCTAGGTGGCTCATTCAGTGTATCATGTTCTGTTACCAGAAACGCAACAAACCCTTAACAGGTGCAGCTAAGGGTCATTCCACAAGGGGGGTGGCTACCTCCTTTACGTCCCTTAAGAATGTGTCCACCTCAGCCATCTGTGCTGCAGCTACTTGGAGCTCCATGCACACTTTCATCAGGCATTGTAGCCTGAATATTGCATCTAGGGGAAGAGCAGGTTTTAGTCTAGCAGTCCTTCAAGGACTTCTGTCCTAGGCTTTGGTTTCATTAAGAATTTCTACCCTCCCTCCTCCCAATGGTGTGGGATTTCCATTATTGCTTGGGAATCAGTCCTAATGGTGTAACCTGCTGCAAGAGCTGTTTCTTGAAGTAAGATAGTACAGTTACGTAAGAACTTACCGTAACAGTAGATCTTCGAGAACAGCTCTTCCAGTAGGTACTTTCCCTTCCCACCATCCCTGCTGGAGGTAGATTCTAGTTCCAGCATCCTTCTCCTAGGATCAGGTGTCTCAGCATCTCTCTGACTGCCATTTGATGGCGGATCCTCAGTCTCCTCTTCTGATGTAATCCAGTGGCCGGTAGTCTCCGGTGGGAGAACTGGGGATTCTGGGGGGCCGCCCCCTTATATACTGTGCCTGACATCAGGGGCGGGACTGATGTCGGGGGCGGTCAACGCTGAATACTGCTAGCTAGAAAATTTCCGTGGGGTCCTGGCGCCTGCCGGCTTCAGTCCTAATGGTGTAACCTGCTGCAAGAGCTGTTCTCGAAGATCTACTGTTACGGTAAGTTCTTACGTACCTGTACTATCATTGGATAAATGGTGAGTTAGTAAGCATGTGCGAGTGAGAAGTGGAGTAAACAACTGGAAATATGGGTGGATAAAAGTGAGAGGGAAAGAATAAGCTGAGTCCTAGTAGGACCCCCTTTAGGATGCAGAGAACCCTGCAAGGGGACTGAGAAGACAGGAGAAATGGAGGGAGAGAGGGAGGAGGAATTAACGTCTAAGAGGGGGAATAGGACCTAACCCTAAGAAACCCATCAGGATGCTGAGAACCCGCAAGGGGTCGAGGAAGGCCAATAGAGAGCGGGTAAAGTGAGAGAGAGAGAATAAGACGAGTCCCACAAGGACCCCTTCAGGATGCAGAGAAACCTGCAAAGGGACTGGGAAGGCAGGAGAAGTGGATGGGGGGAAGGGGTTAGAGGATAACATATAAGAGAGGAATAGGACCTAATCCAAAGGAATCCTTAAGGATGCTGAGAAACCTGCAAAGGAGCCAGAAGAGAGGGTAAAGATGAGAAGGAAGAGAGGCAGAGTCCCAGACGGACCCCTTCAGGATGCAGAGAGCCCTGCAAGGGGACTAAGATGGCAAGAGAGTTGGAGGGGAGAGCTGGTTGTGGAAGTAGGGGAAGGGGAGGGACAAGCCCATGGTACAACTCTGGATGTTGAGAATCACAGTAAGAGTGCAAGAGAAGGCCAGTAGGGAAGGAGAAAAGAGAAGGAGTACTGGGTTTAGGGGGAGAGGGTGATGGAGATGTGTCGGGAAGGGGGGGCAAGGTGTAGGTACTGAAAGGGGGATAGGATTCGTTGGGGCTTAGGGGAAGAAATTAGGGATGGTCATAGCAGGAACAGCTAGGTGCTAGGTAGTTATTGAGGGCAGTGCTTATGGAGTAGTAGGAGGATGAGTGCCGAATTTAATGGGGAAGGGAATTCCAAATTTTAGGGAGGCGGTGAGAGTAGCTAGATCAGCCGATGAGGGTGGATCTGTGGGGGACAGCCAGAGTGCGGGAGTCGGTAGATCTAAGGGAGTAAGAAGGGGGAAGGAGTGTTATAAATGAGGAGGGGTAGGGTGGGAGTTCAGCCAGCAAGGGCTTGAAGGGGAATTTAGCGCAGTGAGTCGCCTATTTGTAAGAGAGGGGAAGGAAAGAGCATGAAAAAGATCGCAGTGGTGGGTGTGAGAGGGAGCATCATGGGCAAAGTGGCAGAAGGAGTTGAAGAGGGTGTCCAATCTGGTCAGGAAGGACTTGGGAGCAGCGCCATAGCTGTCACAGTAGTCAGAATTGGGGAGGATCATCTTCTGAACAAGTTCACACCTAGCTGTAGGAGGGATGCAACTACAGTTCCTGAACAGGGCACCAAGCTTTGGGCACATTTTTTTCTGGATGGCGTCAATATGCCCAGAAAAGTCAAGGTGTTAGTCCAGCCAAACACTAAGGTACCTGAAGGAGGATGTGTCCTCAAGTAAAGTTCCATCGAAGGTGTGGAAAGTGGGCAGGGAGGGAAGCCTAGAGAGTCTCAGCCTTGTACCAGAGGTCATGGAGTCAGTTTTCTTGGCATTGAGGAAAAGTTGATGGTTAGCAAACCAGAGCTGAACCTTGTCTGTCTTGCTGCAAGCTAGATGTAACCTCAGCTGGACGTGAGCCAGATGCATACAGGACCGTATCATCAGCGTACATGTGTATGGCAGAGGAGGGGGAGCAGACAGAGGGAAGGTCGTTTAGGAAGATGGAGAACAATAGGGGCCCTAGCACTAAGCCCTTGGAGACTCCAGTGCTAATTGGGAAGAGAGGAGAAATGACGTCCAAGATCTTAACTGATTGGGTTCTGCCAGTAAGGTAGGCCTTGAACCAGCTAGTGGCAGAAGGAGACGGACCTGCTGCCAGAAGGGAGTGGGAGACAGTGTTAAAGGCCTTGGCAAGGTCGACAGAAATGGCTGAGGTGATTTGGCCATTGTCTATCCCGGCAAGGATGGATTCAGTAAGCTGAAGTGGAGAGGTGGTGGTGGAGTGTTTTTTCCTGAATCCAGATTGGAAAGGGGTGAAGTAGGAGGTGTCAGATAGAAATGTGGTAAGCTGGGAGAGGACAGTGTGTTCTTGTAGTTTTGGTAGGGTAGGGAGGAGAGAGATGGGGTGATAGTTGCCAGGGGATGAGTTGTCACCCCCCTTTAGGTAGAGGGAGGACCACAGTTTGTTTCCATTTGGTGGGGACTGAGGTGGTTGAGAATGAGAGATTTAGAATTAGAGAGAAGGGGATAGGCAATGGCCGGGGCTGAAAGAGAGAGGAGTTAAGCATTGAGGCCTTCAGGGGAGGCACCATTTGAGGGGTTGATGGTGAGGAGGGCTCTTAGAGCAAGATTTGGGATACTGTAGCGAAAGAGAAGGGGGGGTGGGAGGATGGCAGGAGGGAAGCTCCATTAGAGGGTGGAGAGGAGTGGGGTAGGTAGGGAGGGACTTCAGTAGCTCAGTGGCACAAGAGGTGTAATACGAGTTAAATTCCACAGCTATGGCAGGCGGGTCGGCCATAAGCGAGCCATTTATTTTAAGCACCGGGAGGGAGGGCGGGATGGGGGTAAAGAAGGCATGGACCACCTTCCAGAATGTGGAAGGGTAATTTATGTTTGTGATGAATGCTGATCTTCCTGGACTAAGTCTCCATCACTTATTCACACTAGTGGGATAGCGCCAGAGTGCTAGGACCAAGCGGAGCCAAAAATTTTCTGAAGGGTTGGCGTAAGGTAGGACCCGGCGCGCGGCCTGCAGACAACTCGTGCCTGTGTGAGCTGTCTCAGCATCGACCCTCTAACCGCCTCAGTTCCTTTTCTTCCGCTGTCAAGTGCGCTTGGATGTTGACGTCGCTTGTCTGCCAGAGTCAAAGTTTTCGTCTGTATGACAGCAGCTTTTAGTGTTTAATTTAACTGTTTAATTTAACCATTTAATAGTAATTTCTTATTTTTCGAACAAGAAAAGGAGATTATGAAGAAAAAGAAATTATTTCCTGCCATGAACTGAGTCATCCTTAGACGGTAGCGGTGACTGTAGGAAGACTTTGTTTGAAAGTTGTTATGGCAGAGGGGCTGTGCCCGGTCCGCCACCCTTAAGTAATGGTGGAGGGTCTGACTACAGACAGTCCTGAGCTCGGGGGTGATGGGGGGGACAGTCCACCGAAGCACGAATCTAGCAGTTCCGGGGATCCATCTTTGCTTAGCCTCGAGCCCTTCTTCCTCGTTTGGGGAAGAAGAATCTGTGCCGCTCGAGGTTGCCCTTTGGTATGTCTGCACGAGGATTGTTCATCGGAAGGGGCGATAGGCCTGAACCGACTTTTGTGGGTTCCCCTTGGCCCCACTCCTAACGGCCGCTTTCTTGACTCCAGGCTCCATCTTTGTCCTCGTTGGAGTTCCGGTGAGCAGTTTCACCTTTGGGCCACTCCTGTGGAGCAGGGGGTTTGACTTTCCTTTTTTCCTGGCTGTGTTCCTGTTTTCGGGGTCTCCAGGCCCCGGAGCCGTTGGACCGGAGCCAGATCAGTTGGGTCAGGATGAGCTTGGTGCCCTCTGGGTGCCTTCGCCATCGTGTCGACCCCTCGTGCCTACCCCCCTCTTCCTTTTCCATGGTGGGGCCGGCAGTGGGCACCACCTTTTTCCTTCTCCCCATCTTTTCCATTGGCTTTTCCAGGGTGTTTTCCCTGGCGCTGTGTCCAACACCTTGGTGGCGCCGCAGGTTCGGTGCCGTGGCCACTGGTTTGGCATCGGTGCCGTAGGTGGCGCTGCTGGTGTTTGGGTCAGTGCTGTGGATCGGCACCATGACTCTGCACTGCCCTTGGCGCTGTGGGCTCTGTGCGGCACCGTGGGTGCTGTCATTGTTGTCTTCGTCGCCGGTGCAGCTAGCGGTGCCGCAGACGCCCACGGGTGCTCGTGGGTGGTGCGGGCACCCATATGGTGCTGGGTACCAATGGTGCTGCAGTGGCTGCACTAGGGTAACTGCAGGTGCTGGTGGGCAGCACCTGAGACCTGCGGGTGCCGTGGGCGGCACCTGGCACCCATTGGTGCCATGGGTATCTTTGGTGCCATGAGTCCATGGGTGTCATGGGTTCCATGAGTCCGTGGGTGTCATGGGTACCATGGTACCTTGGGTGCCATTGCTGCCATGGGTGTCGGAGGCGCCCTTGAGTCCCATGGGTGCTGAGGATACCTGTGGGTTTTGCCATGGGTGCCCTCGTGTGTCTCCCAGGTTGGCATAGGTACTGCTTGGTGCCCTCCTCTGCCACGAGTGCCGCTGGTGCCGCAGGGGTGCCAGTTGGTGCTGTCCAACAGAACTAGGGACAGATCTCCATTTGCAGACCTCTTCTTCCACAGGACTTCAATGCAAAGAAGTGCAAGATAATGCATATGGGGCACAAAAACCCTGGCAAAATATATCAGTTGGGGGGGTGAGGATATAGCATGCACCAAGCAGGAAAGGGATCTTGGGGTTGTCATCTCTGATGACCTCAAGGTAGGGAAACAGTGTGACAAGGCAGCAGGTAAAGCAAATAGGATGCTGGGATGTATAGGCAGGGGCATCACCAGCAGGAAAGGGAGGTCATAATTCCGCTATACAAGACACTAGTGAGGCCCCACCTGGAGTACAGTGTACAGTTCTGGAGACCATACCTATGTAAGGACGTAGACAGGGTAGAGAAGGTTCAGAGGAGGGCAACAAAGATGGTGCATGGATTGCATCACAAGTCCTATGAAGACAGGTTGAAGGAACTGAACATGTACTCCCTGGAGGAGAGGAGGAGAGAGGGATATGATAGAGATATACAAGTATCTTACAGGGAGGAACAGGTGCAGGAAAACACTATTTTTAAGCGAAAAGATGTTCCAGGACTAGAGGGCATGGGATGAAGTTGGAGGGAGGGCGATTCAGAGGAAACATGAGAAAGAATTTCTTCACAGAGCAGGTGGTGGACAAGTGGAACACCCTGCCAGAGGAAGTGGTGGGGGCTGAAACAATCACGGGATTTAAGAATGCATGGGATAGACATAAAGGAATTCTGGAGGTCAGGGGTAAGGGGCAACAGACTTCTAGGAAAACAAACTGAACTTACAAGCTCAAATGGGCAGACTGGGTGGGCCATAGGCCCTTATCTGCCGACACTATCTATGTATCTATGACTTGTGGCAGGATGTTTCTGCAGAGTGAAGTCCTGTTCTGCAGATTATTTTTTTCCACACATCTTAGTGAGTGGCGGTCTGCATCGGGTCTTGTGTCATCCAGCGGTTTTCTGCTGATGGGACTCTTCTGTTCCGCCATCGGAATTTCTCACTTTGCTCAGCACTTTCTCAGCTCCCTATGTGGTGCCAAGCACCTTGACTCTCTTCCTGGTGGCGGAGTCTCTAGTGGCTCTGACCTAGACCTCTCTTTGGGGTCCTTCTACAGTAGAAGGCCATCTAGATGAGCCTCTCCCTGTCCTTCTGATCAGTGATACAGTGGATGACTTGTTTTATATACTGAAGGACACGCCCTCTCTATCATCAGAGTCCATGATGAAAGCTGTTTTCAGTAGTTCCTCAGTAATGGGGTCCACCATAGTGTTCAGACTGCATCCGTGGACCATATACCTCTGCCTCTAGACTCTTTCAGTCGTCAAGACAATTACACTCTGTGGAACATTCTGATTCAATGGTCGGGGGAGACACAGACTCTTCCACTCCTTTGATAGGGGTATACAGACCCCTTCTGGTGCTTTTATTAGGCTTTCTTCTCTTGATCAGAGCCTCGCAGCAACAGAAGTGACTCTTCAGCGAGTTGGAACTTAGATTCTAACTTCCATGCTTGCTTCAACTTAACAGACGACATGCTCCTTTCTTGATCATAGGTCAAGTAGGTCTTTTCCGAGATAGCTTCTCAAATATTCACACCTTCAGTTCCTGCTCACTGGTTCCGAGCCGGTCGCACATGAAGCTATCCTCTCCGACTGCGTGACGGAGCTGTGATGTTTGTTTTTTTCAGCAAGGCAAACTAGAATCCTCCTACTCCCTTCAGGGAGGCTGGAGTAAGTAGTGCTTCACCGCATTGAGCCACTTCTGCCGCTATTTGGTCACTTCAACAAATGGGTTAGCCCTAGCTTGGTCCTGCTGTGTTCCTCCTTGACGCACATCTGCCTCTATTTGCCTTACAAATCCAGCCTGTTTTTTTTCTGTCGGAATGTTTTTTTCCGCAGTGGACACATCCTCCTGTACACTCTTTCCTTTCTTCCCTGAATTCAGAGACTGCTACTACAGTTATACACACAGGGGCAGGATGATTCCTTTTTGGAATATGCAGTGGCTAGGATCTGATTCTGCTAGACCACCACTAGAGGCTTCTAAGTTGTGCTTCACCTTCCATCAGGAAGGTTTCGGTGACTAAGTGAAAACCATTCTCTTTGATGGGCTAACCCCACCTGGACCTTCTTTTTGCTCACCAGGTAAGGGGTTCAAGTGCTCCTGGACCTGTTGTTTGCAGGTCAGCCATACTTGGTAGTGGGGGTTCCGTCTGCGCTTTTCAGTCTACCCTGAACCAGTACACTTTACCTCCGGCTCTTGCAGTTCCTGAGGTCCTTTTACATTAGCTTAGTACATGTCTTTGACACTATTAATTTTGGTCCTATACCAAATTGTGAGTCCGGGTTCTCGCTGCTCTCTGAGTGGTTGCGGCTTCCTGGCAGAGTTTCATTTTGTGCCCATTGCAGTCATCTGCAAAGTGGTGGGTTAGAACTTGAGCGCTTATCTTGTAAGCAGCATATTCTGGATGTTCTTTACAAGACGGCTCTTTTTATTAGCAGGACAGTCCTTGGCCGTCCTTTCTGGGTGAACCCTATCTCCTGCCACCCTACTCAGGGTTGTTGGTTTTAGCTTGGTACTCTCCCACTAGTGTGAATGAGTGATGGAGACTTAGTCCAGGAAAATATGGAAATTATGTACTTACCGTAATTACTGATCTTCTTGGACAGTCTCTATCACTCATTCACACGCCCACCCACCATCCCTTGGGTTCACTTGTTTTTCTTTCCTGGTCTTCATGGTCCTATGGTTTGGACTGTGAAGACATTGTTCTTTGTCCTTTCTTACAAAGGCCATCTTGGCCTTCTTAGGCCCAGAAACTCAGAATTAGTTATTCATATTAGTTACGCTGCACCTCCTCGATTAGAAAGGTACTGAGGCGGTTGGAGGGTCGCCTTCAAGATAGCCCTACACATCGTGAGTCAGTCATCGAGTGCAGCGCACATGCGCTGTCCCACTCTCGCGCCAACCTTCAGGAAATGTTTGCCTCCCGCTTGGTCCTAGCACCTCTGGCGCTATCCCACTAGTGTGAATGAGTGATGGAGACTGTCCAAGAAGATCAATAATTACGGTAAGTACGTAATTTCCATTTTTAAAGTATTTGGACATGGCTAGCCTTGTTGCCCTGGTACAAGTGTTTTGGAGCTTGTGGTAGGTCGTGGGGTCGCTAGGAAACTGAGTTGCTTTGTGACGCTTGCAGGCTCAATCTCTAGTTCTGAGGCAGGCCAGAAGTTCAGGAGTAATCCATGGTAGGTGGTTATCCCTGACTCTTGTTTGTTTGAGTAGGGCAAAGGTATTCCAATTCACAAGGAATATTTCTTTAAAGTAAGCAAGGGCCTTATCAACGGAGGGCAAGGTTCAAGATCAAGGGTTTTAAAAGAGCATAGTTGCAAGGTTTTATGCAGTGATTTGGATCTGTGGACTTTCCTGACTATGAATATTGGGTTGCGGTCGCTGAGAATGTCTGGGAGAATGCCTGAGCTGATGACTTGGTGGGGGTGGGAGTTAAGAGTCCACTCGAGTAGGGAGTGTTGTGTCTTAGGGTATGGTCCAGTGGGTTCCGAGATCAGCTGGGTGAGGTTTAGGACTCCAATTTCGTTTCTTGTTTTGGTTGTTTTAAGTGACAACCAATTTAAATTGAAGTCAGCCAGGATGATTAGTTCCCCAGAGCGAGAAAGAGCGGTGATGGAGGTCAAGAGGTCAAGCACGACCAAAGGCTGAACGTTTGGGCGGCAATAAATGCCAGCTATAAAGACAGGGAGAGTGAAGGGCAGAGTCACGTGAATAGCTAGAGTGTCATGGGTCGCTGGACTGGAGGATGAATAGATGATGGAATATTGGATGGAGGTAAGAACGTATATGGAGCTTGGAGACACTAAGGGCAGAAGTAAAACATCTCAGATGGGAGCTGGGGAGGCTGGCATGGAGTGTAGATGTAGCAGGGCAGGGGAGAAAAAGAAAGATGGGGAATGCTTAGGGGTGGGAAGTAGTCAGGCAGGGGATATGGGTAGAGGGGATCACTCAAGCTCCAGTGGAACTCTTACCTCCAAGGCAGGAATAGATTTCACCACTGTCAAATTGAGGAGGGAGAAATGGGGGGTGGGGGAGGGGGTTAAGACAATGGGGTCGGGGGTAGGACAGGAGAAGGGGTGGGCGTGCAAGCAGTCACAGTAGGCAGGGAATAGAGTACATGGAGAGTGGAGTAGGAGGTGGGTGGGAGGGAGTGGGCAGAGTGACAGGGGAAGAAGAGGGTGTGTCTGGGTCATAAAGGAGAGGATGAGGGTGTGTGGGAAGACAGACGGAGGGGCAACTAGAGGCTTTTCGGGGGTGTCAGGCAAGCAGGGCGTGGGGAGAATAAGGATGGGTTGGTAACCATGACAGGGGGAGCAGTTAGGTGAGGGAATAGCTCACGTGGCAGTCAAAGGAGGTAAAGAGGGAGGCAGGAATGGAGGGGGTGGAAGGGTGGTAATCCTGGGGGACTCCATAATTAAGGTTGTTCACTAGGGTGAGAAGAGGGGCCCAAATACGGGTAGAAAGGTGGTTTGTATGCAAGGGATGGCAGCGAAGAAGGTGTGCCTAAAAATTGGGGAGTTGGTAAGGAGAGTTGGGGGAACCAGCTGCAGTTATACACCTACTGTAGGTACCAACGACTTAGCTGGGAAGGTGGTGGGGGTAGAACAGGAATGAGTCAGGGCGGTAGGAAGGACCTGCAGGGAGATAGCCAGGTCACTGGCATTCTTGGAGGGGTTGCCAGTACCAAGAGCCAGCACGGTCAGGAAAAAACAGAAAAGAGTAGTTCTAGGATCGTGGATATTTTGTTCATCCACACTGTTTGGCATGTCCCTTTCCCCTTTAAATCTTGCAGGAAGTCTTCAAGCTGGCTCCTCCCACCCACTTGGATGGTATATACCTTGGCTCTGCCCCATGACGCCAGATCTTCCTTTTAGCTGGAAGATACAGGTTGCCTCCCTTGTGCTCTCGCATTTCGTAGGCCCTGACTTTCAAAACTTCGGTTTTACCAAAATTAAAACTAGATGTCGGCCATGGCACCTCGTCCTGCAGCTATTTCTTGGCCTTCCATACCAACGCTGTGGACGACCGCCTGGCACGTTTAAAGTTTGGGAGACCGGAGAAAAGGAATCCACTGTGAAGTCCAAGGAGGCTAGGTGGGCGATTGTCTGGTTCTGGGGCAAAATGTAAATCCAGAACTGGCTGTACCCCCATGCGTCGGTGCCCTTGTGGCCGGCACTTTTCCGTTTCGGACTGGCATGATGTTTGTCTGCGTTGCCTGGGACCCAGCCACGATATAGACCACTATGATGCCTGCTTCTCCATGGACCGCCGTGTTTTGGAAATCCGTGCGTTCAGATTCGGCAGGGCCCCGGCGAATTTCGGAGGACATCAGTCATGGGTCGCCAAGACCAGGACTCTTGACCCTTCCTCTGGGTCCCCCCGGGTCTGTGCAGCCCAACAAGGAGGAGGCTTCCAATTCTAGCCTTGCTGAGGAGGAGGCCTCTTTTGCAGCGCTGGAGGAGCAACATGGTTTCCTGTGGAGCCACGTTGCTGGCGCCACCCTGGTAGTCACCTCCAGAGAGGTGCAGGCTCCCCCAGTGTTGCGGACCCTCGGCGCTGCCTTCCGGGATCCCGGTGCTGTTTGTGGTGCCGGTGATCAGGACGGTGCCGCAGGTGGTGCCGTGTCCCTTAGCCAGGTGTCCCCTGGGGTCGCTAACCTGGAGGTCTGTCTCGTCACCTCCTCTCCGGAGGAGGATGACTCTGAGGCAGACCCGGACTGGCGACCTGCCTCTTCAGAGACAGGGAGCCCCTTGGGACGCGGCCCAGCATCCCTATCCCCGAGTCCCCGGAGCTTGTTCTCGAGGATCCTTTGCTTTCTGGGGGACCTGCCTTTTCTCCTGCAGGGCGAGGAGAGTTCTTCAGGGGCGTCCTCCATCCCCCCGGCCATGGGGGACACCTCCTCACCCTGAGCAGCCTTAGATCCTTAACAGTAACAGTCTAGTATGGCTAGGGTCTCCTCCTCCTGCGTCTCTCCCACAGGAGGCTGAGAGATCTGTTCCCACAGGGCTGTGCCAGGTTCCTTCCGGGGGAGCTTGGTACTCACCCAGCAGTATTGAATGGCGAAGATTGACAAGGGAAGATATGAAAATCACGTACCTACCGTAATTCTTGATCTTCTCTTGTATCTTCACTATTCATTACCGATTCCCACACTCCGTCCCCTCATGGGCCTCAATTCTTAGGCGTCACTTCCACCCTGCTTGCCCTCCCCCTCCTAGAGGCCAGTTGGGGGCTGAGTCCCCTGGTACCTCAGAGCTCTCTATTCCTTCTCTGGAAGTCACAGAGCATTCACCCTGGAGGATGGTAAGTAGGGTCTTTGCCCTAAATCCTCTGATTGAACTCCCTCGGATTCTCTTCACTATGCACTGGGGTGTCCCCCCCCCTCTCGGTGCTTGGATAATCCTCTGGCTTATGTCACCTCTGGTTATCATTGTATCAGTGCAGTCCTAAGAGAGTCCATGGGACCTCCTCCCCCTCTTTTCTTATGGCGCTGATGTCCCATGGTTCTCTTCTCCTGAAGTGGGACCACGCCAGTACCCCCGTGGGAAAACTTCTACCAGATTTCTTTCCCTCCACCTAAGTCAGGACTCACTCATCTTCTGAGCAGGACTGGTTGCCCTTCAAGGGACAGTCTGTGAGACCTAGGCTCTAGGACATTTATAACGCTCTTGGATAAAGGCTGAGGGGAAAGGTCTGCCTTCGACAAGTCTACAAGTCCTTTAATCCCCTTTACACCTTGGTTCCTTAACCTGTTTTTACTGGCGGGATCCTGGCTCCCTTGTCTTCAATCCCACAGTTGTTTGAAACCCTCAAGCCAGTGATCTTTCAATTATCGTGGCAGGTAGCCCTTCTCCTCCCTCTTTATCCTTGACTCTCATCTCTTCTACCTTTCCTCTTTCTATCCTTTGCCTTTTCCTTCTCTGAGACCACCCAAGGATTGAGGTCCTACGGCTGGTTAGGGTAGGGTTCTCTTCTCTCTCTGTCCTCTCTTCGGCTTGTGCCTTTTTCAGTTTGTATCTTTTCCATTTTCTGACCCTCAGATCTCTTGCCTCACTCTCTGTTTCTACAGCCTGTTTCTTCCTCTCCGGCTCAACAGAACTGGGATGGAGGAAGAGTCTGCAGCGCCTAATTGCCAACTCGCATGCTCTGCGCAGTGCATCAGCCACGTGGGCAGCATTGTTGGCACTGACTCCCCCCCCCCCCAAAAAAAAAACTCCTGTGGCAGGTGCGCACCTCCAGCTTACACCCATCAGTAATGAACGGTGAAGATGCAAGAGAAGATCAAGAATTATGATAGGTACATAATTTTCATTTCTGTACGCCCTTCAGGCCTTCCAGACCTGACTCTCCCCGGGGCCTCTACTGAGCCAGACAGACAACAATGTGGTCCACTACATCAGCAAGCAAGGGGGAACCCACTCGTAACCTCTGTGTTAGGAGGCGATGCGAGTCCGGTATTGGGCACTGGATCACTGCCTTCATCTTTCAGGCATGCAAAACGTCTTAGCGGACTGCTCAAGTCAGTCTCAGTCTCGGGTGCGTGAGTGGAAACTTCTGCCCTCTGTAGTGGCAGATCTGTTCGACCACTGGGGTCACCAGGAGTTGGACCTTTTTGCATCCCAACTTAACGCAAAACTGCTACTTTTCTGTTCGATTGCTCCTGGGCCTGGAGTTTTCTGGCCAGACGTAGTGTCCCTCTCCTGGAGAGGGAGGTTTCTGTATGCCTTTCTTTCCTTCCCTCTCCTTCAGCAAATTCTCGTCAAGCTGCAAATGGAGGGGGCCACAGTAATCCTCATTGCCCCATTTTGCCCTCGCTAGATCTGGTTTGCTCTGCTTCAGCAACTGCCAGTGGAACCTCCAGTGCCCCTGCCGCTGTGCACAGGATTGCTTTCCCAGAAACAGGGTACCCTGGTTCATCCGGACCTCAAGTCGCTTCTGAGGACATAGCCATTTCTCACTTTGGGGTTTCCTCCAAGGTGGTGGAGGTCTTGGTGGTTGCTCGCAAGCTGTCACTAGGGTCACTTACTCCATGAAGTGGAAGCACTTCGCCATTTGGGTGGCATCAAACCGTATTGATACCTTTACTTGCCCGGTTAGTTAGATCCTGAAGTACTTGTCCCTTTCAGACTTCAGTCTGAAGTATTCTTCTATCAAGGTACATCTGTCAGCCATCTCTGCATGTCATGTACCTGTTGATGGGCAGTCAGTGACCCAACTGGATGTGGCCCCTTACCTTCTGAAGAGATGCTCTTTATTTGAAACTCCCAATCTGTAACCCTGTCCTGGCTTGGGACTTAAATTTTGTGTTGGCAAAGCTCACCCTGACTCCTTTTGAACCAGCCGTGAGTTGTGAGCAGCTCTTTCTGTCGTGGAAAGCATTATTTTTAGTTGCCATTTACTTCTGCTTGAAGGATTTCCAAGCTGAAGGCCCTCGTGTAAGGAGCCTTATTTAGTTTTTCATAAAGATAGCGTGTCTTTATGTTCTAATCCTCAGATCTTACTTGGAAAGGGCTCTTGCAGTAGGTAATCACTTGTAGGACTGCGCCCCCTGGCATCAGGGCTGCACAGAAACTTTTGCTAGCAGTGTCTGATGGGTGACCGCCCATCGGATGTCACGTGACTGTCGTCAGCATGACACTGTATAGTGGGCGTTCCCCATATCAGCCCTCCAGTTCAAACAACATGAAGTCTTGCTATATTATGACAATTGCAGTATGACTGCAGGTTAGAACTGCTCCGGAGGTGAAATAGTTAACTTCCATGCAAGGCATGGAATCTTGAGCGAGAGCTCGGTTAAGGAAGCTCTATCTGCTTGCTTTCAAACCCAAACCGTCAGATTCTTTACTCCGCCTCACTGAACAGTCGCTCCGGAGATTTCTCCTTTTGCTCGGTTCATTTTGCGGTTTAAAACCGTTTAAAAAGTAAATTCATCTTAATTTAACCGCAACCGTTCGGTTCAAGCTCTGTCTGTGGTAACGTAAGTAATAGATAGGTTTACATCGAATTCTGTGTGGAACTTGTAAAACATTTATCGGTTTGGTTTGAACCGATTAGGTTACTTTTTCAATTGCTAGTCCTTTTTAGAGTGCGGTTCCCGTTCCCACGGTTCTAAAAACAGATTTCATTACGGTTTTTCCATCGGCCCGCGACACGGTTGGGAACCGATAGGAGAGTCTTGCTTGGCGGATTGCCATAAACGGGCAAGTTTTGGTTAGGCTGGCATAATGTCTGAGAAACCCAAAAGAAAACCCGGGCCCACTGGGTTTCAGCACTGTGATATCTGTGGGGAAGCCTTTGGCAAGGCTGACCCTCACACCACCTGTGTTTATTGCCTGGGGTTTGACCACCTCGATTCAGACTGCCAGATTTGCAAGAATTTCCCTGCTGCCACCGTTGAAAAGAGAGTTGGTAGGCTCAGGGAAAGAGAGGCCAAAAAGTCCGCTGACCCGGATGGCCGGCCTGGTTCAGTGCCAACCGAACCTGAGGGAGTGCCCGCTGACCAGGGCCATACTTCCTCGGGTAAACGAAGAGCTGGCTCCGAGGAGCCAGTTCCTGCAAAAAGGACTAGAAAGTCTGCTGCTGTGGAAAAAGTCCTTTCCCCAACAGCTGAAGAGATAGCCAAAGCAATCCAAATTGTCCGGTCTCTTTCCCCGGTTCCTGAACCATCCCCATCTGGGAGACGTTCAGTTCACCAGGTCCCATCGGTTCAGGATTATGATTTTGAGGAATTTTATGAACCGTGGGGGAGGAGAGTATGAAGAGAGTAATTATGGTCTGGAAGATCTGGTCACTCCTATTGAGCCAGATACCTCTCCAGACAGGCCTTTAGGGTTCCCCTCCTAGGCTTTCTGAGTCCCCTGCTCATTTCATCTTTTACAAGAAGGTTGCTGAAACTCTTCAGCTTCCTGTTGAGGAAGCTGTGGATGATCAGGAAGAGCCTGATTATGTGGAAATGATGGATATTCCAGAATCTAAGAGACTGTCTATTCCCCTTCATAAATCTTTCAGGAAACAGACAGTAAGTTTTAAAAACTCCTCATTCTATACCTCCTGTAGATAAAAGGATGGACAGAAGGTATACTTTATCAGGTTCTTAATTAGAATTTCTCACACAGCAATGCAGCCATGTGGGTGTGGTGCAGGCTGCAGCCTGTGACAAGGCAAATATCCCCCTAACTTCACATCCTCCTGAAAAGGACTCCAGGAAGATTGATGCTATGGCAAAGAAACAGTACATGGCAGCATCCTTGGGACTCAGACAAACAAATTACATGGCTTATGCTGCCAGATACCAGAAATCCAGATGGGATACTGTGCTGGCTCTAGTCAAACAACTCCCTGACAAGTTTGCCAGGGATCTGGAACAGGTAGCTTTAGATGGTATTGAGGCATCAAAAATGCAATTTCATGCTGCGGTGGACTCTTAATGATGTATCTTCTAGAGTTATGGCTACTTCTGTAGCTCTTCGCAGAATGGCCTGGCTCAGATGCACCACATTGTCATAGGATACCCAGTCAAAAGCCATTGACTTTCCTGTGATTGGCAATTCTTTGTTTGGGGAGCAAACAGAGAATTATATGAAGAAAATAGATGAATACAGGACCACCTATCGGAGTGCACAGGCCAAGGAAAGGCAGGCCACTCCTCAGAAGCAGCCCCCCAGGGGCAGAGGCAGGCCTTTTCATAGGCCTTTTTATCAGGCTCAAGCCTCCTCTTCCTCCTGTACCTAGAGGGGATTCTTTAGAGGAAGGGGCAGGAGGGGTTCAAGCAGGCCTGCTTCCACTCCTCAGCCCAAAGCCCCTGCCAAGCAAGCACCCTGATGGGGTAGCCAGGGCCACTTCTCCTCTACCGGTAGGGGGCAGGCTGGCTTACTTTGTCCAGGACTGGAAGTCTCTCACATCAGACAAGTGGGTCTTGGAAGTAGTAAGCCAGGGACTGGTCCTCAGCTTCAAAAAATTTCCGAAGCTGAGGACCAGATCTTTTCCTCCTGCATCTCCATCGGAGGCACTCACCTTAGAGTCAGAGGTCTCCACTCTCCTCGCTCTCAGAGCCATGGAAAGGGTTCCACCCCTACACCAGGGCAAAGGGTTGTACTCCAGGTACTTCCTTACCCCAAAAAAGACAGGAGAATGGCGGCCCATCCTGGATCTCAGATACCTGAACAAGCACCTTTTAAAACCAAAGTTCAAAATGGTGACTCTGGCAATCATTTTACCTTCCCTACGGCCAGGGGACTGGCTAGCATCCCTGGACCTCAAGGATGCCTACTTCAATATTCTCATCAGAAGCTCCCACCAAAAGTACCTCAGGTTCCAGCTGCCCTCAGGCCATTACCAGTTCAGGGCAATGCCCTTCGGACTCACTTCGGCTCCAGAATGGTTTACCAAGTGCCTGGCAGTAGCAGTAGCTTGCCTAAGAAGGCAAAGATTTCCATCTTTCCTTATTTGGACGATTGGCTCATTGTAGGTCAATCCACAGATCAGGTCAACCTACATCTTCAGATAACCCAGCAACTGCTTATGTCACTAGGTTTCCTTCTGAATCTCTCAAAGTCAGTACTGGAGCCTGTCCAGCTCCTAACCTTCATAGGCGCAGAGCTGAATACCCAGGAAGCCAGGGCCTTCCTCCCTCTAGACAGGGCAAACGCCCTTGTCTCCCTGGCCTCTACATTCAGCCTGCAGGTCTCTCAACCAACAAGGCATTTTCTGCAGCTCCTAGGGCACATGGCTGCTTCCACAGCAGTAGTGCAAGGAGCAAGGTTTCAAATGAGAGACATTCAGTTCCATCTGAGGGCCTTTTGGTCTCAAAGAAAGGATCCTCTTACCAGACTGATCCCAGTTACTCGAACCCTGATCCAAGCCCTTCAGTGGTGGCAGGATCAGAGCAATCTGAGACAAGGAGTTCCCTTTGTCACTCCAGCCTCACTCATTAATCCTTACTACAGATGCATCCCTCTTGGGGTGGGGGCCCACTGGGAGACCTCACTACCCAGGGACTGTGGTCTCCACAGGAATCTCTGCTCCACATCAACCTGTTGGAGCTCAGAGCAGTTTTCTAGCACTTCAAGCTTTCTCAGAATCTGTTCAGAACAAGACTGTGCAGGTCAGAACAGACAACACCACTACAATGTGGTACATCAACAAGCAGGGGGCACTCGGTCTCTGACCTTGTGCAGAAGCCATGAAGTTGTGGTCTCTGGCGACTCTGAACACCTCGCCTCCGGCAGTTCACCTCCCAGGCAAAGACAGTGTCTTGGCAGATGCTCTCAGCAGGATCTCCTAGGGCCATCACGAGTGGACCCTGGATCCCCTGGTTCTGGGAGTGGTATTTGCCAAATGGGGCACCCCGCAAATAGATCTCTCTGCAGCTCCAGACAATCATCAACTTCCTCTCTTTTGCTGCAGGCCTCCAGTCTTGGGTTCAGTCCCTCTGGACACCTTAGCCCTCAGCTGGGAAGGGAAGTTCCTCTATGTATTCCCTCCTTTCCCTCTCCTGTTCAAAGTGCTAGTCAAAATCAGAGCCCAATCCTGCAGGGTCATTCTGATTGCCCCGGATTGGGCCAGGCAACCCTGGTATCCTCTCCTCCTGTCCTTAGCAGTCCATCCTCCCCTGTGCCTTCCCAAGAATCACAATCTGTTAACATGTGCCCAGGGAAGGGTTGGGTACCCGAATCTCAAGTCTCTCAATCTCAAGGCCTGGTTCTTGAAGAGCTAGAATTTGCGGGCCTACACCTCTCTCAAGGTATAATGGATATACTCAGGGCTTCTAGGAAGCCTTCTACCAGGGCTACTTATAACTCCAAATGGAAAAGATTTTCCATATGGTGCTCGGAAAAGAATATTCCCCCAGACACTGCTGATTTACCCACAGTCCTAGATTATATGGTCCATCTAAACACTTTAGGGCTGAGACCAGCTACTCTGAAGGTACATTTGGCAGCTGTCTCTGCTTTTCTTTCAGCAGGTAAACCCTCTCCTCTTTCATCTCGCCCTTTGTTTACCAGGTTTTTTAAGGGTTTGCTTCACACTAACCCTCCATGCAGGGACCCTGCCCCTGCCTGGGACCTCAGTGTTTGCTTTGCTCAGCTCATGCAACCTTCTTTCGAGCCCTTGTCTTCAGTTGAGCTTAAGTTCCTGACTTGGAAAACTGTGTTTCTGGTGGCTATCACCTCTGCCAGACACATAAGTGAATTACAAGCATTGTCAGTGGAGCCAGACTGTATCTCCTTTCACAGAGATAAGGTAGTCCTTCGGACTAATAGAAAGTTCCTGCCTAAGGTGGTTTCGGATTTCCACCTTAATCAATCTATTTCTCTCCCTGTTTATTTCACTGACCATTCTTCCTCTGGTGAGAGAAGGCTGCACAGCTTAGATGTAAAGAGGGCCCTTAGCTACTACATAGAGCGTACCAAGGGTCACAGGTTTGACTCCCTCCAACTGTTCCTCACTTATGGTGAGGTTGGGAAGGGGAAACCTGCCACTAAAAGATCCATTGCTAGGTGGATTGTCTCTTGTATCCAATTCTGTTATGAAAAGTTGGGTAAGACTCCCCCCTCAGGCGTGAGGGCTCACTCTACCAGAGGTACAGCTCCCCATTCTAGAGATATGTCAAGCAGCTACCTGGAAAATGGTTCACACTTTTACCAAGCATTATTCCTTGGACATCCAAGCTAGGAGTGATGCTCGGTTTGTCACAGCTGTCCTTCAGAGCCTTTTCCCTAAGTAGGTTCTGTCCCTCCTCCATGGGGGTACTGCTGTGTAGTCTGCAATTGTCATAATATAGCAAGACTTCATGTTTGAAGAAAAAATTACTCACCTTAGTAATGTTGTTTTTTCTAATGGAGTCTTGCTATATTATGACCTCCTTCCCTGCCTGCCCCTCTCAGAACCTCGTTTTTGCGCTGTGGGTGGGCATCACAGTGTTGGCACTCTGTTTTTCTTGCCACTGAGTTGTTTTGTTACACCCTCCCTAGGGTGAGTGTGTTTTTATTTCAGTATTGGGTCTCTTGACTTGAGTCTTTTTTCGAGACCAACAAGTGTGTTTGTTAGGGTAGTAGTCAGTTGGCTAGTGTAGGTTTACAGCTTCCACACAGAACATTAGTGAGTTTTAGCTCGTAAAGATCTGACTGTTTGGGTTTGAAAGCAAGCAGATAGAGCTTCCTTAACCAAGTTCGCGCTCAAGATTCCATGCCTTGCATGGAAGTTAACTATTTCACCTCCAGAGCAGTTCTAACCTGCGGTCATACTGCAATTGTCATAATATAGCAAGACTCCATTAGAAGAAACAACATTACTAAGGTGAGTAATTTTTTTTTCTTTCCCGCCGTTGACCTGTGCACATCGGACCGACTAAAGCTCATCGCAGCAGTTCGAACGCCTTTTTCGATTGAGTGTCCGTTATTCCTCCTAATAACATTTTTCAGTGGTTTGTATGTCATCCTCTTCTCCTACGGATTTGCATAAAAACAAGTGTGATTCGTGCGGCGTTGAGCTACTGCATAAGGACCAGCATACCCTTTGCCTCTTCTGCCTGAGTCCTGACCACAGAGTCGAGGAGTGCGAGGCCTGTGCCCAATTCAACCAGGCCACTCGGAAACCGTGCCAACAATCTCTCGAGGCCCATCTCCTAAAACGAAAAATGGCTTAGATGGAGAAAGAATTAAAAAAGTTGAAAAGCACCTCCTCCTCGCCAGCTGATCCACACAAGAAAAAGAAAAACATAGGGACAGGGAGCAGTCTCCCCGCCCCCCCATTGAAGCCACCTCGGGCCCTTGACAGAGGATCGGCCCCTTCCTCTGGGAAAGTGAGTGCCATGGCCTAACCTGTGCTCCCGCCTTCAGAACAGGCTTTGGCCCCCCCTCCTGACACTGGTTACGGTGACGGTGGGCACCTCGTATCTGTCCAAGGCCGCTGCCACTCTTAGACCCATTTCTGCCCCGGGCTGTAAGTTGGCAGGTGCGGTTGATAAGCTGCTTATTGGACCCTCCGACGAGTGCCCGGCCAGGGTTGGCGAGTCGGGGTCTCCGACTCCTGCACAACTTAGGCTGATCAGCCGATCGCATGACCGCTTCGCATCCGTCAAGCTCTGACGTGGCGCAGCCAGAACACAGCTCTGTCCTGGCTGGAGGACAAGGGTCCCCCCCCCCAGATTCCCTCCATGGAGAACCCCCATCTCCTGCTCCATCTGACATCCCTCCACTGTTGCCGGACTCGCAGGTCCCGACAGGTGCACACCCTTTGCCAGGTTTGCCTGATGTTGGGGCACCTACAGGCCTTACGACGGCTCCCAGGCCACCAATAGCAATGCCAGACCCTGCTCCTCCTCAGTGCCCACAGGTCCCCTTGCCTCCCCCAGGCCCTCCATCGGGCCTTCCTCTGTTGGGGCTCCCAACAGGTATGCCACCTTCGGGGCCTCCCTCGGATCTGCGCTCTTCAGGGCCTTTGCCGGGTTTCCCCCTGCACATTCATCTGGCTGTCCTCCTCTTGCAGGACTGTTAGCGTCCTTCCGTCTGGGACGCTGTCAGGCTGTCCCCCGTCAGGGCTACCATCAGGCTATCCCTATTAGGGCCACCATCAGGTTACTCTCTGTGAGGGCTGCCGTCGGGTTACCCTCCGTCAGGAATGACGTCCGGCTTTACAGTGTTGGAGAGACCATCAGGATATCCTCCATCGGGCTATCCTCCGTCGGCCCCAACGCCGGATCCCTTTTCGTCAGCATTTTATTATTCAGGCTACCCTGGTTACTATCGGTGACCATGCTATCCACACCATTACCCACCCTCTAGCTTTGGGGATATGGGCCTGGATCTGGATTTACTCAACCTTCACCTCCTCCCACTCCACCTCCTCCTCCCCAGGTGGATTTTAGGGAGATACTAAAATCTTGGTGGCCTGAGACCAAAACCCAATGGTTTCAGAATCAGACAGCGGGCATCCTGTTCTTCCAGACGCAGGCCACCCAGCTCCTTCCCCTAGGGTGCCCTCTCCGGTACTTCAGTGTCAGGCCATCTGTCGGCTCCTATGCAACCCCTGACGGGATCATCAGGGAGCCAGATCCTCTGATTCCTGAGAAGCTTCCGGAGGATTTGGATGATTCCGAAGCAGACTCTTGATTCCTCATCCGCCGATTCGGATTTTGAGACACCTCCCCTTGAAGAACCAGTCCCTAGGGAATCCCCAAAATCACCACCAAAAGATCCCTCCTTTGTGGACCTCCTCAGGTACATGGCGGAGACCCAAGGATGGAAGTCACAGGCTCCAGACCCCAAAAGACAAAGGTTGGCAGAGCATCTAGACTTTCCGGATACGAGGCTGGTACTCACTCCCCCATGACTAGAACCCCACGAGGATTTATTCTCGACCATATAGCAGAGACCTTCATCCATCCTGGCCATGGCAAAGAAAGTCGACCGGGTTTATAGGACCCCTGAGGACAAGGATCACCTCAGCGTGTACCCTAAGGCCGACTCAGTGGTCATCACGGCAGCCCATTATGGAGCTGCTAAGCCTAAGCACCTCTGTACTCCCCAACCCCCCCGACAAGAAGTCCAGATGCCTCTTCTATTCTAGTGATACGTGCTCTGAACTGCGTCTCGCACATACCAGAGGACCTTGTTCCGCCAGCTCAAGCCAGTTGTCGATGCCCTACCGGACTTTGATACTAAGTCATCCTTGGCAAACACTTTGAAAATGGCCAAGGTGGCTGCACGCCATTCTTTGCGAGCCACCTACAATGCGTTGGATTCCTCCGCTAGAAGTACGGCCACAGCTGTAAGCCTTCGCCGATACTCTCGGCTAAGAGTATCGGGCCTAGCCGCTGATGTTCCGTCGGCTATCCAAGATGCCCCTTTCAGAGGCTCTGTCCTGTTCGGCAGAGATGCCCAGGACATTATAACAAGCCTGCAGGATAAAGGCACAGCTCTTCAGTTGGTCCATACCATGTATGAATCGAAACAACAACAACAAAAGCATCCTTTTCGTTGGCAAAACACAGATGAAAAACCAGCACGCAACCAAATGTCAGTTTAAGCGTAGGGCTCCCAATACTGCCGCGGCCCCTCCAGCCAAAACACAAAGAGCTTCAGGAGCGGTCCTCCCCAACCCGCCCCCATTCCGGACTTACTGACTGCCCTCCCTCCTCCTCGTCTGTTGGATGAACAGGTGGGCGGAAGATTCACAACAGACTCCTGGGTGCTTCAGTTAATAAAGCTTGGTCACAGTCTCAGATTTCGAGAAAAAACCTCCAAACAATCCACCGAGGTCTTCTCATTAATGAAGGCGCATATCCCCATCTAAGGAGGAGATCACAGCTCTTCTTCACAAAGAAGCAAAAGAGCCAGTGCCGGCAAACCAGATCGGGAAGGGATTCTACTCCCACTTCTTTCTGGTACCAAAAAAGACAGGGGTTTTACGCCAGATTATGGATCTCAGTACCCTCAACCTCTTCATAGAGTACAAGAGGTTTTGTATGCTGACATTACAAAGCCTTCCGTTTCTCCTCTCCAAAGGACAATGGCTTTGTGCCTTGGACATGAAGGATGCGTATCTACATATCCCAGTATTCCGTCCACATTGCAAATTCCTCAGGTTTTCTTTCCAAGGGGAGTTTTACCAGTTCAGAGCTCTCCCTTTTGGCCTGTCCTCCGTCCTGTGGTTTTTTATCAAATGTCTAGCAGTAGTGGCAGGGGCCTTGAGGAGTCAAGGACACTATGTCTTTCCCTACCTCGATGATTGGCTCCTCGCAGCAGTGTCGGGAGGGATTGGAAGCTTCCTTATCGGCAACTCTGCACCTTTTCGAGCACCTGGGTATCACGGTCAGTTACCCTAAGTCCCAACTTGCTCCTTCTCAATGCCTTCAGTTTATTGGGGTGGTGTTGGACACAGTGCAGGGTATGGCCTCCCCCTCTTCCCGACAGGGTAGACACTCTGGAGAGAGAGACTGGCCAAGCTGGTATCTTCCAACTGACACATCTCGAGCAGGGTGGTTCTCCATCTTCTTGGCCTCATGGCAGTGGCTAGCCCCGTGGTCCCTTTGGCCAGACTTCACATGCGTATCTCACAGTGGACTCCAAGGTCTCAGTGGGATCAGAGGGAGGACAACTTAGACAGTCCAGTCCTCATCTCCAGCCCAGTGCAACAGTACCTGTTATGGTGGCAGGACTCCTGCAATCTGATACTAGGAGTCCCTTTCCAGACCCCTCCTCACTCCCAAATACTGACTACAGATGTGTCGGGACAGGGATGGCGTGCCCATCTGAGATGTCACAGGACCCAGAGCTGTGGTCACCTGTAGAAGCGCACCTGCACGTAAATCTGGTAGAGATGAGAGCAATGCTGTATGCGATTCAGGCTTTTCAGTATCTCCTTCTACAAGAAAACCTGTTGATCCAAACGGACAACATGTGCAAGGTGTGGTACATCAACAAACAGGGGGCCACCCACTTGTACCCTCTTTGCAGAGAAGTGATGTGGTGGGTGGTTCTGCACAGAGTCCATCTCCTGGCGGTTCACGTCCCAGGCGTGCAAAACGTTCTCGCAGACCGTCTCCATTGCACCAGGGTAAGTGCTCACAAATGGGAGCTAAAGCAAGAAGTTCTAGATCACATCTTTGACCTTTGGGGTCATCCGGAAGTGGATCCGTTTGCAGTCCCATCTAACACAAAACTTTCCAAGTTTTGCTCGCACGATCCTGGTGCTTTCTGGCAAGATGCACTATCGCTTTCTTGTACAGGGAGATTTCTGTATGTATTCCCTCACTTTCCAATATTACAGAGTGTGTTGATCAAGCTTTAGTCAGAAGGAGCACCGATGATATTGATAGCTCTGTTTTGGCCTCGAGAAATCTGGTTCCCGCTGCTTCAGCAGTTAACAGTGGAACCTCCGATCCCTCTACCTCTGTCTTACAATCTCCTGACCCAGGAGGGGGCACGCTGGTACATTTGGGGCTAAAGTCCCTTCATCTTCATGTGTGGTACCTCAAGACATAGCTGCTTCTAGGTATGGGGCTCCCCCATGGGTAGCTCAGATTTTGGTAGAGGCGCAAAAGCCATCTATCAGAACTACCTATGCCACAAAGTGAAATCGCTTTTCCATTTGGGCCTCCTCGAAAGATCTGGATCCTTTCTCGTGTCCCACTCCCCAGGTCATGGAGTATCTTCTCCATTTGTCGGATCTGGGCTTGAGCTGTTAGTCACTGAAGGTTCACCTAGCAGCGTCTCTGCCTACCATGATCCAGTGAGAGGCAAGACAGTGGCTTAACTAGAGGTCCCCACAACCTTTCTTGAAAGGTATTTTGCATCTAAAACCCCTGGTGCATAATCCTGCTCCACCGTGGGACCTTAATTTTCTTTTAGAGAAATTGACCTTACCTCCCTTCGAGCCAGCAGGTATTTGTGATATGTGCTTTTTGTCCTGGATAGCGCTCTTTTTAGTTACCTCTGCTCGTAGAATTTCCGAGCTTCAGGCCCTGATGTGTATGGTGTCTTATTTGATTTTTTCATTGGCTTCATTGGGGACTGGGGTTCCACCTGGAAGGACACCAACCTATACTGGCAGGATGGTCTGCATCTGTCCAGGAAGGGAACAAGTCTTTTGGGCAGTCGGTTTAAATGCTTCATTGGCAAGCTTTTAAACTAGTCAAGGAGGGAGGCACTGATAAGCAGCAGGAAAATCCCAGCCTTCCCCTACAAAACAGGGTACTAAATGAGAAAAAGACTGAGGTAGAAAGGTCAGTCGGGGATGCTGCTACAGAAGGTAAAGCCATCAAAAAATGGAGAGCAATGAGTACCAGTGCCCGTAATCTGGGTAACAAGCTTCCTGAATTAGTGGCCTTGATGGAGGAGGAACATCTGGATATCGTGGCAGTCACAGGAGGGACAGGGAGGGTAAAAGAGGAGGAGGAGGAGTAGCTCTCTACATAAGAGAAGGAATCAAAGCAACAGAACAAAAGGGTAAACAGGGAGGAGAAGAAGCACTGTGGGTCAATTTGGAGGCAGGCAATGGCACCACAGTCCGCACAGGGGTTGTATACAGACCCCCCTCTCAGGGGGAGGAAATGGACAAGGAAATGATAGAAAGTATACTTAGAATGGCAGATAAAGGAGAGATATTGGTGATGGGTGATCTGAATATGCCAGATGTTAACTGGAGTGCAGTTGCAGCAGCCACTTCTAAGAGTGAGGTTATTCTAGATGCCCTACAGGGGGCATGCCTTAGACAACTAGTATTGGAACCCACTCGAGAGGGAGCAATCTTAGACCTGGTCCTCTCAAATGGAGATGGAGAGAGCATCACAGATGTAGAAGCGGGTAGCCATCTGAGAACTAGCGACCATCGAACAGTATGGTTCACAATAAACACAGCAATAGAGTCAAGCCATACACAGGCAAAAGTACTGGACTTCAGGAGGGCTGACTTTGCTAAAATGGGTGAGCGCCTAAGGAATGCACTAGCAAATGGGCAGGAAGGAGGGGTGGATGAACAATGGGGAATAATAAAAACTGCCATCACAGAGGTAACAAGCCTTTGTGTGAAGCAAATAAACAAAACAAAACGATGTAAGAAACCACTATGGTTCTCAAAGGAGGTGGCAGTGAAGGTTCAAGAGAAAAAGAAAGCATTCAGAAAGTACAAGGAATCACAGAAGGAGCAGGACAGAGAAGTGTATCAGTTAAAGCAAAAGGAAGCTGGGAAGGCAGTCAGAACAGCAAAGGCCCGAAATGAGGAAAAGATAGCCAACTCAGTTAAGAAGGGGGAAAAAACGCTTTTAGGTACATCAGGGAGTGAAGGAAGACTAAGGGAGGGATAGTGAGGCTTAATAAAGGGGAGGGTGGGCAGAGGGTGACTGTGAAAAGGCAGAGATACTAAACAAATATTTTTGCTCAGTATTTACAAATGAAGAGGGGGAGGTACCTAAAACAAACAATAGAAACACTCTGGATACAGAAGTTGATACCAGCCCATTTACAGAAGAAAGGTTCTGAAAGAACTCTTAAAGCTTAAGGTGGACAAAGCAATGGGGCCTGATGGGATTCATCCCAGAATTCTAAAAGAACTAAGGGGTAGAACTAGTGACACCACTGACTACCCTCTTTAACAAATCATGGGAGGATGGGGTGGTACCTGAGGACTGAAGGAGGGCAGATGTGATTCTCCTTCACAAAAGTGGGAGCAGGGCAGAAGCCGGAAACGACAGACCAGTTAGTTTAACCTCAGTGATAGGGAAAATGATGGAATCACTTCTGAAGGAAAGAATTGTTGAGTACCTAGAGGCCAGAGGGGCACAGGACCCAAGGCAGCATGGATTCACAGCAGGAAGGTCATGCCAGACGAATCCAATAGATTTATTTGACTGGGTGACCAAAGTAGTAGATCAGGGAGGGGCTGTGGACATGGCCTACCTAGACTTTAGCAAGGCATTTGACTCAGTCCCACACAAAAGATTAATATACAAGTTAGCCAGCCTGGGAGTGGGTCCCAAGATGATAGCCTGGGCAAAGAATTGGCTGGAGAATAGGACACAGGGTAATAGTAAATGGAGTCCACTCTGAAGAAAGGGGGGTTACTAGTGGGGTGCTGCAGGGTTCAGTATTAGGACCGGTCCTCTTCAATGTCTTTGTGTTTACATTGCAGAAGGATTGAAGGAAAAGTATGTCTCTTTGCAGATGACACAAAGATCTGCAACAGAGTTGATGCACAAGGTGGGGTGGAAAGGATGAGAAGGGACTTGGCAAGGTTAGAGAATGGTCAAATGTATGGCAGCTTAGATTTAATGCTAAGAAGTGCAGGTAATGCACCTGGAAACAAAACCCAGGGGAAGAGTACACAATGGGGGGTGAGATACTGACAACAGCAAAAATGGAAAAGGACCTGGGGGTAGTCATGTCAGATGACTTAAAGGTGGGCAGGCAATGTGAGAGGGCACTAAGGAGGGCTGGGGGGATACTGGGATGCGAAGGGAGAGGCATCACCAGTAGAAAACAGGAAGTTGTTATCACTCTGTACAGACAGCTGGTGAGACCCCATCTGGAGTACTGTGTGCAGTTCTGGAGACCCCATCTCCGCAAGGACATAGACAAGATGGAAGCTGTCCAGAGGAGGGCAACTAAAATGGTGCAGGGTCTGCACCGGAAGACATATGAAGAGAAACTAAAGGAGCTTAATATGTATAGCCTCAAGGAAAGGAGGGAGAGGCGGGACATGATAGAAACATTCAAGTACCTCAAGGGAATCAACAAAGTCCAAGAGGGTAGCATCTTTCTAAAAAAAAGGTGTGCAAGAACAAGGGGGCACAATTTGAAGATGGGAGAGGTGGCTCAGAGGTAATATAAGGAAGTATTTTTTCACAGAGAGGGTTGTGGATGCATGGAACGGCCTTCCGGAGGAGGTTATGGAGTCAAAAACAGTGGTTGAATTCAAGCATGCATGGGACAGCCATAAGGCAATTCTAGGGGATGGGGTTAGAAAGAAGTAGGCTGCTGGTTAACTAGGATCTGCAGCTTATCCATTAGGTAGGGAAATGGGCAGACTGCGTGGGCCAAGCGGTCCTTATCTGCCATCAAAATCTATGAGACTGGGTGGCTCTGTGCACAAATCATAAGTTTCTGCCTAAGGTTGTTTCAGAGACTACCCTTAATCAGTCTCTAAAATTGCCAATATATTACCCCAAGCATTCTAATTGGGGGAAGCCATCCTGCATACGTTAGACGTTTAAAGAATGTTACATTATTACACAAACAGGACAAAAGATGTCCGCAAGTCAGATCAGCTTTTTGTTTCTTTCGCACCAAAAAGGGAGGGTGCGGCAGTTTCCAATCTGTGCCTTTCATAATGGCTGGCTAACTGCATTACTTTTTGTTACCAGCAGTATGGTAAAGTTGTTCTGCGTCAGGTAAAGGGACATTCTATCAGGGGAGCGGCTGCTTCCACACCCTATTTCAGAATCGTATCTGCTACAGACATCTTTGTGGCAGCTACTTGGAGATCCATCCACACTTTCATGAAACACTACATTTTGGACATTGCCTCAAAGCGTAGGGACAGTTTTGAACTAGCAGTCCTTCAGGGATTCCTGTCCTGATTTCCTACTGGGATTATGTTCCAGCCTCCCATGTTTTTCCTTATCCCTTGGACTATTTACTGCTTGGGACTCAGTCCTGCAAGTGATTACCTACTGCAAGAGACCTCTCGAAGTAAGATAGTACAGTTGTGTAAGAACTTACCGTAACTAGATCTTTGAGAGAGGCTCTTTCAGTGAGTAACATTTTTCCCACCCACCTCTTTATTTACAGCTCTTTCCAGAAAGCCATTTTTTTGGATTCAGGGGTCTCTTCCCATTCTCCTGTCATGACCCTGGGAGGTCTCCGGCAGGAGAACTGGAGGGCGGACGTGGGGACCGTCCACTATATAGTTTCACACTGACGTCAGTCACATGACATCCGGTGGGCGGTCCCCCATCAGACACCACTTGCAGAAGTTTCCTGCGGTCCTGACGCAAGGGGGCTCAGTCCTACAAGTTATTACCTACTGCAAGAGCCTCTCTCGAAGATCTGCTGTTATGGTAAGTCCTTAAGTAACTGTACTTTTCTCCCTAAAGTGTACGCGAGTTAACATTGAAACAATCTGTCGTTCTCCTGGTATATTTTCTGGAACATGCCAATCCAGGGGAAGCATTGGGCCACACTCTGGATATGCATAGAATTTTGCGCTGTTATACACACAGGACTAAGGAGATTAGAAAGTCCTTTCAGTAGTTTGTTTCGTTTGCATGGTGAAAAAGGGCAATCCCGTTTCTAAGCAGTGTTTGTCCAAATGGTTGGCCAACTGCATTCTTTTTTGTTACTGAAAATATGGCAAGGACCTCTCTGGGGTAGTTCATGGCCATTCCAACAGGGGCATGGCTCCATGGTAGCATGCTTCCGTAAAGTTTATTTCTGAGGAGATCTGTGTGGCAGCCACTTGGAGTTCAGTCCACACTTTCACTAAGAACTACAGTTTGACATCCTTCGCAGGCGAAGGGCCAATTGTGGCCTGCCGGTGTTACAAGGCCTACTTTTTTAGGTGCTTTCACCTCCACCCTGTCTGCCAGTAATGTCAGGTCTGGAACTGCTTGGTACTCATCCTACGTGTGGTGGCCTGCTGCAAGAGATTCCTCCAAAGTAAGATAGTACAATTACGTAAGGACTTCCCGTAACAGTAGATCTTTGAGGGGGTCTCTTGTAGCAGGCCTTGCTTTTCCCTTCTTCTTTCCCCCTTGGTCTTGTATCTTGCACTGTTTCCCCTCCTTGAGGGGACCTTCAGCTTTCCTTTATATGGTTTCCTTGAACCTCAGGTTCCTCCTCGGTACCCTCAGTCGAGTATCCTTGGGTCTCTGGTGGGAGAACTGGGGAGGATGTGGGGGCCGCCCATCTATATAGGTTAGGTATCAGGAGGAGGTGGGCGGCCCCCTTCTGTTAGACTGCTAGCTAGAAAGTTTTCTGTGTGGTCCTAGTGCCTGACGGTGTAGTCCTACATGAGATGGCCTGCTGCAAGAGATCCCCTCGAAGATCTACTGTTATGGTAAGTTGTTACATAACTGTACTTTTTGTCTTCACCAGGGAGAGAGACATACCAGTGCCAGTAGGGGGAAGGAGAGGAGATAGTAGTGTGTGGGTCCAGATGTTTTTATGGAGGTGGATAGTCCGAGGATAGGGTTCCTAGCATTGAGGGTAGATAAATCCCCAGGCCCAGAAGGCATACACTGAGGCATGCACCAGGCTGCTGACAGAAGGAAGGGTGGATATAGCAGTAGTAACCGAGACTTGGGCCACACCACACCATGACTGGGACCTCTCAATCCCTGGATATAAACTGTACAGGAGAGGCAGTGCAGTAAGGAATGGGTGGGGGAGGGTGGCAGATGGCGATTTATATCAGGGAGGCTATAACATGCGTGAGGGAGGAGTCTGAGGAGAGGATGGCAGAAACATTATGGGTTCAGTTATGGTCCAGTAGAAGGAGGAAGGTGAGGTTGGGGGTGGTTTACAGACCGCCCAACCAGAAAGAGGAAAGGGATAGGGAAATCAATCAAAATCTTTATTTATCCAGGCGATCATCGCTGAGCAATGCTCATTTGCAAGGTGGACCTGGTTGGAGCATAATCACATATTTATACAAAGCAAGCACAAGTATTTACAGTCAAACAAAATGGGTACAGTTATAAAACAGGGCATAAAGTAAAATAAAACATAAGTTCATACAAACTTGAAGTAGTACAGACAAAAGTACAAGGTGTGAACAACATATACATACACACAATAACTAAACATGGCAAGGAAAGCAGGGTTAATCAATATAGTAGACTAAAAAACACTAAGGCAACAGAGGATGGTTGGAGAGAGGGGAGGACTGGGGGGTGTCAAGTAAGAACGAGGAGGGACAGGGGAAAGTGGTGTGCAGGAGTGGAGGAAGGAAATAATGTGGAAACACTGGTGACGCAGAGTAAAAGGGGAAGGGGCAGGGAGGTTGTCTCAATCAAAGGGTACATAGAGCTCCTACCTGACGATAGAAACATAGAATTTGACGGCAGATAAGGACCGCTTGGCCCACCTAGTCTGCCCATTTTCCTACCTAACAGATAAGCTGCAGATCCTAGTTAACCAACAGCTTACTTCCTCCTACCCCCCACTAGGACTGCCTTATGCCTGTCCCATGCATTCTTGAAGTCCCCCACTGTTCTTGACTCCATGACCTCCTCAGGGAGGCTGTTCCATGCATCCACAACCCTCTCAGTGAAAAAATACTTCCTCACATTACCTCTGAGCTGTCCCCCCTCTATCTTTAAATTGTGTCCCCTCGTTCTTGCACATCTCTTTTTCTGTAAGATGCTACCCTCTTGGACTTTAATTCCCTTGAGGTACTTGAAAGTTTTTATCATGTCCCCTCTCTCCCTTCTTTCCTCAAGGGTATACATATTAAGCTCCTTTAGTCTTTCTTCGATGGGAGACTAGGAGTAAAGTTGGGAAGCAAAATCAGTGATACAGAGTGATGGGGATGCAAACTGAGAAGGTAGGACATCTAGGGCTTGAGAGGGAGGAAGGTAGAACACAAGTGTCAGTGCCTTATGTACAAGACCGTGCAGGGAGGGGTACTAAGGCAGACACTGATGCAGATCCTGGATGTGAGAAACAGTTACATGCTTCTTTGATTGTACAGGAATATAGTGTCTTGAAGGCAGACAGACAGACGGAAGTGCTCAATTTGAGATTTTTTTGCAGATTGTTCCATAAGGAATGCAGCACAAAGCTTATGGCTGCTCTGCCAAAGTGAGATTTAGTCGTGGGTTCTTTGAGTGAGATAAATGAGTAGCTTCTTAGCGCATAATTCCCTATTACACTTAGGGGTAGGCAGCTGGAAATAAAGTGCTGCAGTTTTTTAGAGATAGCTCTAAAGGTCCAAAGTGCCGCGTTTCTTTCTCGCTTAAACTTGAGGGAGGTCCACCCCACAGCCATATACAGGGCACAGTGGTGCGTGGCAAAAGGGAGTCCCGTTATGAACCTCGGGGCTCTATGGTAGAGTGTGTCCAATTTTGCCAACTACGAGCTGGGACACTGGCTATAAAGGAAGTCCGCATAGTCACCCAGTGAAAGAAAAGTTGATTGGACCAACCGTAGCTTAGCCTCTCTAGTGAGAAATTGGTTAATTCTAAAGAAAAGTCCTAACCTCTGCCGTATTTTTTTTTTTTTTTTAACAAATCCTCAACGTGTTCTATAAAGGAAAGTCTGTGGTCTATCCGTACTCCCAGATACTTGAATTTTGTGACAAATTTTTCTCCTAGGATTGTGATAATCTGGGGAACTGAACCACCGGATGCTGGGTTTACTGCATGAATAAATGGAGAAAAGAGCATCGCTTTAGTTTTTTTGGCATTGAGCAGGAGCTTTTTGTGAAGTAGTTGGTTCTGCAGATGATTAAATTCAGATTGGAGGTCATTGCAGGCAGTTTCAGGCGTCGGGCGACTTAGAGAACTGTATCATCTACGAACAGATGAATGTTGGCATTGTTTATACAGCTGCTGTTAATGTAGATTGCGAACAGGAGGGGACCTATTATAGATCCCTGAGGCACCCCTCTTTGGAGAGGTTTAAGAGGAGACTGATCTCCTTCGGCTTTGACCTGCTGAAGGCGCCCTGAAAGATAATAGGTAAACCAACGCAGGGAAGAGGAGCCCATACATGTAGTTCACAAGGAGGAAAGGAGCAGACTGTGATCAACAGTGTCGAAAGCCTTGCTTAGATCCAGAAAAAGAACACAGATAAAGTTTCTGTTATCAAGATCACACTAACAGTCATTGGTTACTTTATAAAGGGCCATAATGGTACTGTGTTTAGCTCTGAATCCAGACTGCATAGGATTTAATACATTCATAGTTTCAAGGTAAGATCTCACCTGTGCATTTACAATTTTCTCCAGAAGTTTGGACAAAACTGGGTGGAGGGAAATTGGCCTATAGTTGTTGAGATCACAGGGGCCCCCTGATTTAAACAGGGGGATGACATGTGCTGTCTTCCATACAGGTGACAGAATACCCTGAGACAAAGATAAATTAAATAGGTGGATAATGGGCACGGCAAGTACATGATAGGCAATTTTTAAGAAGAATGGGTCTAAGGTGTCGGCACCAGCACTTTTTCTGGAGTCCAGCTGTAGCAAGAGATCCTCAACCTCCTTTAATGAAGGAGGTTGAAGGGAGAAAAACGAGGAAGTGGCAGGGGATTCAGAATGATGTTTGTCAACCTGGGAGCATAGCACGCATGCAGGGGAGTTGTCAAATGCCAAGCCTGCAGTGGCAAAATGATTATTAAAAGAATCTAAGATTTCCATCCTCTCACTGATAACTTAGTTGCAGTGGCGGAGCCAGGTTTGGGAGAGTTTAGTAGCTGGGGAGGGCCATTCAGTCAATCATGGGCTCCACAATGGGCACTAAACAGTGAATAAAGATGGTGGGGCACCACTGCTCACACTGGAGCAGCCAGGAGGGGCAACCCCCCCCCCAGCTCCGCCACTGCTTAGTTGCCAGAGATAATCTTGGTTGGAAGGGAGTTTCCTGGGGAGTGGCCCAGCAGGTCCTTAACAGTTTTCCAGAAATTAGTTTGGCTCTTGGCAGCAGGGTCGAATTCAGAGCAGAAATAAATAGCCTTTGATTCTCTGATAATTTTTGTGCATAAGTTCCGTAACCTTCTGAACTGACTCCAGTCATTAGGAGTGTTGAATCTGTGTGCTTTTTTCCAAAGCTTATCCCTTTCTAAAAGCATAGTCTTGATTTCAGGGGAGAACCATTTACAGGTTTTATTCCTTGCGTGGACTTTAGTCATGGGTGCATGCTTATTGAGGGCCCCCGACAGGATATCATGGAAGATATTGTAAGCAGAATTAACTGTTTTTGCCAGGTAAAAGTCCTGCCAATGCAGGGAGTTTTTACGCTCATTGAGATAAGGGAATACGTTGAAATTACGTCTAGACCTCTTCATAGAGAACTTTGTTGTAGTTGATGATTTGTTGACTGATCTTACTCCAGCAATAAAGCAATGGTCGCTGATGTCCAAGAAAAAAGTACCGACATGTGAAAAAAGATGGGGTTTTCTCACCATGATCACATCCAGTAGGGTGCCGTTGCTGGAGTTATTTACATTAGAGCACGTTAGGTCAGCAGTAAGTTGAGTCAGTCCATGGGCATCACAGAAGGATGCCAGTGGAGCTGATGCATTGGAGAGGCAGTCAAGGTTAAAGTCCCATAGGATGATAGTCTCAGACAAGCCTTGACTCAGCCTATCACTCAGGTATGACAGAAGCTGTGAACCAGCGGACGGTGGCCTATAGCAACCTATTACACAGAGCACGCTTGTCTGTGTGATCTCCACCTTGAGTATCAGGCATTCAGATTCGTTAGCGACAGATGAGGCAGTGCAGGAGGCCACAGATTTTTCCTTAACATAGGTAGCCACCCCTCCTCCTCTGGTTTGCCTGTCAGCTCTGAACAAGGCATAGTTGGGGATGTTTACTTTCCTGTCAGGGGTAGCTGGTCTGAGCCAGGATTCTGAGATCACTAGTAAATCAGGAGAGGTGCGACTCAGCCAAGCTTGGATCAAAGTGAACTTTTTTAATATACTGCATACGTTAATATGTAGGACGCTCATGCCTTTAAGTCTTGCTAAGTCAGCTGGTGATGCAATGGCTTCATGAGGGCCAGGGTTAAGTTCTGTGTTGCCTGAGCACAACAGTAGGGTAAGTAGTATTTTCCTAAGTGTGGCAATTGTAAGCTTAAAGTTCCTGGTCTGTGCGCGTCTACCAGATTTGCACCTTCTGGAATGTGGGGCATTGCCACCGTGCCTGTGTTGGCCTACTGAGTTCACAGATATTGGAAGCTGTAGTAAACGGTGAAGTGGTAATAGTGGGGGACGTCATTGTGCCCAGGATTGACTGGAGCATACTATCCATGACATGTGCCAAGAATCAAGTGATACTAGAAGGATTGCAGAGTGGGTTCCTGACTCTAGATGCCACAGAACTCACCATGGGGAGGTCAATCCTTGATCTAGTGCTCACAAATGCTGAGCACGTACAAGAAATAATGGTCAAAGAGCCACTGTGTGAAAGTTACCATCGCACAATGTGGTTCCGTTTGGATGTAGGCAGGAAAAACATCCCCACTAAGACCAGGGTCCTGGATTTTAAGAGGATGGACTTCATATAGATGAGTGAGGTGCTAAGGAGTAATGTGGCAGGCATCAGAGCTGATATGGGGGTGGACCAAAAGTGGTCCATCATAAAGGATGGCATAATGGTTGCCACAGAGGCGTATGTTAGGCTCAAGGGGAAGAACTCGAGGGCTAAAGTTCAGTTCTGAGATTGCTCAGGCAGTAAGGGACAAGAGGTTAACATGTACGAAATTCAGAAAAGCAAGGAAAGAGGCGCCTAGGGAGGATTACCTAAGGTGGGCTAATGTGGCAAATAAGGTAATCTGGCAGGTTAAGGCACAGAAGGAACTGCAGGTAGCTGAGGGAATTAAGAACGGGGAGAAGGCCTGTTTTTTCGCTGTACAAGCGAAAAAACGGACAAGAAGAACGGGATTGTTAGGCTTTGGAATGGGGTTGAGTTGAGTGGAGGAGAACTGGAGAAAAGCAGAAGCACTGAATGGATAGTTATTTTCCGCTTTCACTAAGGAGAAAGATGGACCAGTGCCTCGGGGCACAGATGAGATGATAGGGAGGATAGAGTGAGGGTGGGGCTGCTAGCATTGAAGGTGGGCAGATCACGGGGCCTGGACAGCATACACCCAAGGGTACTGAGGGAACTGGCAGATGAGTTTGCGGGGCGACTGGAGGGCCTGTTCAGCAGTTCGCTGGAGTCAGGTGTAGTACCACAGGACTGGAGAACAACACATGTGATGCCTCTCCATAAGAGTGGGCCCAGGGATGACACAATGAATTGCAGACTGGTCATTCTGACCTCAGTCATGTGCAAACTCATGGAGATCTTACTTAAGGAAAAGTTGGTGGAGTATCCAGAGTAATATGGTGTCCAGGATGTCAGGCAGCACATGTTTATGGGAGGGAGGTCATGTCAAACGAATCTGATTGACTTCTTTGACTAGGATGCTAAGACAGTAGATGGGCCAAGTGGTGGACATCCTTTATCTGGACTTTAGCAAAGCCTTTGACTCTGTACCCCACAGGAAGTTGACGGATCTCAGGGTTGGGGAGAAGATGACCAGATGGGTAGAAAACTGGCTGAGGAACAGGACCCAGAAGGTGATGGTTGTAGGGGGTTATCTAGCACCAGCAGGTCACCAGTGGGGTCCTGCAGGGCTTGTTGCTGGGACCGGTGGTGTTCAGTGTTATTATCAGTGACAATTGAGTATGGCAGTAAGGGCAAGACATTCCTCTTCGTGGGCGACACCAAGCTCTGTGGGAGGATGGACACATCTGAAGGGATGCTGACTATCTGAAAAAGCTTGAGAGGTAGCTTGGGATTTAGTAACATTATTTTATTTTATTAACATCTCTGATTGATACCTTTGAGCTAAAAGCTTGTTTACAGAGGTTCCACGTCATATGAGTACAATATACGAACCATGAAGAGTTTAAATAACATTACAAAATTGCAACACAGAGGGATAAAAATTCCAGATTCATAGAGTTTACAGATAAGGTAAACTAAGTTAAATTGCAAGTGTTAACAAGGGTAAGAGGAGGTTGGAAGGTGTGGAGTATAAGGTGAGAGGTATGAAGGGGTTGGATTGGCAGGTATTGGGTAGTAAGATAGCTGCAGGAAAAATCAAGAGATCTTACTTCCGAGTGGGAGCTCTTGCAGCAGGCTATCACAATAAGGACTGTGCCACAGGCACTAGGACCCACCGGAAAACTTCTCAGCCAGTAGTACCCAGAAGGGACCGCCCCCGACGTCGGCTCCGCCCCGTCAGCCCTGGTACAAAAGGGGTTGGACCCAGCTCCACCCCAGTTCTTTTCCCACTGCATCCTGCACACGTGAAGAGTTCTACAGTCTTGGCTTGCCAGCCCAGCTAAAAAACTTCTTTTTTTTTTTTTTTTTACCCTTTTTGCCGTTTTTCTCCAGTCTTTCGACGGTTTTGTTCCACCGATGTATGTCTTCACCGTCCTTGGTCTCCTCATCTGACCCCACATCAACAAGTGCGTTTGCAGCTGCCAGATACCTTCTAAGGACGGCCACAGGAAGTGCGTCTTCTTTTGCTTAGGGCCTGAGCACGACACCGCGGCCTGTTCATCCTGCCAGAGTTTCAACAGCCGGACTCGGATCCGCTGCCTGAAGGCCCTAAAGGCATACCTTCTTGAAAAGAAAATGGATCTGTACACCTCAGGGGAGAAGGGGAAACGCAAGCATAAAACCAAGCGGCCCCACGACAGAGACCGTAGTCGGTCCCAGCACTGGTCCAGGTCCAGGTCCCGGTCTCGCTCCCGCTCGCAGCCCTCTCCAAAAAAAAAAAAAAAGCCTGTGGTTCTACGGACTCAGGTGAGCGTCCAAAATCTAAGAATCGGGCTAAGGCTGGGCCTTCGGGGGAGAAGCCAGCGAAGCCTAAAGTGACTCTGCTAAGGGTCACCATTAAGTCCTCAGAGGCGCAAGCTTTGGTCCCGCCTTCCAAGAAGAGCGCGCCCTTGGAGTCTGACACTCCAGTGCCCCTGGTGGTACACAGTCGTCGGTACCCATACAGATGCTGGGTGAAGGGGCGACTGATCTAGGCGCAGCCGGCGGAGGGACTGCGTCTCCATCCCCCAAGTCCTCCTTCCCCCAGGGATCTCCAGGAGATTCTCCTTCCAGGGCCGATGTTCTGGATATTCCCTTTCCGGGGAAAGCGGCCTCTGTCTTCACGAAGGGCGGGCTCCAGGATCTTTTTTCCTTCTGGTGGGAGCAGGTCCAGAAGCGGACCCCTCTGAAGCCGGCCCCGTCATCGGTTACGGACCCTTCAGGTGAACCACAGCCAGGAGGTGCATCTTCGCCACAGAAGACCCGCGAGAGGCTGCCATCTACATCTCCTCCCAAGGCTCATTCCCGTTCACGGTCTGTAGACCGACACCGGCGCTCTACAATATCTGGTAGCCAATGCCGGGTCAGGTCTCGTACCAGGAGCCGTACCTGTTCTGTTAGGCGGGATCGCTCCTGACGTCTGTCCTCTGACTGATGTCGGTCTCCACTCCGCCGTCGGTCCCGTGACCGACGTCGGTCTTCGGAACATTGTCAGTCGGTGAGTCACTGACGTTCGAGTGGGGCTAGTCACAGGGATAGGTCCGGCAACTCGACACCCAGTAGCCCTTCCTCCTCTTCTACCTCTTCCATCTCGGGAATCGGGGGTTCCCCTGGGAGAGAAGGACCAGCTCCGCTAGCCTCCTGATGATCCTACTTTCATGGACGTCGTGAGGCACATCCAGGACTCCAGTGAGTGGGATACGGAGGACCGGGATCCAGAATGCTGGTGATCGGCCAAGTACCTGAGGCAGAAGGAGCCTAAACCCTTGGTGGTGCCTTCTTTGGTGGACACATTCCAGGACCTCACCTGGATTACCTGGAAGCGTCCAGCTTCAGCCCCGGCAGTTCCGAAGTAATTGGACAGGCTGTACAGAGCCCCGAGGGATGAACCATTTCTGGCTGAACACCCTCAGGCGGACTCTTCAGTGATTACGACTGCTCATGATAAATCTAAGCAGCCCAAGCACCTCAGCTCACAGCCTCCCGATCCGGAGTCTCGTTATTTGGACCAGGTGGGCAAGAAGGTGTATTCTGCCTCCACCTGTTCAATTAGATCCCTGAACTTCCTAACACATATGGTCCAGTACCAGAACGCGCTCTGGGAGTGGGGTCAAGAGCTAGTAAATGCCTCGCCAGACTCCAAGAAGAAGACTGAGATGCTGGACGTCCTAAAATCGGGCTCGGACGTAGGCACACATGTTTTGCATGCCTTGTATGACACTGCGGATACAACAACCAGAGCAGCAGCGTCAGGGGTCTGTCTCAGGTGCCATGCTTGGTTGAGGGTCTCTGGCTTTCACCAGAATCTACAGTCCGTCATCCGGGACTTACCGTTCCAGGGTACCATTTTGTTTGGGCAGGGGACAGAGTCATCTCTCGCCTCCAAGAGTCAGTCAAATCCATCTGGTCTGTCCGCCAGATGTACTGTGGAGACCAGCGGAGACAGCATAAGCGGCCATTTTGGAAGCCCTCAGGTGGTCAAGCCAGTGGCAATCAACAGGGCCAAAGAGATGGCTTTCGGAGGAGTGCTGGCAACCAGCAGCCTGGAGGCACTCCTCGTGGCCCCAAGTCCTCCCAGGCCTCGCTGCCCAGTGACTCCCTTCTGACGCCCCCTCCTCCAGTGGAGGTTCCAGGAGAGGTGGTAGAGGGTCGCTTCTCCCTTTACCTTCAGGAATGGAGCTCGATCATTGTGGACCAATGGGTCCTAGACATCATAAGGAAAGAACGCACTCTAGAGTTCACGGAGATTCCTCCAGACACTCCACCAAGGTTCTCCAGATATTCTGCTTCTCATATCTCCCTCATAGGAGGAGAGATACAGGCCCTCTTGCAAAAAAGGGCAATAGAACCAATCCCCCTGCAGCAGCAGGGAAAGGGATATTATTCCCACTTCTTCCTGGTCCCAAAAAAGACTCAAGACCTTCGTCCCATTCTGCACCTCAGCTCTCTCAGCCTTTATATAGAGTACAAAATGTTCTGGATGGTGACCCTTCCAGGATTTCTTCCTCTGCTGCACCAAGGGGCTGGCTCTGTTCCCTAGACATGCAAGATGTGTACATGCATATCGGGGTCTTTCCCCCTCACAGGAAGTTCCTGAGGTTCCACTTCCAGGGGGAACATTATCAGTTTCTAGTTCTTCTGTTCAGCCTCTCCTCCACTCCTCAAGTCTTCACGAAATGCTTGGCAGTAGTGGCTGCGGCTCTAAGGCGTCAGGGTCATTATGTCTTCCCTTACCTGGATGATTGGCTACTCACGGCCCTGTCACTGTCACGCCTGCTTCAAGCTCTCTGAGACACTTATACTCTGTTCCAAGACCTGGGGATCACCCTGAACCTTCCAAAGTCTTCCCCAGAACCCAGCCAAAGACTCTTCTTCATCGGAGCGGTCCTGGATTCGGTCCAGGGCATGGCCTTTCAACCCCCGGAGAGGGGCGATCGCTTGTGGGAGATAGCAGGATCAGCCTTAATAACTTCTCAGGTCCCAGCAAGGACCTTCTTCAGACTTCTGGGGCACATGGCGTCGGCCATTCCAGTCACTCCTCTGGCCCGCCTCCACATGAGAATCCCACAGTGGATGCTCAGGGTGCAGTGGTCCGACAACCTAGACCATATGGTCAGAGTCACAGAGCCAGTAAGGAGAACACTTCTTTGGTGGATGGATCCACTCAGTTTGGAAAAAGGGGTCCTCTTCCATCCGGAGCCCCTGAATCAGACCCTTACAACGGATGCCTCGGATTTGGGGTGGGGAGCGCACCTGGGGGCCCACCAAACTTAGGGCATTTGGACCCCCGAGGAGCGCGAACTCCACATCGACGTCCTGGAGATGTGAGCGATCCTCAGTGGGCTACATGCCTTTCAGAAGGACCTTGTACCAGGCTCTCTTCTGGTTCAGACAGACAACATGGCAGTCGTCTTCTATATCCACAAACAAAGGGGTGCTCATTCTTACCCCCTGTGCAGGGAGGCGATGAGAGTCTGGTATTGGGCACTGGAACTGCACATCTCTCTCTTCGTGGTGCATGTTCCAGGTGTCCTAAACGACTTGGCCGACAGTCTCAGCAGATCTCAGTCCAAGGCGCACGAGTGGGAGCTACTGCAATCAGTAGCGGATCAGCTGTTCGACACATGGGGTCGTCCAGAGCTGGACCTGTTTGCATCACCACGCAACGCCAAACTGCCAGTTTTCTGCTCGCAAGAGCCCGTGCCTGGTGTTTTCTGGCCAGACGTGTTGTCCCTTTGTTGGGCAGGGAGGTTTCTTTACGCCTTCCCTCCCTTTCCTCTCGTCCAGAGAGTTCTGCTGAAGTTACAGGCAGAGGGGGCTCGATTGATTCTAATCTCCCCTCTGTAGCCTCGGACGATTTGGTTCCCACTACTTCAGTGGCTATCCACGGAACCTCCAGCCCCGCTGCCAATATGATCGCAGTTGCTGTCCCAGGATCAGTGCTCGCTGGTCCATCCCGATCTCCGATCCTTGCACCTTCATGCTTGGCTCTTTCGTATGTAGCAAAATATAGGTATGGGGTATCCCCAGAGGTGGCGGATGTTCTCATGTCAGCGAGGAAGCCCTCCACGTGCTCCACTTATGCTATGAAGTGGAAGCGGTTCTGCTTGTGGGCCTCGTCTCACCATCTGGATGCCATTACCTGTCCAGTGAACTCAACTCTACAGTATCTCCTCTCCTTATACCAGCAAGGCGTGAGCTACTCCTCCATAAAGGTGCTCACGTGGGCCATCTCGACTTATCACGCCTTTTCGGAAGACAGGGCCTTAGCCCAGTTGGATGTGGCCCGCACCTTTTTTACGGGGGTTTCTGTACATGAGACCTCCCATTTGGGATCCTATCCCACCCTGGGACCTCCTATTTGTGTTGGAGAAGCTTACTCTTTCCCCGTTTGAACCTGCAGCAGACTGTGAGCTGCGATATCTTTCCTGGAAGGTTTGCTTTTTAGTTGCCATTACGTCAGCTTGAAGAGTTTCTGAGCTTCAGGCTCTGATGTGTAAAGAGCCATATTTAATTTTCCGTAGGGAAAGGGTTTCCCTGAGGACGAATCCAAAGTTTCTTCCAAAAGTGGTCTCGGAATTGACCCTCAACCAGTTGGTTGAGCTTCCAGTTTATTTCCCTTCTCCCTCTAACAGAAAGGGAAGCTCTCCTTCACACTTTGGATGTCCACAGGTTGCTAAGGTATTACCTTAAGCAAACAGCCTCTCACCATCAGTCGGAGCAACTGTTTGTGGCATTCGCACCGCAACACTTGGGTAAACTGGTGTCCAAGCAGACCATTTCTATATGGATTGTCCACTGTGTTTCTTTCTGCTATGAGAAGCACAACAAGCCCATTCCGGGCCCGGTTAGGGGTCACTCCACCAGGGGAGTGTCTGCTTCCTTCTCTGCTATGTGGACTGTCTCGATTAGGGGCATATGCGCGGCCACTAATTGGAATTCAGTGCATGCTATCGTAAAGCACTACAGCTTGGACATTGCCTCCAGATGCCGTGCCGGCTTCAGCCTGGCAGTCCTTCAGGGACTCCTGTCTTGAGCTTCTGTGTTCAGCTTCCTCTCTTCCACCTCCTGGGGTCAATTACCTCCTTGGCGAGGGACTGCTTGGGATTCAGTCTTTATTGTGATGGCCTGCTGCAAGAGCTCCCACTCGAAGTAAGATAGTGCAGTTATGTAAGAACTTAACATAACAGTAGCTCTTTGAGAGGAGCTGTTGCAGCAGGCATCACTTTCCTGCCCTTCATCCCCCTTTTGAGGTGTGCAGAGCATCATCTTCAAGCTTCTCCTCTTTCTTCTGTCAGGGCTCGTTCGCGGGCCTTGGCGGGGGAACTGGGGCAGAGCTGGGTCTGTCCCCTTTTGTACCAGGGCTGACGTCGGGCCGGAGCCGACGGCGGGGGCGGTCCCTGCTGAGTACTGCTGGCTGAGAAGTTTTCCGGTGGGGCCTAGTGCCTGCAGTATAGTCCTTATTGTGATAGCCTGTTGCAAGAACTCCTCTTGAAGATCTACTGTTACGGTACGTTCTTACGTAACTGCACTATGTTTGGAGCAGAAGAGGAGGGACGAGCAGCCCATGGGGCCTTGTCAGTGTATAGAGAAACTGAGGAGTAGCCTAAGAGGTAGGCAAGGAAAGGTGGATAGGTGGCGAAGAGATTGGCTCAGGGGGTAGTTGGCTAAAATCAAAAGGAAGTAGTGGGGGGGCAGGTGGGAGATGGTAGAGAGATTGGAAAGGGATATCTGTGACTAAGTGCTGCTGTTGAATAGTAGCCCCAGGAAAGGGAGTATGGGCACTAGGTGTTACAGTCACACATACTGGTAGCGGCAAGATGAGCACGAAGTTCAGATTTGAAAGGGCCAAGTTTTGGTACAGATTGCTGGTCAGCATTAAGAGAGTTAAGACGTTTAGGGGCCCTGAAGGCAGACAACTGTTGTCCTAGTGATGTTCAGCAGAACGGGTCTAGAATCATGTTTTCGCAAGTTCTCCATGGCAGTATAAGGCCAAGGGTGATCTTCTTTCCAAGTAGATAGACCTGGTACTGGATCCTGTTTTGCATATTGAGCCATCCTGAATGGGTGCAGAGCTCGCAGGTGTGGGTTAAATCGATGTGCGCCTAGTACAAGCCTACAAGCTTTGTTTAAGGCCAATTTGAGCCTCTTTAGGGCTGAGTTTGTACCTGCCCCATAGACTACAAGCCTGTAGTCAGTAACTGACAGGACAGAGCTAGTGACAGCAAGCTTAAGGGCTTCATAACTAAGGCAGTGTTTGTGTCTGTATAATTGGCTAATCCGTGAGTTAGCAGCCTTGGCTACCTGATCAGTGGGGTGAGTAAACGAAAGGGAGCTGTTGAGAGTGACGCCGAGATATTGAAAGCTGTTGACCATCTCTAGTGCATCATTCTGGTTGTTAAGAATTTTAAGACAGTAAGACTTATGCCTGTTCTGCGTAGAGCCAAACAGCATTCAATGCCAAGAAGTGCAAAGTTATGCATATTGGAGCCAAGAATCCCAGAACGGAGTATGAGCTGGGAGGGGTCTGGGTATCTGTACCAGTGGAGGAGAAGGATCTGTGAGTGATGATTACTGGAACTTGAAGCATTCCACGCAGTGCAGGAAAGCAGCAGCAAGGGCAAACAAGATGTTGGGAAGCATAGCCAGAGAGATCAGAAGTTTGCAAGAGTAGGTTATGCTGCCCTTGTACAGATCGCTGGTGAGGCCTAATCTGGAGTATGGGGTACAGTACTGGTGTCCATACCTTAAAAAGGACATATATCTGCTAGAGATGGTCCAGAGGAGGGCAGTGAAGATGATTGCGGGTCAGCAGAGAAAAACATGCAAGGAGAAGTTGGAGACCCTAAACATGTACTCCCTGGAGGAGAGAAGGGAGAGGGAAGACATGACATAAACCTTCAGGTACTTGAAGGGGATAAAAAGGGTGGCTAGGGAGGGTTTCTTTAAGCTAAGTGGCAGCCAAAACACGAGGACACACAGTCTTAAGCTGGAGGGGAGGAGATTTAGGAGGGGGGTTAAGAAGCACTTCTTCATGGAGAGGGTGATGTCCAATTGGAATGTGCTGCCAGAAGAGGTGGTCTCATTGAAGGTGGTTGGTAGCTTCAGAAGAGGCTGGGATAGACATAAGGGGAAAGTAAGGGTCATGGGAGGGCAGATGGAAAGGATGGGAATGTCAGGGAGCGACGGGGCAGGGTTAGTAGCTTAAGCTATGGACCCTGCAATATGAGCAGACTAGACAGACCAAAATGGGCGCCTTCTACTGGCTTCTTTATATGTTTGTATGTGCTGAGGGAACTTGCAGATTCCTTTTGGCTGGCCTGTTCAGTAGTTCACAGGAGTCGAGTGTAGTACCGCAGGACTGGAGAAAAGGCACTTACAGTGTCCCTCCATAAGAGCAGTTCCAGAGATGACTCTGAACTACAGACTAGACAGTCTGACCTCAGTCATATGCAAGCTCATGGAGACCGTACTTAAGGAAAGGTTAATAGAGTATCTGAATGAGACTGCTCTCCAGGATGACAGACAGCATGGGTTTATGGGAGGGAGGTCATGTCAAGCAAATGTGAGCGACTTCTTTGAATGGGTCACTAGAACAGTGGATGGAGCCAAGCGATGGTCATCCTTTACCTGGACTTCAACAAGGCCTTTAACTGTGTACTTCACAAGAGGTTCTTGATCAGCAAGTTGGCGGATCTCAGGGGTTAGCGAGAAGTTGACCTAGTGGGTGGAAAACTGGCTGGGGCTCAGAACCCATAGTGTGTTGGTGGTAGGTGAGTTCTCTAGCATCAGGAAGGTCACCAGTGGGGACCCACAGGGCTCAGTATTCGGACCAGTGCTGTTTAGTGTTTTCATCAGTGATATTGGTGATGACAGTAAGGGAAAAATTTACTGATTCGCAGATGACACCAAGTTCTGTGGTAGGGTGGACACAGCAGAAGGGATACAAGACCTAAAGGAGGATCTAAAAAAGCTAAATAGGTAGTGTGAGATGTGGCAGCTTGGCTTCAGTGCAGAGAATTGCAAAGTTATGCGTATTGAGCCCAAGACCTGAGTACAGACTGGAGGGGTTCAGGTATCGGCATCAGAGAAGGATATGGGCCTGGGAGTGATGATCACTAGTAACATGAAACATTCCATTCAGTGTAGGAAAGTAGCAAAGGAAAATAAAATGTAGGGCTGTATTACCAGAGGAATCTGCAGGAGGTGAGAGGAGGTAATACTGCCCTTGTACAGGTCATTAGTAAGACGTCAGCTAGAGCACCGTGTACAGTTGTGGTGCCCATGCCTTAAAAAGGACATAACTCTGCTGGAGACAGTCCGAAGGAGGGCACAAAGATGATCATGGGCCAGCGGGGTTGGACGTACAAGGGGAAGTTGGGGGCCCTGGACATTTATTCCCTGGAGAGGAGAGAGACAACGCCTCCCAAGCCCTATTCACACTACACCAGAAAAAACCCTCTGTAATTACAGAGGGTCCAAACCGTAACTGTAATGGTTTGCGTTTACACTGGTAGCATTACAGAAGGCGTTTTTGAAACCATTGTTGAAACTACTTATGAGGTGGTTTCAACAATGGTTTTGAAAACGGTTATGCCTTTATAATGTTACCAGCTGTAGTGTAGACGCGTGAGTTTGTAGCTCCAGCATTGCCCTCAGTGCAGCATGAACTGCATTGTGGGATAGGGAGCCGACTGTAACGGTCACACTTCACCCACTGTGTGGACGGACTGTAATGGTTTCCAAAACGGTTCACAGGTAATGTAGATGCACTGTAATGTTACCTGTTTGAACTGTTTTGGAAATGTTACAGATTTTCGGGTGGTAGTGTGGACAGGGCCACATTTTCAGAGTTACAGTCCAACTGAATGCTGTTGATTTATGCTAACGTGCAGATTTGCTGCCAAAGTCCAGTCAGATTGTAACTGTAAGCAAAGGAGTAGTCATCAGGCAGCGTGGTACATGTAATGGAAAAAAGGAACAGTTTACACTAGAAGGAGTTATTTGACAAAGTAGACGGGTTGGTTATTGAACAGTGTGGTGTTAAAAAAAAAAAAAAACTAACAATGACAGAATTGGTTAGGATGTGGGGAACTCGTGATACATTGCATGTGGGTGGGTTTCAGGTTTTTTTTTTTGTTTGTTTTGTTAGGTTTTTTTTTGGGGGGGGAGGCTAATGTTTAAAAAAACTGCAAGACATCAACCCAACTACAGCAAAGCATGTGATCCCATCTCGTGATTCTGATGGACTACAAACAACTAAAACTTTCTTTTGTGGTTTTTGATGCCATCAGACTCCCTCATTGGAATCACGGTCTTTGTTGTGCATGATTCGCTAACCCCAGAAATCCCTCACTTATGCTGAACAACTGCATCATTCCCCTGGAATGAGCTACCCTGGAGCTTTAGAATTCTATGCTAATTAAAAAATCCTGGAATGAAATGCAAAACTCTGAGTGGTCATGCTTACCCCTGTCTTTCAGCGGCAGATTTATTTCTCCGCCTAAGAGGAAGCATTGCCCCGAAGCTGCTCTTCACTTTGTTGACACCTGTGGCTTTTATTTTGTTTATTTCTAGTCTGTGTTTTATTTTAATTAGGTATTCTCTGTGTTAGTTGGGTTATTTTATTAGGTTTTGTTAATTTTCTTTGGTTCCTTCTCTGTCAGTTCCAGGGAATCTGAGAAAGGCCCTGAGATGCAGTCCGCACTTTAGGGAACTGCATTTCTTTTACTTTTGGCTCCTGTTCATTTCTTGAGGAACCAAGATGATAGTTTTCAGTATCTTTCTGTTTTAAACTATTTAAATCACGATTCCTATTTTTACTTGGGAACCAAACCGCAAGCTTACAATTTTTATTGTGCAACAGTTTTTTTCTCCTCGGATTGTCCATAATTGGCATGTCTAACAAACCTTAAAAGAGTACAAGACCTACAAGTTTTTAAAATTGTGTAAAATGTTTTAAACTTGCGTCTAAGACAGGTTGCCACGAGTTGTGTTTTAGGTGCCTGGATCCCAATCATGACTTTACCAGTTGAGAATTGTGTATTATGTTTTGCCCCAAATCTGTCAAAAAGAGGGCCAAAAAACTTGATGAAATCATGGCTTTGCAGTCTTCCTCTGCGTAACCACCTGGCTGAGGTGAGGGTCCAGTTCCTCAGAGTAAGCAGAAGGACAAGTCTGCTAAAGTTCACACAGAGGTCAGGGTCTCTAAGAGGGAGACCCCCTGAGTCCACAAAGTCCAAAAGGGCAACTGAGGAGACATCAGAACCGGCACCTGCTAAGGCAAAGCAAAAAGCAAAACCTGTCACCACTCCTCCTGCTGAAGAAGCAAAGGAGACGCCAGTTGACAAGAATAGAATGTCCTCTATTGAGGACATGACTAAAGCATAAAAGATTGTCCAGGCTTTCCAAGCTATGGGTGGCCCTTATGACCATGTCTGCCCCACTTCCACAGGCTTCAATACCTGTAACAGTGCCTGTGGTGGAGGAAGCAGAGTTGTATTATGAGGAGGAGGGAGAACCAATAGAACCTGAATGTTCCCCCTGAACAGGAGTTCAGCCCCCCTCGTTATTCAGAGGATTACACTTCATATTACTCCTTTGTGAGGCAAATACCCTCAGTTTCTTACCCCAAGAGACAGCAGAGGATGAGGTAGAACTTCCTGACAGGATGAGCTTAACCTCCACAAAGAGGTTGTTTCTACCCATTCATAAGTCCCTTAAAAAGGTCATCTGCAGGGTACTGGCAGCCCCTACCTCTGCATCTGGCATTGATAAGAAAATTGACAAAAAATACCAGGTGGATAGGCAGGGCACTGAATATTGGTATACGTACCCTGACCATGAGAGGGGGTATAGACGGATGCCTGTGACAAGGCCAAGGTAACCCCTTTCCTCCCAGCTCTCAAAAAGGGATTCTAAAAAGCTGGACAGTACTGGCAAAAAAGGCTACACTTCAGCTTCTTTGCAACTTGGCGCAGGACCTGGCAGACACCACAGAGGCTGCCATGGATTTGTTTTATAATTAATTTATGTTTATTGAGTTTCAAAGTATACAAAACAAATACAACTTAATATAAACTGATAAAACCGAGGGAACAACAGAATGGAGAACAAATGACCAGGAATGAAATCATAAATTAATAAATTATACAGATGTACTGAATTAAATAATCTAGTTATAATTAAATAAAATGGCCTAACTATATTGTACTGAAGAGAAAGTAACGAAAGATAAAAAGGGAGAGAGAATAATAAGAGTAAAGTTAAGGAGGCAGTATAACTCAGTGGTTTAAGGCTCTGAGCTGCAGACCTGGAGACCTGGGTTTGAATCCCACAGCCCCCACTCAGGGCCGGCGTCAGTTTTTTGTGGGCCCTGGGCAGTGGACCAACAGTGTGCTCCACTGAGACCCAACCGTCCGTGTAACAACAACAAAAAAATACAATAAGGCAGCCCCAGCCCGGGTCACCCAGGTGCTGATGCCAGCCCTGGCTTCACTAGCCACCTCCCAGCCCACCGTTACACACCTAACTAGTCTTCATCATCCCCGCAGGACCCTATTGTAAGTAGCACACAGTATGGCACACAACTCAAAAGGCACAGGCATCATGATCTTGGCACTAGGCAGAGTCAGACATTAATGCAAACTGAACAGTTATACATGCAGCAAGGCAGCAAGCAACATATACATCCCCTGGCCCCGCCCTCCTTACCACCTTCCAGTTTCTTCCAAGCTCCTGGTGCCAGGCACAGTCCAGCCCCAGCCTTTTCGTGGCTGGCTGTGGTTCATGGCTCTCGCTCTCCCCTCTTTCCCAGGCCTCGTTGGCCCACTTGCTCGCTCAGATCAGATGACGGGGTAGTAGGTCCAGATACATGATTATGGACAGTCATCGGTCAGTGTCGGCGCAATAGAATTGGATGATGGTGCGGTGCCATTTTAGTGTTCCCCTCCCGACCAGAGTCCCCCCCTCCCCTGCACAACTCCCGGTTCAATCTCGCTCCGCTAGGTCTCATGAAGTGGCAGTGCAGCCTGTGCACTCCACTGCCGACCACCTGTAACTCCCTTTAAACTAGCCAATAACAATAGCGCTCTGCACTCAGCAGCTAAAGCCAGCTGCCCAGCCGCTGAGGCCTGCCCCTCCACTACACTCTCTCTCTCCAGCGATTGGTCTGCAGTGCTGCCAATGCACATCCACACCCCACGGCCAGCCCCATGGGAACGCTCCTCTAGTGTCACAAAGGATCATAGTCCTGCCAGTCTAGCAAGGTGGGCTGGCTGCTGGGCTTCAGTTGCAAACTTTTTTTTTTTCAGGGCCTGGAATTCGATGATGAGCCCTGCCTGTCTGCCTGCAGTGCTTGAGGAAGGAATCATGGATTCTGTAGTTTTTCAGGCTCAGACAATTTGTTATCACAGCGATCGGAGTAGCAGAACAGAACCCATGATTGTTCAGCAGCTACCTACCAAACTGAGCCCCTGGCTGGACCCGCTCTGGTGTCAGGGCCCTGGGCATTTGCCTGGGTGGCCTGGGTGCTGACGCTGGCTTTGCCCCCACTTGCATACTGTGTGACCCTGAGCAAGTCACTTAACTTCCTTGTTCTCCCAGGTCACACCTGTATACAACCTGCAGCTTAGTGTGACTCTCCTGGTTAAAAAAAAAAAAAATAGGCTAAATAAGGTAGAAGCTGCAAAGTAAGGAACTTGTAAGTAAAACCAGCAGCAGATAGAGGAAAGATTTATATCTAAGCATTGTCTGAGAGAATGGGAGGACTAAAGATTGTTTAAGAGTAGAAGGATTTAGAAACTAAAAAACAACCGTGTGGCTATATAAACATAAATGATTATTTAATAGAAAATTATAAAGTGGGCCTAGATTTTTATTGTAGCTATTCAAGTTACCCTTGAAGCTATATGAAAGTTTCTCAATACTAATGGCTTCTATTAACTCATTTTCCCATTCTTTTAATGACGGTAGCCTTTTTTCTGTCTGTATTCTTAATACACAACTCAGACCTCTGGAATCACTCAGTGTGCTTAACTATTGCAGTCAGCCTCCTATGTTGAACTGCCTCGGAGGTGAATGGAATGTACGTAAATGATGGAACTCTCATTGCCTAGTGCCAGTTTTAAACTTCTGCCCCCAGTAACTGCTGCGCTCTAAAATGCCCAGATTCATTTCTCTGCCTGCCAGTTCGGACACCTTGGACAGCTCTCCTCAACTTTCCTTAAAAAAATGTTATTTTTCGAACTAGTTTTTTTTTTTTTTTATTATTAGTATTTTATGATTATGGCCCCTTAACAGGTATAGTTAGTAAGTTTTAGTGGGTTTTTATAGGTTAGTAGCAGTACTTCTTGCTTCAGAGGAACCGCAGGGAACTGCAGATCTTACTTCTAGAGGGAGCTCTTGCAGTGGGTAACACTTTAAGGACTATGCCGCCAGTCTTTACGACCCCACAGAAAACTTGTAGATAGCAGTCCAGGTCGGGGGACTTCCCCCTGACGACCCTGCCCCAACACCCCCTGTGGTATAAAGGGGGTGGTCCCCCGGCATCGCCTCAGTTCTTTTCCCACCGTTGTCAGCTTCTTTAGCCATATGACAGGCAAATTTTCAGGCCTACGCTGGCCAGTACCAGAAGTCCTTGTGGCAGTCGGTTCTGGCCATGACTCAGAAAACCCCCTCACCCCGTCTGATGACCTCGCAGAAACTGCCAGATTTGGGTTAGAAGGTGCTAAATACCAGTTCCGAATGGCTGCTGATACAAATGACACTGCAGCCAGATGGATGGCAAACACCATAGCACAGAGGAGATTTGCTTGTCTAAGAACCACAAATCTCACTCAAGACACTCAGTCAAAGGCTCTTGATTTCCCTTTAGAAGGAAATGCTGTATTTGGGGAGTCAACAGTGGCCTGTATGAAAAAGGTGGATGAGTACAAGGCCACATATAGAAGCAACTCTGCTAATGAGAAGGCTTCTCCATCCACCAGGCCTTATGGAAGGGGAGGCTGGGGCAGGTCCTTTCATTCCAGGCCCTTCTTTCAACCAGTGGCCACACCCCAGTACCATCAGTACCCACAGCAAGGGTACTTCAGGGGCAGGAGTAGAAGGGGCTCTAGGCGGGGGATCACAAGCCCAGCCTCAGCCCCAAGCAAAACAAACACTGTGACATGTCTGCACAGGCCGCCTCCTCACTACCTGTCGGAGGCAGACATTTTCGCTTCCTTCAGGCTTAGTTAAACATCACCATGGACAAGTGGGTCCTGGAGGTAGTGAGTCAGGGTCTGTCTCTGAATTTCAAATCCCTTTCTCCTCAAAAAAGACGGTTTTCGGTTTACCCTCCTCAGCAGAAAAGAAACTGCTACTGCTGAGGGCAGTAGAACCTGTTCCAGTCAGCCACAGAGGAAGGGGTTTTTTACTCCAGGTATTTCCTAACCACAAAGAAAAATGGGGAGTGGCAGCCTATATTGGACCTCAGGGCTCTGAACAAACATCTAGAAAAGCCAAAGTTCAAAATGGTAACTCTGGTATTGATACTGCCAGCACCCCAAAAGGGGCACTGGTTGGCATCACTGAACTTAGAAGACGCCTATTTCCACATCCCCACAAGGGAGTCCTACAGAAAATATCTTGGGTTCAGACTCTCATCTGGCCACTACCAGTTTTCAGCCCTGCCTTTTGGCCTTTCTTTGGCCCTAAGGGTGTTCACAAAGTGCCTCTCAGCAGTTGTGGCACACCTTCAAAGGCAAGGGGTCACAGTATTCCCGTACTTGGACGACTGGCTGGTGGTAGGTAAATCACCAGATCAGGTCAGACAATATCTACAGACCACCCAATGGCTCCTGGAGTCTCTGGGGTTCCTAATCAATCACAAAAAAGATCAACACCCTGCAAGACAGGGCCTGTCTGCCTCTGGACAGAGTAAGAAATCTCTAGCTGATTGCAAATTCATTCAGCCTACACAAACACAAAACTGCACTGGGCCATATGGCCTCAGCCACAGGCACAGTTTTGGGATCCAGGTTCCAAATGAGGGACATCCAGTTCCACCTAAGGGAATACTGGAGCCTGAGAAGAGACCCTGTTTCATAACCCATCCCAGTAACAAGGACTTTGTTGCAAGCACTTCAGTGGTGGAAGGAGGAACCCAATCTAAGAGAGGGGGTTCCTTTTCAGCGGGAGTCTCCATCAGTTGTTCTCACAATAGATGCATCTCTCCTGGGCTGGGGTGCTCATTTAGGGGATCACACAACCCAAGGTATTTGGTCAGCTGCAGAGTCCCTCCAGCACATAAACTTGCTGGAATTCCGAGCTGTGTTTCTGGCACTAAAAGCTTTTACAGCATTGGTGCAAAGGAAGGTGGTGCAAGTCAGAACAGACAACACCACCACAATGTACTACATAAACAAGCAGGGAGGCACCTGGTCAGGTCCTCCTTGCACAGAAGCCATGAAAATCTGTACCCTGGCTTACTTCTTGGGAATATTCCTGCAGGCAGTCCATCTGCCAGGAAAAGACATTACCCTGGCAGATGCTGTGAGTTGAATCAACCAGGCCCATCACAAATGGACTCTGAACAGGCAAGTGGTGCAAGTGATCTTCAGGAGGTGTGGCACTCCAGAGATAGACTTGTTCACATCCCACCAGAACCACCACCTGCCACAGTATTGCTGCAGGCTGCCAGATCGGGGTACACTGCCTCTGGATGCCCTGGCTCTCGATTGGTTAGGGAAATACCTATATGCCTTTCCCCTGGTATTCAGGGTACTGCTCAAGCTCAGGTCCCATACAGCATCTCTAATCTTTCTTTTGTGGACTCTATTTTTACTCCTCCACAGCCCGGGCATCCTTCTGAGGTGCTCACTCGTCTGGAGCCTCTACTCCCTGTCTGAACTCTACAATCCTTGGCTGGACTCCCCTGGCCACCCTGGCAAGCCTAGACCCCTGGATCACCCCCCCCCCGGGGCGGGTCCGTCCTCCCCCAACGGCCTATCTGAGATTAGAGGGGCCTTACCTGGGCTCTGGGTCGGGCGTGGAGTCCCCCGAGGCACCGGGTCACGCTGGGACATGGGCTGCATCCCTGAAACCCCTTCATCTCCATGAGCTGGCGGGAATTTTCTTGTTTCTTCCTCGTACCACCCCCACCACACCCCACCCCCGGTTCGGTTGTGCAATGGCATCTCGAGACGTCCACCACGACTCCATCCCTCTACTTTGTGCCGCGTGCACACGTCCCTCCGGCTTCTGCTGGGGGCCGCTGTTGCATCAGGCAGTCTCCAGATCCCTCCCCAGAGAGAGGAGAGCAGTCCATGGACGCTCAGTCCTCCCTCTCCCTTCCGACCCCAATGACCCAGGCTCGTTCCCGAACCCGGGTCGTCGACGTAGTGCGAGGTGTGGCGTCCAGCGCCTCAACCCTCCATGCCACCGGGCCAGCCCAGCATCTCTAATCTTGATAGTTCCAGACTGACCCAGGCAGCCATGGTACTTTCCTCTGCTCCCCATGTCTGTAGCCAAACCAATACACCTTCCTTGGAGGCACAACCTGTTAACCTCCACTCAGGGAACCCCACTGTACCCGAGTCACAGGTCTCTCAGTCTCAAAGCTTGGCTCTTGATCTAGAATATGCGAGTCTACACCTCTCAGAAGCAGTGCTGGCCATCCTGAGAGGATACAGGAAACCCTACACTAAGAAAACTTATTCTTCTAAATGGAAAAGGTTCTGTATCTGGTGTTCAACCCGGGAATTGGTGCCAGTACAGGCTGGGGTATCAGCTGTTCAAACAACATGAAGTCTTGCTATATTATGATCTGTGCAGTGAGTCCCAACCTTTGAACTGCTCCGGAGGTGAAAGAGTTAACTTTCCATGCAGGGCATGGAACCTTGAGCGCGAGGTCGGTTGAAAACTCTTGTCTGTTGTTCTTCAAACTCAAACTGTCAGATTCTTTACTCCGCCTCACTGAACAGTCGCTCCGGAGATTTCTCCTGCTCGGTTCGTTTGTCGGTTAAAAAAGTATTATTTATCGGTTTTTCGACCGAAATTAAACCGCAACCGGTCAGTTCAAGCTACGTCTGTGGTATTGTAAGTAATAGATAGGCTTACATTTATTTTATTCTGTGTGGAACTTGTAAACGCTTTTCGGTTCGGTTTGAACCTGATCAGTTTATTCTCAAACTTCACTAGTCCTTTCATTAGAGTGCGGTTCCCGGTTCTTATCGGTTCTAAAAAAAACGGATTTCATTACGGTTTTTTCCACGTCCCGTGACACGGTTGGGAACCGATAAGGGAGTCTTGCTTGGCGGATTGCCATAAACGGGCAAGTTTGGTTAGGCTGGCACTATGTCTGAGAAACCCAAAAGAAAAACCGGGCCCACTGGGTTTCAGCACTGTGGTGTTTGTGGGGAAGCCTTTGCTAAGGCTGACCCACACACCACCTGTGTATATTGTCTGGGGTTTGACCACCTCAATGCAGACTGCCAGATTTGTAAGAATTTTCCTGCTGCCACCGTAGAAAAGAGAGTTGATAGGCTCAGGGAAAGGGAGGCCAAAAAGTCCACTGACCCGGATGGCCAGCCCGGTTCGGTCCCAACCGAACCGGAGGGAGTGCCCTCTGACCAGGGCGATACTTCCTCGGGCAAACGAAGAGCCATCTCTGAGGAGTCGGTTCCAACTAAAAGGACTAGGAAGTCAGCTAGTGGGGAGCCAAAAGTTCTTTCTCCAACCGCTGAGGAAATAGCTAAAGCAATTCAAATTGTCCAGTCACTTTCCCCGGTTCCGACCGAACCAACACCATCAGGTAAGTGCTCGGTTCGGCCAGTTCCACCGGTTCAACATTATGATTTTGAGGATTTTTATGAACTGGAGGAGGGGGAAGAGGAGTATGAGGAGAGTGAATGTGGTTTTGAAAGTCTGGATGTGCCCATTGAACCGGACATCTCTCCAGACAGACCGTCAGGGGTTTCTCCCCCCAGGCTATCTGAGTCTCCTTCTCATTTTATGTTCTTTAAGAAAGTTGCTGAAACTCTCCAGCTCCCTGTTGAGGAAGCTGTTGATGACCAAGAGGAGCATGATTATGTAGAAATGATGGATATTCCAGAGTCTAGGAGACTGTCTATTCCTTTGCATAAATCTTTTCGGAAACAGACAGTAAAAATTCTAAAAACTCCTCACACTATACCTCCTGTTGATAAAAGGATGGACAAGCGGTATACGTTATCAGGCTCTGATGCGGAGTTCCTCACACAGCAATGCAGCCATGTGGGGGTAGTGCAGGCTGCAGCCTGTGACAAGGCAAATGTTCCTCTAGCTCCCACCCTGAAAAGGACTCCAGGAGGATTGATGCCATGGCAAAGAAACAGTACATGGCAGCATCTTTGGGACTCAGACAGGCAAATTATATAGCTTATGCTGCTAGGTACAAGAAATCCAGATGGGATACTGTGCTGGCCCTGGCAAAACAGGTCCCTGACCAGCTTGCCAGGAGCTGGAACAGGTGGCTGCGGATGGTATTGAGGCATCCAGGTGCAATTTCATGCTGCAGTAGACTCTAATGATGTGTCATCAAGGGTCATGGCTACATCTGTGGCGCCCATGAATGGCTTGGCTCAGATGTACTGCCCTGTCACAGGATACCCAGTCTAAGGCCATGGATTTTCCTGTTGTGGGGAATTATCTGTTTGGGGAGCAGACAGACAATTACATGAAGAAAATGGATGAATATAGGACCACCTATAGGAGTGCACAGGCCAAGGAAAGGCAGGCCACTCCTCAAAGGCAGCCTTCCAGGGGCAGGGGCAGGCCTTTTCATAGGCCTTTCTACCAAGTCCAGGCCTCCTCTTCTGCTTATGCCCAGAGGGGGTTCTTTAGAGGGAGAGGCAGATGGGGTGCAAGCAGGCCTGCTTCCACCCCTCAGCCCAAAGCCCCTGCCAAGCAGGCATCCTGATGGGGTGGCCAGGGCCGATCCTCTTTTACCTGTAGGGGGCAGGCTGGCTTACTTTGTCCAGGACTGAAAGTCTTTAACATCAGACAAGTGGGTCCTGGAAGTAGTAAGCCAGGGACTGGTTCTCAGCTTCAAAAAATTTCCAAATATGAGAACCAGGTCCTTTCCACCTGCAAATCCATCAGAGGCACTTGCCCTAGAAACAGAAGTTTCTACCCTCCTGGCTCTCAGAGCTGTGGAAAGGGTTCCACCCCTACACCAGGCAAAGGATTGTACTCCAGGTACTTCCTTACCCCAAAAAAGACAGGAGAATGGCGGCCCATCCTGGACCTCAGATACCTAAACAAGCACCTTTTAAAACCAAAATTCAAAATGGTGACTCTGGGAATTATTTTACCTTCTCTAAGGCCAGGGGACTGGCTAGCGTCCCTGGACCTCAAGGTTGCCTACTTCCATGTTCTCATCAGAAGCTCCCATCGAAAGTACCTCAGATTCGAACTGCCCTCAGGCCATTACCAGTTCAGAGCAATGCCCTTCGGCCTCACCTCTGCCCTGAGGGTATTCACAAAATGCCTGGCAGTAGCAGTTGCCCACTTAAGAAGGCAAAAGATTGCCATCTTTCCTTACCTGGACGACTGGCTCATAGTAGGCCAGTCTCCAGAACAAGTCAAACTTCACCTTCAGGTAACTCAGCAACTGCTCACATCTCTAGGTTTCCTTCTCAATCTTTAAATGTCAGTTCTAGAGCCTGTCCAGCTCCTCACCTTCATAGGTGCAGAACTGAACACAAAAGAGGCCAGAGCCTTCCTCCCTCTGGAAAGAGCAAGGACCCTGGTCTCTCTGGCCTCCTCTTTCACCCTGCAAGTCTCTCGACCAGCAAGGCATTTTCTGCAGCTCCTGGGGCACATGGCTGCTTCTACAGCAGTGGTGCAGGGAGTAAGATTTCAGATGAAGGACGTCCAGTTCCATTTGAGAGCCTTTTGGTCTCAAAGGAGAGACCCTTTAACCAAATTGATCCCAGTGACTCGAACCCTGATCCAAGCCCTTCAGTGGTGGCAGGACCAGAGCAATCTGAGACAGGGGTTCCCCTTCACCCCTCAGTCTCACTCCTTAATCCTTACTACAGATACATCCCTCTTGGGGTGGGGAGCTCACATGGGCGATCTCACTACCCAGGGATTGTGGTCCCGACAGGAATCTCTGCTTCACATCAATCTGTTGGAACTCCGAGCAGTTTTTCTAGCACTTCAAGTATTTTCCACATCTGTTCAGAACAAAGTCGTACAGGTCAGAACAGACAACACCACTACAATGTGGTACATCAACAAGCAAGGAGGCACTCGGTCTACGACCTTGTGCAATCAAGCAATGAAGTTGTGGTCCCTGGCTTATTCCCCTGAACACCTCTCATGGCAGTTCACCTCCCAGGCAAGGACAATGTCCTGGCAGATGCTCTCAGAGGATTTCCCAGGGCCATCACGAATGGTCACTGGATCCCCTAGTACTGGAGGTAGTATTTGCCAGATGGGGCACTCCATGAATAGATCTTTTGCAGCCCCAGACAATCACCAACTTCCTCTTTTTTGCTGCAGACCCCCAGTGTTGGGCTCAGTCCCCTGGATGCCTTCCTTCTCAGTTGGAAGGAAGTTCCTCTTGCTTTTCCCCTTCCCTCTTCTTTTCAAGGTGCTAGTCAAAATCAGATCTCAGCCCTGCAAGATGATCCTGATTGCTCCAGATTGGCCAGGCAGCCCTGGTACCCACTCCTTATGTCCTTAGCAGTCCACCTTCCCTGTGTCTTCCCAGGAATCACAACCTGTTAACCTGTGCCCAGGGGAGAGTTTGGTACCCGAATCTCAAATCTCAATCTCAAGGCCTGGCTCTTGAAGAGTTAGAGTTTGCTGGCCTACACCTCTCCCAAGGTGTATTGGATATCTTGAAGGCTTCTAGGAAGCCTTCCACCAGGGCTACTTATAATTCCAAATGGAAGAGATTTTCCATTTGGTGCTCTGGCAGGCATATTTCCCCAGAATCTGCTGATTTATCCAAAGTCCTGGATTACATGGTGCATTTGAATACGTTGGGGCTGAGACCAGCTACCCTGAAAGTGCACCTGGCAGCCGTGTCTGCTTTCTTATCAGCAGGTAAACCCTCTTCTCTTTCAGCTCATCCTGTATTCTCCAAGTTTTTCAAGGGGTTGCTTCATCAACCCCCTTTCAGGGCCCCTGCCCCTGCATGGGATCTTAATATTTGCATTGCTCAGCTTATGCAACCCCCCTTTGAGCCCTTGTCTTCAGCAGAGCTTAAGTACTTGACGTAGAAAACTGTGTTTTTGGTAGCCATCACTTCTGCCAGGCGCATAAGTGAATTACAGGCATTGTCAGTGGAACCTGATTTTATCTCCTTTCATAGAGATAACGTGGTCCTCAGGACTAACAGGAAGTTCTTGCCTAAGGTGGTTTCAGACTTCCACCTTAATCAATCTGTTTCTCTTCCTGTGTACTTCACTGACCATTCCTCCTCTGGCGAGAGGAGACTGCACAGTTTAGATGTCAAAAGAGCCCTTTGTTACTACATAGAACGTACCAAGGGTCACAGGTTTGACTCCTTCCAACTGTTCCTCACTTATGGTGAGGTTGGTAAAGGGAAACCTGCCACTAAAAGATCCATTGCCAGGTGGATTGTCTCTTGTATCCAATTTTGCTATGAGAAATTGGGTAAGGTTCCTCCCTCAGGCCTGAGGGCTCACTCTACCAGAGGTACAGCTGCGTCTCTGGCTGCTGCCAGGGACATCCCTATCCTAGAGATATGTCAAGCAGCTACCTGGAAAACAGTTCACACTTTTACCAAGCATTACTCCCTGGATATCCAGGCTAGGAGTGATGCTCGGTTTGGCACAGCTGTGCTTCAGAGCCTATTTCCTAAGTAGGTTCTGTCCCTCCTCCATGAGGTTACTGCTGTGTAGTCTGCATATGTCACAGTATAGCAAGACTTCATGTTGTTTGAAGAAAAAATTACTCACCTTAGTAATGTTGTTTCTTCTAATGGAGTCTTGCTATATTATGACCTCCTCCCAGCCTGCCCCTCTCAGAACTTCTACTTTTGGGATGTGGGTGGGCAGTGTAGTGTTGGCACTTGGTAGATGCCCACCTTATTTTCACCCCTCCTTTTTGGGGTGTTTGGGTGTTATGTTTTTATTTTTTCTGGATCCCCTGACTTGAGTCTTTGTTTTGGGACCAAGAAAGATGTGTTCTTATATTTAGTAGCCAGTGGGCTAGTGTAGGTTTACGGCTTCCACACAGAACCTTAGTGAGTTTTGCTCGTAAAGATCTGACAGTTTGAGTTTGATGAACAACAGACAGAGTTTTCAACCGAGCTTGCGCTCAAGGTTCCATGCCCTGCATGGAAAGTTAACTCTTTCACCTCCGGAGCAGTTTGAAGGTTGGGACTCACTGCATAGGTCATAATATAGCAAGACTCCATTAGAAGAAACAACATTAGTATGGTGAGTAATTTTTTCTTCTTGACTACCTTTCCCACTTAATCTCCTGGGACTGCAGCCCAGCACCCTGAAGATTCACCTGACCACAGTATCCGCTTACATTTCTGCTGGAGCACAGGTAACAATGGCTTCAGAATCTATTTTTCGGAGATTCTTTAAGGGTCTGGCCCATCTGCACCCTCCTCATAGGGAACCGGTACCAGCATGGACCCTCAGTGTGTGCATGGCCAAACTCATGGGACATCCATTTGGACCCATGCCTTCCGGTCATCTAAAATATGTCACATGGAAAACATTTTTCTTAGTGGCATTTACCTCTGCAAGAAGAATCCATGAGCTTCAGGCTCTCTGCATTGAACAGGACTACATCTTATTCTACAGGGACAAGGTGGTCCTGAGAACAAACCGGAAATTTATCCCTAAAGTGGTTTCTGATTTCCACATTAACCAATCCATTACCTAATCTCTTTTTCACTGAGCATTCCAACTCAGGCGAAAAAAGACTCCACAGTCTGGATGTCAAAAGAGCTCTTAGCTACTACACGACAGCCACTAAGGGCCATAGGCAGGACAGAAAACAGCTGTTCCTAACTTATGGGGATGTGGGAAAAGGCAATCCAGCCTCAAAAAGGTATATTTCTCTATGGCTAGTCCAGTGTATCCAGTTCTGTTACACTAAAGCGGGTGAGGAGCCCCCAACAGGGTTGAGGGCTCATTCCACACGAGGAACAGCTGCTACCTTAGCAGCTGCCAGGGATGTTCCACTGATTGACATTTGTAAAGCAGCTACATGGAAGACAGTACACACCTTTACAAAGCACTACAACCTGGATATTCAATCCAGGGGTGATGCTAGGTTTGGCACAGCAGTCCTGCAAAGTCTTTTTCCAAAATAAAGATCTGTGCCCACCTCCGGAGGTACTGCTTTGTAGTTTACAGAAAGTTATGAATACCTGAGTATTACTGGGGTTAGCAGAAAAAATTACTTGCATAGTAATCTTGTTTCTTCCCAGTGATACTCAGGTATTCATAACTTCCCACTGTGCCTCCCCTTCCAGAACCTCAGCCTCTGCACTCCTGCATGCTGTGCTACCAGATACATATATGCCACTTTCTAGTACAAGTTTTGGTAAATAGGGTTCATATGTGTTTTTCCCCCTCTTTTCAGGTGATTCTGACATTTTGGGGGTTCCTTGTTGTGTTTCTCCCTCCAGTTGGAGGGTTTCTATTAAGAGGTTATTCGTTTTTAAATTCTTTATTATTTCAGTTTATAATGATCATTAATACTTCCAGTATTATGATTCCATGGGCCTGCCTTTCCAGACTTCTTGGAAATCTGAGTAGCTTTAGAACACTGGTCGTTAGTGTAGGGCAGCATTTGAAAAGTCATCACGTGCAAAGAATTCCATCATTTGCATGTGTTCTATTCTCTCTGGGCAGTCCTACCTAAAAGGCTTACTGCAGAAAGTTATGAATACCTGAATATCACTGGGAAGAAACAAGATTACTATGGTAAGTAATTTTTTTTTTCTGGACGTGCCTTATGAAGGATCGGTCCTTTGGCCCTGACACCGAAAAATTGATTAAAGGCCTTCAGGGCTCTGGGAAGGCAGTCTCTGATGTCCACAGGGTGTATACATCAGACCCGGCTACCACTGGATGCCATCCTTTTAACCAAGGAAGGCATCACAGCCACAAAAAAGAGGTTTCAAACGAAGGGGTCCTCCACTGCCTTACGGCTCCCAGGGCCCAAAAAGTCACCAAACTGCCAGAGCTCCCTTGTCTGCACCCTCCACCTCGGCATGACTCTCTGCCAGTCCTCCCTCCTCCGGGGGAGGCAGTAGGCAGGAGATTCTCTATCTACCTCAGAGAATGGTCCAAAATTACTAACAATCAGTGGGTACTCCAAATCATCGAAAGAGGGTATGCTGTGGAGTTCACGCAGATTCCACCAGACAGCCCGCACATTCCCTCTCACTGTTCTCCATCCCACACAGCTCTGATAAGGGTGCAGAAATCCAGGCCCTGCTCGAAAAAAGGGCGATTCAGGTAGTACCCCCCCCCCCAGTCAAAGGGGCAGGGGATACTATTCCCACTTCTTCTTAGTTACGAAGAAGACAGGACTTTTGTCCCATCCTCGATCTGAGCCAACTAAATGAGTTCATAGAGTACAGAAGGTTCATGATGGCGACACTGCCTGGCCTGTTACCCATGATCCACCAAGGAGATTGGTTCTGCTCCCTGGACATGCAGGGTGCTTATATGCACATAAAGATCCTGCCGTCCCACAGGAAGTACCTCCGCTTTACCCTCCAAGGAGAACACTGTCAGTTCAGGGCGCTGCCATTCGACCTCTCATCGGCACCAAGAGTCTTTACCAAGTGCCTGGCTGTAGTGGCGGCAACCCTCAGGAGAAGGGGACATTATGTTTCCCCCTACCTGAACGACTAGCTTCTCACAGCCTCATTGGAGGACCAGCTACATCAGTCAGAACGGGAGGCCTTCGGTCTTTTTCAAGACTTGGGCATTGCCCTGAATCTTCCCCAAGTTATGCACCTAGCCTACCCAGTGGCTGCAATACATAGGAGCAGTCCTGGACACCGTCCAGGGAAAGGCCGTTCTCATGGCAGACTGAGCAGACAGGCTGAGGGCAGTTGCTCGAAGAGTGATGACTGCCAGTCCAGTCCCGGCCAGAGTGGTGCTTCAGCTTTTGGGCCACATGGCCGCAGCCATTGCAACAGTTCCCCTTGCATGTCTGAATATGAGGGTCTTGCAGTGGAACCTCAGAGTTCAGTGGGATCAAAGCACAGATGATCTCGATCATCTGATTCGATCCTCCAGTGCAGTTCTTTGGTCTCTGGAATGGTGGATCACCCCCTCTCGGCTAGACACTGGGGTTCCATTTCAATGCTCCAGCCCCCAGCAGATCCTTACCACAGACACCTCAGGGCTGGGGAGTGCACCTGCTTTCCCACGAGACGAGAGGCTCTTAAACTTCGACGGAACATGCTTTCCATATCAACATACTGGAGATGAGAGCTGTCCTATATGCCTCGCAGGCCTTTCAAGGGGTGCTGTCGCTGGGTCCACCGTTGGTCCAGTCTGAACACTCCAGTAGTCTTCTATCTAAACAAGCAAGGGGGCACTCACTCTTACCCACTATGCAGATAGGCCATGAGAGTTTGGCATTGAGCAGTAGATCACAACCTGAAAAGCACAGTGGTCCATGTACCAGGGATTCACAGCATCCTTACAGACAGCCTAAGCCACTCTCAGTCTAATTCATGCATGGGAGCTACTGCAGGAAGTTGTAGACGACCTCTTCGAAAGATGGGGTCAGCCAGAACTGGACCTGTTTGCGTCCCCACTAAATGCTAAACTGCCCAATATCTGCTCGCTAGATCCAGGGCCTGGTGTTTTCTGGCACGATGCATTGTCCCGCTCTTAGACAGGGAGGTTTCTGTACACCTTCCCTTCTTTGCCACTTCTGCAGAGGGTACTGCTCAAACTGCAGGCAGAAAGTGCTCGCATGATTCTGATAGCGCCCTTTTGGCCTCGACAGATCTAGTTCCCTCTGCTGCAACAGTTATCATCAGAACCACAGGTTCTCTTACCCCTGTCCACTCATTTGCTCTCTCAGGAGCAGGGGGCATTAGTGCACCCCAATCTACAGTCTCTGGATCTGCATGCATGGCTCCTGCAGACCTGATTAGAGACAGATTTGGGTATCCCGTAGAGTGGCAGAGGTTCTCATGGCAGCAAGAAAACTCTCTACCGGAGCAACATACGCCATGAAGTGGAAGCGCTTCTGTTTGTGGGCTTCTCCCCATTCTTTGGATCCTTTCCACTGTCCGGTGGAATCTGTGCTAGAGTACCTGCTTTCCCTGTCTGACATGGGTCTCAGCTACTCATCCATTAAGGTGCATCTCTCTGCGCTTTCAGCTTATCATGTACCGTAGGGCGGGAAGGCTCTGGCATAACTGGACTTGTGCAAGACCTTTTTAAGGGGTATCTTGCACATCAAACCCCCCAGGAGGAATGCTGTTCCTCCTTGGGACCTTCTTTTTGTCCTAGAGAAACTTACTTTGCCTCCTTTTGAACCAGCCGCAAGTTGCGAGCTCCGCTTTTTCTCTTGGAAAGCGTTATTTTTAGTTGCCATTACTTCCGCTTGGAGGATTTCCGAGCTGCGGGCTCTGATGTGTAAAGAGCCTTATCTTATTTTTTTACAGGTACAGGGTTGCCCTGCATACAAATCCTAAAATCTTACTTCGATTGGGTTCCTGCAGTAGGTTTTCACATATAGGACTGGGCCCCCGGGTGTCTGATCCGAACGGCAAACTTGTAGATAGCAATCATGAGCGGGGACCGCCCGCCAACGTCAGGCGGTGTGACGTCAGCCGGACTATAAAAGGGGCAGTCCCGTGCCCACTCTCCAGTTCTTTCCCGCTGTCACCTCAGTACGTTTGGCTCCTGTTTGAACAGCAGTCTAACGCCCGTGTTGATTTCTGTCAGTTTTCTTCGCCTCTTACTAGTATTTTTCTCAAAAAAGTTTATTCAAATTCATGTCTACTAGACAGAAGAAAAAGTGCTCTAAGTGTGGCGCCCAAATTCCGCACGGGGATGACCGTTTCCGCTGCCTTCTTTGCCTTGGTTCTAAACACAACGTCCAGGAGTGTTCCATCTGCCAGGCCTTCAACCAGGTGACCAGAACAGGTGTAAACGGTCCCTTGAGGCCCATCTTCTGACCTGACACTTGGCATCTATGAAAAACTGAGGGAAAGGTTGTCGTCGCGGCCCCAAAAAGAAAAAAAAGAAAAGTAAAGAGAAGCGCCAGTACCGGAGTCCGTCACCACACGAGAGGCGTAGCTATGAGAACTTTTGAGCGCCAGTTCGTTTCTTTGGGCGGGCCTTCTCCCCTTCTGCTGAGGTGAGCGGACAGCCGGGGGTAGCCTCTCTGGAGGTTGTAATTTCTTTGTCTTGTCCTGCCAGTAAGACGCCCCTTGCTTCTAGTGAAGTGCACATGGCCCCCACCGATCAGTCTAGTGGCGGCCTTCCAGCTGCCTCTAGCCTGGCTGGATCTGCTGTGTCTGACGACGGCTCCTCTGACGTCCGCATGGATCCATCCACTCTCCAGTCGGGCTCCAGTTTGGCCCCCCGTGCCGGACAGAGTGAGGGACAAGTTGACTCTGCGTCCCCTAGGGTTCTTCATCCCAGGGACTCGCCACCTGATCCTCTGCTTTTCGCAGTAGCCAGATCGCATTCTGACCTGCTGTCGGGGCCCCCTTGGGTTCCCCCCTTCGCCAGGCCTTCCGCCGTCCCCAGACAGGAATCTGTCGCCGGCTGGGGATCCTGCCATGTAGCCTCCACCCTCTGTTCTTTTGGGCACGCTGCCAGATCCCGCGACATCTGTTGGTGCTTTGGCACTGCCCCCAACAGGCCCTTCGGCTGGGTTCCCAGAACCTGAACCCTCCGGATGGCCCTCCATCGGCCACTCTGTACCTGACGTCGGGCCATGTGCCTCCGACGCTGGGCCTCCTGATGCCAGGTTACCCGACACCGTTATATCAGATGCCGGGGTATCACGGATACTCCTATTACTGTCCTTCTTGGCAGTACCCTCAGTATTCAGGGTATCCAAGCTTCCAGCCGCCTCCTCCAGTACCGGACCATGAGTCCGTCCCCCTTTGGTGGAAGGATGCCAGAACACAACTTCTGTCAGAGATTAGACAGTCAGTGGCAGAGGCACCCACTCCCAGGGTCACCTTTCTGCTGTCTTATCGGACCAGAGCTTTGGGCTCCTTAACTATTGGTACCATGTGAGTAGACCCTTCAGTTCCCAGTGGTTCCAAGCCCTCTGACGCAGAGTCCGACTTGGATCCGTCGGACACCAGGTCTCCCGTAGAGGTTCCCCCTGAAGACTCTCCCAAGTCTCCACTGGAGGACCCCTCTTTCAAAGACTTGCTGCGTTCCATTCAGGCGGCTGGCCGACTAAAGCGGTAGAACTGCAAAGAAAACGCCTTGTGGAACACCTGGATCTGGCCACTTCTGACCCTATCCCCATTCCCCCGTGGATGGGACCTCATGAGGACCTAGCGACCACGATTTGGCAACAACCGTCATCTATACCAGCGGTCTCTCTCAAAGCAGACCGCACCTGTTGCCCCACGGAAGGGATCCCCCATCTTAATTCCCATCCTAAGGCTGAATCTGTGGTCCTTATGACCACTCATGACCTTTCAGCCCAGCCCAAACACCTGAGCTCTTCGCCTCCTGACAAGGACTCGCACCAGTTAGATCAGTTTGGGCGTAAAATCTATTCTTCTTCCTCATGTGCGATACGCTCTCTTAACTACGTATCGCATATGGCCGCTTTCTAAAAAGCCTCCCTTTCGGATCTGGAAAGAGAACTCCAAGAGTTTCAGGATGAAACCCTGAGAAAGAAGCTATTGGATAAAATTAGGATGGGGAAGTCATCGTGTCGTCACGCTCTATGGGCTACTTACGACTCTGTGGACTCGGTGGCTAGAGCAGCAGCCTCGGGGATCTGTCTCCGTCGCCTCTCCTGGCTTCGTATAGCAGGCCTGGCGCAGAATGTACAGTCCTCCCTTTTGGACGCCCCCTTTAGGGGTTCCGTCCTCTTTGGCGGCGATGCCAAGGATATCACTACAGGGCTGCAGGAGAGCTGACGTTCCTTGCGGGACGTCTGTTCCTTGTATAGGATGGGCCAGAAAAAGCAGCCTTTTCACTGCCAAAGAATATGTAACAAATCCCAGGCTAAGCGTCAAGCAAAGAAACGCGCCCCATGCTCTGAAGCTCAAACCCCACAGGCCAAATTTCCCAAACAGGCCCCTGGGGCAAAAGCTCCCCTCGGCGTCCTGACTCCTTTCCCCTCCTTCCACTTCCTCCAGTAGCACAGGAGGAACTGGTTGCAGGGAGATTCAGCCTCCATCTGGACGGTTGGAGGTTCGTCACCGCAGACACGTGGGTGCTTCAACTCATTCAGCGAGGTCACTCGATAGAATTCAGCGAGATTTCAGCCCCTCTTCCGCTGGGATGGTCCTTCTATCCTTGGGATCAGGCTCCCATTGTCTCTCAGGAAATTCAGGCTCTTCTTCTAAAGAGGGCCGTAGAACCGGTCCCATCGAACCAAATAGGAAGGGGATTCTACTCCCACTTCTTCCTGGTACCGAAGAAAATGGGTGACCTGAGACCGATCCTGGACCTCAGCACACTGTTCTCCCTAGACATGCAGGATGCTTACCTGCATATTCCTGTCCTCCCGGCCCACTGACGCTTTCTCCATTTTGTTTTTATGGAGAAACATTTCCAATTCCGAGCACTCCCCTTTGGCCTCTCTTCGGCCCCCAGAGTGTTCACGTAATGCCTAGCGGTAGTGGCGGCATTCTTATGCCGCCAGAGCATTTATGTCTTCCTGGACTACTGGCTCCTCGCAGCACCCTCTCCTACCAGCCTGAAAGAGTCTCTCTCTTTCACTCTGAACTTGTTCTGTTTCCTGGGCATAAGTCAGTTTTCCCAAGTCCCAGCTAGTACCATCCCAGAGACTCCAGTTCATTGGAGCTGTACTAGACACAGTTCAGGGCAAGGATTTTCTGCCATCGGATTGGGTAGAGACCTTAGCTTCTCAGGCCACTCTCATGGCCCACACCAGATGGATCCCAGCACACTCTGTACTCCGTCTCTTGGGACTGATGGCGGCCGCCATTTTGACAGTTCCCATGGCCAGGCTTCACATGAGGGTCACCCAGTGGTCTCTTCGAGTCCAATGGGACCAGAGGACAGACGACATGAACCAAAAGGTCATGATCTCCAACAGTCTGCAGAGAGATCTTCCCTGGTGGCAGGATCTCTCAAGCCTATCGAAGGGAATTTTCTTTCATCCTTCAGTTCCATCCCAAATCCTCACCACGGATGCCTCAGATCTGGGCTGGGGAACCCATCTCGGGACTCACAAGACACAGGGGTCTTGGTCCGACCAGGAGCTCATGCTTCACATCAATGTTCTGGAGACCAGGGCGGTTCTTTACATACTCCAGGCATTCCAGTCTCTCCTGGTTCCGGGATCACTTCTAGTCCAGACAGACAACATGTCCACAGTCTCACATGCCCCCACAAAGCAAAGCATCATGGGCTGCATATGCAAATCACCACAGAATGTTATGCTGGTCCAACTTTAAGCAGAATTGTATGGTGCGGAAAGGCCTCTCACACAGTTTGCAAAGGGTGCTAACAGAAGACATAGACACGTGTTTCGTCCTACCAGGACTCATCATTATGCCTCATCTGTTTGACACCCCAGTGGAATGGACCAGCTACCCTTAAGCAGTGTGCCTTGGATATATTGTGGTGAACCCATTAAAATAAAAATATATTTAAAGACAAAAGAACCTCTGTCTTGAAACACTGAGAAGGGTTACCCAAAGGGCATTTGGCTGGGAAGCCAAGTTTCAAGAAATACAAATCACACATGCCCCCACAAAGCAAAGCATCATGGGCTGCATATGCACAATATATCCAAGGCACACTGCCTTAAGGGTAGCTGGTCCATTCCACTGGGGTGTCAAACAGACGAGGCATGCTGATGAATCCTGGTAGGACGAAACACGTGTCTATGTCTTCTGTTAGCACCCTTTGCAAACTATGTGAGAGGCCGTTTCGGCACTGCAATTCTGCTTAAGTTGGACCAGCATAACATTCTAATAGTGATGTGCATATGCAGCCCATGATGCGCCTTAATGAAGCGCTCAATATAGGTTCTATGTCCAGATCTGGTACATAAACAAACAGAGGAACCAATCTTATCCTCTTTGCAGAGAAGCAATGAGGTATGGTACTAGGCAATTCAGCACAGCTTTTACTGGACAGCGATCCACATTCCGGCATAAGCAGCGTCCTGGCGGGTAGTCTGTTGATCAGTGGCCAGGGCCCACTGGTGGGAACTAAAGTCAGAGGTGGTGAAGAACTCTTTCTTCGATGGGTCGCCAGAGATAGATCGGTTTGCCTCCCCATGCACCACAAAACTACTCGCCTTTTGCTCGCTGCTCCTCGGCATGGTGCTTTTGGCGAGACACGCTGTCTCTTTCATGGACAGGGAGGTTCTTTCACGTCTTTCCTCCCTTTCCACTCATTCAGAAGGTCTTGGTGAAACTCCAACAGGAAGGAGCTCATACCATTCTTATTGCTCCACTTTGGCCACGCAAATTTGGTATCCTCTGCTACTACAATTGGCAATGGAACCTCCGGTTCTCTTCCCATTCCCCGACCTTCTGACTCAGGAGCAGGGCACCTTGGTGCATCCGAGCCTTCAGTCTCTCCATCTTCATGCCTGGCACCTGTGGACCTAGCGAGTTCTCGTTATGAGGTATCTTCGCAGGTTGCGCAAATTCTGGTGGAGGCTAGAAAGCCCTCCACTAGATCCACTACACCATGAAGTGGAAAAGAGTCACGATTTGGGCCCAAGCAAGATACTGGGACCCATTTTCATGCTCGGCTTCCCAGGTTCTAGAGTACCTCACATCCGTCTGAGGCGGGCCTTAGCTATTCCTCCATTAAGGTCCACCTCTCTGTGGTGTCGGCCTACCACCTCCCAGTGGAGGGCAGAACCTTGGCTCAGCTCGAGGCTGCCAAAACCTTTCTGAAAGGCATCCTTCATTTGAAACCTCCGATCCAGAATCCTTGTCCTCCCTGGGACCCAAACTCACGCTGAGAAGCTGACCTTACCCCTGTTTGAACCAGCTTCTTCCTGTGCTTACGCTTCCTCGCCTGGAAGACCCTATATCTAGTTGCAGTTACTTCGTCCAGAAGGGTCTCTGCGATTACAGGCCTTTGTCTGTAAGGAACCCCATTTGATTTTTCACAAGGTCAGGTAGTCCTTCGACTAACCCTTCTTTTCCTACCTAAAGTGGTTTCGGAAACCACTTTGAACCAGAGCGTGGAATTACCAGTATACTATCCACGGTATTCCAGCAGGGGAATACCTTTTGCACACCCTTGACATGCACTGGATCCTGGTACTACATGAACCGGACTAAGGAGGTTCGTAAATCCAATCAATTGTCGTAGCTTTTGCTTCACAGTGCCAGGGCAAGGCTATATCCAAGCAAACCATCTCTCAATGGCTAGCTAACTGCATCCATTTTCATACACGAAATACGGAAGTCCGTTCCGGGACAGTTAAAGGCCACTCCACCCGCAGTGTGGCGACTCCTCTACTGCCTTTTTAGGAATGTGTCCACGGCAGAGATCTGTGCAGCGCCATCTGGTCGCCTGTTCACACCTTCACTAAGCTTTACAGTCTGGAAATTGCCTCTAGGCGCAGAACTGGCTTTGGTCTTGCAGTCTTGCAAGGCCTCCTGTCATGATTTCTTATGGCGACTTCTCCGCCTCCCAGATACACCTATGTTTGTTTTCTCAGGACTGCTTGGTATTCAGTCCTATATGTGAAGACCTACTGCAGGAACCTTCTCAAAGTAAGATATTGCAGTTATGCAGAACTTACCGTAACAGTAGATCTTGAGAGAGGTTTCTGCAGTAGGTCTAGTTCCCACCCTCCTTCCCCAGTTTCTGGATGTTGTATCCTTATTTTCCATCCTATCTAGTCCTTTGGGGCTATAGTGGAACCAGAGTCTGAGGAGTTTTTACTCGGTCTTATTCTAACCTTTCTGTAGGTCTCCATTGGAAAAGAACAGAGAGTGGGCGTGGGACGCCTTTTTATAGTTGGGCTGACGTCACGCCTCCTGACATTGGGTGGCGGTCTCCGCTAATGATTGCTATCTACAAGTTTGCCATTCGGATCTGACACCAGGGGCTAGTCCTATATGTGAAGACCTACTGCAGGAACCTCTCTTGAAGATCTACTGTTACGTAAGTTCTATGTAACTGCAGTTTCCTTCCAAAGGCAGTGTCCAAATTCACCTTAAATCAGGACATTCAACTACCTGTTTATTATCCAGACTACTCAAAAGAGGAGGCCTTGTTACTTTGGATGTACATAGAATCTTCCATTACTTTAGAGAATGGACCCATTGATCAAGAAAGACAGGCCAGTTGTTTGTCTCCTTTGCCCAAAGAATGCTAGGCTTCAGTGACCAAGCAGACATTGGCCAAATAGGTTCAGTCAACTGCATTACTTTCTGTTACAAAGTCCGACAAACCCGTGCGGGACTGGTCAAGGTCATCCACTAGAGGGTGGCATCCTCCTTGCTTCCATCGAAATGCGCCTGCAGCAGATCTCGTGCAGCTGCTACTTGAGTTCGGGTCTCTACTTTCATTAGGCTTTACAGTCTGGACATTGCTTCCAGGAGAGGAGTTTTCGGCCTTGCAGTCCTCAGGACTTCTCTCCTAAAGAGTGCAAAGGAAGTTAAAAGGATATTAAAACACTTACAAGAGTCAGATGTTGTAGATGTTACACAACATGGGTTTGTCTCAGAAAGGTCATGTCTGACCAGTTTATTGCATTTTTTAAGCCTGTGAGTGCGGCAGTGGACAAGGGCATACCAGTGGATGTGGTATTTTTGGATTATGCCAAGGTCTTTGACAAGGTTTTCCATTCAGTTTACTTAAACACCTATGTAAAATGAAAATTCATTCCAAAATTATCAAATGGATAGAGTCCTGGTTGAATAATAGAACCCAGAAAGTTTCTATAAAAGGTCACTTCTCCAGGCCTGCCTAGTGGAGTTCCACAGGGCTCAGTTTTAGGTTCCCACCTTGTTTAATATCATGGCCTATACCTTACAATCCGCTGAAAACACTTGGATCTGCAAATATGCAGATGATTGTAAGGTAGGGGGCTAAGTACAATCAGAATCTGAGGCTAAAAGTTTTCAAACAAATAATGATAATTTAGCATTATGGTCCAAATCCAACAAGATGGAATTTCACATAGGAAAATGTAGGTGATAAACATGGGAAAGAAAAATCCTGTGTATAAATACAGTACAAGTAATATTCCATTATTAGAAATAATGGAAGAAAGGACTTAAGGGTATTAATTACAAACAATGTATCCTTTACCAGGCATAACCAAGAAACAGTTAAAAAAATGCCAGAAATTAACAGGGTCTAACCTTGTAAATATCAAAAGCAGATACAGCGAGGTTATAATACCACTCTATACTTCCCTGGTATGTCCCCATCTGGAGTATTGTTCCCAGTTTTGTGCACCTCAAGCTATTAAAACTGGACATTAGTTGGAAAGGTGCAGAAGGATAACAAAAATTAGGACAATTCAGCATTTGGGATATAATAAAAGACTAAAAACTAAATTTGTATTCCACTCAATCTAGATACACTAGGGGCGTAAATGTGTTTAATCTATAAATTTATAAATGATCCCACGCCTTTTGCACACTATTGGTCTGACTAGACATATGGCTAATGAATCAACTAGATCTCATGCTCAGATATTAATAGGAGAACGCTCACAAACAGTCAAAAGAAGTAAATTTTATTCTCAAAAGTTATCACAAAATGGAATACTTTACCAAAGGTATAGTGAATAGTAGTACTTTGGATATATTCAGAAGCAGATTAGATAAATATATGGGGTCTGGGGTCAAAATGTTTTATTCCACCCATGAGTGGTGGCGAGTTCACTAAAGAGCCTTGGCTCACTGAACTTGTACCAAACGTATGAATCTGTGTTTCTATTAGTCTACCACCCTTTGACTTGGGTCTCTCTTTGCACTGCTTGGGACTCCGTCCTTATGGTGTTACCTGCTGCAAGAACTGCCTCTGAAAGTAAGATAGTACAGTTGTGTAAGAACTTACCATAACAGTAGATCTTCAAGAGGAGCTCTTGGCAGCAGGCAATTTTCACTCACCTCGCCCCGGGTTATGTAACTGTACTTCTCTCTGGGGGATGGGAGATCCTCCTCGGTTTCCCATCTTGTATATCAGCCAGGTCTCCATCTGGAGAACTGAGGTGGTGCAGGGGACCCGCCCCTTTATATCATAGGGGACGTCAGAGGACGGTCCCCGGCTTTGACTGCTAGCTAGCAGTTTTCCCTGCGGGGTCCTGTTGCCTGGCGACATAGTCCTTATGGTGTTACTCTGGTGCAAGAGCCTTCCTCTCGAAAATCTACTGTTATGGTAAGTTCTTGCGTAACTGTACTTTTCTGTGGTGTTTTACCACTTTTTGTTTATTTTTGCTTATTAGCATTTTGGTTGCCTTTCTTGATCCTTGATTCTGTAGTGCTATTATTTTATTTTAACTTTAAAAGCTTTCATCGGTTCCTTTTCCTGTCAGGAACTGGCGCCTTACATATGTTCTGCTGTGTAATTCTTGTCTGGGAACTGACCGCTTTTGGGTGACATTTTGAATCTGTTTGTGGTTTGAGAACTGACCGTTTTTGTCTGTTGGATCTCTGTTGTACCTGGCGCTAATGTCAGAGACACCTAAGAAAAGAAAAAGGACCAACTTGTTTTAAAATTGTATTTGTTGTGGGCAAATAGAGGCCAAAGCTAATAGGTTCGATTTCTGCAGTGTTTGCCTGGGACCCAGACGCATCTTTGTAAACTATGACATTTGTAAAACCTTTTGCCCCAAGACCCTGAAAAAGAGCCAGAAAACTTGGAGAAATGGCTACTCCCTCCTCAGCTTCAAAGCCCACTGAAGAGCCTTCCTCCTCAAAAAAAGACAAAAATAAAGAACCAGTGGACCCAAAACCACAGAGAAACCTGAGTCCTCAAATGTAAAGATCAGTGGAACCGACTGAACCGGTTCCTGCTAAAAAAAACATGAGGAATAGCATGTCGCTGCACCTCCTGCTGACAAAGCAAAGGAGCTGTCAGCAGACAGACCAACAGTGTCCTCTGCTTAGGACATTGCCAAGGCCCTGCAAGTATAACAGACCCTCCAGGCTGTTGGCCCCTTAGTTCTCCGGTTCCTACTTCAGTTCCCCACACAAGGACCCGGGGACGACACCCATCGAGCCTGAAACTTTTCTGGAGTGTAATTCTACCCCACTCTGCTCCTACAAAAAGAAAGCATGAGGAAACGCAGTTGCTGCACCTCCTGCTGAAAACAAAGGAGCTCTCAGCAGACAGACCAACAATGCCCTCTGCTGAGGACATTGCCAAGGCCCTCCAGCCTGTTGGTCCCTTGATGCCCCCTGTTCCTACTTCAGCTTCCCCACACAGGAACCAGCATACTTGTATGAGGAACCAAAGGAGGAGGAACCCATTGAGACTGAAGTCTCCAGAGCAGGACTTAGGGTCGCCCCCCAGACCAGAGGATTATTCATCTCACAGTTCTTTTGTGAGGCAAATGGTCAATACCCTGAACCTCTCTAGCCAAGAGTCGGTTGAGGACAAAGAGGAAGCAGACTTCCTGGACATGATGGGGCTCACCCCACAAAGACTTTACTGCCTATCCATAAGTTGCTTAGAAAGGCAGTGTTGAAAATCTGCAAAACCCCACTTCAGTTGCAGGGATGGAAAGAACTGTAGATAAAAGTATCAGCTGGACCAATCTAATGCTGATTTTATTTACACACCTGAACATGAGGGGTGGTACAGGCTGCTGCATGTGATAGGGTGCCTTGGCTTCCACACTATCAAGGATTCCAAGAAGATTGATGCCATGGGAAAGAAAGAATACATGGCAGCTTCACTTCTTGTCAGGCAGGCCAGTTATATGGCCTGTGCAGCACAGTATCAAAAAGCTCTTTGGACTACAGTGCTAGCCATGACAGATAAAATCCAGGGGAGATGGCAGTGGATTTGGCTGACACCACCAGAACAGCCCTGGATGCCACAAAATATCCATTTCATATGGCAGTGGATGCCAGTGACACTGCTGCCAGGCTCATGGCCCTCACGGTCTCTATAAGAAGGTCTACCTGGCTTAGAGCTACAAACCTTTTCCAGGACACCCAAATTAAGGCCATGGATTTCCCCTGTGAGAATAACTCTCTCTTTGGGGACAAAACAGAGGCCTACATGAAAAAGTGGAAGAGTACAAGACCACCTACAGGAGTAGTTTGGCCAGGACAGACCTTCCACTTCCTATAGGTCCCAGACTAGGAAGGCAGGGGTAGGAGATTCTACCCAGGCCTTTTTCCAGGACCAGGCACTGCCAGACTACCAGCAGACCAGAGAGTACTTCAGAGGTAGGGGTAGAAGGGCCATGAGACTGTCCGAGTCAGCCCCCAGGGCTAAGGCCCAACCGAAACAGAACCCCTGATGTGCTTGTACAGGTCGCCTTCCCCTCACCAGTAGGTGGCAGGCTGGCTCCCTTCCTCCAGTCTTGGAAGCCATCACCACAGACAAGTGGGTCTTGGAGGTAGTGAGCCAGGGCCTGTCCCTAAGTTTCAAAACACTCCCCTGGCTGAGAATCAGAATTCTCTTTCCAGTAACCCCATCAGAAAGGCTGCTTCTAGAATCAGGCGTGGCTAACCTCTTGCTCATCAGAGCAGTGGAGCATGTCCCTCTGTTACAGAGGGACAGGGTTCTACTCAGAATACTTCCTCACACAAAAGAAAAATGGGGACTGACAGCCCATTCTGGATCTCAGACTCCTGAACAAGCATGTCACAAAGTCAAAGTTCAGAATGCTCACTTTGGCTATGATAATTCCGACTCTCCAGCAGTGAGACAGGCTGGCATCCCTGGATCTCAAGGATGCCTATTTCCACATCCGATCCGACCCAGCCACAGGAAGTACCTGAGGTTCGGACTACCCTTGGGTCATTATCAGTTGCAGCCATGCCCTGTGGCCTGACCTCAGCCCCAGGCATTCACCAAAGATGCCTAGCCATGTGGTGGCTCACCTAAGAAGGCAGGGGATCACAGTATTTCCTTACCTGGAGGCCTGGGGCTTTGTTTTCCTAAGTGTTTTAATTATAGTGTAAATTTGTCCTCTGTATTTTTCTAAGTTCAGCAACTTCTTAATTACTTTGGGTATATCTAAGTCTTTGCAGACTCTCTCTCTCTCTCTGATTGTTAGTTTCTAGATTTCTAGCCAAGTAAAGATCTGAGGAGGATTCCATAAATTATTTATTTCTTTAGTTTCAAGTATAGATTGGTTATTGCTTGTCCGTTTAATACAGGTTATAGTAGTTTTATTATTTGCTTGTTTCAATCTAATGCTAAAAGCTTACTTGCTTTTGGCCCAGAATCTAATAATTTAAGTTGAACTTTCTACAAGTGAAGTCTGCTTCATCTCTTAATGTAACGTTGTATTCTAGTTTTATTCTAGACCAACTTCTCAAATTTCTTGTCCACAGAAAGTCACGCCATTCCCACTCAGTTCCAAAAATAGGTAGCCCAGGCTAAGTACTTTTAATGCCCCCTTTTTATTGTGCAGGACAAACACAGCAAAACAAACAAGCACAACAGGAAGTAGGTAGAAGTCATAACATTTCACCTGGTCATCTTTTTCAGACGAATGGTGCCCTGTAGGGCATCGTCTCATTATAATAGTTTCTACAGTCGTATTCAGCTCTGCATTTCAAAACCTTAAAGGGACACAATGCAATATAATACAAAAAGCTAAAAAACATATACCATACTCATAATAGAAAACATATATCACATTTTACAGCACACATAAACATGTACAATGTTGTCCTCCACCTTAACAGTTGCCATTTTTATATTAAATTGTATACTTTATTAGAAAATCTTTTAATTACTTGATTATTGGTAAACTTGGTGGATGGGCGGAGAGCAGTTAAAAGTATTGGAACACCTTTCAAGGGCTTATATTTGCATTAGTTTAATATATATGGTTACTAAATTAGCCCAAAGTGTTTAATACCGTTACAAAAACAAGGAGTAGTGGAAGGGAAAGCGAATAGAAGTGGGTGAATCAGGTGCAGGGGTGAGCAGGAAGGTCAAATAAGTACAAGAGAGCACCTTAAGACTACACCTACATACTCCTGTAAAATTGGACCGGGGGTCAAATTAGACACAGAAGGTCACCATATCCGGAACAGATTATCTGAAACATGTATACATTACCATTGGTATATTATTGGTATTTGTATAAAATAGATGTTTCCTTTGTCTAGGAGACATGTTTGCACCTCTTTAAGGAAAAGAACAGTGTATATCCCTGTCAAAGACTCCATTTCTCCAGTGAGCTGCATCTGCTTATAACAACTGTGTAAGTAGGTGCCAGTCTCCATTGACTTCCTTGCACAGTTATTTTGACTTTGGCTCTACAGAACCCTGGATGCAGTCTGACTGTCTACTCTGTTGTTAATGTATAAACAGTCTTAACTCTACAAGACTAAAATAAAAACACCTATGAGATTTAAAAATGTTTGTCAACCACTACCCATAAAACACCAAGGAGTAGCATGAGTGTATTCAGATATAAAACTGAATGTATACCTCCATATCTGGAAAACCAAAACCCCTTCCTTAAGATTCTAGCTGGCTACCCCCAAACTCGGATTAGTAGTAATTAAAAATGTCTGTATTGTGTACGGTTAATTTATAATTGCGGTAACTGTTAAGCTTACATGGCTATCTACTATCTGTTAAATATCTAATACACAAACAACATAGGATATGTAATGTTCTGTTAAGAAATGGTTCTAAGTACAAATAATGAACAGGGTGTACAAGAATACTAGACTGCATGTTCAGTATGACCATAATGAGAGCTAATGAACATAAGAGAGAACTGAGGATTATGTAGACATTCTGCATAGCTGTAAACATCAGAGCAGGTCTGTATTAAATAAGTCCTAACATCCCTCAATATTAATATGTACTGCAGAAGTTAATAAAGATGATTTTATCTGTATCTGTCTTCATTCCGCACTGGTGGGTACAAGCTGGAGGCACAGGACCCTGAGGAAGCAATTTTTTCTAAAGGGGAAGCTGGTGCTGTGGACATAGCGTCCTCAAGGCCGACACACTGCGTGGTGCTTGAGGGTTGACCAGTAAATGATGCTGATTCCTCCTCCACCTCCGTTCTGCTTTTGCTGCTGTCAAGTGCACATTGACCTCGTGGTGAGCCTGAAGAGAACTCACCATTGCGGTCTACCTCTTTTGCTTGACACGTCCAAAGCTCTGCCACGCCGTTACTGTTCACTCAGCCTAAATTTGACTCTGGTTCTTCCAGTTCTCTGGTAAGATCTTTCCATTTTCTTCATTGCTAAGTCTTTTACTGTAGGTTTGTTTTATTGTACTGCAAGTCATACCAAGCTTGGCTGACAAGAAGAAGAAATCATCTAAAGCGGGCTGGCTCCCAATGCATCGACATCCCTGTGGCCGGCAGATTTTGCTTAAGGCCAGCATGACCGCTTATCTGACCTGCCTGGGTCCAAACCATTATATGGACCGTTGCGATGCCTGCATCTTACTTGAGACACAGCTCTTGCAGCAGGTTACACCATTAGGACTGATGCCGGCAGGCGTCAGGACCCCAGAGAAAAAATTCTAACTAGCTATCTTCCAGCGGGGACCGCCCAGGCGTCGGTCCCACCTCCGGCGTCAGGCGTAGTACATAAGGGGCGGTCCGCCCAGATTCCCCAGTTCTTTCCGCCCCGTGCGACTTGCATGTCTGACCCTTCAGTTCGGTTCTAGCGCGAGCGTGGTAAAGTGTTTTCCTACGGAAATCCGTTCTCTACGTTCAGTTTTTCTCTGATGTCCTCTCCGACCTCCGGTCACTCCTCGAGTGTGCCTGTGGGAAGCAGATCCCATTCAAGGATCCGCGCACGGCCTGTGTCCGGTGCCTAGGCCCAGACCACGACACCGGTCCTGCACCTTTTGCCAGGGTTTCAACAGCAGAACCGGATCCGTCGCCAGAAGGCCCTACAGGCATTCCTGCTGAGAGCAACTCAAGACCATGGCTTCCAGGGGGATTCTTCGCAAGAAGGCCAAGCGTGCTGAAGCACAGGGAGAAGGCCCCTTCCAGGTCCCGTCTAGGGCCTCATTCACAGCTCTGGCTCCAGGTCCTACCGCTCTCCTTCCCGGGCCAGCTCTCAGCCTCCCCGCTGCGGTGAGAAAGTCTTCATCCTCTTCTCAGGCCAAGACTCCCAGGCCTTCCTCGTCCTCTAAGGCACTGGCTAAGTCGGGGATCGCCACCATCACCACAAGTCGGGTTCCCACCATTCTGAACCGAAGTCAGGTCTCTTCCTTGTCTCCTCTCCACCGGAAAACCAAGGAGCTCCACCTCACAAGAGGCCGCTGGACCCGGCCTGGGGTTACGTCCGGCGTTGGCTTCTGCCATAAGTCCCCAGAGCCGTCGTCCGTCAGAGAACCGTCGCCGGCCAGGATAACTCATCACCAGGCGCCGGTAGGGGACGGCGCCGCTCCAATTGAGAAGAGGACCCGCGTCTCCGGCCGGCGTCGGTCAGGAGACCATCACTGAGGAGGAGTTAACTCAGCCCGAGGACCAGGCAGGGCGACCCCAGTCCTGTTGAGACTCCCAGGGAACCCGGGCCCCTGTGGAGCCGACTCCGGGACCCGGCGACTGTCCACGGCGCCCGGGCGTCATCGGGCCTTTCTTTTTCAGAGGTGAAGGAGCTTTTCACTTACTGGTGGTATACCATCAAAAGGACATGGTCCCCACTCCACCTCCGCTTCCTCCTCCTACACGGTTGCTCCTCCGGTTCCTCGCCCCCTTCTCCGTCTGGGTCTGCAGGCGGTTACCTCCTCCCGGAGCCCAGGACCCCTCAAGGGGAGACTAGATAAAGGAGACCTCCGTCCAGATCCTCTTCTAGGTCACCCAGTCCCAAGAGACCCAGAAGGCGCCGCCGTTCGCCGACGGAGGACGGGATCAAGTTTTCCAACATCCAGATCCCCATCTCCCTCTCCATCCCTTCTCCGGACCCGTGAGCTGCCAAAGTCTCCTCCGGATGACCCTTCATTCTCGGATATCAGGAGACACATCCAAGAGAACATGGGATGGGATGCGGAAAAGTTAGACCCGAAGGCTATGCCTTGCAGTATCTTCGACAGAAGGACCCCAAGCCTGTGGTGGTGCCACCCTTGGTAGACACTTTCGTGGGCGTCACCAAGGCAGCGTAGAAGCGTCCACATTCGCTCCGGCGATGCTGAAGAAGCTGACCGCTTGTACAAGGCTCCAAGAGAGACCAGTACTTGACTCAGCATCCTCAGGCCGACTGTCTGGTCACAACAGCCTCTCATGACCGGTCCCAGAGACGCAACATCTGAGCACCCTGCCACGGGCCAGAGTCCAAGCAGCTGGGCGCCATGGGTAGGCGCGTATGCTTCCGCTACCTCGCCATCAGATCCTAATTATTTGACCCACATGGTGCAGTTCCAAAATGCCCTGTGGGAGCAGGGTCTGGATGCGGCTGAGAAATTGCGGAAGGTGAGCAGAAGGAGGAGATGTTGCAGCTCCTCCATGCAGAGTTGGAACATGGGAACCCAAGTGCTACGAAACCGCGTGCGACTCCGCCCGGACTCCTCGGCCCGAGCAGCAGCTTCAGGCGTATGCCTCGGGCACTCTTGGCTCCGTGTCTCGGTTTACCGGACATCAGAAAAACATCATGGGCGCCCCATTCGAGGAGAGTTTTGTTTGGTAAACCCTCAGAAGATAATTACCAAACTCAAGAGGCCGGGAAGGCGGTGAGGTCGGTTCAGGCCATGTACCACTCAAGCTTAGTTCCTTTACTAGGAACCAAAGCCGATTTCGTGGATGGACACAGAGACAACAGTCCGCCCGTTCCACAACAGAGGGCTCCAGTTTTCAGAGTCCAGGAAAACAACCCACAGGTGAAGCCAGCGCACTCCTAAGCCAGTCCAGCCAGCGGGACCCTCAGCCGCTACAGCCTGACTCCTTCCGGCCCCGCCCTCAGGATCAGCGGGACATCATGGTTTGGGGGTCGCATTGCAGAATTTCCTGCCAGGATGGCAGACTATAACCACCGACAGGTGGGCTCTACAGTTAGTCGGAAGAGGCCACTTTATAGAATTCGCAAAAGCCACCCTCGAGGCCTCCGTTGCTCTCCCAGTACCGGGTCAGCACAAGTCATTGATCAGACAAGAAGTACTTGTGCTCCTGCAAAAGGAGCGATAAATCGTCCCAGAGAACAGAGAGGACACAGATACTATTCCCATTTCTTCCTGGTTCCAAAGAAGGCGGGTACCTCCGTCCGATTCTGGACCTCAGCGACCTCAATTTGTCGATGCGCCTACAAAAGAAGATTCTGCATGGTAACTCTTCCGGGTCTTATTCCCATACTGCAGAAGCAGGGCGCCTTTAGCGTCTCTAGATATGCAGGACACTTACCTACACATCCCTATAGCTCAAATGCACAAGAGGTTCCTGCGCTTCGAGTTTCTCGGCCATCATCTTCAGTTCGAGCCCTTCCATTCGGGCTGTCGCCGGCACCCAGGGTCTTTACAAATGCATGGCAGTCGTGGCAGCGTCTCTAAGGAGACAGGGCCATTATGTGTTCCGTACCTGGACGATTGGCTTCTCATGCCGCCTCCAGAGAGGCGTTATTCACAGGCGATCCAGAGCACCCAGGACCTGTTTCGATCTCTGGTATCCTAATCAACCAAGAAGTCTCTCCTGGTACCATCGCAGAAACTGCAGTTCATAGGTGCAGTACTGGACACGTTCAGGGAAGAGCATTTCTTCCAGACGGCAGAGCAGAGCGCATCAGATCCCTCATCAGGGAGCTTTGTCGTAACAAGACCGCCCCAGCCAGGTCGGTCCGGTAGCTTGCTCGGACATAGCTGCGGCCATTCTACTGTCCCTTTCACAAGGCTCCACATGCGGGTAACTCAGTGGATGCTCAAGGTGCAATGGGACCAAAGGCAAAGACCACATGCAGCATCCGGTCAGAATCACGAACACCCGATTTGAGACTGGCAGTGGTGGCTAGACCCAGGGACACTCTCTATGGGCGTCCCGTTTATAGCGCCGTCCCGGAGGTAATCCTCACCACAGACGCTCAGGTCTGGGTGGGGAGCACACCTGGACGGGGTGAAGTCCCAGGAGCGTGGACCCTCTGAGGTCCCACCTCCATATCAACGCCCTAGAGATGAGGGCGTCCTTTATGCCCTGCAGGCATTTCAGTCAGAAATCCATGAGTACTCTCCTGCTTCAGACAGACAACATGGCGGTGATGTATTACCTCAACAAACAAGGAGGCGCACACTCTTACCCCCTTTGCAGGAGGCCATGAGGGATTGGGATTGGGTAATCCCACAGCCGCGAACCTGATCACAGTACATGTTCCCGGGTGGACAACACAATTGCAGACGGCCTGAGTCGCTCCCAGGCCAGAGTCCACGAGTGGGAACTTCTCCAGGAGGTAGCAGAGGATCTGTTTCTTCGATGGGGAACTCCAGAATTGAACTTGTTCGCTTCCCATCCAACATAAAACTGCCCAATTTTTGCTCGCTAGATCCAGGGCCTGGTGTTTTCTGGCGAGACGTTGTCCCTCTCCTGGTGGACAGATTCCTCTAAGCTTTCCCTCCCTTCCCGTTGATCCAGAGAGTTCTTCTCAAACTACGAGGGAGCATGCAACAGTGATCCTGGTGGCCCCTTTCTGGCCCAGGCAGATCTGGTTCCTTTGCTAATTCAGCTATCCCGAGAACCTCTGCTCCCATTGCCATTCAGCTCCCACCTCTTGTCTCAGGAGAAGGGTTCACTGGTCCACCCGGACTTACGCTCACTGAACCTGCATGCATGGCTCCCTAGAGACATAGCCATCTTACGTCACAGGGTCTCCAAGAGATTGCGGGAAGTTCTTTCTGCGGCCAGAAAGCCGAACGCGCATGCGATGTCGCCATGAAATGGCGCCGCTTTGTCTATGGTGCAACGCGGCCTTTCCCCTTTAGGTTGTCCGGGAAAGTGGTGTTAGAGTACCTGCTCTCCCTTTTCCGTTCAGGTCTCGCCTACTCCTCTATTCAAGTGCACCTCTGTGCCATTTCAGCTTATCACCTCGGTGGGACAGCACACAGTGGCACAATTAGATGCTTGTCGAGAATTCTTGAGAAGGGTGTTACATCTTAGGCCGCCCATTAAGGACCCAGTGCCTCCATGGGACTTGCTCTTTGTCCTGAGCAACTCCGCTCCCCCCTTTGAACCTGCCGCGGGTTGTGAGCTGTGTTTTCTGTCGTGGAAAGCGTTGTTTTTGGTTGCTGTTACATCAGCGAGAAGAGTTTCTGAGCTTCAGGCTCTCATGTGCAAGAGCCTTATTTAATTTTCCACGGGACAGAGTATCCCTGAGACGAATCCTAAATTCTTGCCTAAGGTGGATTCCCCACTCACTCTCAATCAGGATATTGCCCTGCCGGTCTACTTCCTAATTATTCTAACAGAGAGAGGCGCTGCTTCACACCCTGGATGTTCACCGCAACTTAGGTACTACCTGAGCAGAACTAAGCAGCTTCAGCATTGAGCAACTTTTGTTTCCTTTACTGAAAGGATGATGGGCCAACCAGTATCCAAACAATCCCTGTCTCGCTGGCTTGTCCAGTCGTCTCGTACTGTTATGATATCAAACTGAAAGCCCCTCCAGGATCAGTCCGGGGCCATTCCAGTAGGGGTGGCACCTCCGTTGCAACACTCGAAACGTCTCCACCTCTGCCATTTGTGCTGCAGCCACTTGGAGCTCTGTTCATACCTTTATCAGGCATTATAGCCTGGATATCGCTTCACTGACGAAGAGCAGGCTTGCCTGGGGTGCTACAGGGTCTCCTGTCCTAGATTCAGGACCTGGAGCGTTCTTTCTAATTTCCTCCTCCCAGAGTGTTTGCAAAGCGCTACTGCTTGAGGAATCAGTCCTAATGGTGTAACCTGCTGCAAGAGCTGTGTCTCGGAAAGATAGTACAGTTACTAAGAACTTACCATAACAGTAGATCTTCGAGAACAGCTCCAGCAGGTACCTTCCTCACTGACCTTCCCCTGGAGGAGGATGGCTTAAGCCTTTGTTAACGGGATTTTTCCTGTTTGTCTTCTGACAGTGGATCCTCGGTCTCCCATTTCGATGTCAGCCTGTGGCCAGAAGTCTCGGCGGAGAACTGGGGAATCTGGCGGGACTGCCCGTTCCTTACTCGCCTGACATCGGAGGCGGGACCGGCGTCGGAGCGGTCCCGCTGAAGATAGCTAGCTAGAATTTTTCCGTGGGTCCTGGCGCCTGCGGCTTCAGTCTAATGGTGTAACCTGCTGCAAGAGCTGTTCTCGAAGATCTACTGTTACGGTAAGTTCTTACGTAACTGTACTTTCTCTATGGACCATAGAGTGCTTGATTATAAGCGCTTTTAAGGTGGGAGGTGCTCCATACGACCTTCAGTCGGCGTCATACCGGGACACCAGATGCAGGTCTCTTGATCCTTGCTCCAGTCCCTCCGATTCTGTGCAGCGCCTCGGAGGAGGGGTCCTCCGCCTCTTGAGCCTCGCTAGGGCAGAGGTCTCTTCCACGGTGCTGGAGGGATAGCCTGGCTGGGGCATCGTTTTGGCTGTCACCTCCTCAGAGGGTCAGGCTCCACCGATGTCGCTGCCTGTGCCTGCTAGGCCCAGATCAGTGGCTTCTGGCGCCACCCATCAGAGCCGCTTCTAATCCTAGGAGCTGTTCACAGCTCCAGTGAGCAGAAGGGCACCGTGGTCGGTGCGGGTCTCCTCGTGGTGCCGTTCATGGCGCAGAGGAGGAAGGTCTTGAGGGTGGCCTCTCTGCTGATCTCCTGATCCACTACCATATACTGTATAAACAAGCGGGAGGAACAAGATCTTCTAAACTGAGCACATGGGCAATAAAGAGCTGGAGTCTGGCATACACTCTGGTGGTACAGCTGTCTGCAGTACACCTACCAGGAGGATAATGTCCTCATAGATTCCCTAGCAGAATCAGTCAAGTAAACCAGGAATGGACTCTGAACAAGCAGGTGCTCCCTGCTGTGCTCAGATGGTAGGGCAGATCAGAGAAAGATCTGTTCGCCTCCTTGCAAAACTACCAGCTCCCCATCTTTTGTTACAGGCCCCTCTGTGTGGGGACAGTCCCAGAGCATACCCTAGTCCTCAGCTGGACAGGAGGTTTCTTTATCGTTTCCTCCATTCCCTCATACTGAGGTACTGCTGAAATCGGAGCCTGCAGCAGTGTTCCTGATTGCTTCCAACTGGGCCGCACAGACCTGGTACTCTTTGCTCGTGTCACTCTCATTCAGACCTCCAATCATCCTCCCTCTGAGGTACAGTCTCCTGCAGTATAAAGACTCCACACTTCTTGTAGAGACAACAATAAAATGGCTAATAGTTATAGCAAATACAACCTAACATAGGGTAGGGTTACCACCTCTCCCTATTTTCACAGGACAGTCCTGATTTGGGCAGCTCTGTCTTGCAAAAAACATCAAAAATGCTACATGTCCTGACATTATAGTAGAAAAAATATTTTCTGACTTTCCTCTAAATACAGCAAAACAATATAATACCTTAAAATAAGCAACACAAGAAACAACTAAAACCTACAACACTTAGTCGTAATTATGATTATTTAGAGAAAACAAGTCTGTTGCACTAGTTGCGATTACATATTATCCTGTGAAAAATCATGTTTCAGTCAGAAATGTCCCACTTTGGGCTTCTTAAAAGGTGGTAACCTAACATAGGGCTGCCTGAGCAGCATTAATCTCCTTAATGGGTGCTAAGCCCATCATATCCATAATATCTACCTCCCTTATCATCATCCTCAGTCTCATGGGAGGTATTCTGACCATATACCTCAGAAGAGTATAGTCCTCTGAAGGCCTAGGAGGAGGCAAATTCCTGCTCAGGAGAACCATCTGGTTCAATGGGTTCTCTTTCCTCCTTCTCATAGTAAATTTCAACCTCCTCCTCCACAGGCACTGGGAATGGAACTGTAGCCTGGGGAGGACAAGCATAACTGTGAATTTCTCCATTGCTTGGAATGCCTGGAGAAATTGACATGTCTTTGTCGTAATAGTCTAAGTGAGGCATTTGTTTTGTGTCCACTGGCGGCTCCTCTCCTTCTTCAGGAGGAGGGACAGTGGCATATTTTTTTTTTTTCTTAGCAGGTACCGTCTCCAGTGTATGTTCAGAGGCTGTTTTATTTTTGGTGAATTCAGGGTTCCCCTTTCAGATACCCTGAGTTATAAACCATCTTTATCAGCTTTCTCTTTCTTTTCTGTCCCTTTGACAGGGACTGCTGCTTACTCTGAGCAGCTGGACCCTCACCTGAGCCTTTTGGTGATGGTAAAGCATACTGAGAAGCCATAATGATTTCTCATTTTAGCCCTTTTCTTTAGTGGTTTAGGGCAAAACATCTTACAGAGATCACAACTGTGGTCTAGACCCAGGCACTTCAAGCACAGCTCATGGCAGTTTGCCTCCTCCAAAAGCAGAAATCAATGTGTACAATTATTAAAGCCTGTTGGTCCTGTCCTGTCCTCATTTTGTGTCTGTCAGTCATACCAGACACTGAAGACCCTATAAACAAACATTTCAGGTTCCCAAAATGAAAACAGAAAAACCCAATAACATTAAAAATAGGGCTTAAACAACAAATGTGGTTTGGGTCCTTAAAAAAAAAAAAAAAACAGATATTCCTGGACATAAAGTCTCCACCACTCATTCACACTGATGGGATCTATGCCGGAGACACTAGGACCCGTTTTGCAAGAGGGCTACACCAGAGATAGGCGACCCGCAGAGCCTCGGCTCTCGTGCGGCAATGACTATCTTGGCATCGATCCTCCAACTGCCTCAGTTCCTTTTTGCCCACTGCAAGAGTCGCTTGATAACGGCGTCGCTCGCCCGCCGGAGTCAAACTTCAGACTAGCAGCATAGTTTTCAGTTTGTTTGCGAATATATTTTCAAATAAGTACCACTTACTTTTAACTATACTTATACTTATTAAAGAAAGAAGTCTTTAGTCTACATTGATGGAGTCGACCATGAGTGGGTCAGGTGACGGTAGGAGACTTCGTGAAGCTGTTCAGTCAGCCGGGCGGGTCTGGTCCACCGCCCTCTCCGGGGTGGGGTGGGGTCTGACAGTGGATGGTCCGATGCTAGAGGAATGGGTCATCCCGCCCCCAAAGCATAGAAACAGTCGCACTCTCAGCACCGTTCAGCGGGCTCTTCTTTGCCCCATAGGTCAAAGAAGGCATCACTCGAGGTCGCCTTCTTTGGTATGTCTGCTGGCGTCGACAGTTTGTTTTGGGGTCAGGTGTCTGTCTCCTTCTCCGAGGTTGCCGGTTTCTGTCTCCAGTGACTGACCTCTTCAACATGAAGCCCTTCCCGCCTTTTGGAAGAGCTTCCAATGGCAGTTTCATTAGTGGGCCTCACTCATGGAGCAGTGGGCTAGGAGGTTGGTCAGCTGCCTGCCCGGTCACTCCAGGCTCTCGGGCCCTTTCGAGGGATTGGGTGGGTGGTTGCACCTCCTGAGTCGCGCCAGCGCCCTCTTCAGTGCCGTCGACTCCGCGCTCAGGTGTTTTCCTCTCACATGGCTGTGGCGCGGAGGCCATACTGATGCCTCTATCTCCTGGTATTCCTCCTACTTTTTCTTCAAATTGCAGTTTCAGAGCCCTGGATTGCTTTGGCACCGTTGGGCCTGTCAGCGAATTTTGGCCCGATCGCCTGTCGGCCCCATTTGTGTTAGTGCTGCCCTTGGCACCATTGGGTTGTCTGCGCCGTCCTCAGTGCCGCGAGACCCTGTCGGCGCCAGAGTTCTGGGTCGACGCCGGTGCTGGACTGTTTCAGACGGCACCGTGTTCCTCGGCGCCGGAGGCTTGGTGCGTTGTCCTGTCTTCAGGGCTTCTTGACTCCCGATTCCTTTCTCTTCTTCATTTCCTACTGACTTTCCTCCTTTGCTGTCCATGCAGTCCCTCCTGGACTGTCAGAAGATGTTATTGAGCCTGACCCAGACCTTGGCTGGATGATGATGTTGAAGGAGCAGGAATTAATCCAATTGCAGAGTCTGTGGTGAAGGCCTGTCATTTAAGTATCTGCCGAAGAATTTTAATTCTATTCTCTCTCTCTCTCTCTCTCTCTGGACTACAGATATCGATCCTGGGAAGCTCTTAAGACTCCAATACCTTCATGTCCTGGAGATCCTATGGATTTAACTCCTCCGTACAACCATCCTTTGAGAGCGCTCTCTCAGATGGCATAGAATAATCCTGGTCTCATTCCTTCTGTGGCTAATTCGATAGACAGGAAGTAGGCTGCTCCCAAGGATCCACCCATTTTGGCCTCCCAGGCCTTTGTGGACCCTATTGTAGTCTTGGCAGAGCATGATAAGGCCGTTCTTCCTCAGGCATCTACAGCCCGGCCTATAAACAAAGAATCTCATAAGACACCTTAGGTAAGAGGGTCTTTGCTGCCTCCACCCTGGGTATCGTATTGCCAGCTAACAGGGCTATTTCTCTCAATATGAGTATGTTCTTTGGCATTCGCTCAAACAGACGGTAGAAGATCTTCTCAAGTCAGACACTAGTTCAGAGCTACTTCAGACCATAACCAGGGTATCAAGGTCCAACAACCAGCATGTTAAAGCAGCTATGGGCGCTTTTGATACTGCTTTGCGGCGGGCATTTGTACCTGTCGTCACTCCTGGCTATGCACTTTGGACTTTGGGCTTCACAATGATGCCCAACAGTAGGTCATGGTGTTACCCTTGCATGGTATGTATCTGTTCGGACCTCAAGTAGAGCAAGCTCTGGAGGCCACACAAAAGACTGGGTCGGCCATTAAAAGCGGCTCGACCCGCTCCCACCCTTCTCGGGGGTGTTAACAGCGTCAATTTCTCACAATCGTCAGTCCTTTCGGGCAGGGAGGTTTAACAAAACCAAGCCCCCAGCCTCAAAAGCGCTGCAGAAGGCACAAGGGCCCAAAGCACCCAGTGCCACCTTCTGAGTTTCTGGCCCAGGTCCCACCTCAGCTGCCTGGGGGACTCTTCCTCAGCGGTGGCGGGCGTCTGACTCAGTTCTACAACCAGTGAAAACCATAACATCAGACAAATGGGTCCTCTGGATAATCCGTGAGGTACTCCCTCAACCTTTCAGAAACCCTCTGGATCATCCCCAAGCGACAGCCCAGACTGTCAACTATACAGTCAGACCTTCTTGCCTCCGAGATGCAAAGCCTTCTGAACAACAGGGCAGTAGAAACAGTTCCACTGGATCAGTGAAACACAGGTTTCTACTCCCATTACTTCCTGGTCCTGAAAAGATCGGTGGCATATGCCCCATTCTGGACCTCAGAAAGTTAAACAAGTTTCTTTTCAAGGAAAAGTTCAAGATGATATCGCTAGGGACCCTGTTACCCTTGCTTCATCAACATGATTGGCTAGCTTCCCTGGACATGCAAGATGCTTACCAACATGTTCCTATACACCAAAGCACCACAAATGCCCAAGGTTTGTAGCACTGGGCCAACATCATCAGTTCAGAGTCCTGCCCTTTGGGCTATCCTCAGCGCCATGAGTTTTGTGCAATTCTCGTAGCGCATCTCAGAAAAATCAGAATACAAGTGTTCCCATATCTGGATGACTGGCTTCTAGCAAGTCCTTCCAGGCAAGGAACTCCAGCGCCATAGCCACGGCCTCAGACTTTCTCATGTCCATGGAGTCCTGCTAAATTTCAAGAAGTCGCTGTTGCAGCTCTCCAGAAGCTCCTTTTCATAGGAACTCTTCTAGGCACCTCTTGTGAGAAAGCTTTTCTACCAGAGGACAGAAGGAGGCGAAATCCTACAGATGGCCCGATACATCAGAGAGAACAGCTCAGTTTGAGCTATCTTGATGCAGCGGATTTGCGGTCGCATGGCATCCTCTGTGTTCACTGTACCCCTAGTACATCTTCACATGAGAACCTCTCAATGGATGCTCAGTACTCAGTGGTCCCCAACCACTCACCCAAGTCCTTTCTCATCAAGGTGACAGAACCTCTGAAGAGGTCACTCACCTGGTAGTCTCAGGAGGACAACCTTCTGGAAGGGTATCCCTTTGCTCCTCTGGATCATCAGATTTCCATTACCACGGACACGTCCCTGACAGGGTGGGAGCTCACTGTCAGAATCTCCACACCAAAGTCGTGGACTCAGGGACGAGTCCCAGTTTCACATAAACGTCCTCAAAATGAGAGCCATCCTTTATGCAGTCCGGGCTTTGAAGGACATTCTCTGTCACAAGAACATTCTCCTTCAAACAGACAACAAAGCAGTGATGTATTACATCAACAAGCAGGAGTGAACACTCTTACCCTTTATGCAGGTAGCGATGAGAGTGTGTGAGTGGTGCCTAGAGTGCAAGGCTCTAATTCAGGCGGTCTACCTGCGGGAGTGCAGACAGAACTGGGAGACCGTCTCAGCAGAACTGAGACAGATCCTCCGCAGTGGTTCTCGACTCAACCGTAGTTCAGTCACTATTCACAGAGTGGGTACCAGACCTGGACCTTTTTGCATCCCTACTCAACACAAAACTGCCTGGCATTTTCTGTCAGAATGCGTTCAGGCTGCAGTGGACAAAATACTTTCTATCCGCTTTTCCTCCTCTTCCTCTAATTCAGAGGTACTTCTAATTTGAGTCCCAGGGTAACAAAATGATCCTCATTGCTCCCTTCTGGCCTTGACAGATATGGTTTCCGTTACTCAACAGTATGTCTGAAACCCTCTGAAGGCGCTTCCCTTCAGGCGAACCTTCTGACTCAGGGTCCTGTAGTCCATCCCAATCTGAGGTCGCTTCACCTTCACGCTTGGCTCCTGAAGAGATAGAGGTGAACAGGTTCAATGTCTCTTAGAGAGTTTCAGATATTCTTTTGGCTCTTGCCAAACCAACCACCAGAAAAAACTGACACAGCCAAATGGCAGCATTTTCTCTCTGGTGTGCAAAATCCTCTTTGAATCCTGTTTCCTGCCCACCAAATAAAGTTCTAGAGTACCTCTTAGCCCTCTCAAATTCAGGTCTACAATATTCTACTGTCAAAGTTCACCTTGTGGCATTTCAGCGTATCATGAGCCAGTACTTTCCTTGTCACTGGCTTAGTATACCTGTAGTTAAGAGGTTTCTTAAGGGTATTCTGCATACCAGACCTCCTATCAGATGTCCAGTCGCAGCCTGGGACATTATTCTTGTGCTAGACATACTCACTCAAAAGCCTTCAGTCTCTCGCTACCTGTGATTTGAAATTTCTCATTTGGAAATTGGTCTTCCTGGTGGCCATTACCTCAGCCCGCATGGTTTCTGAAATACATGCTTTGGTCACAGACCCTCCAGATACTGTGTTTCATAAGGACAAAGTAGTTCTTAGGCCCATCCTAAGTTTCTCCCTAAGGTTGTTTCAGAATTCCATCTAAACCAACCTTGGGTCCTACTACTTACTTTGTGAACTTCCAAAATGAAGGAGGTGTACCCTTCATTCTTTAGATGTCAAAAGAGCGTTTCTATTTGGATAAAACAAAAGAAATTCACAAAGCTCAATAACTGTTTGTTTCCTTCATTGAGACCGGCTGGGTTAAACTGTCACTATCAGATGCATCTCGGCATGGCGATGGCATGCCTTAGCCACTGTTATTCCATGGTGCAAGTTAAGCTGGAGGGGCAGAGTGTACGCTCACTCTACTAGAGCAGTCGCGGCATTCCTGGCAGAAATCTGCAATGTGCCCATTGCAGACATTTGCAATCTGGGCTACCTGGAGCTCAGTGCAAACTTTTGTCAAGCACTGTGCCCTGGATGTCCATGCCAGGCGACATCTTTCATTTGGCAGGTCTATCCTTAACTGATTTCTGTCCTAAATTTGTGAGCTCTTGGTTTCTCCTGCCGCCCTCTCGGGGATTATTAGCTTGGTACTCTCCCATCAGTGTGAATGAGTGGTGGAGACTTTATGTTCTGGAAGATATGGAAATTACATGCCTACGTAATTCTTGATCTTCTTGGGCTGAATCTCACCACTCATTCCACCCACCTCCATCCCCGAGCTCATCTCTGTTGTTGGCCTTCACTCCCTCAATGTTTAGGCTGTGAAGACTTCTTTGTTGACCCTTCTTACATGGGTCGTTCGAACTATCTTATGTCCATTTTTGTTAGGCAGTCCTTCTAGGTTAGTTCGCTGCATCTCCTCAGAAAAAAGGTGCTGAGGCGGTTGGAGGGTTGATGCTGAGACAGTCACTGGCGCATGAGCCGAGGCTCATGGCACCCTCCTCATGGCTCCATCTCTGGCGCCGGACCTCTTGCAAAAAGTGTGCTCTCGCTGGGTCCTAAGCGCCTCCAGCGTAGATCCCATCAGAGTGAATGAGTGGTGGAGACTTAGTCCAAGAAGATAAAGAATTACGGTAGAGTGCGTAATTTTCATTTTTTTGTAAATACCTCAGAAGAGGTGTAAACAGTCAAAAAGAACAGAAAATCATCTTGATCCCCAAACATGGAACGAGACTAAGTAAATGTAAAACTGCTAAAATGGTAGTGAAAAAAGTTTATAAAAGTTTTTGCTCCTTCCATTCTCAACCTGCCTCTCCTTTGGGCCTCACATGCCCCACCCGTCACCATCCACTGCCCATCTTGGTGGTCCTCAGGTAACCTGATGTAACCCTTTGTTGGTGGGGCCCCCTTTCTGGGGAGAAGTGCCTGTAGGCACGTTGGCGTATCTCAGAGGTCTGTGAGGTCAGCTCGGCGCAATCCCAGGCTGTCGTGGCGATGGGGACCCAGCGCCTTCATGCATTCGATTGGGGAAATTTTCCGGTTTTCGGCCCCGCCTCCCCATCCACAGCAACCGGCATTCTACGTCCCTCCTGGCATGACACATTCACCATGCCCATCGTAGTTGCCACCAAGGGTTGCTCCAGAGTGGTACAGACCCACACCCAACCCCCAGGTGGTGAGCTTCTAGCGGATGCCCTGTACCCTCCCTGCCGGCCTCCACTCCTGACGTCATGGGCTCGGGGCACGAACCCAGGTTGCCAGCATGCCAGGCAGTCCCCATTGCCTGGTGCCATGGACCTGGCTTAAAAGTTTTAAATGTTGTTTGATAGTAGTTCCCTAGAGAGGGAACCATGCTGAAAACTACCTTCTCCATTTCTAGGAAACGCCGGGAACTGGAGAAACACAGAAAATAACACAAATACAGAATAACACCCTAACTAATGCAGAGCATCTATCTGTAAACTAAAATAGTTAAACACACTATTAAATGCAAAGAAATAAAACCATAAACAAGCCAGAAGTGAAGAGGAGACTTGGAGGCAACTGCTGTCTCAGGCTGAGAAATAAATCTGATTTTTTTTTTTTTTATTTACAGAGCAACAACAGAGAATAGAAAAAAAACATTTTAAGCCTAAAGCACCACATCAAGAAACAACCCTTTTCTCCCCACCCACCCCATCCAGTACATATTTTACTAAAGAAAAGGTACAGTATTAGTAGAAAAATACAAACTCACTGATATTTAATAAGAAAAAAAAGGCATACCCATAGTGGGCGATAAAGCCTCATGAGGAACATTCCACCACCCTACATCAATATATGAAAAGTGGATAACAGCAAACGGGCATGAAGAGATTCCCAATGCTTTTTATAGGTAGCGAGTCTATCTCTCATACTAGTGGTCATCTTTTCCACCTGAAAAGCAGAAAGAATTTCCCGTGCCACTCGGTAAATGTAGGTACATCAAGTGCCCTAATATGATTTTTTGCACATGCAGTTATCAAAGGCATATCATATTTCTGTGCTACAAGAAATTTGTCTTTGTAGTCACCTGTAAGACATATCTCAGGTTGGAAAGTGTGCCCTAACTCCAAGAGGAGATCCAAGTGATCCTTCAAAGTATTCAAAATGGCTGAACCTTTCCACATTCCCACAAGATATGAAAAGGAGTACCACATTTGTTAGAACATGAGAACATAAATCAGTAGATGATTTCCCCATACAACATAATTTATATGGGGTATAATATAAATTACTAGTATTTTTAACTGCATAGGCTGATAGCTGTCATAACAAGCAAATCTACACATGCCAGACCAAATTTTAGACCAGTCATAATGACCCTCTGATGGGGCAAGGCACGCTCCCAATGCAAAGCTGAACCATCTGTTTTATTAGGCAAAAAGTTATAAAGGTGGGTGTAAGGATGGGAAATGGAGTGTGGAAGTATAGCCCATGAGACCAAGGATAGAAACTTGGCACCATGCTCATTAGACCAAGGAGACAGTCCAAAATGCTCCTGTGGGATATTATATTTTGCAAGACCCAAAATAGATTTATTGTTTATTGAATTTTGTTGACCCAGTAGGCCCACTGAGACTAGAAGTCCCTTTTTCAGGGGTGACTGGCGGGAGGGATACAGATGGTAACAACTGAAATTGAACCAGATTAAGCTGTTTGTGGTATTTTTAGTGAAAATATACCCATGAGACCCAATCAGAGTCTTTTCCGCATCCAGGAGACCAGGACCGCTGGGACAAGGCTATCCCTGAATGTGGAAAATAGATGCACTAGCTTCCTGATATGGTCTGAGGATAACCTACTTGGCATGAATCATACCTGTTCCTTACTTATATCTCTTCAAACTTCATTGAGGCGGGTCACCAAGACCTTGGTAAGTATCTTATAATCTATGTTAATCAGAAAAATTGTCCTACAGCTGCCAACCTTGGCTGGATCCTTACGGATTTTAATAAAACAACAATTAGAGCTTCTGTCAAACTAAAATCTTGTGTACCATGGACATATATGTACATGTCCAAAAGTATAGAGCTATGCTGGTTAAACTTTTTGTAAAAGTTAGGTGTAAACCCATCAGGGTCCAATGACTTATCTGGGGCAATAGTGTCAGTAGTCGGTTCTATTTCCCTTAGGTTAAAAGAGACTTTAGAAAAGAATGTTGGGTATCTTTTAGTTTAGGAAGGGAACAGCCGCTAAATCTCCTCTGTGGTCTCCATACAGGACTCCGCAGTTTCCAAGCTATAAAGCACATGATAATAGTCTCGGAAATGGCGGCAGTGTCCTGGGTGTTAGTGAGTACCTGCCCTTGATCTGTGATACTAGGAATGATCCTATCCATTTCTTGCTTCCACAAACGAAGGCCATGTGCTTTCCAGCTTTTTCCACTAATCAAAACACTTAATCTTGGAGCAATATGTGACATACTCAGCTTTCTCTCACATAAGATCATTATATTTAGCATGATGGGTATTTAGTTTGAGCCAAGTGATCTCTGAAGTATTAGGGAAAGAGTCTGTTCAGAGCCTTTATCTCAGTAAGTAAAGCAGTGGCTTCGTTCATTGAGCATCTTACATTATAGAGACTAATCAAATAAATTTCCCTGAGCAACATTTTAAAGCTACCCGCAGGATATCACATTTAGGCATTAATGGTTTATTGAGAGTTAGAAAATCCACTATAAACTTACAGATGTGTTCAAGGATGTCTGTGGGCGTAAGTAGTTGATTGTTCAGTTTCCAGATTTTATCCACTCACGGGCCTGTGAAAACAATGCTGGAGTATCCCAGGGTAATGATCAGACACAATCTTAGCACCATGTTGACACCAATGGAGTCCCTGGATGATGTCAGTTTCCACTAGAAATAAATTTATGCTACAAAACGTTTTTATGTGGAGGGAATAAAAGTATAATCCCTCTAAGTAGGATACACAACCTCCACGGGTTCATTAGCCCCATGGTATCCATATGCTCCCTCAGTGTCTGCTGCACTGGGGTCAAGCTTGCATGTCTATCTCCCAGTCTGTCAGGTTCATTCACATACACCAAATTCCAATTCCCTGCAAGAATAATAAGGAATAGTAGCCCTCGGAAACAAGAGAACCAGAAGTTGGGAAAAGAAAGAGGGGTCGTCCTGGAGGGGACCATAAATAGAGCCCAGAAGAACTTCTTGTTGTCCCATTAGACCCTGAATCAGGATATATCGACCATGTGGGTTTGCTGTTTCCTGCAGGAAGTGCAATAGGATCCATCGAGCCACAAGAATTGCCATGCCCCTTACAGGGATCGTACCCACCCCAAAAGCATGACCCACCCACTTTCTACAAAAGAGATTAATTTGGTCTGCCCTGAGGTGGGTCTCTTGCAAGAAAGATATGTCCACTTGCAGTTTGTGAAGATGTTTCAATACCTGATATTTTTGATATTAGTTTGTTATATTCCACATACGGTATTTAATAGCAGTAACCATCAGAAAAATAGAAACCAGCATATAGACCCCCCCACTTATAGGGCATAGCTCTGACTAATAACCACCAGTGTATGTACCAGAGTCAACCCACCCCACCCAACCACCACCCTCTCCAAAGAATAACAAGTGTCCCTAACAAATCAACTACTATAGACATCAATAAAAAGAACCCCAGCCAAACAGAATAACATAGATACAACATTATCTCCCCCAAATACTGAAGGAGAGTCCCTCCACTGAGGATACAAAACCCATTCAGTCCAGATTGCACCCAATCAGAGTGATTTCCGACTCGGGCTCCAGACCCTCTTCTGAAATTATAATGCAACATACAGGACTATTACAGTTCCATTAACTAAAACATAGGGGAGAATATTCACCAACATGACAAGGCCATGTAACTAACTTTTAACAAAACATAGCCATAGAAATTCATACATGGCCATAGCATACTACAAACACTATATAAGCACCAGTTGTCATTAATACAATGGCATATAGAATAGAATGTAAACACTGGGTCTCTCCCACCCCCACCCCCAGAATAAAAGTATCCCGAAAGAAACCTTATGTCCAGAGGTGTAGCACAATACAGCAAAAGAACAAAGTGCTATATCTAGGTCAGCATGTATGCCCTAAGAACAAAATCAGTAAAGTTTGTGTACAGAGTCCCAGTATACGAAAAGTTCTCAGGTGTGCAAACATGAAACAAAAAGAAAAGGAAGTCTCCGTCATTAAGTAGTAAACAGCAGTAACTAAAATACAGTAAGCCATGCAGGGCAGTAATGATAACATAGGATCTCATCTCAGCCATCAGAAATAACAATTCTACCCTCAGAACCCCTAAAGAAAGTGTACCTCTTAAAATGGTTCAAGTCCTCCATTAAATACTTGGGCATCATCATCATCCCTAAAACCTGAATAACCTAGGATTACATAATTATGAACCCCTCACAGTAGTCATGCAAAAGGATTTAAATAACTGGAGTAAATTAATGTTGTTCTTTCAAAAAGTAGAAATTATACACATAAATATTTACCCAGGCTCCTTTACTTGTTCCAGACTATTCCGTACCCTCAGAAAGCTTTAGTACACCTCATGGAATACCATGATATCTAATTTTATATTGGGGGGCAGCGTCCTCTGGTTCGCTTCCGATACTTCAGTTGTCCTTGGCTCAAGGCGGAGTGAATCTGCCAAATTTAGGGTTATATGCCAGGGCTGCCTTTCTGAGACCAGTTTTTCTATGGTTGGCTTCCTTATACAAGGCACCATGGAAGGACATTGAGTTCTTATTCAAGGACCTTCATGATACAGCCACAGTTCTGTTTTCCACACAGAGCTTACCTCCCTCCCCGGCACTTTATGCCAATTACTTCTGAAGCTCGTCAAAGTATGGTACCATCTAAGGAGCCAACGAAGTTTACGACAGTATTTAACTATAGTAGATTAATCTTAGCAGATGAAAATTTTTGCCTGGTTGAATGGATATGGTCTTCAAGCAATGGTGCTGTTTGGGTCTACATTTGTCTACCAGTTCCTGAACTCACGGGCATTTTCCCTTTGAGTCACTTCAAAGTAGTTATAGCCTGTCATCCAGAGACCAGATAAGGTATCTAAAACTTAAGGGTATCTGCAGCACCAGCTAGGGCATATGGTTAGACTTCCAGCACGAAACACGCTTTCCATTCGTTAATTATAGACCATAATGCTGGGAATCCTGGGTTACATCTGATAGGTCAAATGTATTGGATATTGAGGCATGAACTGGGAGATTCCACCAACTCAGTACTGAAAAGTTGGAAAAAGACTTGAGTTTATCAACAACATGGAAAACTTGGTTTAAAACTGCACTTCCAGCGATTAAAATTACATCTTTAGTGATTTGACAAGAATTCTCATGGAAGTGTAGATACAGATATTTCAGAGCCAGCATTAATAAGTATTTGCCATCACAATATGGACACTGTTGGAGGGGTTGTAGGTGTCGGCTGATCTTGGTCACATAATCTGATTATGCCCTCTATTAGCCCCTTATTGGTGTTCCATGCAGGACAAGTTAAGAAATTGTTTTGGGAAATAGTGGAAAATTGACTGGCAAAATGGTGTCTATGATGATTATGCCCCTCATCATCCTCCTGGTACAAAACACTTCTTCCCAAAGTCCTCCTGGCAGTCAAAAGGCCATAACAAGGAGGTGGATGAAACCAGCAATACTTATATTTCATGATTGGAGACACATAGTAATTACCATCTACCAATTAGAAAAATTGATTGCTGGTCTGGAGGATAAATTTACGTAAATTTCATTTGAAATGGCAGAAGTGGATATGGTATATGACCCAGACGGACAGTGATTTTGTCCCATAAAGAGATCCTGTGGGGGTGTCCTCCATTACAGAAGAGGGTCTTACATCCTTAGCAGTGCAAGCGACACTTAATATCTTGCATCCAGTTTAGCTCTGTGGGGAGTGTCTTCCAGCTGTGTAAAACATCAAAAATGACATCATCACTCTACATTTATGCAGATATGTATTGACTTGATTATTTCAGTAACTTAAAGCACTACTGTAACACAAGTTATAACTGTGTGTCTATCTCTCAATAAAAGCTAAATAAAAAAAAGGAAATAGCAATTCTAGGGAAGTGGATAAGATGTTCTATCCACACTTCCTGTGCAGTGCCTTTCCCTTTAAGACTTGGGCGGAAACATCTTCCATCATGCTCCTCCCACCCATCTGGGTGGCAACTTCCTCGGCTCCGCACCTGGCACCAGATCTTCCGTTTCGCTGGAAAGCAGGTTCCCTCCTTCCCGCTGTCGCTCTGGTAGGCCCTTGTGACTTAAATCTGCGAATTTACTTCCTAAAGCGTTCAATTCATTTGTCTTCAACTTGATCCAGCGATCACGACTGCGATGGACGAAGTCCACTCCCGGGTTCCACCATTTCCCTTGCCAGGCGAAGATGTCCCAAAGCGGATCCGCACTCACGTGCGTCCACTGCCTGGGACACAAGCATGATTCCCAGGCCCTGCGATTTCTGTCCTCCTTTCATCCAAACATTCTCAAGGACAATCTCAAGTTAGGCCAACTGAATGAATGGAACCTGCCGGTCAAATCTAAGGATGTCCATTGGTGCCTCCACAGCTCTGGGGTCCACTGAACAGCTTGAGCATTCGAGGAAGCCAGGCCGCTTCCCTCCTCCTCGGTTTCTGCCTTTATGACCTCCAGCTGGGATCGACTTTTAGGGGTCCTTCAAGAACTGTGCCTGTCCCTACCGACCTTCAGTCAGGGACCTTCAAGGCACAAATCTAAGTTGAAGAAGAGTCCAAAAGCGATTTCTTTGGCGTTAGTGGGATCGGGAGCACTCTTGGTGGGGAGCTTCAGATTCCCTTCGCTTCCTGCGGATCAGCTTTAGTCATTCCTCGGCCCAGGCCACAAGCTCCACGGTAACCCCGTCCGGGCCAGTTGGCTGAGATGCTAGTTGATCTTCTGGCTGAGATTTTTCTCGGGCGGTCGACCAGTTGTCAGCTGAAGAGGCCAACACTTCCTTATCCAGGACTCCAGTCCTGACTCAGACCATGGGAGGGACGGATCAGGCCACTGATCTGCCACCTCTGGTCTCAACCAAAACCTGGAGGAGCCTTGACATTCGCTGACTTCCTCTGAGCCTGTTGGTCCCTTGGTGATCGAGTATTGGTCTTCTTCCCGTGGGTCAAGTGTTTCCCTCTGGCATTGGCTCCTGCTCTTGGCACCGGAAAGCAGCATTTCTGCACAAAATTCGTCAGTGCTACAAGGATCTCATGTGGCAACGCTGGTACTTACTGTCATGGCGACTCTGGTTTCTGCTTGACCATCGCCAGCTTTTAGCCTGACTGGCCCACACCTCTCCACGTCAGGAGCTTCATAAGGCAGTCCTGGTTCGCCAACTCCAGCATCTCACCAATTCCGTTGGAGTCGCCACCCACTCAGCCGAAGTCCGATGCTTTGACCAAGGCATCTCGGCCAGCCAAGGGGCTTCCTCATTGGCTGTCGGTTACCATCACCCCTGACCCGTCCGCTGAGGGTCAGCGAGGACTCGAACGTCGACCCATCTTTGACAGCTCCTTGGAGTCGGGAGGTTCCTCCTTGCACTCCCGTCCGGTCGACATGGAGTCGGTGGGGAGATTTCTCGATGGGCGAAGGCCCCCTCCCTTTTTAGGCCCCCCTCTGCCTGATCTCTCTTGAATCACGGGTATGAAAATGGATCCCGTCCAAAACAGGCTCATTACCCGTTGACTAAGATCCTGGACTGGAATGGTACTCTGATGGAGGCTTTCCTGGTGGCGGAGGTCATTCTTGCCCCTGCCCTGGAGCTCTGGCAGCGCTACGCTTGCCCTGTGCCCAATGCCCACATGGCCTGCAGATGTCACGGTACCTACGGTTCCCTCTGGGATTAACAGAACACCCCTCGGCTGAGGGCTGGTGGCTAGTTCCATGTTTAGGCACTCTGGCAACACTAGGGATGTTGACAAGCCACCCGACAGAGTCCAAAAAGTTGGACCATAGGGCAACAAGCATTTGTCAATGCCGAGCGTTCACTTGCAGGTATTTGCAGTGGTGTTTGGCATGTATAGTGTTTACCCTAATGCCCTGTGCGATTGCTGGTATTTGCACAATAAATGGTCAGCATGACCTTTTTTACCCCCATTGTGTGCTGCATAGGCTGGGAAACACGTTTTGGGCAGGATGTGAAAAATGACAGCTGTACTGCTCATAAGGAAGTGTGGTAAAATGCCAATGTTGAAAATCTAGGTGGAAATATTGAAAATTACTTGAAACCTATGAGCGTGCGTTAGGAACTATGCAGCACACTCGTAAAAACAGTCATTTTAGGAATTTTTCACCAAATTTTCAACATTGCCATTTCAAAACCTCTGCTAATGAACAGTGTCACTGTGATTTTCTTAATGTGTCCCATACACTGAGTTCGCACACCGACTGTGCCATTATGCGCTACATGTGCGGAAACAAGTTTTGGGCAAGATGTGAAAAATGACAGCTGCCGGTGCTCATGAGGAGGTGTGGTAAAATAATGTCAGTGTGAAAATCTGGAGTGCAAATATTGAAAATTCGCGAACTTACGAGCCTGCATAGGAACTGCATGATGCATGCTCGTAAAACAGTCATTTTTAATTTCTGCGCAGATTTTCAACATGGGGATTTGGGACCCCTTCTCATGAATGATGTCACTGTCATGGCGTTATTCGAGGCCAAAGGTGATTCGGCGCGTGACTGCGCGATGCCTCGCAATCACCGCCGGGCCGAATCGCCATGCGTGACATCACTCATGAAGGGTCCCAAAACATGTTGAATTGGTGCCAAAATTCAAAAATGACTGAGATATGAATAAGTTGACCCCCATGTAGCCCATTATACAGCTTACGGCATTTCCTCAGTTCGCGGTCGGCTTTTAAGAGTACAGAGCGTGTTCGCGGTCCACGAAGATAAATCACGCTGGAGTCCGGCGATAAGTATTGGGGAGGCTGGGTGCGCATGATGGGTGAGTGCGAGTTGTGGGAGGGCTGGGAGACTCGCCGTGGGACAGTTTTATTTTACAGGTTTAAAAAAAAGGCGGCGTGGGGCGTTTGCCACGCTGGGGTGGGCTCCCAGCGTGGCAGAAGACTGTGGGGGGTGAGGGGCGGCAGGGGATTGGGCACCCCTGTTGTAGAAACTATGGGGGGCCAAGGGCGGCGGGGATTGGGCACCCTTCGGCTAAACTCAAGCGAAGCGTTTGCCACGTTGAGGTGGGCTCCCAGGCGTGTACAGCTTGAAGGGCGTAGCGCAAGGAGGGACGGCGGCGCTCACTTTCCTTTGAAGCAGAGGACACCGCTGTCATACTGAGCTCCTGCACCCATTGGTGCAGGACCGCCACTCCTGCCCAAGGGCAGTGCATTGGATGGAGAGGCACACCTCCAAGTGTGCTACTCTCCCCAAAAGCATTCCTTAGCATGTCTGTGCCAGTGACGTAAAGGTCTACACTGCCTCCTCGCTTGGTCTTCACCAAGCAAGCTCAGCCTCCTTATGACCCACTTCTCCCATACCCTGCTGGACACCCTGGATGAGGTGCTTCTTCATCAATTGATGGACCTCCAGACCACAGGTCAAACAGGTGGGACCAGGGCCAGACTGTAGCTAAACAGCTCCAGACAGCCATAGACATTGGGGACTCCTGTGTCTGCTCTGTAGCAGCTGCAGTGGCCTTGCCGCCGCGCAGGGCTTGGCTGATGATCTTGACCTTCAAGGCAGACAATCGGCACAAGCTGGCAGATGTTCCTTTCCTGTGCACCCGACTTGTTTGGGCCGGGTTAGAGAGCCACCTACCCATTGAGAAGTCCAGTGCTACCTTGGACTCCGTGACATCTGCCCAGAAGGACTCCAGGGCTCCAAGCTGCAGCACAGAAGGAAGCCCTTTCAGTCCACCTCTACCCGCGGCCAGGCCAGCCCAACCCCATGCTGGTCATCAGGCCCAGGCCTGGTGACCTCAGGCATCTGAAAGCCTAGGGAAGAGGCTCCAGGGCCCTCGGCCAGACCCTCCTCTTCTTTAAGCCTGCACAGTGACAGGATGAGGGGTGCCTTCCTCATGCCCGCCACACCTCCCTGGGTCTTCTCTTGGCAGGTCGAATCCACCACTTCCTTTCTGCCTGGTTCGCTGCCACCATGGACAGAGTGGGTCCTCGGTGGTGGGTCAGGGTCTGCCTCTGGAATTTGAGCAGTACCCTCCTTGCGGAGCCTGCTCCCGCTGGAGGACTTGGTATCTGCAGACATTCTGTCAGCTCTCTGAGACAACATAGCCCATCTCCTCTGCATGGAGGTCGTGGTTCCTGTCGTGGATCCTCCGGAACATCCTGGGTTTGTCTCCTGGTGCCAAGGCAGACAGAGGGAGGCAGGCTGGCGCGCGTTCTAGATCTGCATGACTTGAACACATTTCTCAAGTCGCACACATTCAGGATGGTAACTCTGTCTCTGAACATACCATCTCTAGAGCAAGACATATGGTTTTGCTCCTGGATCTTCATGATGTGTTCTTTTACATCCTGATCTGTCTGTCGCACCAAAAGTTCCTCCGCTTCCGAGCTGGGGAACCCTTCTGAGTTCAGGCCATGCCATTCAGCCTGTCCTCTGCCCCAGGGTCTTCACCAAGTGCATTGCAGTGGTGGCAGCCTATCTGAGACACCGAGGGTCGGGTTTACTCCTTCCTGGACAACAGACTGATTACAGGTCCCTCCAGGCAGGAGATGGAGTGGTCAGGGACCTGGCCCTCCAAATCTGCATCTCCCTTGGCCTCCTGGTCAACAGGCCAATTCTAGATTACGTACCTTCACAGGTGATCCCTTCATCAGGCGGAACTTCGATTCTTGCAGAGCCAGAGCCTGGCTGCCAGCGGACAAGGCAGAGGCTCTTTCCTCCTTTGCCCGATCATTTGGGTTGAGCAGTTGCACCCTGCCTGGGACTTCCTGCGCCTGCAGGGTTTATGCAGAGCCTGCACCAGCATGGTCTGGTGGACCTGCTGGAGAATGCACTTCCTGCACTGGGAGATGGCCAGCCAGTGGTCTCAGCGCAGGGGTCACTTCAACCAGCTGGTCACTGTGACCCAGCAGATGTGGACACCCTCCAGTGGTGGTTAGTCCCAGAGCATCTGCAGGAAGGGATCCCATTTGTCTGCCCAGAGCCGACTGTCATCCTGATGACCGATGCCTCTCTCATGGGTTGGGGCTCCCACCTGGAGGAACACAGAGCTCAAGGACTCTGGACCTCAGAGGAGTCCCGATGTCATATCAACCTGCTGGAGTGCTGAACAGTTCAGCTGGCACTGACTGCATTCACTCTGCACATCTGGGGTCAGGTGGTCCAGGTTGAGATGGACACCACCACAACAATGTACTACCTCAACAAACAGGGCAGGACACACTCTCTGCCACTGTGCAAGGAAGCTCTCTGTGTGTGGAAACAGAAAGGTTGGACCAGTGGCTGTAACAGAAACATGGTTCACAGAAAACCATGGATGGGATCAGGCCATTCTTGGTTACAGTCTGTTCAGGAAAGATAGGCAGAAAAAAATGTGTGTGGGGGGTAGCCATTTACATTCGGGAGGAAATAAAAGCCACAGAAGTAAAGGGGAACCTGTGGACTTGAGACACTGTGGCTAACAGTAGATATGGGCAAGGAAAACCTTTCAGAATCGTTATGGTGTACAGGCCCCCAAATCAAGGAGATAAAGGAGACAAAGTCCTAATAGAAAATTCCACAAACATAGAAACATAGAATTTGATGGCAGATAAGGACACGCTTGGCCACCCAGTCTGCCCATTTCCTACTACTGGATAAGCTGCAGATCCTAGTTAACCAGCAGCCTACTTCTTCCCTACCCACCCCTAGAATGGCCTTATGACTGTCCATGCTAGAATTCCACCACTGATTTTGACTCCACAACCTTCTCGAACCGTTCCATGCATCCACAACCCTCTCTGTGAAAAATACTTCCTTAAATTACCTCTGAGCCGCCCTCTCTATCTTCAAATTGTGCTCTCTTGTTCTTGCACACTCTTTTTTTGAAAGATGCTACCCTCTTGGACTTTGTTGATTCCCTTGAGGTACTTGAATGTTTCTATCATGTCCCCCTCTCCCTCCTTTCCTCGAGGCTATACATATTAAGCTCCTTTTGTCTCTCTTCATATGTCTTTCGGTGCAGACCCTGCACCATTTTATTGCCCTCCTCTGGACAGCTTCCATCCTGTCTGTCTTTGTGGAGATTGGGTCTCCAGAACTGCACACAGTACTCAGATGGGGTCTCATCAGCTGTCTGTACAGAGGGATAATAACTTCCTGTTTTCTACTGGTGATGCCTCTCCCTATGCATCCCAGTATCTCCCCAACCCTCCTTGCTGCCCTCTCACATTGCTTGCCCACCTTTAGGTCATCTAAAGGAGGAGTTAGGGAACTAGCGGGACAGATCAGGAGGACCTCAGAGAAGGGTAGTGTGGTGATTGTGGGGTACTTCAACATGCCAGGAGTGGACTGGAGCACCCCAACAACCAGGAACAGAAGGGAGCAGGTACTGCTGGATGCCTTCCAGGACAGCTTCCTGCTGCAAATGGTCAGTGAACCAACCAGGTTAGGAAATGCCCTTGACCTTGTGCTGGCAAGTGGGGACTTTGTGAGAGAACTTACAGTGGAGGAACCGCTGTCAGGGAGTGACCACCGCTCACTATGGCTCACATTGGATATGGGCAAGGAAGGAGTGGAATCTGGCACAAAAGTGCTGGACTTCAGGAGGGCCGACTTTGGAAGGATAGGGAAGTGGTAAAGGGTACCTGGCCAGAATTCAATCTAGTATGGACACTAACCAGAGGTGGGAGCTCATAAAGCTGGGGATAGTGGAGGCAACCAAAACCTGCTGCAAAGCCCAGAGCAAGAAGGCTGGCCAAGAAACCAATCTGGTTCAGCAAGGAGGTCATGGAAAAGGTAGGAGGAAAAGAGCTGCCTTTAGGAAGTACAAAGAAACGGAGGGGAGGACAGGGAGATACTTGGACAGAATCAAAGGAGGTGACAAGGGCAGTAAGGGAGCCAAAGATCTAATGAACTCAGGCTGGCACAAGGCATTAAGAAGAGGAGAAGACTTCTTAAGTACATCAGAGAGAAAAGGAGCTGTAAGGACCACATAGTAAGGATTAAGAAGGAGGGGGTCGGGTGGAAACAGGGTGTGATAAGGCGGAAGCACTAAATGAGTACTTCTGCTCAGTATTTACTAAAGAGAAGAGGGGGTGACACCCAAGGTGGGAGAAATGGCAGAAGCAGGGGAAGTGGTGACAGATGGGGAAATCATGAGTGCAGAGTTTGAGAGGGTTTGAAGGCACTGAGGGTGGACAAGGCGCCAGGCCCAGATGGCATCCACCCCAGGGTACTGAAGGAGCTGGCAGAGGTCCTTGCAGGACCTTGGCAGACCTATTTAATGCCTCACTACATTCGGGTGTGTACCTCAGGACTGGAGGATGGCTCATGTGGTGTCCCTCCACAAGAGTGGCCCCAAGGATGAACTGGAAAACTACAGACCAGTGAGCCTCACATCCATCGTGGGTAAGCTAATGGAGATTATTCTGAAGGAGAGGCTGGTGGCCCTCCTAGAGGCCAAAGGACTAAAGGACAGCAGACAGCATGGCTTCATATGTGGCAGATCCTGCCAAACCAACCTGGTCGAGTTCTATGACTGGGTAACTAGGCAACTGGACAGGGGCCATGCAGTGGATGTCCTGTATCTGGACTTCAGTAAGGCATTCACTCAGTGCCACATGGAAGGCTGGGAAGGAAGTTAGTAGGCAGAGGGCGGTGCAAAGCTGGTGAGATGGGTAGGAAACTGGCTGCAGGGAAGGCAACAGAGGGTGGTGGTGGGTGGGGAGCTCGCACCCAAGGGCAGTGGGCGGTGTTCCACAGGGCTCAGTGTTGGGACCAGTGTTGTTTGGGATATTCTTTGCAGACATATCATAGGCCATCAAGAGCAAGATCAGTCTATTTGCTGATGATACCAAGGTAGGCGCGGTGGTGGATGACCTAGGGGATGGCAGGGTTGCAGGATGATCTGCAAAGCTTGAAACCTGGTCAGACACCTGGCAACTGGGCTTTAATGCCAAAAGTGCAAGGTGCTGCATTTTGGGATGAAGAACCCAAGGAGGAGTTACCAGCTGGGGAGTGCAGCTAGCCCAGACAGAGGAGGAGAAGGATCTGGGTGTGCCGATTACAGGGTCAATGAACAACTCGGCACAATGTAGGAAGGCAGCTGCAAGGCCAACAAAATGCTGAGTTGTATTGCAAGGGTATATCCTCGAGGAGGGAGGAGGTGATTCTGCCACTGTATAGGTCATTAGTTAGACCACACCTGGGTACTGTGTGCAGTACTGGCGTCCGTATCTGACGAGGGACATTAAGTTACTGGAGGGGTGCAGCGCAGAGCAACAAAGATGATCAAGAGGCTGGGGACTTATCATACGAGAGGAGGTTGAAGGAGTTGAACATGTACTCACTGGAGAGAGGAGAGACAGGGTGACATGATTGAAACCTTTAAATACATGAAAGGAATAAACAAGACTGGTACAGAGGGCTGTTCAAAGTAAGGGAGGGGAGGGCCACCAGGGGCCATGATATGAGACTGGAGCGAGGAAGGTTCAGGAGGGAGATGAGGAGACACTTTTTACAGAGAGGGTGGTGGCTGGGTGGAATCGTTACCTGCTGAAGTGGTATGCAGTAGAACAGTGGACTGCTTCAAACGAGGATGGGACAGGACAGGGGAGGGAGGAGGCAGCTGCAGGAGTGGGGTGCTAGCTGCACATTCGAGCAGACTTGATGGACCTCTAGGCCTTTATCTGCTGGCAAATTTCGTATGTTCGTATCTGATATGACTACCCCCCAGGTCCCTTCCATTTTGGTTGTTAGTATCTCACCCCCATTGTGTACTCTTCCCTGGTTTTGTTTCCCAGGTGCATTACCTTGCACTTCTTAGCATTGAATCTAAGCTGCCATACATTTGACCATTCCTCTAACCTTGCCAAGTCCTTCTCATCCTTTCCACCCCACAAAATGTCTGATAAAGGCAAGTAATACTGGTAAAGGACTTCAACATACCAGATATTGACTGGAGCACTAACAGCAGCAACAAGAAGAAGTAGGGACTTCTTATTGTCACTGCAAAGCGGGACTGTGCCAGCTTGTTAAAACCCCAACAAGGGAGGTGCCATTCTCCATCTTGTCTCACAATCTCAGAAAGGATCAAGGACATCAAAGAGGATGCCATATGGGCGACAGCGACCATTGCATGGCAAGCTTTTAAGCTAAACATAACACAGGACACTGGCCACTCGAAAGATTAAGGTGCTAGATTTCAGAAAGGCTGACTTCCAAAAATGAGGAACAACATAAGTAGCCAGTTAATGGAAATAGAGGTTGAGGAGGTGGCGGTCATGTGGGGAGACTCGAGAGAGCAATAAAGACTGCCACAGATCAATGTGCCAGATGAGTCAGCAAAGCAAAAGAAAAAAATAAATCCTCTGTGGTTTTCAGTGGAAGTGGCTACCACAGTCAAAGAAAAAAGAAAGGTGATAGCATATACCAGGAAACCAAAACTGAGAAAGACTGAGTCTAACAAACAAATTAGAAAAGCAAAAGCCCAGACAGAGGAAAAGATAGCAGAAGGAGCAAAGAGAGGAGACAAAATCGTTTTTAGATACATTATGGAGCGTAGGAAGGCAAGGTGGATAGTAAAGATTGCTACTAAAGAGGAAATGCACCAAACATGACCCAGAGAAAGCAGAAATCCTCAACAAATACTTCTGCTCAGTGTTTACCAAAGAGGACCCAGGGATGGCCCAGCCCTTAAAAAAACACAACACCCTAGGACCAGGGGTAGCCACGAGTCCCTTTACAGAAGTCAAGTACTGGAGGTGCTAAATAAACTAAAAGCAGACAAAGCCATGGGAACAGATGAGATGCACCCAGAATCCTTAAGGAACTGGGGGCCGAATTAGCAGCTCCTCTGGCACTTCTATTCATGAAATCCTTGAAGAGCGGTGTTGTAATTCAAGACTGGAAAAAGGCAATAGTGGTTCCACTCACAAATCAAGCAGTTTTAAAAGACGCTAGTAATTACAGACTGGTGAGCCTCACGCTCTATAGTAGGGGAAACTAATGGAGATAGAAAGCAGAGAAAGGCTCACCTGTGATACTGGTGCGTAAGCCCAAATTACTAAATCACATATCAAAACCCGAGGCTCGCACTCAAATACAAAGTCAGAGAACAAAAGATAAAATATAAATATTTTATTCTCACCAAGTGGATAGGAAAATACAAAAACACTCCCACAGCCTGGAAAAACCAACGGTGTTTTGTACCCATACTAGTACTTTTCAAGGGTAACATCTCAGATCAACAGTGTTACATTTCAATAGATAACAGGTAAAACAAATAAATTATCAGTTTTAACCATCATTTTGATTTAATATATAATTAAAGATAAACATCTAAACAACACTTCAAAGGACCAATATCAAAAGGCAATTATCTAGTGAAGACTACATGCTAAAATTGCCAAATAATTGTTAATCTAATTAGACATTTAAACATGCAATTATTTTGGAAGCACATTTCTTTAGAAAAGACACCAATCAATAAAATTTACAATAACAAAGTCTCATTTATTTCATCTGTTATGTTTTCTTTGTTTTGTCTTTCTTTGCTTCAATAAATCTTCCAAAATCTTTTTAGCATCATTCTTTGCATCACTTTGGTCCTAAGGATTTGATAAATCAGAACAGACAAAACAATATCAGTAAAGAAGACACAAACAAAGTTAAAATCTTTCAGTCACCTTCAAACACCATAATTATAATGGAGTCTCATCAGTGACAAGGTCACTGAGGTATATACTAACAGGAAGTTAAGCGCAGCAGCACAATTACATTAATGCCCAAAATGTTCCAGCCACAAGCAGCAAACTGTCAAGGTGTTCCTCTGCCACTGGACTGCAGCAGTGGCGTCACCATATTGATTTTGAGGAGGCTACAGCCCTCAATCTAAGTTAAAGCCCCCAATCATTTGGGCTGTGTCAATCAATCTGCAGCTTAGTTGAGCAACTCTGTAGCCACTAGTCAGATTTTCTTTTTTTTTTTCACGAGGCTGGCTTTCACGCCATGGCTTGGCAGACACTGCTTGTTTTCTCCGTTGGATTTTGCAGTGCTCCACGAGGGTTTACCAAATCCAGTGAAGAGAAACAAAGGACTGAGTCAGCCAGATCAATGAGCCAATCAACGATTCAACGTGAGCTGCAGTGATTTAAATATGAAGCATGCGTGGGCCTGGGCAGTGGGCTGGGGAACTGGAGGCAGAGCGGAGACACTAGACAGGAGGAGACTTGGAGAGAAACAAGCAGGAGAAGATGTGGATTGGACTTATCTTTGTCAGAGCCTGCTCAGAGACACCGGAGACAGAAAGAGAGAGCAGCTGAGCTTGGTGGGGATTTCAGATTTTCAAGTTGACTGGTGATGGCGAGCGGCAGCCACTGAGATGGTGCTGGCGGGGGGAGTCATCAGGGCCAGGGGACAATCATCTGACTGAGTCTGTCTGTCACTGGTTTACTTTGTTCATGTGTAACTGAAAGCCCAGAGAAAAATGCTTTTAGACACACATAGTAGTAGGCAGCATGCTAAATTTCACTAAAATGAGGGGATCCCTGAGTGCGAAAACAGTGCATCCAATCCAAACAGAAATTGAATGTTACAAAGCGATACAGGAATTCATTCACATTCACTCTTTTCCCAGCATTTTCTAGTTCTGGCATGAGTCATGTCAGAACTAGGAAATACTTGTGACCAATGAAGTGTTAAGTTTGTGAACAAGCAGTAGCACTGACTTACTGGAGGAGCGGATTCTTTGTGGGTACTTAGTGCAGCGGGCACCATGTCAGCGAGAGGTGTCTGGTTGGTGTGGGGGAGGCAGCAATGGTATCTACCTTATGGAGGGCCGAGGGGTTGGGGAGAGGAGAGGGAGGACTCTTCAACAACATAAACGGCTCTGCCTGGAGAACTAGGAGTGATAGTAGTATGAGGGAGGTTTTTATTTCTGTCATTGGCATCCCCTAATACCCTTGCTAAGGAATAGTAGTGACACAGTTTCTGTTGGTAACGTGAGCAGCAAGCGCAGAGCCTCAAAGATTCATTTGGATCTCATCCTTTTCTTTAAGTTAACAACAAAACAATATATATATATATTACTCAGTTATTCATTCAAAATTAATCAAAGCTCTCACACTTGTTGAACTGAGAGCTTTAGTGTTTATTTTACCTTGTTTCTGTGTGACAGACTGAGTGGAATGGTAGGGGATGCGTGGGTTAATAGAAAGCTCATAGATGATCTGTGAGTGCCACAACTTTACTAACTGCAATCTGCATTGTTTTTTTCTTACTTTTCTCATTTACTGTCAGTTGAGTAGTGAAGAGCTGATAGCACTTTTCTTTTCTAAATTGCCTTACTCTCATGCTCACCTGACCCTCAGCGATTTGTATTGGCAAGCTAGCTTAACGAGCAAGGGTTAGCCAGGTTATTAGCCAGTTCAGATACTGCAGCCTGTGATACAAACTCCCGCCAAGTATAATGACCTGTCTTGTAACCTTCCCAGAAGATCTGCTGGGGTAATGGTGTTTGGCTGGTCTCTTACTTGCTTTGGGGACTGTAACCTTCCCAGCAGATCTGCTGGGATATGATGTCTCTCTCTTTCTGCTGTCCTCGTGGTCTAGTAACCAAATTTTTCCACATGTACCATAAAATAGATGTCATGATAACCAGGCTTTTCAAACATTTATTTGACTATTAAAATGCAGGAAAAGCCACCATTTGAAGATAAAATGTTCAAAATTTTGTAGAGGCATGCCCCAGACCCCCTAGCTTTGTTAGAGTTTGAGTGTGGGCATTAGCCCCCTAACTTTATATATCTGGTGGCGCCTGAACTGCAGAGCTGGGAAAAAAAGTCTGAAAGCTTGCATATAAGCCTTCCCAAGCTTCTTATGCAGAGGCAAACTTCTTAGTGCCCTCATTGGTAGTGACTACCAAAGCTGCTGGGTATAATAGGCGAAAATGTAGCCCTGCAGCTAGGAGTTTGGCCTGAATACCTATACTGTCCCCACAACTGGTGAGTCAGCGGAGTGAAAGCATTAAAGATATAGAAACACTTGGAAGTGCAAAAAGTCAGCCTTTGTCTCTGCCTTTTCTTTGAATATATAGTTTGTCCCAAAAATTCAGGAGCTTCAAAATTATCTGGGAGGGCCGTTCATTGCTACTGGGTACGGGCGCAAGAACCTGTGAACCCGCTCCATTATATACTTGTCCCAATGGGGAGATGGCCCTGCCATGTCCTGGAATAATTGCTGAACAAAGGCTAACCTATCTGACCCTTCTGCCTTCTCTGGTATCTCCACTATCTCCAGATTGTTGCACTGATTATGCCCTTCTTGATCTTCAGTGCGTGCTTCCAGTTTTATAAACTTTTTGCGAAGGGCAGCTAATTCGGATGCATCCCAGGTCTACTTGTCTTCAGTAGAGCTAATACAGGCCTCAGTATTCCCCACTCTGCAGGTAAGGGCATCCAAGCGGGACAGAGATCTTTGTATCACCCTCTAGCTCTAATATCACTTCCTTAATTGACTGAAGTTCCTGTAAAAATTGCTTCATAGTGTCCTCGTATCTGATCCAGATCCCAGTAGTAGGCAGAGGTTGATGTCTTTAGCCGCTTAGGGTCTCGCTTTTTTTTTTCTAGTGTCAGTGGTGGAATGTGGCGAACTGGTGGTCGAGTAGCACAGTACTATCCATAGCCTTCACGGTAGGTACCGAGACTAAACATTATATTGATGCTACCGCACTCTAGGACCAGTGAAATTAACTGAGGAGGAAAAGGTAAAATGCCACCTGAAAAGGACAAAATATAATAAAACTTAGATGGCCATATAGAGACTGAAGACTGGCATCTACTTCAGTCAGTTGCATCACGTGACTCCCAATAACTTTTAATCTGTTGTTAGAGTGCAGGTGAGCATACCCACACACAACAGTGTCTGAATTTAGTTCCAAATTCCATTATTTGCATAAATTCTAAAGCTTCGAGCCTGCTTATTCCTGGGGAATGATTGCTGGGTTTTTGGAATAAAGGATACAGCCAGCCAAGTTACGTGGCAGTAGTGCCATCTCACTGCCACACTGGAGACAGGGGTTTGTGTGTTCTCAGCATCCCACACTAGAGGTGGTTTGACGGGAGCATGTTGCTGAGGTGAACAGCTCGGCTTCTAGGGATGAAGGGTGTGGGGCTGGGATGATCAGCATTAACTGCAAAGGTACAGTAGCTCCTTGCTAGCTTCCTGTCTGAAACAGATGCAGCCATGGCGATCCTAAGTATGTGTGTGTGGGGTGTAAAGGAAAGAACAAAATGAAAAAATACTGTAGTCATTTTGTTTCTTTGAAAAGGATCATCTTGGAATGAAATGCCAAACTCTGCTGAGTGGTCACGCCACCACTGCTCTTTAACAGCAAATTTATTTCTCAAACTGTGGAGAGCAGTGACCACTAAATCCAGCTAAATAACTACCAAAAATATTAAATTGAAAAACGTTACTGTATGGCAGAAAAACAGATTGTCTGTAAAATCGCTGAGTATCAGTTGTGAAGTAATGCAGCAAGCGTTGCACAAATGGGGAGAGGACTGATTCTTGTGAGAACTATTTCCAGGTTCTGGAAGAGGAGGTAGGGATGGGATTGTTAAGTATAGTGAGGGATCCCTTCGAAAAACAACAGTACTACGGTAAGTTATGCATCAAAGCCCAGGAATCCCTCATTTTCTGCTCAACAATTGCAGACTCAGTAGAAGTACCTTGGGAGGTTGGGCACAGAACCTATGCAGGAAAAGGTTCTGCAAGACAGCAGTGCCAAAGCTGGCATCCCTTCTGGATTGAAAGTCTAGGCAGTAGTACCTTGTAAAAGTATGTACTATCTTGTAGGTAACTGCTTTACAGATCTGAATGGAGACACCCTGGATGCTGCCACGGAGGTAGAAGTGCCCCCTGTAGGGTATGCCTTAGACCCTCAGGTGGAAGCTTGCCAGCTTTGCCATAACAGAACTGAATGCAGGCTACTATCAAGTGAGCAATGGTTCTCCTGGATTCTGGCTTTCCTTGGCCTGTCTCACTGTAGGTGACAGATAACTGTGTATTGGTGGACCTGACATCATTTGTGCAGTCCAAAGAATAACTCAGAGCTCTGTTAACATCCACGCTTGTGGAGCTTTTAAGGCCCCTGGTGTGAATTTCTCTGTAAAGAACACGGAGTGGCTGACTGGTTCAGGTTAAATTCAGAGACCACTTTGGGAAGGAATTTCCTGTTGGTCCTCAAGACTACCTTGTCCCTGTGGAAAATGATGTAGTTAGGATCTGTTCTCAGGACTTGAAGCTCACTCATCCTTCTGGCAGATGTGAGGGCCACCAGGAAACTGTTTTCCTTGCAGCATACTTCAGGGCAGCAGTTGCCATAGGCTGGAAAGGAGCCCCATCAGCTTTGCAATACACAGATGCAAATTGGGGTTGGGGCTGGATCCCTAAAAGTGAGGGTTCAAGTGAATTCTTTGCATTGCATTCTACATTGCAGATTTACTGGGTTTGTTTCCTTTTGTGTGCGTGTGTGATAAAACCTAGGAAAAAATAAATAAATATGTGGAATTCTTCCTTCACAGCTGTATGTGCTACTGAAGTCTTCAAAATAGCCTCAAGGTAACTGATTCACAGAATAAACATTTGTTTTTGAATCCTACTTAGCTGCATAAAACCTAACAGATTGTTTTATTTTGTAGTGCATACATTCCACTTAACAACTATTTGGTGTTCAATGATGTAGATGGGCTGTACACGTACACCTTTGAAGCTGAAAGGAAGGTCAGTAACTTTATACAAGATATTCAGTGGTATGCTGTCTTTAGAATGAGTGCAAAATGCTTTCTGGTTGGCAGTTCTATGCTAGCATTAGGGTGTAGCAAAGTTTTAAAGAGAGAACTTCATGAACGTGGGAAGGAGAGAAGGCATGATGACCAGTAGCCTAATGGTGAGTGTGTTTGATTACCACACAGGGAACCAGGTTTGATTCTTGATTCAGCATCCCAGTTGACTGGTGTAAGACCAGGTGCAGTCCCCAGCAGACACAGATCTTGGGAGAGAGGATGGCTGCTGCTGTACGCCTGCCTTTTGGTTCCCAGGGATAGGATACAGAATGGCAGCATCACATAGAGATCTTCATCGGGGAATCTCTTGCATCAGGCCACACCTATGGAACTGTAGCTGCCAGGCACTAGGACCTGCGAAACTTTTAGCTAGCAGTCTAGTTGGGACTGCCCACAATGATGTCAGATGCTGAGGTCCTCCTGTGTAAATGGGCGCAGCCCAGCCCTCCTCAGCTCTTTTCCTGCCATCAACCATAATGCATTGTACTCCATGGAGACACTGCTGCTTCAGCCAACTGCCAAATCTTCGATTTCTTCATTTTCTTTCTCACCCTTGTTTGTGAATCACTTTATTTTATAAAGTCATTTTCACTTTGCTTATGCCGACTGACTCAGAGAAACTCTTCTGTTATTACTGGTGCAGGAAGAAGATCTTCAGTAAGGACGCACCATGATGCCTCAGTCCACTGTCTCAGCACAGACCGCGACGTTAAGGCCTGCGAAGTCTGCCACATATTCAACCAGGCTTACCCGCCAGCATTGTCAGAAGGCCCTAGAAAACTTCCTTTTGGAACAGAAGGTCGCCCAAATGGAGAAGGAGCTCCAGGCAAGAAGCTCATCCACCTTGCCATCTCCGTCCAGCAACCCACCCCCACACTGCCGCCAAAATATTCTCTTCCACAGGGTCAGATTTGGCGCGGTGCCTCCTGTTCTTCTGGCAATGGCTCGCGGGCGTTGGGCTCACCGATGCTCAAGGCAACAGACAGGACTCTGCTGGACCTGTTTCGACTGACGCTGGCCCGCGACATTGGGATTTTCACCACTCCTGTCGACATCTTTGGCCATTTCATCTACGCTGGGACTCTAGCCTCTTTCGTCAGTGCCTCAGGAACACCTGCCATTCAGGCCCTTTCTTGCCCAAGGGGCCCCAGACAGGTTCCACCTGCTCTATGTTGGCCGGCACTGGCCTTTCAAACATCGAGCTTTCTGCCTCCCCTGTCGCCTACCTGGGCCACTTCATCAACATTAGGGACCCAATCTCCTCTGTCATCTCCAGCCCCTGACCAACGCTGGTATTTCAGCCCTTTCATCAGTGCTTTAGGCTGTACTGCCAGCACTGGGGAACCAGCCCCCGGTGGCAAAGGCATTCAGAGATGCCAATGATCATCAACATCCAAACTATGTCTCTCCTCCATTTGGGAGTTCGTGGCACCACCTTGCCCCTCCTCCTGGGCCTGCTAGGCCTGCCCTGCACTGCAGCCTCTCATGTCGACAAGCCCTGCTCGCTTGCAGTCATCAGCATCTTCTGTGCCCCTTTCAGAGCCTGTGGCCAACGATGAGTACCATCCTGTTCTCCTCCCACCTGACAAGGAGGAAGAAGAGGGGCTGGGAGCCCTCCAACTCAGTCAAGCTAAGGCAGATTTAGTAGTGATTAATGCTGCCCATAACAGGTCCAAGATACCTCAGCTCCCCTGCCCCGGATAAGGAGTCCAGAAAGCGGGATCTTATGGGCAAAAGGGCCTATGCTTCTTCCAGTGTGGCCTCAGAATGATTAATTACATTGCCGATATGGTCAAATTTCAGAATTATCTCTGGAAAAAGGCCAAAGTCGTGGCTCCAGTCCTTCCAGAGGGTCCCTGAGACGGGAGCTGCTAAAGCTCTCCAGTCTGGGGAGATGTGGACAAGCACCTCTTGAGGGCTGCCTATGATGTCTCAGATGCCTCTCCTGAAGCAGCTCTGGTTGGCATCTGTCTTAGGAGACATTTTTGACTTAGGGTGTCCGGTTTGCTACTGTCGTACAACAGTCCATCCTGAATGCCCCGTTCAGAAGCTACAAGCCCTTCAGGGCAGCTGTGCGGGACATACTTTCTGACCTGCAGGCTTCAGGGAGAACCATGTGGTCATCCACTCACTTTGCCATTCACAGCCAAGAGGTGAACTGAAGGTGCCCCTTTAGTCGCTCTTCCCACAAACCCAACTGCTGCCCAACAACCAGCCAAGCACTGAGCAGCCACAACCCTGCCTTCCCCTACCTCCACCACCAGCAAGAACCCTAGAGATGGAGACATGGCCCTGGCATGAGGTCCTACCTCAACATGACTCCTTGCCGGACTCCAACCTCTAGTTCTACAGGAGAGGGTGGTAGGGAGTCGCTTCCTTCATCTGGACAGGTGGAAAGAAATCACAAAAGATGCTTGGGTTCTGCAGCTCATATAGCATGGCCAGACTCTAGAACTTCTGGAGTGACCTCCAGATTTACCTACAGTTCTTTCAAGCTACCCTCAGGCCACATTCCAGTGTTGGGGGAAATTCACGCTGTCACAGAAAGGGCCGTAGAACCAGTTCCTGAGACTCAAAGGAACGGGGTTCTAGGGATGTGGATATGTTGTTCTTATCCACACTTTCTGGCATGTCTTTTCCTTTAAGAATCTTGCCAGAAGGTCTAAAAGCTGGCTCCTCCCACCCACCTGAGTGGTATAACCCTCGGCTCTGCCCCTTGATCCCCGATCTTCCTTTCCTCTGGAAGATTCAGGTTCTCTCCTTATTGCTTCCGCGTTGAGTAAGCCTTGGTGCATAAATCTTCAAATTATTTTCCAAAACTTAAACTCGCTCAAGTTTCATCGCATCAGTTTGTGATCATGACCACTATGGAGGACAAGTCCTCACCCAGGTTCCGCCGGTGCTCTTGCAGGCAGAAGATGTCTCGCACCGACCCACACACCATGTGCATCTATTGCCTGGCCCACGGTCACAATACCCAGCCCTGTGACTTCTGTTGCTCAGTCCAGCCCAACATATTCGACAGTTGTTTCACATGATTACAGCTCGGACGACTGGAGAAACTAAACCTGCTGGTCAAATCTAAAGAGTGGGTTGGCGCCCTCAGCGGCTCGCGAGTCCGCTGAACAACTCAAGCAGATGAAGGCTTTCGAGGAGGAGGCGACTGGCTGCTGACCGTCCTCATCCGCTTCAGTCTTCGCACAGCCAAATTTGGATCTACCTTTTCAGGCTTCTTCTAGGAGTTGTGCCAGTCTCTCCTGACCAAGGGAGGGGCCATCGGGTTTGTAGCATCTTCCGCTCCTGTAGAAAGTATTCCAAGGAGTCGAGAGAGGAGAAGTCTCATCGACGTTGTTCTTTGGATCCAGAGAAGTCTCAATCCCCAGGAATCTCCTTTTTCGACTTCAGTCGAAATTAGAGCCTCTGCCACTGGCTTCACGGTACCGTGGGCCAGATGGCTATAACGTAGGATGATGACCCAGTTGAAATTATCATCGACCCGCGTCCACCCATTGTCGCTCGATGAGGCTGGCAATTCCTTGTTCAGGACTCCAGTGCTGCCTGCACGAGGAGGAGACCCAGCCTGCTGGGAACCTCTTCACGGTCCCTGTCCCTGACTTTCTAAGCACCTCATCGGTCCCCCGGGGTCGAGGTCTTTGTCTCTGATGCCTTCAACTGACAGGTCGAGGAGAACGCACAAATGCCATTCAAGGTATTCCAAAAGCGGTGCTGCTATTCATCCTCGTCCTCCTCAGAAGAGGGCGACTTCCAGCATAAGTTGTGTCGACACTGCGAGGATCTCATGTGCTAACAGTTGGTGTTGGCCGGTCTGAAGTCGACCCTGGTATCCACGCCCAGCCATCACATGGCTGTCATCCTCTAGGCCGCGCCAACTCCTCCGGAGCCAGCCTACACGTCCCTCCCGCCCGCGGAGCAGGTGAAAGGCCTCCTGGCTCAGCCAAAACTGGCTTCTCCACCAATTGTGGTGGTGCTGCCGCCTAAACAGCCTCCCTCCAGGGCTCCTGCAGAGGCCGTCCAGTCACCCTCACTCCTGACCATCCACGGTGGGTGGAAGGTGACTGAGGTGGTCGGCCAGTCTATCTGGACTCTGACTTGCATTCTCATCCATTCAGCAAGGATTCACTTGGGGTCTCAATGGAGGAAAGTCCATGTCCTTCAAAACAGAATACCAGTGCATAACCTCTTAGCGCGTATTAGTATTAAAACAATTTAATAGCCTATTGGCTTTACTTACTTTAAACTCCATGTAAAAAAGGGGTCTTCGTTTTCAGGTTGGAATTCCAAATGAACAAACTGTATCACCTCTTCACGGTGGGACCTTTTCAGTATAGTCCCTGCACTAGCTTCTTAGCTGTGAAGTGCCTGTAGTGGTACTCATAAATATAGAGTGCTGCCTGGATTGGCCCAAAATACATTGCCTAATTGGCTCTTTTAATAAGGTACTTCCACCCAGGAACATTCACAGGTGGTGGAAGGGAACATGCTGAAAGGGGTCACACCTCCCCACTCAGCGTGCTCCACTCTGCATTGCTCACAAAAGTAATTCAGATTTCTGCTAGGGGATGCTACTGGGGTGTGGTAATAACGATCAAAAACAGAAAACTAGTGCACAAACCCCCACCCTCCACGTCCTTCATGGGCATTCTCTGTCTTGTCTCCGAATGCACGGGGATCCCTTTGGAGCCTGTTGAGAACCAGGCTCAGTATGCCCTGACAGACATTCTGACAAAAGGGGATTCTCCAACAATGGCCTTCCCAGTGGCCAAAACCATTGTTGGCCCAGCCCTGGAGCTTTGGCAGCACCCTGCCTCCTGCCCTGTGCCATCAGCTCGATAGCCTGTAAGTGCATGCAGTTCCCATCCACCCCTGTCTGGATTCACAGAGCACCCCTTGGCTGAGGGGTTGGTGACCCAATCTGTATTTCAGCACTCTGGCAATTTGGGAGACACTGATAGACCTCCGGACAAAGGGTCCAAAGTGGACCACACTGCCAGAAAGGTCTGTGCTGCCTCTTCGCTTGGTCTTCGCCAGAGCTCAGCTGTCATCATGGCACACTTTTCCCATGCTCTTCTGGGCTCTATAGATGAGGTGCTTCTCATCTCCCCACGGACCTTCAGACTATGATCAAGCAGGTCTGTCACCAGGGTCGGGTGGTTGTTAAGCATCAACTCCAGACAGCTCTGAACTGGGGATTCCTGTGCCTGCTCGGTGGCGGCACTCGCAGTCACCATATGCTGCAGGGCCTGGTTGAGGGTCTCGACCTTCACGGCAGACACCCAGCACAAACTGGCAGATGTTCCTTCCTGGGCACTGACATGTTCAATCCAGGAGTAGATGGTCACCTCCAACGCATCGAGAAGTCCAGTGCCACCTTGGACCCTGTTGCTTCCACCCAGAAGGAATCTCAAGGTTCCAAGAAGCAGAAGCCTTTCTGCCTGCTGCCCTGTGGCCAAGCAGCAGCAGGCTCAATCTTAGCGCCCACAGCCCAAGTCAGGGGCTTCGTGACCAGAAGCCTAGAGGGAAAGGTCCCAGGTCCCTGGCCAGATCCTCCTCCCCTCTAAGTTTGCATAATGACTGGATGGGGTTTCAACCCCATGCCCGCTATGCCCACGCTGGGTCTTCCTGTGGGTCCGCCCGCCACTTCCTTTCCGCCTGGTCCGCTATCACAACGGACAGCTGGTCTTGGAAGTGGTCAGCCAGGGCTGCCTCTGGAATTCGAGCAGTACCCACCAAGCCGAGCCCACGCCCCATGGGAGAAGAAGGTATCCGTGACACACTCAGTCAACTCTCCAAGATGACATCACCCGACTTCTCCGCAAGGAGGTAGTAGTCAGAGTTGCGGATCCCTGACAACCCAGGGTTCATTTCCAGGTATTTCCTGGTCCCAATGGATGAGGGGCTGGCGCCCATTCTAGTTCTGCACGACCTGAACCAGTTTCTCAGGTATCACACCTTCAGGAGGGTTACTCTGTCTCAGATCATACCATATCTCGAACAGAACATGTGGTTTTGCTCCCTGGATCTGCAGGACACGCTCTTCCATGTCCTGATCCGTCCATCACACGCAAGGTTTCTCCACTTCAGGGCAGAGGAACCCTATACGAGTTCTAAGCCATGCCATTCAGCCTGTCATCAGCCCCCAAGGTCTTCACCAAATGCATTGCAGTTGTGGCGGCCATCTTCAGCATTGAGGGGTCAGGTGTACCCTACCTGGACAATTGGCTTATAGCGTTCCCTCCAGACCTGCATCGACCTTGGCCTCCTAGTCAGCAAGGCAGAGTTGGAACTCCTGCCTTCGCAGGTGATTTGCTTCATTGGGGCAGAGGCTCGACTTTTGCCAAGTTAGAGCCAGGCTCCTGACGAACAGGGCGGAGGTTCTTTCCTCCTTTGCCCTATCATTTCTGGTTGGGCATTTGAGCCCTGTCTGGGATTTCTTGTGACTTCTGGGCTACATGGCGGCCTGCACCTCCGCGGGTCTAATGGGCCCAGTGGCATATGTGCCCCTTTCAGTGGGAGATGGCCAGCCAGTGGACTCAGTGACTAGGCCATTTCGACCAGCTGGTCACTGTAACGCACATCTTCTGGGACGCCTCCAATAGTAGACCATCCCGAGCATCTGCAGGAAGGATCCCATTTGTCCGTCCTGACCCACAGACGCTTTGACGACCAGCTTCTCTCACAGGCTAGGTGCCCATGGGGACCACAGAGTCCACATGCTCTGGACCCCAAGGAATCCCGATGCCACATCAACGTGCTGGAGCCGAGTAGTTCTGCTGGCGCTGACTGCATTTACCCATTCCTTTGGGGTCCAGTGGTTCAGGTCCAGACGGACAACAACACGTACCATGTACTGTCACAACAAACAGGATAGCACACACTCCCAGCCTCTGTGCAGGGAAGCTCTCTGCATCTGGACCCTGTGAGCCGACTGGAGGCGGATCTCCTAGCCATTCATGTAGCAGGAGCCTCAAATCAGCTGGCAGCTGCCCTCAGCCGTGTGGACAAGGCATCCCACGAGTGGTCTCTCCATTCAGAGGTGGTACACAGCCTGCCTCCAATGGGGCACCCTCAGGTGGACCTGTTCACCTCCAGGGAGAACACAATGCTGAGGCTGTTTTGTGCCCACCCCTCAGCAGGGCTCGCTGCATGGGGATGCCTTCTTGAGGCTGTGGACCCCAGGCCTCTTATGCCTTCCATCCACTTCCCTTGATCCACAAGGTGCTTCTCAGGTCAGGGAGGACAAGGCACAGGTGATCCTATGGCTCCGGTTGCCCGCAATTTTGGTACCCCGATCTCTTCAGCCTCAGCATCAGGCTCCGAGGCATCTTCCAACAGCCCAGACCTGCTGTGTCAGTCAGGGAAGGTCCTCCACCTGGACCTTCAATCCCTGCACCTAACAGCCTGGTTCTTGAGCAGCTAGAGTTCCAGGCTTTGGGTCTCTCCAAGATATCCCCACTGTAGTTCAGGCATCTAGGAAGGAATCAACCAGGAATTGCTATGCCTTCAAGTGGAAGAGATTCTCCATTTGGTGTCAGGAAAGGGCCTGGACCCTTTGTCCTGTCCGGTGGTTAGCATTCTTGACTACCTTTGTCTCTCTCCAAAGGGAGTCTTCAGTCTATGACCCTTAAGGTGCACCTGGCAGCCATCTCTGCTTACCGGACACGGGCTGATCAGGAGAAGGTGGTCCAGCGTTTCTTCAAAGGCCCGCACCATATTTCCCTGCGCGTGACTCACCACCACCCACCACCACCACCACCGTGGGATCTACTGCTGGTAGTGGCAAAACTCATGGGCAAGCTATTCGAACCAGTGCACAGGAGTGATATGTCACACCTGTCGTGGAAGACCGCCTTCCTGGTGGCTATCACGTCAGCCAGAAGGATTGGGAGCCCAGTTGCTGTCTGTTGAGTCTCCTCTCTGGTCTTCTACAGGGACAAGGTTGTCCTGCTCCCAACCCAAAGTTCCTTCCAAAGGTTGTGTCGGAGTTTCACATGAACCAGGTGATGACTCTGCCGTGTATTACCCCAGTCACACCTCAGAGGCCGAATACAGGCTCCATACTTTGGACCTGAGACGAGTGCTCTTATTATAAGGAGGGCATGGCTGGAGTTTGAGAGAGATTCGCCAGCTGTTTGTCACCCACGCTGAAGCCGCACCTGGCAGACCTGCAGCCAGACATACAGTTGGCAGATGGATTACATCATGCATCGATCTCTGCTGTTGGTTGGCGGGTAGGTAGCCTCCTGTAGGGCTAAGGGCTCATTCCATCCACCATACTGCTGCGCCGGTGGCTGCTTCTAGGGACGCCCCTATCCAGGAAATCTGCAAGGCTGCTACCTGGAAGTCAGCAAACACCTTCATTTCCCATTACCATATTGACCTAGAGTCACACTGGGATGCTGGTTTTGGGGCCTCAGGTCTCCGGTCTCTGTTCCCTAAGTAGGGGTGTGTGCCTTGCCCCCCTTCTTCTGGAGAACTGCTAAAGTCTGCCGAGTATGGATAAGAACAGCATATCCACATCCCTAGAAACACAGGTTCTAGAGATGTGGATATGATGTTCTTATCCACACTTGTTGGCATGTCTCTTTAAATCTTGCTGGAAGGTCTAAAACCTGGCTTCTCCCACCCTCCCGGTGGTATATGCCTCAGCTCCCCCCCATGATGCCAGATCTTTCTTTCCGCTTGGAAGATTCATTTTCCAATACTAAGGCTAGTTTACTGAAATTAAAACTGCTCAAGTTTCTCCACGAAAATGCGTGATCGTGGACTGTGATGGAAGACAAGTACTTGACCTGGTTCTGCCTGTGTCCGGCGGGCAGAAAATGTCCCGCATTGACCCACATTCTACGTGGCATCTACTGGCTGGGTCATGCGCATGACCCTCAGGCCTGCAATCTTTCTCGCCTTCCATCCGCAAGTTTTGGATGATCACCTTGCACATTTACAGCTTGGACGACTGGAGAAAGGGCACCCACCAGTCAAATCTAAAGATGCCAATCATGTATGGGTTCCACTGCTGCGGCATCCGCGACCGACTGGAGCAGATGAAAGCCTCTGAGGAGGAGGTGGCTCGGGCCGCCGAGCAATCCCATCTTCTTTATCGGTTTTTGTTCCACTCAAGCTGGGCACTTCCTTCTCCAGATCCTTCAAAGAGATGTGCTAGTCTCTCCCTATGAAAGGAGGGCCCATCCTGTTTGCACACCTTCTGGTTCCATAAAAGGACAGAGGTCCAAGAAAGAGTCAGAGTCTTCACAGTGTCAATGCTCTTGGTACAGGAGAGATCTTGGTCCCAGGAGTCTCCTATTTCGACTTGGGTTGAAATTGCGCCTTGGCCCTGCTTCACAGTACCCCCATCAGGCCAGCTGGCTCAGACTCGGAATGATGACCAGGTCGAAATTATAATCAACCCTTCTCGTTGATGAGGCAGACAATCTTTATTTAGGACTCGTCCTACCAACCACTTGGGAGACTCAGCTTGCTTGGTGCTCCACTTGTGGTCACGGGTCCCTGATCTGAGGAGCCGCAGTTCTCCTTGGCTCCTTCTGAGAAGCCCCGTGGTCTTCTTCTAGATATCAGACCCCCCAAGCAACAGGCGAGGAAGTTTCACAAGCAGAACTCTAAGAAGAGGAACGCGCCATTCGTCCTCTCAGGTGATGAGAGGTTTCAATGCAGTTGTGTCATCGCTACAAGGACCTCATGTGGCAACAGCTCATGCTGACCGGTTCAAAGTTGACCCCGGCTTCTACTGTGGCCATCACTTAGTTGTCTCCTCTAGGCCGATTCCTCTGGAGCTGGTTGACACCGCCCTCTGCTGGCAAAGACTCTTCTGGCTCGGCGAAGCTAGCCTCTCCACCTATTTTGATGGAGCCGTCACATAAGCAGCCTTCCTCAGGGGCTCCTGCCAGGAGTCTCGACCCGACCAGGGTCTCCCGTAGGCTGTCAATCACCCTTAGTCCCGACCATTTACGGTAGATCGAGAGTGACTCTAGTGGTCGGCCGCTTTATCCGAACTCAGGGTCTGAGGATTTGGACCTGCATTTGCGCCCATGTGACAACGATTCCATGAGTCTGTCGACGGAGGAGGGTCCCATGTCCATCATGGGTATCCTCCGTCTCAGTTTGAATCAGCGGGGATGCCTTTGGAGCCTGTCAAAAATGGGCAGAATACCTCTTGACTGATATCCTTCGGAAGGGGATTCTTGGTCTGAGGCTTTGCCAGTGGCCGAGGCCATAGTTGGTCCAGCCTTAGAACTTTGGCAGCATCCAGCCTCCTGCCCGCACCTTACACCGTATGGCCCACAAGTATGTGGTTCCCATCGGCTCCCCAGGGTTTACACAACATCTCTCCGGCTGAGGATTGGTGACTGAGTCTGTGTTCTGGTGCTCGGGCAACTCAGGACATACTGATAGACCTCTGGACAAAGAGTCCAAAAGTTCGACCATGCAGCCAGAAAGGTCTATGCAGCTTCATCGCCGGCCTCCAGCAGTGAGCTCTGCTGTCATTATGGCACACTTCTCCCACACTCTTTGGGCTCTCTGGACGAGGTGCTTCCTCATCTACCCGCGGACCTTCAGACCACGGTCAAGCAGGTCTGTGATTAGGGCCGGCCACTGGTAAACAGCAAATCCAGAAGGCCCTGGACATTGGGGATTCTTTTCACCCGCTCAGTGGCAGCTACGGTCACAGGGCCTGGCTGAGAGTCTCGACCTTTTGGCAGACACCCAGCACAAACTGGCTGATGTTCCCTTCTTGTGTACCGACTTGTTCAGTCCAGGAGTCGATGGTCACCTCCAGCATATCAAGAAGTCCAGTACCAACTTGGACTCCATTACCTCTGCCTAGAAAGAACCCCAGGGTTCTAAGAAATCTGCAGAAGAAGCCCTTTTCGCCTTCTGCCCCTGTGGCCAAGCAGCCCCAGTACCAAACTAGGTAGCAGGCTCAACCTTGGCACCCTTGGCCTCAAGTTCGCTCGCAAACCGTAAGCCCAGAAGGAGACGCTCCAGTGGCCCCGCTACTAGCTCTTCATCCTCCAAGCCTGCAAAGTGACAGGATGGGGCAGCCACCTCCATGCCTGTCATGACCACTCTGAGTCCTCCCATGGGGGCTGGCTCTGCCACTTCCTTTCTGCCTGAGCCGCTGTCACAACGGAAAGGTGGGTCTTGGAGGTGGTTGGCCAGGGTCTGCCTCTGGAATTGAGCAGTACCTGCCATGCCAAGCCAAGCCCCTTGGGAGGAAAAGATATCTGCCTATACTTGGTCAGCTGTGAGAGCGATATTGCCCAACTCCTCCGCAAGGAGGTAGTGGTCAGAGTCTCAGACCCTCCTGTCAACCCAGGGTTCATTTCCATATACTTCCTGCTCCCAAAATGGACGGGGAGGCTGGCACCCCATTCTAGATCTGCACCTTCTGGATGGTAACTCTGTCCTGGATCATACCATCCCTCTAGCAGAACATGTGGTTCTGCTGACTGGATCTACAGGACACGCTCTTCCATGTCCCGACCGTCCACCCCACTGGAGGTTCCTCCACTTCAGGGCAGAGGGAACCTCTACCAGTTCCAAGCCATGCTGTTCGCCTGTCATCAGCCCCAGGGTCTTCACCAAATGCATAACAGTGATGGTGGCCCATCTTAGGCATCGAGAGGTCAGAGTGTACCCCTGTCTTGATGATTGGCTAATAGCAGGTCCCTCCAGACTGGAGCTGGAGAGGTCCAGGGACCCGGGCCCTCCACACCCTGCTTTAGCCTTGGCCTTCTGGTCAACGAGGCCAAGTCGAACTCATGCCCTTGCAGGTGATTTGCTTCATCAGGGCAGAGCTTGACTCTTGCCGAGCCAGAGCCCAGCTCCTGGCGGATAGGGCGGATGTTCTCTCCTCCTTTGCCCAGTCATTTCTGGTTGGGCACTGCGCCTGCCCAGGACTTCCTGCAGCTTCTGGGTTACATGGCGGCATGCAGCACAATGGTCTGATGGGCCCTGTGGCATATGCGCCCCTTCAATGGGAGCTGGCCAGCCAGTGGCCCCAGCAACACAGTCATTTCAACCAGCTGGTCACTGTGACCCAGAAGATGTCGGACGACCTCCAGTGGTGGACTGTCTGGTAACATCTGCAGGGAGGGATCCTGTTTGTCCGCCCTGAGCCGACAGTCCTCCTCACGACCAGCACCTCTCTCGTGGGCTGGGGTGCCCACAAGAATCACTGAGTCCACGGGCTCTGGACCCCTGAGGAATCCCGATGCCACATCAACTGGCTGGAGCTCCGAGCAGTCTGGCTGGCGCTGGCTGCATTCACTCCATTCCTTCAGGGTCAAGTGGTCCAAGTCCAGACAGACAATACCATGACCATGTACTACTTCAACAAACAGGGCGGCACACGCTCCCAGACCCTCTGCAGGGAAACGCCTGCATCTGGACCCTTGTGACCCAACTGGAGGCAGATCTCCTGACCATTCATGTGGCAGGAGTCTCAGATCAGTTGGTGGATGCCTCAGCTATGTGAGCAAGACGTCCCACGAGTGGTCTTTTCATCCTGAGGTAGCTCACAGCCTGTTCTCCCAGTGGGGCACCCTCAGGTGGACCTGTTCACCTCCAGGAGAACACAAAGCTGAGGCTGTTTCATGCCTGTCCCCTCAGCAGGGCTTGCTGCCAGGGATGCCTTCACAAGGCAGTGGACCCCAGGCCTCTTCTGTGCCTTCCCTCCACTTCCCTTGATCCACAAGGTGCTCCTCAAGGTCAGGAGGGACAAGGCAATGGTAGCCCCAGACTGGCCTCGCCAGTTCTGGTATCCAGATCTCCTCAGCCTCAGCAACAGGCTTCCGAGGTGTTTTCCAGCATGCCCGACCTGCGCTCTGTCAATCAGGTGAAGGTATTCCATTTGGACCTTCAATCCCTGCACCTGACAGCCTGGTTCCTGAGCGGCTAGAGTTCCATTCTTTGGTCTCTCCGAAGATGTACTCAATGTGGTTGGCGCTTCTAGGAATGAGTCAACCAGGAGGTGCTATGCCTTCAAATGGAAGAGATTCTCCATTTGGTGTCAGGGCAAGGGCCTGGACCTTTCGTCCTGCCCAGAGGCTAGCATCTCGGCTACCTTTGGTCCCTCCAAAGGAGGTCTTTGGTCTCAGACCCTTAAGGTGCACCTGGCAGCCATCTCTGCTTAAGGGACGATAGGTCAGTCAGCAGGCGGTGGCACAGGAAGAAAGGTGGCCTGGTGTTTCTTTGAAGGTCTCGACCACATTTCTCACGGGTGCGTGAACCACTACTTCCGTGGGATTTACTGCTGGTTTGGCAAAGCTCATGGGCAAGTATTCGAACCGATGCACAGGTGTGAGATGTCACACCTGTTGTGGAAAACCACCTTCTGGTGGCTATCACATCAGCCAGAAGGACTGGGGAGCTACAGGCACTTCTGTTGAGTCTCCCTATCTTGTCTTCCACAGGGACAAGGTTGTCCTGCTCCCCCACCTGAAATTCCTTCGGAAGGTGGTGTTGGGAATTTCACCCTGAACCAGGTGTTGACTCTGCCAGTGTACTATCCCGGATTTATTCCTCGGAGGCCAGTACAGGCTCCATACTTTGGACCTGGGAGCTCTCTTATTATAAGGAGTGAGCGGCTGAAGTTCAGGGAGAGGTTTGCCAGCTGTTTGTCACCTATGCTGAAGCTGCACCTGGCAGACCTGCAGCAGAGTGGGCGATTGGCAGATGGATAACATCCTGCATTGATCTCTGCTACCGGTTGGTGGGCAAGGAGCCTCCCTTAGGATAAGAGCTCATTCTACTCACCATATGCTGCGTTGGTAGCTGCTTCTAGGGACGTCCCTATCCAGGATATCTGCAGGGCTGCTACCTGGAAATCGCAAACAGCTTCATTACCCATTACCACATCGACCTAGAGTCATGCCGGGATGCTGGTTTTGGGCTCCAGTTCCCCAGTCTCTGTTCCCTAAGTGAGGGTGTGCACTTGCCTCCCTCCTCCTGGAGAACTGCTAGAGTCTGCCAATAAGTGGGGCTAAGAGCAACATATCCACATCTCTAGAAACACAGGTTACTCACCTGTAACAGTAGTTCTAGGATGGTATATATGTTCATCCACACTGACCCACCTGATCTTCCTGCCTTCGCACAACCACTGCTGAGGGTTATGCATCCCGGTGGGTGGGAGGCACCATCTTTTAGACCTTCCGACAAGATTCTTAAAAGGAAAGGACATGCCTGAAAGTGTGTATGAACAACATATACCACTCCTAGACCTACTTTTACAGGTGAGTAACCTGTGATCTTACTTGAGAGGGTTCCTGCAGTAGGTCTTCCATGTATAGGTCTCACGCTTCCTGGCATTAGGTCCATGCAGCAAACTTGAATAGATAGCAGTCATCAATGGGGACCAATGTCAGGCGTCGTGATGTCAGCCTGACTATATAAAGGGTGGTCCCGCGCCTGCTCTCCAGTTTTTTTTCCGCTGTCACTTCAGTAACGCTTTGGCTTGTGTTTGACCAGCAATCCAACGTCCGCATTGTATTTAATTAAGTTTTATTTGCCTCTTACTAATATTTCTCTCAAAGTTTTTCTTCAAATTGATGTCTTCTTGACAGAAGAAAAAGTGCTCTAAGTGCGGCGCTCAAATCCCGCACAGGGACGACCATTCCGCTGCCTCCTTTGCCTGGGTTCTAAACACGGCGATGGGGTGTTCCATCTCGCAGACCTTCAACCAGGCAACCTGAACCAGGGCGCAAATGGTCCTCGAGGCCTATTTTCTGACCCGACGCCATGCCTATAGAAAAGGAGCTCCAAAAACTGAGGGAAAGATTGTCGTTGCCAGCCCCAAAAAAAGAAGAAAAGTAAAGAGAAGCACCGGGACCGGAGTCCGCCACCACACAAGAGGCCTGCAACTGTGAGTACTTCTTGGGCACCCCCTCCGCCTCCTTGGCCGGGCCCTTCTCCCCTACTGCCAAGGTGGAGCGGCAGCCAGGGGTAGCCTCCTTGGAGGTTGTAATTTCTTGCCTTGTCCTGCCGGTAAGACACCCTCACCTCCAGTGAAGGGCGCGTGGCCTCAGTCAGTCTAGTGGCGGCCTTCCAGCCATCTCTAGCTCGGCCAGATCTGTTGTATCGGACGCCGGCTCCTCCGACGTCCATCCGGATCCATCCACTCTCCCATCGGGCTCCAGTTTGGCCCCGATGCGGACAGAGTGAGGGACAAGTCGACCCATCGTCCCTAGGGTTCTTCCACCCCAGGGCTCACCATCTGATCCTTTGCTTTTGCATTAGCCAGATCACACTGACCTGCTGTCGGGGCCCCTCAAGCTCTCCCCCGCCAGGCCTTCTACTGTCTCTGGAGGGCTGCAGGAGACAGACACTCTTTGCAGGATGTCTGTTCTTATACAAGACGGGTCAGAAAAAGCAGCCTTCGCCGCCAAAGAAGGTGGAACAAATCCCAGGTTAAGTGCCAAACAAAGAAAAGCGCCTCTGGTCTGGAGCTCAAACCCTACAGGCCAGATTTCCCAAACAGGTCTGTGGGGCTTAAAGCTTCCTCCTTGGCATCCTGACTCTTTCCACTCCTCCAGTAATACAGGAGGAACTGGTCGAGGGTTTTAAATAGCCGGTATCGCATCACAGTTTTGATGCGAGACTGTCTGGCTGTGCTAGTCAAGTTTAGCTTGAATCGCAAAAAGTGCAAATCATTTGTCTGCCTTTTTTTCCCCCCACTGTTTCAGTGTCGGTCCCAGCCGTGTGTCAACCAGAACTGGAAATACAAGGAAGCAGTCGGCAGCGGCGGCAAGGCATATGTGGTATGAATGTGGTAGTTGGAGGCATGCGAGTGAGTAGGTGGGCAGGCTAGCGAAAGGGCAGGGCTGGCAAACGGACCACCAGCGCATCAGCATCAGCCACTAGACCACCAGGTATGTAAAAAAATGTAAGCTTGCTGTCAACCTGGGCTGTTAACATATTCTTCATGCCCCTGTGAGATGAGCCCATTGCAAGAGCTATCAATTAAAGGATGTAGCAGAGGACCCTTCTTTCCTTTTTTTTTTTTTTTTTTTTTAATGCTGTTCTGTTTCTTCAGGCAGATATTCAACCCTGTCAGCGCACAATCACTCTGTGGGACACTTTCAGTTATGTCGGGCATTCCTCTCAGCAGTCCCTGATTATGGGGTGTCCTCATTTTACTTCTTAATAATAATCTCCTCATGGAAAAGATGCCGCCACAACTGCTGCTAATTCAGAATGTAAAGCAATAATTCATAATATCCCAACTCATCCAAGGAAAAACACAGTGATTCCGAGCACTATCTTGTGTCTGCATGTCCCTCATTTCAGTGCCTTTGTCCCTCTGTGATGGTCACTGTCCCTCATTTTGAATGTTCATGTCCCTTATTTCAGTGCCAAAGATTGAGATGTATGGTGGGGTGAGGGTTGTGGCAGGTGACTCATACTTTAGATTTTGGTAAAGGGACATCTGGGTTGGGAGGCAGAGATTTGTTTTGCAAGTACCCTAGTCTGGTAAAGGGACAGATGGATGTGGATGGTGGTTAGGCACTGGAGGGTTTTAGTAGTTCTGGCAAAGGGGACAAGGGTGGGTTACTGAAGTAAGTGTATGTGTGTGTTAGTGTTGGGGTTCTGAAACAGATGAAGCAAAGGCAGGTTGATTTTAATTACAGATTTTATTTAGATTACAGTATTTATATATTACACACATTTCGCATTTAAAATTTTGCTAATCAAATTGAGCTACATGTTGTTCATTTTCACAATTGATTAGCAGTTTGTGCTAATCAATTTTCAGAGCTTACTTAAAACCCTGGATCGGAGGGGGTTCGGACCTCCACCTGGACAGTTGGAGGTTCATCACCGCGAGAAGCTTGGGTGCTTCAGCTCATTCAGCAAGGTCACTGAAGAATTCAGTGAGATTCCAGACCCTCAACCGCTGGGACGGTCCTTCTATCCTTGGGATCAGGTCCCCATTGTCTCTCAGGAGAATCAGGCACTTCTTTTGAAAAGGGCCATAGAACCCGTCCCAACAAACCAAACAGGAAGGGGATTCTACTCCCGCTTCTTCCTGGTACTGAAGAAAACCTGACGACCTGAGACCAATCCTAGACCTCAGCACACTAAACATCTTTGTCAGTACAAGAAGTTTCATATGTTGACCCTTCAGGGCTCCTTTCCCTGCTCCACCCAAAAGGACATGCAGGATGCTTACCTGCATATTCCTATCCTCCTGGCCCACTGCCGCTTTCTCCGTTTTGTCTTTATGGAGAAGCATTTCCAATTCAGAGCACTCCCTTTGTCCTCTCTCGGCCTCAGTGTTCACCAAATGCCTGGCGGTGGTGGCGGTTTTACGCCCGTCAGGGATTTATGTCTTCCCGTACCTGGGCGACTGTGCCTCGCAGCACCTCTTTCCTACCAGCCTGAAAGAGTCTCTCTCTTCACTCTGAACTTGTTTGCTCTTCTGGGTATAACGGTCAATTGTTCCAAGTCCCAGCTAGTACCATCCCAGAAACTCCAGTTTATTGGAGCTGTACTAGACACAGTTCAGGGCAAGGCTTTTCTGCCGCTTGGATCCAGCTGAGACCTTAGCTTCTCAGGCCACTCTAGTGGCCTCAGGCCCGATTGGATCCCAGCACACTCTGTGCTCCATCTCCTGTGACTGAAGGCAGCCACCATTTCAACAGTTCCCACGGCCTGGCATCACATGAGGGTCACCCAATGGTCTCTTGAGTCCAATGGGACCAGAGGAGACAGATGACATGAACCAAAAGGTCATGATCTCCAACAGTCTTCAGAGAGATCTTCGCTGGTGGCAGGATATCTCAAACCTGTCGACAAATTTCTTTCCATCCTTCAGTCCCATCCCAGATTCTCAACACGGCGCCTCAGACCTGGGCTGGGAGCCCATCTGGGGACTCACAAGACACAAGGGTCTCGGTCCGACTAGGGGCTGATGCTCCACATCATTGTTCTGGAGACCAGGGCAGGTCTTTCACGCTCCAGGCATTCCAGTCGCTTCTGGTTCCGGGATCTCTTCTAGTCCAGATGGACAACATGTCCACTGTCTGGTATCTAAACAAACAGGGAGGAACCTGCTCATATCCTCTTTGCAGAGAAGCAATGAGGGTGTGGTACTGGCGATTCAGCACAGCCTTTACTTGACAGCAGTCCACGTCCCAGGTAATCAGCCGTCCTGGCGGACAGCCTCAGTCGATCAGTGACCAGGGGCCTGAGTGCAAGTTAAAGTCAGAGGTGGTCGAAGATCTCTTTTCTTCTTCTAGAATGGCCAGAGATAGCTCTGTTAGCCTCCCATACATTGCAAAACTACCCGCCTTCTGCTCACTGCTCCGGCATGGTGCTTTTGGCAGATGTGCTGTCTTTCATGGACAGGGAGGTTTCTGTACATCTTTCCTTCCTTTTCTCTCATTCAGAAGGTCTTGGTGAAACTACAACAGGAGGGAGCCCATGCCATCCTCATTGCCTCACTGTGTGCACGCCAAATTTGGTATCTTCTGCTGCATCATTTGGCACTGGAACCTCCGTTCTTTTGCCCATTCCCACAACCTTGGACTCAGGAGCAGGGCTCCCTGGTGCATCCGAGCCTTCAGTCTCTCCACCTTCATCGTGGCACCTGTGGACATAAAGCCATTTCTCGTTATGGGGTATCTTTGCAGGTTGCACATGTTCTAGTGGAGGCTAGAAAACCTCCACCAAGTCTACTTGGGCGATGAAGTGGAAGAGATTCACGATATGGGCCCAAGCAAGGCGCTGGGATCCATTTTCATGCTTGGCTTCCCAGGTTCTAGAGTACCTCGCACATCTGTTTGAGGCGGCCTACTACTCCTCCATTAAGGTCCTTCTTTCTGCGGTGTTGGCCTACCACCTCCCGTTGAGGGCAAAACCTTGGCTCAGCTGGAGGTTGCCAAAACCTTCCTGAAAGACATCCTTCATTTGAAACCTCCGATCTGGAATCCTCGTTGCCCGGACCTGAATTTCATGCTTGTGAAACTTACCGCACTCTGCTTGAACCAGCTTCTTCCTGCAACTTACACTTCCTCTCCTGGAAGACCTTATTTTTAGTCACAGTTACTTTGGCTAGAAGGGTTTCTGAATTGCAGGCTTTGTCTTTAAAGAACCTTATTTGATTTTCATAGGACCAAGTAGTCCTTCGGACTAATCCTTCTTTTTACCCAAAGTGGTTTCGGAAACCTCTTTGAACCAAAGTGTGGAATTACCAGTGTTTTATCCACAACATTCCAGCAGGGGAACACCTTCTGCACCCTTGATGTGCACGGTTCTGAGGTACTACCACGAACAGGACTAAAGAGGTTCGGAAGTGCTACAGCCAACTGTTCAGCCTTCGCTCCACAGTGCCAGGGCAAGGCTATATCCAAGCAAACCATCTCTCGATGGCTAGTTAACTGCATCCATTTTTCGTGACTACTAAATATGGAAAGTCCTTCCGGGGCAGTAAAAGGCCATTCCACCCATAGCGTGGCGACTTACTGCCTTTTTCAGGAATGTGTCCACGGTAGAGATCTGTGCAGCGGCGACATGGTGCGTCTGTTCACGCGTTCACTAAGCATTACAGTCTGGACATTGCCTCTCGGCGCAGATCTGGCTTTGGTCTTGCAGTCTTGCAAGGCCTCCTGTCGTGATTTCTCATGGCGACTTCTTCCTCCTGGATGTACCTATATTTTGTTTTCTCTGGGACTGCTTGGTATTCAGTCCTATATGTGAAGACCTATTGCAGGAACCCTCTCGCAGTAAGATATTGCAGTTATGTAAGAACTTACCGTAACAGTAGATCTTCGAGAGAGGTTCCTGCAGTAGTCTAGTTTCCTCCTTCCCCAGTTTTTGGATGTTTTATCCTTATTTTCCATCCTTTCTAGCCCTTCGGGACTAGAGGGAAGCAGGGTCTGAGAGAGCAGGCGCGGACCACCCCTTTATAGTCGGGCTGATGTCACGATGCCTGAAGTCTGGGGCGGTCCCGCTGATGATTGCTATCTACAGTTTGCTGCGGACCTGACGCCACTGGCGCAGTCCTATATGTGAAAACCTACTGCAGGAACCTTTCTAAGATCTACTGTTACGGTAAGTTCTGCTAACTACAATTTTCTGTTCGCATTTTTCTAGTCCCCAAATCCACAGAGGATTTGCAGCCCATTCTGGACCTGGAGCAATCTGAACTTCGATTTCCAGTACAAGAAGTTCCAATGGTCACCTTACAAGTCCTGCCGCCTCTCCTACACAAGGGAGACTGGGTATGCTCCCTAGACATGCAGGTTGCATTCCTGCACATAAGATTTGTGTCTCCACAGGTAATTCCTCAGGTTCCTGTGTCAGGACGGCGCTACTAGTTTAGGGCCTTGCCCTTTGGTTTATTTTCTGCACCATGGCTCTTTACCAAATGCTTGACAATGGTGGTAGCAGCCCTCGGGAGGGATGGGCTGTATGTTTTCCTTACTTGGAGCGATTGGTTGCTCAAAGCTCGTTTGGGGCAACTGCTCTGCACCCTACTTGCATGAGATAGCTGTTCCACGCATTAGGGATCAGCAGTCAGCCTGCCCAAGTCAGTCTTACCCCTGTCAGCGCCTTCAGTACATAGGAGCCATACAGGACACTGCCCAGGGTGCGGCTTTCTTGCCTCAAGACAGGACGGAATGCCTGCGATGGAACAGGCCAGGCTGCTTTACAGCAACTGCTATGTCACAGTCAGGACATTCCTGTGCCTTTGGGCTTGATGGCTGCAGCCATTGTCATGGTGTCACTGGCGCAGGCTGCAGCTGCGGATCCTCGAATGGACTCTACGAGTCCAGTGGGATCAGTGCTTCCACAATCTCAAACAGAAGATTCTAGTGACTTCACCAGTAAAGAAAGAGTGCCAGTGTTAGAGGAACCCAGCAATTTACTCATAGGGGTTCCTTTCCTGATTTCCTCCCTCAGCAGATCCTCACCATGGATGCATTTGGGATGGGTTTGGGAGCATACCTGGGTCCTCAGAAGATCCCAAGGTACTTGGAGGTGTCCTGTATATTTTGAGAGGCATTCTTCATCTGAAACCTCCCATCCGTAATCCAGTCCCGCTTTGGACTTAAATTTCGTGTTAGAAAAACTTAGTTTGGCTCATTTTGAGCCGGGTTGCAACATGCAGGCTACGCTTTCTGTCGTGGAAAGTGTTATTTTAGTTGGCATTACTTCTGATCTGAGGATTTCTGTGCTTCAGGCTCTGATGTGTGAGTCTCCTTCTTTGGTTTTCCACAAAAACAAGGGTGATTTGCATTCCAACCATAAATATTTACGAAAGGTAGTGTCCGAGTTTACTGAATCAAGCCATCCACCTGCCTGTGTATTACCCAGAGCATGCCAGTCTAGGGAAGCTTTGCTGCATACTTGAGATGTATTTAGAATACTCGGATATATGTTCGCCACAAGGGACTACAGGAAGTGTTTGCAACTTTTGTTTCTTTCACCCCTGGGAAAGGACTTGCCAGTTTCTAAACAGTGTGTGTCCAAATGGTTGGCCAGCTGTATTATTTTGTGTTATGGGAAGTGCGGTAAGGAAGTTCCTGGGGTTGTCTGTGGCCACTCTGCCAGAGACATGGCCACCTTCTGTTTCTTGTTTCAGGAATGTGTCAGCTGCTGAAATCTGTGCTGCTGCTACTTAGAGTACTTTCCACACTTTCACTAAACACTACAGTCTGGATATTGCCTCTAGGAGATGGGCAGGCTTCGGCCTGGCTGTGCTTCAAGGCCTCTTGTTTTAGGCCTATAGCCTCCAACCACCCAGACTGTCTCTCTGCCAGTACTGCTTGGGAGTTGTTCCATAGGTGTAGCCTGATGCAAGAGATACCACGATGAAGATAGTAGAGTTACAGTCGTAAGAACATACTGTAACAATAGATCTTAAAAGGATCTCTTGCATTAAATACATGCAAGTCCAACCCTTCATCCCACCTTAGCCTCAGGGCTTCTCTCTCTCTCTTCCTGTTCTCTCTCTCTCTCTCTCCAAAATGTTCACCTTCTGTTTTACCTTGCTTAGTGGTGGGAACCTCTGGCCCGCCCTTGGTTCCCTGGAGGAGGTCCTCTGCATATGGTCTTCGGCAAGGAACTGAGGAGGGCACAAGGGCTGCCCACGCTTATATAGGGAGGACGTTAGCATCTGACATTGTCATGGGTGGCCCAACTAGACTGCTAGCTAAAAGGTTTCCATGTGATCATAGTGCCTGATGTCTATATTTCCATCGCATGGCCTAATGCAAGAGATCCTCTGGAAGATCTACTGTTATGATAAGTTCTTACAAAACTCTGCTTTGCTGTCCTTGATATTTGATGCAGCATGCTTACGGTTTGGGTGAAATTGGTTGGGGATAGGCGACAAAGGGTGGTGGTAAATGGAGAATCTTACTTGAGAGTGCTCTTGCAGTAGGGTAATCACCTTGAGGACTGCGCCCCTGGAGTCAGGACCACCTGGAAACTTTAGCTAGCAGTGTCTGACGAGGGGACTGCCCACCCGGCATCACATGACCCGGCGTCCAGCATGATGCTATATAATGGGTGATCCCATGCCCGCCTTCCAGTTCTTTCCGCTATCATCCTGAGCATGTTGGACCTCATGGAGATGTTGCTGCAGTTCGACCGCTGTCTTCGGATGAGTATCTTTTTTTCCTTTACTGTGTTTTATTTTTTATTTTTGCATGTCTTGGCGGCTTCCAGCCAGTCACATAAAACTAAGTGCGGTTCATGCGACTCGCAGCTACAGAACAAAGACTTCACTCCTCTGCCTCCAGTCCGGAGCACAAGGTCGTGAGGATTGTGATGCCTGTTCCAGCTTCAACCAGGCCACATGGAAGCATCGCCAGCAGGCCCTGAGGCTCATCTGCTAAAGCAAAAACATGGCCACAATGGAAAAGAGCTCCAGAAACTCAGAAGCTTCCTCCTCTTCCACTGACTCCCATAACCATAAGCAAAAAGAGGGACAAAGAGGAGCAGCAGGACAAGTTCCCCCCCCCGAGCGGCCGTCTTCTTCTGGGAAGTTGACTGCTGTCTCCAAGCCTGCCCTGCCTACCCAGGAGCAGTCCTGGGATTCCCTGCCGCCACTGGTTACAGTAGCCGTGGCGCCTCGGCAACATCTGAGGCCTCAGGCGCTTTTAGGCACCTTGGGTCTAAACTGTCTGGTGGGTCGATGTTGCTTGTAGGTCCCTCTGACAACGCCTGGCCCGAGCTGTGAAGTCGGGCTCTGGGGTCTGTGGTGCCCAACCGCCACAGTCGATAAGCCAGTTGTCGGTCCTTCCAACGCCACCTGACCACTATGGTCAAGTCAGTTGTCAGTCCTTCCAGTGTCTGCCTGATGGATCTGCTTACATTGGGGTCTGGTGAGGGCCCCGACGATGTTCAGTTACTGGAGTTACCACAGCTTTCCCGGTTGGGTCTCCCACCAGGTCACCCCCTCCTGTCCTCTGGAAGTGCTCCTCTGCCTTTCCCAGATCTTGGGGTGTGGAGGGTTGTCCATCAGGTGACACCTTCCTAGCTCACCTCCGACCTGACATCGGGTGTCCCAGGGACCCTCAGGGCCCTCCTCTGCTCTGATCCTCTGATGGGGCACCGACGCCAAGCTACCCCGCCCCCACACTGGTCCAGCATCCGACCTGGTTTTCCCAGGTCCTTCAGGAGCTAGGTTTCAGGCTGCCTCTGGGTCCTTCTTGGGCCCCGGCACCACCATTAGGCCCTCAGGTTACCCTCCAACAAGGGCACCCGACACCCCATTTTCCTTCAGCCTACATCCCTCAGGACTACCCGCTGTCAGGACGCTGGGGTCACTACCGCCTACCCCTTGTCAGGTTACCTGATGCACACCTACCATACGCCTGGCTACCCACCGTCGAGGTTCTCTCAGGGGTACCTCCAGCCTACCAGCCCCTCCACCCCTCCGCCTAAGGCAGATTTTTGGGCTATCCTTAAGTCCCGGTGGTCAGAGACTAAGGCCCTGCTTGTGTTGGCGCTGGATAGCCGCCACCCCTAGGGATGTCGTAAGGCTTTGGGTCTCTTGGAAGATGTTCCCATGTTGTGGAGGTTTCTTGAAAAGAGTCACCTGTCAGTGATACACCCTCAAATGGAAACAATTTTCCATTTGGTGCCGGGCATGGAGCTAGACCCTGGCCTGCCCCTTGACTAACGTTCTCGACTACCTGTGGTCCCTCTCCCAATTGAGACTGCAGTCGATGACCTAAAGGTGCACCTGTCAGCCATCTGTACATAATGGGCACAGGTTGGTATGCCAGTGGTGGTGCAGGAGAAGTTGGTTGGGTGTTTCTTCAAAGGCCTGGACCACCACTTGTACGTGGTAGTGTGTGAGCCACCACCACCTTGGGACTTGTTGCTGGTGCGGCAGTGCTCATGGGCAAGTCATTTCAATCGATTTATAGGTGTGAGATGTCACAACTATCATGGAAGATTGCCTTCTTGGTAGTGATCACCTCCAGAAGGATCAGTGAGCTTCAGGCACACTCGGTGGAGTCATCATACCTGGTGTTCCACAAGGACAAGGTTATCCTCAGTCCCTGCCTGAAGTTCCTCTTGTAGGTTGTATTGGAGTTTTACCTTAATCTGATGAGTAATTTTCTGGTGTACTTCACCAGTCCCACTTTGGAGGCCGGGCACAGGCTCCACTTATTGGACCTGAGGTGAGTGCTCGTTTTCTACAAGGAGCACACAGCTAGAGTTCTGGGAGAGGTTCACCAGCTCTTTGTAAAACACGCTGAAGCTGCACTTTGGCAGACCCACAGCTAAGCAGACAATTGGCAGGAGGATTGTCTCGACAGATTTCAGTAAGGCTTTCAACACCATTCCAGGAGCTTTGTAAACAAGCTGTGCAGGCTGAGTTGGGTCCAAAGGTGGTAAACGGAGTAAGAAATTGGTTGGGGATAGACAACAGAGGGTGATGGTAAACTGAGTTCACTTAGAGGAAGGGAGGGTAACCAGTGGGGTTAAAAACAAAACCAAAGAACAATCAAGACCACCCATGGCCAGCTATGCTGTGAGACACACAACAGCCAAGGATAATTCCTCGAGCACCACACACTGCTAAATCAGCACTGCCGACCTCAAAATTGTGTTGTAGCAAGCTTATTACAGAAAGTGCGCAAAGAGCCTCTTACAAAAATCAGGTAAGATACAGCAGAACCCCTGAAACTCCCACCAGTTTCTAAAGTGTCATCAGGGAGTGACCAGTGTGGTGTCACAAGGATCAGTATGACTGTTCCTCTTTAATCTCTTTATTAGCGACATTGCAGAGGAGTTAGAAGGAAGGCATGCTTGCCTTTTGCAGATAACACTAAGATCTGGAATAGGTATACACTCCAAAGCGGGTGAAAAAATGAATAGTGATGTAAGAAAGCTTGAAGAATGGTCAGACTGTGGCAACTAAGTTTCACTGTAAAGAAGTACAAAATCATGCACTTAGGGCACAGAAACCTAGGGGCAGAGTACAAATGGGAGGAGTGGTATTGAAGACCACCAAAAGGAAAGACACCTGGCGTAATCATATCTGATAAACCTAAGCTGAGAACGACCCTCCCACCAACCCCAACATGGAGTCTGTATGAAATCCATTTGGCTATGACAGCAGTCCCGGTATCCCATGGATTACCCTTGGGCCCCCTGCTTCATCTCCTCTACTTCCTTCCCCTGCTACCTCCTCCTCCTCCCACCCCCAGTCAAAATCTTCTTAATAAGCCCGGCCCATTGGCGCAGTGGTTGTGATTCGCCTGGATGCCGGGCGGCCCTGGTTCGGAATGGACCCGGCTGGCGGAGGGCTGGTCAGCGAGAAGGACTGAGCATCCTTAGGACTGCTCTCCTTCTCCGGGGAGGGAGTTGAGTATTCAGTGCCCGATGACAACTAGTGGAGGCTGGGTGCATCACAGGCATCAGTGCCAAATTTAAATTAAGTGGTCGGGATGCGATGCGTCATTCATGTCCGCCCTATTCACAAAAACCAAGGAGTAAATCAGCCTATGCCTGCTGTCTAAATGAAGCTCAGCCCCTGATGCCTCAAGGAGCCAGCTCCTGATCAGATATTTGTAGCGCCCGATATGGAGGTCGGTGTTGTGACCCCACTCTGGGGGCAAGCCAGGGATGACTGGGTGAGTGTGGGCATATCCACAGGTGGAGGCTAGGGGTCCATGACCGAGCGGATCCTGACGGTTGGCAGGGACCAAACAGTACAGTAATCTGGGGGTTTTCTTAATAACCTTATACAACATCCTTGATCTCTTCTTCCTTCCTCTGGTTTCCTTCAGGCCATTGTGTTCATATTATTTAATTGTTGTGATTTCTTATATGTTTGTAATTACTGTTGTATATGCCATGCTACTATCATCAGATTCATGGCATCTGTTCTCATGAGTTACATCTTATTTTGTTGGTTGTGTAATCCTTGTGTGCATTATGATTATGTGTCGTCCAGGTCCATCTCAAAATGAGCATTGCTCAAAGGTGTTCACCTAGTTAAATAAAGATTTTGATTTGATAACCTAAAGGTGGCCAAACAGTGAAACAAGGCAGTGGGGAGAGCTAGTAAGATGCTAAGGTACATAGCAGAGGTATCGCCAGCAGGAAGAGGAAGTGGTGATACCTCTGTATAGATCACTGGTAAGACCACACCTAGAATACTGTGTCCAGTTCTGGAGACCACATCCCTGGAAGGACATAGTCAGTGTAGAGGCAGTCCGAGGAGGGCAAATGAAATGGTGGAGGGTGTGCGTCAGAAGCCCTATGAGGAGAAAAATGAGGGAACTTAACATGCACACTAGCTGGCCCGGTGGCGATGATGGTTGAGGTGCTGGACGCCACTCGCCCCACGCCAGTGACCCGGGTTCGGTGACAGATTCTGGTTGCTGGGGATCGGCCGGGAGGAGAGGGATGGCGTCTGAAGGACAGCTTTCCTCTCCCTGGGGAGGGATCCAGGATCACTCAGCGTCCTGGCCCCCGATGGAGATTAGGGGGTACTGCAGGTACACCAGCGAGTGTAGAGGGTGGAGCTAGCAGATGCCAGCAGGGCAGCTATGCGCAGGTGTCCTTGCACACCGCACTCCAAGGGAGGAAAAACTACTAGGAAAATCCTCATCCTCTGGGATGGGCAAAGGCACCTCCACGACGCTGAGCCACACTCCAGTACCGGGCTTCGCTTTTCTCCAGGCCCATCTGCACAGCCGGCACATTAAATTGAAGATAGAGTGCCTGGGCGGATAGGCGGCCCCACCTCAGGAAGTGCAGAGCCATGGGATCTGCCAGGCTGATGCGGGGGAGCTTCAGGTGGGAGGTAGAGCTCGGAGCTTGTGTGGTGGCGGATGCCGGAAAGAGTTCCCCGATGGTCGGAGCAGAAAATAATGTACAAAAAAATATATGCACACCCTGGAGGAAAGAAGGAGAGGGGTATATGATAGAGACTTTCAAATACCTCACGGGTATAAATAAGGTACAAGAGGGAAGCATTTTCAGATAAAAAGATGCTCAAGAACAAGGGACATGCTATGAAGCTGGAGGGGTAGATGGGGGATAGGCATAGGGGTTAAAACTGGAGATCAAATATGGTCTGTGGTGTTACAGTAGGTAGGGAAAATGGGCAAACGAGGTGAGCCAAGAGGTCCTTATCTGCTGTCAAATTCTGTGTTTTATGTTTCTGTTTCCTGCATTGACCTATGCTACAGGTTGACTGGTAGGGAGCCTCCCATTAGGCTTAGAGCTCATTCCACCAGACATGCCGCTGCCTCGGTGACTGCTTCCAGGGACGCCCCTATCCAGGAGGGCTGCTACCTTGAAGTCAGCACACCCTTCATTTCCCACTGCTGCATCAACCTTGAGTCACGCCAGGATACTGGTTTTGGGACCCTGGCGCCCAGTCCCTGCTTGACAAGTTAGGGGTGTGAGCCTTTTCCTCTCCTCCCAGAGAACTGCTAGAGTCTGCTAGAGTGTGGATAGTGCACCATATCCATTTCCCTAGAAAAGGGGTTACTCACCTGTAACAGTAGATCTTACTTGGTGAGCTCTTGCAGCAGAGCTATAACAATTGGGACTATGCATGAGCACTAGGAACCTCCAGAAACATTTTTAGCCAGCAGTATACAGCAGGGACCCCCCCTAGCGTCGGCCGCTCCGGCGTCCAGCCTGGTGAAAAAAGGGTGGACCTAGCTCCACCCTCAGTTATTTTCCCAACGCTGCTCCACACATGAGAAGAAGGACTTCATTTCCAGCTTGCTAGGAACAGCAAAATTCTACTGTTATCAACCTTTTTTGTATGCTTTTCGGCGTTTTTTCCAGTGTCATCGGGCGTTTCAAAGATTTTCAGTTTGGTCGATGGATGTCTTCGCGTCGCGGTCTCTCAGAGCCACACCAAAACAAGTGCAATTGTGGGAGGCAGATCCTGCCAAAGACAGGCACAAGAGCTGTGTCTTTGCCTCGGGCGGACCATGATACCGCCACCTGCTCAGCCTGCCAGGTGTTCACCAGCTGGACTCGGATCCGACATCTTAAGGCCCTGAAGACATTTCTGTTAAAAATAAGATGGATTTGCACTCCTCCGAGGGAAAGCGTAAGGAGAAAACCAAAGCGCCCGCAGTAAAAGACAGTAGTCGATCCTGGCACGGTTGCGTTCTCATTCACAGCCCTCTCCCAAGAAGGTACGTACCACAGGCTCAGGAGAGCACCCAAAGTCTTTCCAGGCCAAGGCCGGCCCATCAAGAGAAGCAAGCCAAGCCGAAGGTAACCCCGCTGTGGGTTACCACCAAGTCCTTGGAGGTGAGCTGCTGCCCCACCTCTCAAGGCACCGCATGCTAAAGGCGCACCTCTGGAGCAGAAGAACTCCGGCACCCCAGCGGCACCCGTAGTCGGTCCACCACCGACACTGGTTGAAGAGGCGAAGGGTGCGGGAGTGGCCATGGAAGAGCTGCCGTCCCAGTCTCCCAAGTGCCCCCAGGGCTCCCAAGAGGGCTCTCCTTCATGGGCTGACATCCCGCATACCCTTTCCGGCCGAGCTGCCAAACTTTTCTCAAAGGATGAGCTGCAGGAGTTGTTCTCCTTGGTGGGGACAGGTCTAGAAGCGCCCTCCCCGCCGCCGGCCCAGACACCGTACCGGACCCAGCAGGCAAACCACAGCGGGAGGTGAGCCTTCCCGAGAAAGTCCCTGGAGCAACCGCCTACACCTTCTTCCAGGACTGGGTTCCGCTCCCAGTTCAAGACCACCGCTGGCGCTCCAAGGATTCTGGAGACCGTCGCGGTCCAGGTCTCATATGCACAGCCCTTCTCGCTCTCCTAGATGAGAGCTCCTGATGTCGGTCCTCTGACGGATGTCGGTCGCTTCGCCATCGCTGGTCTTGGGACTGGAGCCAGTCTTGGGACTGATGTCGGTCCCCAGTTACCGATGACAGAGGGGTCTGGTCATAAGGAGAGTTCGGACTATTCCAGATCTTGTAGTCGGTCTCACTCTTCTTCATCCTCATCTTCTTCCTCTCTCAGCTTAGAGCAGTCCCCAAGAGAGAAGATCAGCCTTGCTCGCCTCCCGACGATCCAACCTTTATGGATGTCATGAGGCACATCCAGGCCTCCAATGAGTGGGAAGCGAAGAACTTGGATCGGAACGCCAAGATTGGCAAAATACCTGAGGCAAAGGAACCCAAACCAGTGGTGGTTCCTCCTTTAGTGGACACTTTCCAGGACTTGACTTGGATTACCTGGAGCGCCCAGCTTCCATTCCAGCTGTTCCCAAGAAATCAGACAGGCTGTATAGGCCCCAAGGGCAGAAGCTTTTCTAGCAGAGAACCCACAGGCGGACTCTTTGATCATCACGGCTGCCATGACAAGTCCAGGCAGCCAAATCACCTTCGCTCACAGCCTCGATCCGAGTCTCAGTATTTGGACCAAGTGGGCAAGAAAGTTTACTCTGCCTCCACCTGCTCCATCCGGTCCCTTAACTTCCTGGCGATATGTCCAGTACCAGAATGCTCTGTGGGAGGGACAGGAGCTACTGAAAGCCATGCCAAATTCTGATCAGAAGTCGGAACTTCTGGATATTATAATCGGGCTCCAACGTAGGTTCCTATGTCCTGAGAACCTGATACGATACTGCAGATACGGCAGCCAGGGCAGCCGCTTCGAGGTGTGTGCCTTGGCACTGCGCCTGGTTGAGAGTTCGGTTTCCATGCAGGATATGCAGTCCAGTATCAAGGATTTGCCATTCCAAGGTACTGTGTTGTTTGGGCAGGAGACGAAGCTTTGATTTCTCGCCTACCGGAGTTGGGCAAGTCCATCTGGTCGGTCCGCCACATGTACCGCGCAACCAGGACGGCAGTGGAAACAACCATTTCCAAGCCCTCAGGTGGTCAGGTGGACACATCCGTGGTAATCAGCAGGGTCAGAGAGGCAGCTTTCAGAGGAGAGCCAGTAACCAGCAACCTGGAGGCGCTCTTCCTGTGGGCCCAAGTCCTCCCAGGCCTCTCTGCCTCGCCAGGCTCAGCCCAATGACTCCTTTCACCCCCTTCCAGAGGAAGACTCGGGAGGCGGTCGGGGCCGCTTCTCCTTCATCTCGAAGGTGGAGGTCGATAACTTCTGGACCAGTGGGTCCTGGACATCATCAGGAGAGGACACATGATAGAGTTCATGGAGTTTCCTCCAAATACTCCACCAAAGTACTCTCGATATCCTCCTTCTCACATCCCACTGATAGAAGGAGAATTCAGACCCTCTTGCAGAAAAGGCAATAGAGATGGTCTCCCTTGCATCAGCGGGGGAAAAGAGTTTTGTTCCCACTCTTCCTGGTCCCAAAGACGCAGGATCTTCGACCATTCTGGACCTCAGCTCTCTCTCTGTTTATAGAGTACAAAAGGTTCAGGATGGTGACCCTTCCAGGTCAACTTCCTGCTGCACCAAGGAGACTGGCTTTGCTTCCTAGACATGCAAGATGCATATATGCATGTCGTGGTCTTCCTCCCACAAGAAGTTTCTGAGGTTCCACTTCCGAGGGAGCACTACCAATTTTGAGTTCTTCCATTCGGCCTCTCCTCCGCTCCGTGAGTCTTTACAAAATGCTTGGCAATGGTGGCTGCAGCTCTTGGGCACTCGTTTTCCCATACCGTGATGATTGGCTGCTTATAGCGCATCAAGGTCATGCCTACTTCACGCCCTTAGAGCGCCTATACTCTGTTCCGAGAGCTGGGAATTACCCTGAACCTTCGGAAATCGTCCCCGAGCCCAGTCAAAGACTCGTCTTCATTGGGCGGTCTTGGATTATATCTAGGGCATGACTTTCCTACCCCGGACAGGGCGATCGCCTGCAAGAGATTGACAAATGGATCTCAGTAACTCCTCAAGTTCCAGTGCGGAACTTCCTCAGGCTACTGGGGCACATGGCTGCGCCATTCCAGTCACTCCTGTGGCCCACCTCCACATCGGGTCCCACAGTGGATGCTCAGGGTACAGTGGACCAGGGCTACGACGATCTAGATTTTATGGTCAGGATCACTGACCCAGTCAGGAGAACTTTTCTTTGGTGGATGGACCCCAGAATTTGGAGAAATGGGTCAAGTTTCTCCGGAGCCACCAGGTCAGACTCTTTCGACAGATGCATCAGATCTGGGATGGGGAGCGCACCTGGGTGCTTATCAAACGCAAGGGGTTTGGACACCCAAGGAGTGATCTCTCCATATCAGTGTTTTAGAGATGCAGTGGTTCTCTATGCCTTACAGGCCTTTCAAGAGAACCTGGTGCCGGGCTGTCTTCTAATTCAGACAGACAATATGGCGGTTGTCTTCACATCAACAAGCAATGGGGTACTCACTCGTATCCCCTTTGCAGGAGGCGATGAGAATCTGGCACTGGGCGCTGGAAAGGCACATTCTGTTGTCTGCAGTGCATGTTCCAGGCGTCCCTGAACAATCTGGCTGACAGCCTAGCAGGTCTCGCTCCAGAGCACACAGTGGAAGCTGCTACAATCTGTAACAGATCAGCTCTTTGGCAAGTGGGGTCATCCAGAGCTGGACCTCTTTGCATCACCACGTAATGCCAAACTGCCAATTTTGCTCACGGAGCACGTGCCTGGAGTTTTCTGGCCAGACGCGTTATCCCTTTGCTGGGCAGGGAGGTTTCTCTGTGCCTTCCCACCCTTCCCTCTCATTCAGATAGTCCTGCTGAAGTTACAGGCAGAAGGGCTCGAATGATTCTAGTAGCCCCTCGATGGCCTTGGTAGATTTGGTTCCCACTCCTGCAGCGGTTGTCCATAGAACCTCCAGTTCCACTGCCCATATGCTCGGAGTTGGTATCCCAGGAACAAGGATCACTGGTCCACCTGGATCTTCGCTCCTTACATCTGCATGCTTAGCTCCCTCAGATATAGCTCAACAGAGATACATGGTTTCCCAGAAGTGGCAGCAGTCCTACTGTCGGTGTGGAAACCCTTCACCTGCTCCACCTGTGCTATGAAATGGAAGTGGTTTTGTTTGTGGCCTTGTCACAGCATTTGGACCCCTCACCTGTCCAGTGAACTCAGCTTTCTAGGGACATGGATATGTTGTTCATCCACACTTTTGGCAGATATCCTTGCGCTTTAAACCTTTGCCGGAAGGTCTTCAGCTGGCTCCTCCCACCCACCCAGGTGGTAAAACTCTCGGCTCTGCCCCATGACGCCAGATCTTCCGTGCACGCTTGGAGCTCAGGTTCCCTCCTTAACGCTCTCGTATAAGACTGGTTCCTATTTTTCGGTTTACCGAAATTACTTTTAAGGTTTTCAAGACTTCGTCACTTATTTCCCTCGCGGCTGCGTGGACAATCAACTCCCGGTTTCCGGAGGTGCCCATCGGCAGAAGATGTCTCGGATGGATCCGCACTCCACGCATGCGTCTACTGCTTGGGTCTTGGGCACGACCCGCAGGCTTGCGACCTGTGCTCTTCTTTTCGCCTACATCCTGGAAGACCATGCCGCCTGTCTACAACTTGGGCGACTGAAACGTTATCCTCCGGTAAAGTCAAGGAGGCCGGTTGGCTGGTTCGCGGGCGGTGGTTGGCGAACAGCTCGAGCAGATGATCGCCCTCGAGGAGGAGGCGCAGGCCGCATCTTCGCTCTTCCTCGGCCGGCATTTATCCCGCCTCCTGGGATCCTCCTATTCAGCTTCTTTTAAGGAGCTCTGTCTGTCCTCTCCACTAAGGAGAGGGACCAACATCTTCAGGACCTTCCTCTCGGTCCAAGAAGAAGGACCACAAGGTAAGTCCCTCCGTCGACGCTCTTGGGAGCGGAGAGATCCCTCTCACGAGTAGTCGACCATCGACTTCGGTTGATGCTTGGCCACTGGCTTCATGGTGTCCCGTCAGGTCAGTTGATCGAGACTCCTGCCGACGCAGTCGAGATTTTTCTCGACCTGCTGACGGGCTGTCGATCGGTGAAGCTTAAACCCTCACTCCCGGTTCCCCGGGCGGTGGTTGAGGTGTCCGTGGACTTCCCGTGCCTCCGGTTCCAGAGTCCATGGTTGAGCCCTCGAGCCGAGGGGAGCGCGGTTTCCCCGCCTACCTCCGCATCTCCTCGGAAAAGCCGAGGTTCGCGATCTCGGTCTCGGACTTTTTCGGTCCAGCCGATCCCGCCGTCATAGGCGGTCTCGCCTCGGCACCGTGCAGGTGCCGTGCTGCCTCGCCTCCTCCTCGACGAGGGAGGCGTTGCGAAGCTGCGCCGACGATACGAGGACCTCATGTGGCAACAGTGTCTTCTGTCCGGGAGCAAGCCGACATCGCTACCTTCCCGGCTATCAAGTGGCTGTCACCGAGCTGCTGAAGCAACCCTCGCCTTAGCCGAGGTGCCTGCTTCCAGGCCTGTTGCTCGGCTGAAACCGCTGCCCCACCGATTCCAGTGGAACCTCCGCCTCCACAGCCGTTGTTTGGGGCTCCGACCAAGAGTTCTCTAGTCGGCCCAGGGTTTGCCCCATAGGCTGTCTGTCACCCTCACTCCCGATTGCCTCGGCAGGTAGAGGTGGCTTAGGCCCAGGCAGCACTTTGCGGACTCCTCTGAGTCCGACGACTATTCCTCCCTGTTCTCCAGGCGGTCGACTTGGAGTCCTCAGGAGGTCAGTCACTGGACGATAGCCCTTCGTTCTTCATGGGTTTGCTTAGGCTCATCTCTGAGTCCACCGGGATGCAGCTCGAGCCCATATCCAAGTGGGCCAAGTATCCCTCACAGAGATATTGGACCAAGGGATTCTCCTACGGAGGCTTTTCCGGTGGCTGAGGCCATTGTAGGCCCAGCCTTGGAGCTCTGGCAGCGTCCTGCTTCCTGCCCTGCACCTTTGGCCAGGATGGCAAGGAAGTATGGGTCCGTGCAGTTCCCTGTCCGGTTTCTTGGAACACCCCTCAGCTGAGGGGTTGGTTACCGACAGCGTCTTCCGTCTGCAGAACGCCAGGGACTGAGACAAACCTCCCGACAAGGAGTCCAAGAATTCGACTATGCCGGGCGAAAGTCTACGCTATGCGTCCTCCCTTGGCCTTCGTCCAGGCCAGCTCGGCCGTGCTGGTGGCACATTTCTCTCACGCCCTGTTGGGCTCCCTGGACGAGGTAGTCCCTCATCTCCAGGCTGACCTGCAGACCACGGTTAAGCAGGGCGGGAAGGGCAGTGGCCAAGCAGCAACTTCAGACTGCTTTGGACATTGGTGACTCATGCGCCAGGTCAGTCGTGGCGCGCAGTTGCTGCGCCGTCGGGCATGGCTGAGGATATCCACCTTCACAGCGGATACCCAGCACAAGTTGGCGGATGTCCCTTCCTGGGGACCAACCTCTTCGACCCTGGAGTGGAAGGTCACCTCCAGAGGATCAAAGTCCAATGCTACTCTGGACTCTGTCTCATCCGCTCAGAGGGACAAGGGCGCAGACCGCAACCTAAGCCCTTTTTGTTCATCTGCCCTGGCACGTCCGCCCAGCAACGTCAGGGCCAGCAGGTGCACGCTGCATCCCAAACCCAAGCCTGCGGCTTCCTCCTCCAGGAAGCAGGGAGGTAAGGCCCAGGTGGTCCCTCGGCCGGTCCTCCTCCAAGCCTGCTCAGTGACAGGTTGAGAGGTGCCACCCCCAACCTTGACACCTCACCCTAGGTTCCCCCATGGGGACGCGCCGCCACTTTCTTTCCGCCTGGTCCTGTCACCACAGACCGGTGGGTGTTGGAAGTGGTGGGGAAGAGCTGCCTCTGGAGTTGAGCAGGCCCGCCCTTCAGAGCGTGCGCACCCGGGGGCCTCGCGATCCGCAGCCTCACTGTCTGCTCACCAAGCCGACATCGCTCTGCTCCTCGAGAAGGAGGTGATCAGAGAGTGGCGGACCCTCCCTCAGACCCGGGTTTGTGTCCAGGTACTTCCTGGTTCCAAACGGACGGGGGCTGGCGCCCATTCTCGACCTGCACGACCTAAACAAGTTCCTAAGGTCTCGGACCTTCAGGATGGTCACTCTGGCTCAGATAATACCATCCTTGGAACACAGCGTGTGGTTCTGCTCTCTGGACCTGCAGGGCAGCGTTTTTCCACATCCCTATCCGTCCGTCTCACCAGAGATTCCTTCGCTTCGAGCGGAAGGATCCCTTTGAGTTCTGAGCCATGCCCTTCGGCCTGTCTCTTGCTCCCAGGGTCTTCACCAAATGCATGGCAGTGGTGACAGCATTCCTGCGGCGCCGAGGGGTCCGGTGTACCCTTACCTGGACGATTGGCTGATAGCAGCCCCTCCAGACAAGAGGTGGAGCGGTCCAGAGATCTGGCTGTCCAAGTTTGTTCTCAGGTCGGCCTCCTCATCAACGAGGCCAAGTCGAACTCGAACCAAGCAGGTGATTCTCTTCATCGGGCAGAGCTCGACTCACTTGAGCCAGGGCACGGCTCCCGGCGGACAAGGCCGAGGTTCTTCCTCCTTGCCCGATCATTTCTGGTTGGGCAATCACGCCCTGCCCACACCTCCTGGGTCTCATGGCGGCCTGCACCAGCGTGGTCCGTTGGGCCCGCTGGAACATGCGCCCTTCATTGGGGTTGGCCAGCCAGTGGTCTCAACGCTGCGATCCATTGGACCAGGTAGTGACGGTGACCCAGGGATGTGGAACACTCTCCAGTGGTGGATCATTCCAGTTCATCTGCAGGAGGGCATCCCGTTTTCTGCCCGAGCCGACGGTCTCTCTATCGACCGACGCCTCTGTGGTTGGGGTGCCCACTTGGGAGTACAGAGTGCACAGCCTCTGGTCCCGCGGGAGTCCCGATGCCATATCAACCTGCTGGAGCTCCGAGCGGTCCGCCTAGCTCTCACCGCCTTTGCTATGTTTCTACGGGTCAAGTGGTTCAGGTCCAGGCGGACAATACCACCACCATGTACTACCTAAATTGCCAGGGCGGGGACGCTCCATGCCTCTGTGCAAGGAAGCTCTCCCCATTTGGTCACTCGTGCACAGCCTGGAGGCGGATCTCCTAGCCATTCATGTGGCAGGAGCCTCCAACACCCTGGCCGATGCCCTAAGCCAGATAGGGGCTGTGTCCCACGGTGGTCTCTCCTGCCGGAGGGTACAAGATCTGTTCTCCCATTGGGGCACACCTCAGGTGGATCTGTTTTCCTCCAGGGAGAGCGCAGGCTGAGGCTGTTCCATGCCCGCCCCCTCAGCAGGGCTCGCTGCAGGGGATGCCTTCTCGAGGCCGTGGACCCCGGGCCTCTTCTGCGCCTTTCCAGCATTTCCCTTGATCCACAAGGTGCTTCTCAAGGCGAGAGGGACAAGGCGCAGGTGATTCTGGTAGCCCCAGACTGGCCCCGCCAATGCTGGTATCCAGATCTCCTCAGCCTCAGCTTCAGGCTCCCGAGGCAGCTTCCGCCGCCCGGACCTACTTTCAGTCAGTCAGGAAGGTGTTCCATCTGGACCTTCAATCCCTGCACCTGACAGCCTGGTTACTGAGCTAGAGTTCCAGGCCTTGGGTCTTTCAACGAGGTCCTCAGGTTAGTATAGGCGTCCCGTAATGAGTCGACCAGGAAATGCTATGCCTTCAAATGGAAGAGGTTTTCCATTTGGTGTCAGGGCAATGGTCTGGACCCTTCCTCCTGTTCCTTGCAAGCATCTTGGACTATTTATGGTCCTTTCTCAGCAAGGGCTTAGGTCGACGACCCTAAGGGTGCACCTGGCAGCCATCTCTGCTTACGCGGCGCGGGCGGAAGCAGTCGGGCGAGGAGAAGGTGGTCTGGCAGCTTTTTCAAGGCCTTGATCACATTTCCCTCCGGTGCGAGAACCTCCACCTCCGTGGGATCTACTGCTGGTACTGGCAAAGCTCATGGGCAAGCCATTCGAACCAATGCACAGGTGTGATCTCTCTCACCTGTCATGGAAGACGGCCTTCTTGGTGGCTATTACGTCAGCCAGAAGGATGGGAGAGCTCCAGGCGCTTTCCATAGAGTCTCCTTACCTGGTCTTCCACAGGGACAAGGTTGTCCTGCGCCCCCACGAAATTCCTTCGAAGGTGGTGTCAGAGTTTCACCTTAACCAGGTGTTGACTCTGCCGGTGTTCTACCAATCACACCTCGGAGGCGAATATAGGCTCCATACTCTGGACCCTAGAGAGCGCTCGCTTACTATAAGGAGCATGCGGCTGAAATTCGGGAGAGGTTCGCCAGCTGTTTGTCACCTCACGCTGAAGCCGCACCTGGCAGACCTGCAGCCAAGCGGACGATAAGCAGGTGGGTCACCTCCTGCATTGATCTCTCTATAGGTTGGCGGGCATGGAGCCTCCCAGAGGATAAGAGCTCATTCTACCCGCCATACCGCTGCATCGGTGGCTGCTTCAGGGATGTCCCTATCCAGGAAATCTGCAGGGCTGCTACCTGGAAGTCAGCACACACCTTCATCACCCACTACCACACCGACCTTGAGTCACGCCGGATGCTGGTTTTGGGGCCTCGGTTCCCTCAGTCTCTATTCCCTAAGTAGGGGTGTGCGCTTGCCTCCCTCCTCCCGGAGAACTGCTAGAGTCTGCCAGTAGTGTGGATGAACAACATATCCATGTCCCTAGAAATACAGGTTACTCACCTGTAACAGGAGTTCTAGGAATGGTATATGTTGTTCATCCACACCACCCACCGACCTCCGGCTTCAACGCACAACCTGAGCTTCCAGCGGGCCAGATCTGGCGTCATGGGGCGGAGCCGAGTTTTACCACCCGGTGGGTGGGAGGAGCCAGCTTGAAGACCTTCCGGCAAGATTTAAAGCGGCAAGGATACCTGCCAGACAGTGTGGATGAACAACATATACCATTCCTAGAACTCCTGTTACAGGTGAGTAACCTGTTTACAGTACTTCCTCTCCTTGTACCAACATGGCCTGAGTTACTCCTCTGTTAAGGTGCATATGTGGGCTGTCTCCGCCTATCATGCTCTGATTGGAGACAAGGCATTAGCACAGTTGGATGTAGCCACACCTTTTTGAGAGGAATTTTACATATGAGACCTCCCATTCAGGACCCTATCCCACGCTGGGATCTCCTTTTGTGTTGAGAGGTTCACCTCCCTCCCTCCTTTGAGCCGGTAGCAGGTTGTGAGCTGCGTTATCTTTCTTGGAAGTGTGTTTTTGGTTGTTGTTACCTCAGCTCGAAGAGTTTCTGAGCTTCAGGCTCTGACATGTAAAGAACTGTATTTGGTTTTCCACAGGAAAGGGTTCCTTAGAACAAATCCTAAGTTTCTTCCGAAAGTTTTCTCGAGTTGACCTCAACCAGTCGGTTGACCTTCCAGTCTATTTTCCTTCCCCATCTAATAGAGGGAGGCTCTCCTTCACACATTGGATGTCCACAGGACTTTGAGGTATTACCTGAAGCGGACCCTACGCACGTCAGTCAGAGCAGCTCTTTGTGGCCTTTGCACCACAGTGCTTGGGCAAACCGGTGACCAAGCAGGCGATTTCAAAGTGGATCGTCCATGCGTATCCTTCTGCTATGAAAAGCAAAATAAGCCCCTACCAGGTCCAGTAAAGGGTCACTCCACCAGGGAGTGTCTGCTTCTTTGTCACCCTGAGAAATGTCTCTGTCAGGGACATAGATGCGGCTGCTACCTGGAATTCGGTGCATACCTTTGTCGAGCATTGCAGCTTGGATATCGTCTCCAGGGCTGTGCTGGTTTCGGTCTGGCTGTTTTGCAGGGACTTTTGTCCTAGGCATCTGGAGTCAGCATATTACACCTCCTGGGGTCATCTACCTCTTTGAGGGACTGCTTGGTATTCAGTCCTAATTGTTATAGCCTGCTGCAAGAGCTCCTCTCAAGATCTACTGTTACGGTAAGTTCTTACATAGTGTACTATCTTACTTCAAGTGGGGAGCTCTCGCAGCAGGCTATACACTAGGACTGAATACCAAGCAGTCCCCGCCAAAGAGGTAGATGACCCTGGGAGGTGAATATGGTGGCTCCAGAGGCGCGATGCCGCTCCTTCTCTTGTCAGGGTTTGTTCGTGGGCCTTGGCAGGGAACTGAGTAGAGACTAGGTCCGCCTTCTTGTACCAGGGCTGACGTTGGGGGCGGGGCCGATGTCGGGCGGGGCTGTCCCTGCTGTATACTGCTGGCTGAAAAGGTTTGCAGAGGGTCCTAATGCCTGCGCATAGTCCTCATTGTTATAGCCTACTGCAAAAGCTCCTCTCGAAGATCTACTGTTATGGTAAGTTCTTCGTAACTGTACTTTCTAGGAGTGCTATGTGGTGCACATCCACGACTCACCCAACCTCCCTGGCAAGTGGCACACAGATCCCTGCTTCCAGCAGCAGGGATCTGACATCACAGGGTGGAGCGGAGGATACGCCTAGGTAGTGGAGGAGCTTTGTTTATGGACATCCAACTGATATCAGCATTCTATCAGAGTTGCTAGTGTGTGTATGTGAACTGTATGCCACCCTTAGAACTATGGTTACAGGTGAGTAACCTGTATTTATAATACTGTTAAAGAGCCCTGACACAGTTGTGACAACTTTAAGAAAAAGTAATATTTAGCACAAGTAAGCTTATATTTTAATATTATTTCTGTATTTGTCATACTTCTTTAATACTAAGGACATCTGCATGTAAACAGGATCACTGCCCTATCTGTTCTGGCTGCTTGCCTACATATGACATCACAGTTTTGTTTATGACATTACAGTCTGTTGCTGTGGGGATAATCATGATGCCATAAAGGGGATTCTTTATTTGTTTGTTTATTTAAAGTTGGTAACGGAAAAGCACCATGACTAGAAGCTCATTTCCAGGTGCAACCCGGATTATGATGTCATATGTAGGAAAGCAGAAACAGCAGATAAAGTCTAAGGGACAGTAAGCCTCTTTCATACAGCTGTTCTCAGTAATAAAGGAAAAAGGTAAATAATTATAGAAAATACATGAAATATAAACTGAACTGTCTAAATCTCACATTTTTCTAAGGTTTTCAAATCGATGTCAGGGGCTCTTGAATGTGTATTGTTTACCATATCATGCCAGCCCACTGGGCTGCTGCTGCCATTTTCTTTATAACCCAGTATTATTTTCTCTGGATCCCTAAACTATAAAGATTGACTTAACCATAAAACCATTAGTGGTCCTTTGTTGACACTGTCTTGTCTGTGAAAAATGAGCACATAATTAAGCTACAATTTGTCACTCTGATTTTTGTAGGAGAATTGCCGGCATGCAGTCAGGTGCCTCAAGAGCTTCAGTTTCCACCATCTGCAAAACTTCAGGAGGTTTTAGACTATTTAACTAACCATGCTTCATAGTAAGTGGTGACTATAAACTTTGGTTTATTCAATTTATTTACATTTATCACTGGTGATAAGCATCACAGATGTACTAACATGGCAGTGATGATACCACTCCGGCTTTAGCACATTTGTCAGTAAATATAGCTCTTCATCAGGGTATCTCTGTGATCAGGTCACACATATGGACGTCACCGTTGGCGGCGCAGGATCCACATGGAAGACTTTCAGCAGTACAACTGGGGCCCAAGCCGGCGTTACCAACCCTATAAAGGCATGGCGGCCCTGCTCCCTCTGCAGTTCTTTCCCACCATCGACTCTGTTCGTGTGGGTCTCAGTAACAGCTCGGATGCAGTTTTGCACCGTTTTGCACTAACATTTTTTTTCTTTCATACTTAACCTTTAGAATCTCTCTTCTAAAGAGATTCCTTTATTTATGTCAAGAGTTAATCCTTTAATTTCAGTCTTCCGTCGCTGCCGATGTGGCAAGAAGATTGCCTCTACAGATGAACATTCACTTAATGTCTGCTGCCTTGGGCCTGATCATGACATCTCAGGCTGTGAGCTCTGTCAGAAGTTTAATCAAACCACCCTCAGGCGGCGCCAAATTTCTAATGGAGCAGCAGGTAGCCAGTTCTGGGCAGGGGCCCTCCTTCCCAGTCACTGGTGGGTTCATCAAGCTCCCAGTCTGCTAAGACCTGAGGCAAGTTCTTGGGGGGGTCATAAAAGTGCCATGATTGGGATCACTCCCCTGGCGGCATTCCCGCTCCTGACGGCCTCCTCTTCTTCATCCAGGGCTACTCCGTCGGCTGCATCGGCACCAATGCCTGTTGTTGTCCAGGTCTGTGACCTACCAGACCCTCAACAACAGCGCCACCTCCCGCTGCACAGGGTGTCCGGTTGTTGATCTCGGATGTTGGCCCCACTCCATCAACAGCGGGTGAGGTGGCGGCTCCCATTGAGGCCTGATGTTTCTCCAGGTCCTCTGGCTTTGAGCTTCTCGGCTTTTCAGGGCCCGCTGGATGAGTTTGCATTGTGTGCCCCCACCCCGGGTCGATGCAGCATTCCACTATTGTCGATCTTAATGCCATTTTGACCAAGTTCACTACAGTCTTGGTCCATCAGTTAGGCACATATAGGCCTGAATCACCTGCACCATCAGTGGCCTCCTCATCATCAACACCACTTGCCCCGTGAGTGGCCCATCATTCACTGGACCTTGAGCTGGAACAGATCAATGCTGAGGAGGCGTACCATCCTGATCTCATCTTGCTGGAGGAAGAGGAAGAGTCTCCTTCCTCTGACAAGTCCACTGCCTCTTCAGCGATTGAGGACTCTGTCAGACATATTCCTAGGTCTCCTCCAGAGGACCCTACCTTCTTCAGTGTCATAAAGCAGCATTCCTTAGCCATGAGCTTCCATACTGAAGAGAGGATGCCACCAGAAGAGATCTGGTGGACTTCTTGAAGATCCCAGAGTCCCCCGTCATTCCTCTAACCTTCCTGCTGTGATGAATGCCACTACTGTGGCATGGCACAGGTCTGGCATGGTGCCAGCTATGCTCTGCAGGACTGATGAGTTGTATCATGCTGCCGGCCTGGTGGTGCTGAGGGTTGGCGCTGGACACCACACCTCATGCAATGCAGGTGACCCGGGTTCAGAGCGAGCCCAGGTCATCGGGGGTTGGCAGGGAGGGAAGAGATTGGCGTTCAGAGGACTGCTCTCTTTTCCGGGGAAGTTAGAGAACAACGTTCTCACGAGGAGTGACCTCTGGTGGTGGCTGAGGGTAGCCGAAAACAGCGTGGCGTGACAGCCTGGGTGGAGCCGTGGCAGCACGTTGCCTTGACAAGCCAGGCTTCACAGGGGACTCAAGCTCAGAAACCCCCCACCTCTGCTGATACGGCAAGGTGCCTCCTCCACGGTCCACACTTGGGATCGGACTCGACCCTTCCGCTGTTCACCCCTCTCTGGCCCAATGTCTCAACAATGTAAGAAAGAGCACCCTGGGCGGGTGGCCCTTCCCGGAGGGCAGACCTGGGGATGCCCGATGCCAGAGAGGAGCTGAAGGGGTAGCCGAGTCACGTAAGGAGGTGGAGATAGGGACCCGGAGGTCGCCAGAGAGAGTTTGGCAACGTGGCAGGGGTGCAAAATAGAGTTAGGAAAAAATATTGTACCATGCCCCAGGGTCTGCTGTATTATGCTGCCCAGCCTGAAATTAATTCTGTGGTCATTAAGGTAGCCCATGATAGGTCAGAGGTGCCCAAGCACCCAGTTCCTTCCCTCCCTCCTGACAGAGAATCCCGTAGGATTGATCTCTGGGGTAAGAGGGTCTATGCCTCTTCCACCCTAGGGTGGAGGATTGCCAGTTACCTCTCCCATATGCTCAAGCACGAATACTGTCTGGAAGAAGGGCAAAGCCACGCCCAGGGCCCTTCCTGACTATTTCCAGAAACAGGAGGTTCTTAAATGCTTGCAGAGTGCTAAGGATATTAGCAAGCACCTCCTGAGGCCCTCTACAATATTTCGGACACAGGTGCCAGGGCTGCTGCCACAGGCATTTGCCTTTGTAGGCACTCCTGGCTGAGGTCTTGGGTTTCTAGCTGATGTCCACAAGAGTTGCTTAATGCCCTTTAATGGCTCCAAGCTGTTTGGTCCAGATGTGCAGGACATCATAAATGATCTACAGGCATGTGGTAGGGCTATTAAGTTTGTCCACGTGCTCCATCATACACAGCCTAGGATCAGATAACGTACTCTCTTTCGCAAGGTGTCCCACAAATCCAGAGTTACCTCCCAGCCCCAGTGCAAGAGAGGAGCATCCTCCAGCTTCCCAACCCCTCCTCCTCCAGTACTGCAGCAAAGCACCCTAGGGTGATGGATCAGCCCCAGTGCTGGCTCCACCTCCGCTTGACTCCTTGCCACCCCCTTTTTCCGTCCCCAATCAGGAGATGGTGGTCGGAGGTTGGTTCTCCTCCATCTCAGTCAGTGGAGAACCATTACTTCAGATGCCTGGATTCTTCAGATTATAGAGAGGGTCACACTCTGCAACTCATCAAGATGTACCCAGAGACTCTTCCTGTACCCTCCACTTTCCTCCCCCATCTGTCTGTTTTCTAGGAGGAGGTACAGTCCTTCTGTACAAAAAGCCACAGAGCCAGTGTTGATGGGGACCTTAATATGCCAGATGTTAATTGAGCACCTTTGCTGCAGCCACATCCAGAAGCAGGGCCATTCTTGATGCCCTTCAGGTGGCATGCCTCAAACAACTAGTTTTGGAACCTACTCATGAGGGAGCAATCTTAGACCTTGTACTTTCAAATGGGGATAGTGAGAGGATCTCAGATCTAGAAGTGGGTAGCCATTTGGGAACAAGTGACCACCAAACAGTGTGGTTCACAATAAACTCAGCTACAGAGTCAAGCCATACAAAAGTGAGGGTTCTGGACTTCTGGAGGCAGACTTTGGCAAGATGGGAGAGTGCCTTAGCAAAGTACTAGCAGACAGGCTAGAAGAAGGGTGGAGCAACAATGGGGAAATATCAAAACTGCCATCACAGAGGCAACATGCCTTTGTGTGAAGCAAATAAACAAATCAAAATGAAAGAAAAGCCACTATGGTTCTTAAAAGAGATGGCGGTGAAGGTTAGGGAGAAAAAGATAGCATTTAGGAAGTATAAGGAAACACAGCAGGAGCAGGACAGAGAGCTGTACCAGTTAAGGCAGAAGGAAGCAGGAGGGTAGTCAGAATAGCAAAGAAACAAACTGAGGAAAAGATAGCCAACTCTGTTAAGTAGGGGGATAAAACTTTATAGGTATATCAGGGAGCATAAAAGACAAAGGGAGGGATAGTGAGGCTGAATAGAATGGATGGTGGGTGGGCCGAGAGTGACAGTGAAAAAGCAGGGATACTGAATGAATATTTCTGTTCGGTATTCACAAAAGAGGAAGTGGGGGAGGTGCTTAATCCAATTAACAGAAGCACTCTGGAGAGGGGTTGATCCCAGTCCTTTCACAGAAGAAAGGGTTCTAAAAGAACTCCTAAAACTGAAGGTGGACAAAGCAATGGGGCCAGATAGAATTCACCCCAGAATTTTAAAGAATTAAGCAGAGAACTAGTGACACCACTGACTACCCTTTTAACAAATCATGTGAGGATGGTGTGGTACCTGAGGACTGGAAGAAGGCTGATGCGATTTCCCTTCACAAAGTGGGACCAAGACAGGGGCAAAACTACAGACCTGTCAGTTTGACCTCTGTGGTAGGGAAAGTGATGGAATCACTTCTGAAGGAAAGAACTGCTGAGTACCTAGAGGCTAGTGGGGCACAGGACCCAAGGCAGCATGGGTTCACCAGGAAGGTCATGTCAGATGAATCTAATTGATTTCTTTGACTGGGTGACCAAAGTGGTAGACCAGGGAGGGGCTGTGGACATGGCCTACCTAGACTTTAGCAAGGCATTTGACACAGTCCCACACAAAGATTAGCAGTCAATTAACCAACCTGGGAGTGGGTCCCAGGGTGGTAGCATGGTAAAACATTGGCTGCACAACAGGACACAGAAGGTAATTGTAAATGGAGTCCACTTGAAGGAAGAGGGGTTACTATGTGGGTACTGCAGGGTTCAGTATTGGGTCCAGTCCTTTTAATGTCTTTGTAAGTGACATTGCAGAGGGACTGGAAGGAAAAGTATGCCTCTTTGCAGATGACACAAAGATCTGCAACAGGGTTGATACACAAGGAGGTGTGGAAAGGATGAGAAGGGACTTGGCAAGGTTGGAGGAATGGTCAGAAATATGGCAGCTTGGATTCAATGCAAAGAAGTGCAAGTAATGCACCTGGGAAACAAAATCCAGGGAAGATTACACAATGGAGGAGAGGTAGTAACAACAACTAAAATGGAAAGGGACCTGGGGTAATCATATCAGATGACCTTAAGGTTAGCAAGCAATGTGAGAAGGCGGTGGGGAGGGCTGGGGGATACTGGAGTTTATAGGGAGAGGCATCACCAGCAGAAAACAGGAAGTTGTTATCCCCTGTACAGACAGTTGGTGAGACCCCATCTGGAGTACTGCATCCAGATCTTACTTAGAGACACAGCTCTTGCAGCAGGTTACACCATTAGGACTGAAGCTGGCAGGCGTCAGGACCCCACGGAAAACTCTAGCTATCTTCAGCGGGACCGCTCGACGTCGGTCCAGCCTCCGCGTCAGGCGTAGTAATACATAAGGCGGTCCGCCAGATTCCCAGTTCTTCCCCCCATCGACTTGCATGTCTTGACCCCCTTCGGTTCAGCTCTAGCGCGATGCGTGGTTAAGTTCTTTCCTACGGAAATTTGGATTTCTACAAGCAAGTTTTTCTGATGTCCTCTCTCGACCTCCGGTCGCTTCTTCCAAGTGTGCTTGTGGGAAACAGATCCCCTTCAAGGACCCCCACACGGCCTGCGTCCGTGCCTAGGCCCAGACCACGATACCCGGCCTGCTCCTCCTGCCAGGGTTTAACAGTAGAACCTGGATCCGACGTCAGAAGGCCCTTCAGGCTTTCTTACTGGAAGAAAAGCTAAAGACCATGTCTTCCAAGGAGGAATCCACTAAAAGACCCACAAGCACGCTTGAGAAACGAAGGGAGAAGGCCCCTCCAGGGCTTCGGACTCCGCAGCCCGTTCCAGGTCCGACCGCCCTCCAGGGCCAGCTCTCAGCCTCCCCGCGTCAGGAAGTCCTCTTCTCAGGCCAAGTCCACCAGGCCGTCCCTCGCCTTCGCCCTCCAGGGCCTTGGTGAAGTCTGGGGATCGCCATCACCATCATAAGTCGGGTTCCCGCCTCGAACCCGGACGCCAGGTCAGCTTCCTTGCCTCCCGCAAGACGTTGGAGCTTACTTTGAAGAGACCTCAGGATCCGACGCCGTGCGTCCGCTGCCGCCCCTCTCGCCATACCTCCTGGAGCCGCCTGTCGGCAAGACGACCGTCGCCGCAAGCTTAACACCTCAGCGGACGCTGGTAGGGGCCGCGCCCGCCTCCTCCTGAGAAGAGAGCCCTGACGCCTCGACCGACGTCGGTCAGGAGACCTTAGCCGAGGAAGAATTGGCGCAGCCCGAGGACCAGACGGGCGCACCCGGTCTTGTCGAGATGCCCAGGAACCCTCGCTACCCGAGCCCCTGTGGAGCCGACGCTGGACCCGACGACCGCCCACCGGCACCGGACCGTCATTGGGCCTTTCTTTAGCGGATGTGAAGGACCTCTTCACTTACTAGTGGGACACCATAAAGAAGGACATGGTTCCCACTCTCCTCCTCTTCCTCCTCCTCCTCCTCCTCCTCCTCTACCTCCGTTCCTGCACCCCCGCCATCGGGGTCAGCAGGCCATTTACCTCCTCCCGGAGCACGGAACCTCCCAGGGGAGACCAGACAAACGGAGACCTCTCAAGCAACTCTTCTAGGTCACCCAGCCCCAAGAGACCCAGGAGACACCGACGATCGCCTTTGACAGAGGCCATGAGATCAGAGTTCTCAACATCCAGATCCCCATCTCCCTCCATCCCTTCTCTGGACCCACGTGAGATGCCAAAGTCTCCTCCGGATGACCCTTCGCTCGGATATTATGAGGCACATCCAAGAGAACATGGGATGGGATGCGAAGAGCTAGACCTCAAAGGATACGCCTTGCCAAATATCTTCGCAGAAGGACCCCAAGCCTGTGGTGGTGCCACCCTTGGTAGACACTTTCTGTGGACATCACTAAGGCAGTGCGGAAGCGCCCACATCACTTCCCCGGCGATGTCAAGAAAGCTGATCGCTTGTACAAGGCTCCTAGAGAAGACCAGTACTTGACTCAGCAGCCTCAGGCGGACTCTCTGGTCATCACAGCCTCACATGACCGGGTCCCAGAGACCGCAACATCTGAGCACCCTGCCACTGGATCCAGAGTCCAAGCAGTTGGACACTATGGGTAGGCGCACATATGCTTCCGCTACCTGCGCCAGCAGATCCTTGAATTATTTGACCCACATGGTTCAGTTTCAAAACACCTTGTGGGAACAGGGTCTGGAAGCGGCTGAAAACTGCCGGAAGGTGGGCAGAAGGAGGAGATGCTTGCGCCTCCGCACGGGTTCGGACGTGGGAACCCAAGTGTTACGAGCCGCATGACACGACTCGCTGGACTCCTCGGCCCGAGCAGCAGCTTCTGGCGATGCCTCCGAGGCACTCTTGGTTACGCTGCCCGGCTTTACCCCAGATGTCCAGAAGAATATCATGGACGCTCCATTCGAGGAGAAGTCTTGTTTGGTAAACCTTCAGAGAAGATTATTACCGGACTTCAAGAGGCCGAGAAGGCGTGAGGTCGGGTCCAGGCCATGTATCGACCAGGCTTAGTTCCTTCGAGAACCAAAGCGAATTCATGGACGGATGCAGAGGCAGCAGTCCCACCCACCTCACAACAGAGGGGCTCCGGCTCGTGAGAGCCCAGGGAAACAGCCCGCAGGCCGGCCAGCGCACTCCTAAGCCGCCCAGCCAGCGGGCCCTCAGCCGCCACAGCCTGACTCCTTTCCGGCCCCGCCCTCAGGATCAACGGGAAATCATGGTCGGGGTCGACACGAACTTCCTGCCAGGATGGGAGGCTATAACCACCGACAGGTGGGTTCTTCAGTTGGTCGGAAGAGGCAACTATATAGAATTGTAGAAAAGCCACCCCAAGGCCTCCTTTGCTCTCCCGATATCCGGGTCAGCACAAATCTCTGATATGGCAAGAAGTACTGGCTCTTGCAAAAGGGAGCAATAGAGTACGTCCCGGAGAACCAGAGAGGACAAGGATATTATTCCCACTTCTTCCTGGTTCCAAAGAAAACAGGGACCTCCGTCCGATTTTGGACCTCAGCGACCTCAACGTGTTGGTCGCTACAAGAGATTCCGGATGGTGACTCTTCCGGTCTTATTCCCATGCTGAAACAAGACACCTTCTTAGCGTTTCTAGACATGCAGGACGATACCTGCATATCCCTATAGCTCAGGCGCACAAGAGGTTCCTGCGCTGCGAGTTCCTCCACCACCATATTCAGTTCCGAGCCCTTCCATTCGGACTGTCATCCGCACCAGGGTCTTTACCAAGTGCATGGCAGTCGTGGCAGCGTCTCTAAGGAGACAGGGCCATTATGTGTTCCGTACCTGGACGATTGGCTTCTCATGGCCGCCTCCAGAGAGGCGCTATGCGATCCAGAGCACCCAGGTCCTGTTCCGATCTCTGGGCATCTTAATCAACCACAGAAGTCTCTCCTGGTACCGTCAGAAGCTGCAATTTATAGGCGCAGTACTGGACACCGCTCAGGGAAGAGCTTTTCTTCCAGGCGACAGAGCGAGCGCATCAGATCCCTCATCAGGGAGCTATCGCGAACAAGACCGTCCCTGCCAGGTTGGTCCTTCGCTTGCTCGGACACATGGTTGCGCCATTCCTTACTGTCCCTTTCGCAAGGCTCCACAAGCGGGTAACTCACTGGATGCTCAAGGTGCAATGGGATCAAAGGCAAGACCACATGCAGCATTCGGGTCAGAATCACGAACACCGTGATTCGAGACTGGCAGTGGTGGCTAGACCCAGGTCGCTCTCCACGGGCGTCCCATTTGTAGCGCCCTCCTCGGAGGTAATCCCCACCACAGACGCCCAGGTCTAGGGTGGGGGCACACCTGGATGGGGTGAAGTCCCAGGGTACGTGGACCCTCTGGAGGCTCATCTCCATATCAATGTTCTAGAGATGAGGGCGGTCCTTTATGCCCTGCAGGCCTTTCAGTCAGAAATCCCACGAGTACTCTTCTACTTCAGACAGACAACACGGCGTGATGTATTACCTCAACAAACGAGGAGGCGCACACCTTTCCTTTGCAGGGAGGCCATGAGGGTGTGGGATTGGGTAATCCGTCCACGGCGAATCTGATCACTGTACATGTTCCCGGGTGGACAACACGATTGCAGATGGCCTGAGTCGCTCCCAGGCCAGAGTCCACGAGTGGGAACTTCTTCAAGAGGTAGCAGAGGATCTGTTTCTTGATGGGGAACTCCAGAGTTGGACTTGTTCGCATCCCCATCCAACGCAAAACTGACCAATTTTGCTCGCTAGATCCAGGGCCTGGTATTTTCTGGCGAGACGTTGTCCCTCTCCATGGACAGATTCCTCTATGCTTTCCCCTCCCTTCCCGCTGATCCAGAGAGTTCTTCTCAAACTGCGCAGGGAGCATGCAACAATGATCCTGGTGGCCCCTTTCTGGCCCAGGCAGATCTGGTTCCCCTTGCTAATTCAGCTATCCCGGAACCTCCGCCCCGCTGCGCTTCAGCTTCCATCTCTTGTCTCAGGAGGAAGGTTCACTGGTCCACCCAGACTTACGCCACTGAACCTGCATGCATGGCTCCTAGAGACATAGCCATCTTGCGTCACGGGGTCTCGCAAGAGGTTGCGGAAGTTCTTTCTGCAGCCAGAAAGCTGGCAACATGCGACGTCGCCATGAAATGGCGCTGTTTTTGTTTATGGTCACAAGCACGCGATTATTCCCCTTTAGGTTGCCCGGTGGAGTGGTGTTGGACTACCTGCTCTCTCTTTCGCTCAGGTCTGCTCTACTCCTCTATCAAGGTGCACCTTTGTGCCATCTCTGCCTACCACCTTCCGTGGGACATCGACAGTGGCACAATTGGACGCCTCGGGAATTTTTGAGAGGGTGTTATACTTAGGTCACCCATTAAGGACCCAGTGCCTCCATGGGATTTGCTCTTTGTCCTGGAACAACTCACGCCCCCTTTGAACCTGCCCTGATTGTGAGCTACGCTTTCTGTCGTGGAAAACGCTATTTTGGTTGCTGTTACTTCAGCGAGAAGAATTTCTGAGCTTCACGCCTCATGTGCAAAGAGCCTTATTTAGTTTTCCACCGGACAGAGTACCCTGAGGACCTAATCCTAAATTTTTGCCTAAGGTGGTTTCTTCACTCACTCTAAATCAGGACATTGACCTACCAGTCTACTTCCGAACTACTCGAATAGAGGAGAGGCTCTGCTTCACACCCTGGATGTTCACCGCAGCCTGAGGTATTACCTCAACAGAACTAAACCTTTTCAGTAGTTCTGAGCAACTTTCGCTTTTTCTGAGAGGATGATGGGCCAACCTGTATTCAAACAGTCCCTGTCTCGCTGGCTTGTCCAGTGTATTTCATTCTGTTATGAGCTCAAACAGAAGCCCTCCCGGGTTCAGTCCGGGGTCATTCCACTAGGGCGTGCACCTCCTTTCAGCACTCGGCGTCTCCACTTCTGCCATATGTGCTGCAGCCACTTGGAGCTCTGTGCATACATTTATCAGGCATTATAGCCTGGACATCGCCTCTCGCTGAAGAGCGGTTTCGCCTGGCGGTGCTACAGGGTCTCCTGTCCTAGATTCAGGACCTGGAATGTATTTCCTATTTTCCTCCTCCCGAATTTTTGGCAGCGGTACTGCTTGGAAATCAGTCTAATGGTGTAACCTGCTGCAAGAGCTGTGTCTCGGTAAGATGGTACAGTTCACGTAAGAACTTACCGTAATAGTAGATCTTCGAGAACAGCTCTTGCAGTCAGGTACCTTCCTGCCCACCTTCCCCTTGGAAGAGGCATGGCTTTAGCCTTTATCAACAGGAAATTTTTCCCGCTTTTCTTCTGACGGTGGATCCTCGGTCTCCCATTCTGATGTCAGCCTGCGGGCGGAAGTCTCCGGCGGAGAACTGGGAATCTGGCGACCACCCCTTATGTACTACGCCTGACGCCGGAGGCGGGACCGACGCCGGGCGGTCCCCGCTGAAGATAGCTAGAGTTTTCGGTGGTCCTGACGCCTGCTGGCTTCAGTCCTAATGGTGTAACCTGCTGCAAGAGCTGTTCTCGAAGATCTACTGTTACGGTAAGTTCTCACGTAACTGTACTTTCTGGAGACCCCATCTCCAAGGGCATAGACAGGATGGAGGCAGTTCAGAGGAGGGCAACTAAAATGGTGCAGGGTCTGCAAGAGAAGCTTACACGAGGAGAGACTAAAGGAGCTTAATATGTATATCCTTAGGGAGAGGGGACATGATATAAATGTTTAAGTACCTCAGTGGAATCAACAAAGTCCAAGAGGGTAGCATGTTTCAGAAAAGAGATGCAAGAACAAGAGACACAATTTAAAAATGGGGGACGGCTCAGGGTAATGTAAGTAAGTATTTTTCACAGAGAGGTGGTGGATGCTTGGAACAGCCTTCCTGAGGAGGTTGTGGGGTCTAAAACTGTGGGAGAATTCAAGAATGTATGGGACAGACATAAGGCAATTTTTGTAGATGGGTAGGAAGAAATAGGCTGTTGTTTAAATAGGATCTGCAACTTATCCTCTAGGTAGGAAAATGGGCAGACTAGGTGGGCCAGCGGTCCTTATCTGCCGCAAAGTCTGTGTTTCTATGTATTCCAGGTCCTTCCTCGTCCCCAAGAAGACCGAAGATCTGCGCCCATATTAGATGTCAAGGACCTCAATCTGTGTGTTCAATACAAAAATTCCTCATGTAACCCCTGCCAGGCTTGATGCCTCTTCTCAAGCAGGGTGACTGGCTGTGCTCCTTGGACATGCAGGATGCTTACCTGCATATCTCAGTGTTTCCTCCACACAGGATATTTCTCCAGTTTCTTTTTCAGGGTGAACACTACCAGTTCAAAATATTGCTCTTTGTTTATCCTCTGTGCTGCGGTTTTTACCAAGTGCTTAGCAACAGTAGCTGCAGCTCTCAGAAGAGAGACTGTTGCTTTTCCCTGTTTGGACGATTGACTCCTAAAGGCCCCATCCATAGAACAGCTTCTCTGGACTCTGGAGAGAACTCTTTAGCTATTCCTTTCCTGAGCATCACAGTCAACTTGCCCAGTTCGGTCCTAACCCCGTCCCAAAGGCTGCAGTATATAGGGGCGGTTCTGGACTCAGTGCAGGAAAGGCCTTCCTGCTTCAAAACAGATCAGCGTGCCTTATCGCCCAGGCTAAGGAGGTTGCCCAGAGCCATTATTTTACAGCCAGGGTATACCTGGGGCTGCTGGGGTTGATGGCGCAGCCATTTCCATGGTTCCACTGGCTCGGCTGCACATGCGAGTCCTCCAGTGGACACTCAGGTGCAATGGGACCAACACACGGACGAGTTAGAACAGTTGGTGCTGGTCTCCTCCCAGTCTGCATGGTGCTCCAATGGTGGATGGATCCTCTGAACTTGTTGCAAGGGTTCCATTCCAGATCCCCAGCAGATCCTCACCACAGATGCCTCTAGTTCGGGCTGTGGGTGCATCTGGTCCCTTTCAAACTCTGGACTCTTGGTCCCGGATCGAATCTTTCTTCCATATCAGTGTCCTGGAGATGCGGGCAGTCCTGTATGCCATGCAGGCTTTTCAGAACCATCTACTGGGTCAGCTGCTGATCCAGCAACAATCTCAGTGTTGTCTCACTGTATCAACAAAGGAGAGCAACACATTTGTATCCCCTATACAGGGAGGCCATGAGAGTCTGGTACTGGGCGCTAGACCACAGCCTCAGGTGTACTCAGTCCAGCATGCATGAATGGGAAATGGGAACTTCTCTAATCTGTCACAGAAGATCTGTTCACCAGATAGGGTCACCCAGAGTTAGATTTTTTTGCCCCACTCAGCTCAAAACTGCCTAGTTTCTGCTTTCTAGATCCAGGGCCTGTAGTTTTCTGGTAAGCCACATTGTCCCATTCCTGGAGAGGAGGTTCCTTTACACCTTCCCTCCGTTTCCTCTAATTGAGAGGGTGCTAATCAAGCTACAGATAGAGGGGCCAGCATGATTCTGGTAGCTCCATTTTGGCCACGGCAGATATGGTTTCCATAACTGTAACAGTTAGCAGTGGAACTTCCGGTCCCTCCACAGGGATCTGTTGATGCAGGCTTAGGGGACCCTGGTCAATCCAAACCTCAGGTCCCTTCACCTGCATGCCTGGCTCCTGAGGACAAAGCCATCACCGGTTTGGGGTATCCCAGAGGGTGGCGGGTGTTCTGTGGCCGCCAGAAGCCCTCCACTCGAGCCACATATTCTGAGAAGTGGGAGAGGTTTGCCATATGGGCTGCCAAGCATCACCTGGACCCTTTCACTTGTCCAGTGAGCCAAATCTTGGATTACCTGGTACCCTGACAGACTCGGGCCTCCAGTACCCCTCCCTCAAGGTGCACCTTTCAGCTATCTTAGGCTTTCATGAGCCTGTGGACAGCCGCACTGTGGCTCAATTGGATGTTTTCCGTACCTTTCTTAAGGGCATCCCACATCTGAAACTTCCAATCTGTTCCAGCTTGGGATTTGAATTTTGTTTTGGAGACACTGACCCTGTCTCCTTTTGTGCCAGCTGTGACTTATGAGCTGCTTTCTTTCCTGGAAAGTATCATTTCAAGCAACATGAAGTCTTGCTGTATTCTGACTATATGCAGTTATCTCCAGCACTTGAACTGTCCCAGAGAGTAAAGGGTCAACTCTATGCAAAGGCATAGAACGTTGAGCTCGATTTTCAAACCTCTGTCTATTGTACTCTGAAGTGTAACTGTCAGATTTCTCACCTCACGACCTGTGAAGTCGCTCCGGAGATCTCTCCTGCACTTTGGTTCTGTAAAGTTCCAATCAGTTGATTATTTCAACCTGCTTTGTTTGAATATCGGTATTCTTGTCTCTCTGTCTTGGTACCAGTTAAGTGGTAGTTGTAGGTAGTGATAGTTTTTCTGAGAGAAATTGTTTATTTCTCACCCCAGGAATTCTTTACCATCTATTGACAGATGTAGTATGCCAGCTGTGTTCAGCTGCCCTGGAGAGGAGGAGTCAATGCAAATGAGGAAGGCATTGGCCAATCAGGATACAGTTAGAGTGCTGCCTGCAGTCAGCATGAGAGACCTCAGAACTTTTCTCCGCTGATCTGGCAACATTGCCCTGGAGCTCTCCTCTTCAGATATCTTCCTGTGCCATTTTCTTTCTTTTTGAGTGTTGCTTTTAAGGTATTTTGTATATTTTCTTCATTTTATCTATTTTACCGTTATCTGCGCTGGGTTCCACGCAGTTGCTGGATTGTTCGTGTTTTTCCCATCAGCAGTTTTCTGAAGTAAAATTCACCCGTGTCTTAATAAATTGCATTATTTTATTTAATTTGTTAGTTTTAGTATTTATCGGTGGGTTTAACGCTTTTGCACAAAAATCATTGATTTGTTTTTTTCGCGACGCTATACGCTTTTTCCATTGTGCATCAGCGCAAATTCTTGGAACCCTTTTTTCTATTTAAATTCAAAATGATTTATATTTGACGGTAATCCTCTCTTTGGGGTGAGACTCTCTTGTTTACTGTACGGTGGGCTTTGTTGACAAGAGGTGTGGAGGTGGTTCTGTTTTTCTCTTTGTGAAAAAAAATCTCAGTTGATTGTGATTTGTTTAAGCTTTGGCCTAACTATTATTTTCTGGCCGCTCAGTCTACCTCCCCTCCTCTAAACGTGTTGAGGAGGGTACCTCGTTAACACATAAGAAATGACAAGTCCCCTTGGGACTTGTATTATTACAAATCTGGTTCTGTAGTAGTTGTTTCTATCCAAGCCTTTAATTTGAAAATAGGCAGGGTGCCCTCTTCCTGCACAAAGACAGAGATTAATCTCCTCTGACCCTCCCTCCTGAAGGACTTAGGAGTCATCAGGGGTTGAAAAATTATGCCCTCTGCAACTGAATTTCTGAGAACTTGGTAGTTATTCCAGACTTTATATTTCTGGCGTGTTCTCGCTCCTTCAGATCAGAGTATTCTCTCCATGTTATTCCTTACATCCAATTATATTATTATTGTTATTTTTATTATTAGTAGTAATTTGGGAGAGGATTTTCCTTCATGAACTCGTCTCGAGCCCACTATTTCAGTCTGTCACTCTGAGGTTGATTCAGGTTTTGGTATAATGAGGCAATTATGTCCAACCAGTGGACTCCTGGCCCTTTCCTCCAGGACGACACCGATAAAGAAGTAGAGGACAACTATCAGATCAGGTGGTTGCTGTCCTCAAAGAAGTTGACAACTCTCTGAAGACACCCACAGGTAGGTTCTGGAAACCCTCCATCTCTTTTGGAGTTGACAGAAGCATTCAGATGAAATACCAGCTTGGTAAGTGTTCTGCTGTTTTTATCTGTACACTTTCAGACTAAAGAGAGTTACTGCAAACAGCGGCCTGCTTCTCAGCCTTGGGCCACTGTCTGCTTTCCTCCAGAGATAGACTCTAGATAATCATATACCATGTGTAAAAAATTTTACTTAATACCTCCTCCTACCATTGTAGCATACGCTATCATATATTAAGATTTTTTGATGTATTCTGTTCTTGCCATAGTGCAACAGCTGTGGACACTATTCACAAGGAGGTTTGCCGAAATACCCAAGTGGCATTTAGTAGCAGTATGCTCTCATAGTCTTGAGTCATATTGTTACAGTTTCTGGAGTCTTGGCATAGGTCATTTCCTTCAGGCTTGCCTGTCTGAAAAGTTCCAGCCTTTTGGGTTATGCTTTGGTGCAAATTTTGGTTTGTCTTTATGGTAAACTGAAGCTTACAGGCACATATGGACGAGTTTAACTCTACTAGTACTCAATTAAAGATGAGCGCTTCTTCCCAAGTCTCAGGATATGGGGGTTTTGGGTAGGAATTATTCTCCTTTAACCCTTTTTCCCTACACCACATTAGAATTTTCCAAATGTAAAGGTTTCAGGATTTAGGCAAGAATGCTCTTTTCATTCCTGGTAATCCTGTTTTTCTTCAGTTACTTTTCTTCTTGGTTCAAGTTTTACCCCTTACTTGGTTGGTGTTTAAAAAAAAAAAAAAAAGTAAATAAATAAAGGGAGATATTGACATATAAATAAATATATATATATATATATTTATGTACATAAGTAAATAAATAGCTAAGGTTTTCCTCCATGTGCTGCATTCTCTGTTTTCTTCAGTAGCATGTCAGCAGTTGGATCTAGAGCACTAAAAAGACGAAGTCGTGAAAGGGTTCCTTCTCTTTGTGAGTTGGACCTTTTTCCAGGCTCTTACTTGAATTTTAAAGGAAAATAGGTAACAGCAAATCACTATCAACTTTCGCAACCTGAGGTCAGGATGCTTCCTTGACTAAGGTCTTTCTTTTGCAAACGAGGGTGTCTCCTTCGATACATTCTATGTTCTCAGTTCCTTAGCCCAGGTCAGGTGGCTACCATTTTTCTTCCATGCCGCTTAGACTGCCTTCAGAGTGTTCTCAGATATGGAGTAAAAATCAGGCTGTTCTCCAGGTATCTGGGTAGGTTACGTTTTCTCCTGAAGACAGGGAATCTCTGGTTTCCTTCTCAGAGGCATGGCCAACCTTAGCTGATTCGCCTTGACTTTGGTTTTTCAAGCCCTAAGTCTGACACGTTATTTCCTAGAGTCTTGTTTTTTTTTTTTGTACCTACTAGAAAACGCTCCCTAAAACATCTAAACTTCAGAAACTCTTAGGGGCAGTGCTCTTCTCTTGCCAGGGGAAATTGCCTTCTATATATGGTGCATAATTTTGTCACTAGAGCTAGACATGTAGGTCAGATTCCAAGTAAGAGAATTTTTGTGAAGCCTTAACTCTGTTACAAACTGGACTGGTGTAAGGAAACCGTGAACTTCACACCTCTCCCCTTCAAGTCTGCAGTACAGAGGCTTCCTTCTGGCTGGTGTATCCTTTCGGTGGGGGTCCATCTTTGGGTCTTGGTTTCTGAGAGAGTTCTTCCTTCATCAGTCCCTGGAATCTCAGAGCATCTCTGTCAGGCCTGCATTTTTTCAGTCCAGAGGTCATTTAGTACAGAGAGGACTGGATTATAACAATCCACACTGGTGCGCACAAGGATAGTGGTGCTGCAATGCTGAAAACAAACTTGTAAAACAGAAGCATAGCACACACAAACCTCAAGAAAAATAACCAGAGCACCAGCCGCTTGGAAACATTATGAAATAATTTAATGACTGCATAAAATAGAAGACAGCCTGACGTGTTTCCGATGTTCTCCCATCCTTTATCAAAGGTATACTGGCATACACTGATGTGGCTTTTTATAGTCTACAGCAGCATCATGATGTCACAACTTAAACTGCTTCAGACCTTAACCCTTTATATATCAGAGAACTAAACCAACATGTACATATAATGGTTATGCTATAAAAAACACCAAGATGCTTTAAATTTATAATCTAAACATATTTAACAACTTTTGGGAATGAATGAAAAAGAAATAGAAGGAAAGGGGAAGAGGATGGGGAGGGGGAAGTGGGTAATGAAAAGGAGGGAGGAAAGAAAGAAGAGAGGTTTTATTGAACAGAGAATAGTTTTGATAATATAGAGAGAATACACTTATACATTAAAAAAAGAATCCAATGTAATATATACACCTAAGATATAATACTCATTTTACATATCAAATAGCTCATAATATCACATATTTGTATTATAGTTTATACATCTATATCACAAATGCTTCAACCTTAAAACACAGTAGTGTACAATTGCTAAGATTTCTATAGCTATCCATAGAAGGTCATGTTATAACTTTTAAACCTTATTTACTTTTGGTTTCTTTAAAAATGGCTTTATATCAAATCCTCCATTCAAACCCTGTTTTTGGTAGCATTCAGATTGATGATCCAGAATGCTTCCTAGATAGTAACAAATCATTAAAGTTACCCCTCTTGGTTTCTGGCTTACTTTGTCTATGCCCATAAATGTAAATTCATGTTCAGTCTTATTGCTATAGCTTTTTATGTGTTCTGCTGTGGCATAAGATACATCTTTCTTCTCAATAGCTCGAATATGCTCCTGAACTCTAATTTTAAATCCCTTAATGTTTTTCCTACATAAAACATCCCACACTTACATGTGGCAAGATATACGAGTTCCATAGAGTCACATGTAATTATTTGTCTAATCTCAAAACTACGCCTGTGTTGTGGTCTATAAATTATTTTCCTTGTGTGATATATTTACAACAGTTGCAGTTCCTACAAGGGAAACATTCAACACTTTTATTCTCTTCTCTGCTTCTCTTAACTACCTCAATATCACCTTCAAAGTGACTGTGGCATAGTTTGTCCCCAATGTAGGGCCCTTTATATGCAGTCCGAGTTGGGATTAGAGCCAGCTCACCAAGACCTGGATCACTTCTCAGTACGTGCTGATGTCCCTTGTTTATCCTTTCTATTTCCTGAGAATGTGCTGAGTAGGGTAACACTACATTGAATCTATTCTCTTCTTATTTTGCCTCAACACTTTATTTCTCCATAAAGCGTCTCTGTTTAAACTTACAGCTTTTTATACCCATCATGGATATTTTCTAAACCATACCCTCTCTGTTCTAATCTATTACACAGTTCTATTGCTCCATTTTCAAACATGTGGTCATTACCACAGTTTCTTCTAGCTCTCAGGAATTGTCCTTTCAGTAAATTCCTAATTACATGTCTTGGATGGCAGCTTTCTGCTCTTAAAAGTGTATTCCCATCCATTGGTTTCCTACATAAATTTGTAATGATTTTATTGTCTTCTGTTCTAATCACCTTCAAGTCTAAAAGAACACTTCCTGTCTGGATGCATTGTAGCTGAATTTTAAATTAACATTTGTCTTTTCCAAATATTCCTTAAAAGACCAAGTTCACTAACATCTCCATCCCAAATAAAACATAAATCATCAATGTACTGTATCTCTTCCAATACTTGATTTTAACAAAAATTGATTTATTTTCTGATTGAGAACATAATGATTTTACCAGGCTCCATATACAGATTTGTTACTGATGGTGCACATGCTGCACCCATAGCGCTCCCTTTATTTGTAAATAGATCTTCCATCAAACAAAAACACATTATCTTTCAGCACAATTCTAAAGTTTTTACTAAAAACTCTGTACTTGGTTTTGCAGTGTTTTCCCTAGTATTTAAAAAGAAGCCTATGCATCTAGTTGCCTCTTCATGGGGATGTTAGAATAAAGCGATTCCACATCCATCGTCACCATACATGCATTCTGATTTAACTTAATGTCATAAAGAATCCTAAGCATATCACCAGTATCCTGTACGTAGGACAGCAGTTTATTATAAAGGGCACATATGAACATCTAAGAATTGTGACAAACTTTCAGTTAATGACCCTGTACCACTAATAATAGGCGACCGTGGGCATTCTAGTGATTTATGCACTTTTGGTATTAAATAAATTGTAGTCCTCACTGGGTCATCTGTAATCAAAAATTTAATGGTTTTGATATCTATTTCTTTCTTCTTAAACCCTTCTTTGATATAGGCATCAATAACTGTTTTAAATTCAAATGTAGGGTCCTGATACAATCCTACCTAAAACTCTTCATCACTTAGATCACTGTCATCACAGATGCATCTGTGACAGGTTGGGGATCACTGTCAGGACCTCTACACTCAGGGAGTGTGGGGTCATGATGAGGCTTACCTTCACATAAATATCCTGCAGATGAGGGCGCCCTGTATGCTGTCCAAACCCTGAGGACATTCTCTGTTGGAAAGTAATCCTTCTCCAAACAGACAACAAAGCTGTGATGTATCACATCAACAAGCAGGGTGGTGCACACTCCACACCTTATGCAAGGAAGTGATGAGAGTGTGGAATGTTGCCTCGAGCACAAGTCAACCATACAGGCAGTCTGTCTACCAGGAGTCCAGAACGTCAGAGGTGGACCACTTCAGCAGAGCAGAGGTGATCTCACAAGTGGTCGCCGTGGTAGACGCTGCATTTGCTATTTGACGAGTGGGCACTCCGAACTGGGCCTTCAAACAACATGAAGTCTTGCTATATTATGACAGTAGCAGTTTGTCCCACCACTAGAACTGCTTCGAGGTGAAATGGTTAATACCATTCAAAATAGAACTTTGAGCACGAGCTCTAAGAAGCAGCTCTATCTGTGTAATTTCAAACCTGAACTGTCAGATTCTTTACTCCCCTAGTGAACAGTCGCTCCGAGATTTCTCCTACTGCTCGGTTCATTCTCGGTTTAAACAGTGTTTTCTCTGTTCGATTCAACCAAGAATAGTTTTATTTAACCGCAAAACCGCTCGTTCAAGCTCTGTCTGTGGTAATCGTGTAAATTAAAGGTTTTGTCTGTGTGGAACTTGTAAGTTTATCGTTCGGTTTTGAACCGATCAGCTGGGTTTAAAACTTATTAACTTTAAAGTTTAACATTTTAGAGTGCGGTTCCGGTTCTTATCGGTTCTAAAAAACGGATTTTATTACGGTTTTTCCAATACCTGACACGGTTAGGAACCGATAGTGTGTCTTGCCTGGCACTGCCGCTTAAAGGGCAAGTTTTTCTGGTTAGGCTGGCATTGTGTCTGAGAAACCCAAAAGAAAAACCGGGCCAACTGGGTTTCAACACTGTGATGTCTGTGGGGAAGTCTTTGCCAAGGCTGACCCACACACCACATGTGTCTATTGTCTGGGGTTTGACCACCTCCAGTCAGACTGCCAGATATGTAGGAATTTCCTGCAGCCACCCTGGAAAGAGATTGGGCAGGCTCAGGGAACGAGAGGTCAAAAGTCCGCTGACCCGGGATGGAGCCAGCCCTGTTCGTGCCAACCGAACCGGAGGGAGTGCCCTCTGACCAGGGCGAGACTTCCTCGGCAAAGAAAAGCTGGTTCTGAGGAACCAATTCCAGTAAAGAAAACAAGAAAGTCAGCAGGTTTGAGTCCAAAACCCCTTCTCCAACTGCTGCAGAGATAGCAAAAGCCAGACAAATTGTCCAGTCACTGTCTCAGGTTCCGTCCGAACCGCCACTATCTGGCAGAAGGTCGGTTCGTCCAGTTCCAGTTGTTCAGAATATGATGTTGAGGAATTTTATGAACCAGAGGAGGGGAGGATGATTATGAACAGATGAATGTGGCTGGGAAGGTCTGGGTGTGTCATTGAACCGGACATTTCCCCAGACAGACCTCTAGAATCTCCCTATGCTATCTGAGTCCCCATCTCATTTTATGTTTTACAAAAAGTTACTGAAACCTCCAGCTTCACTTGGAAGAAGCTGTGGATGAGCAAGAGGAGGCTGATTTTGTAGAAATGATGGATATTCCAGAGTCTAGGAGATTGTCTATTCCTTTGCATAAGTCTTTTAGGAAGCAAACAATAAAAATTTTAAAAGCTCCTAATTCTGTGCCTCCTGTAGATAAAAAGATGGACAGAAGGTACACATTGTCAGGTCCTGATACAGAATTCCTTTTCAGCAATGCAGTCATGTTAGTAGTTCAGGCTGCAGCCTGTGATAAAGCTAATATCCCTGGCTTCACATCCTCCTGACAAGGATTCCAGGAAGATTGATGCCATGGCTAAAACAGTATATGGCAGCCTCTCTGGGACTCAGGTAAGCAAATTATATGGCTTATGTAGCTAGGTATCAGGAAATCTAGATGGGATACTGTTATGGAATTAGCTGCAAGCCCATGGCCAGCTGGCTAGCAAACCTAGAACAGGTGGCTGCTGATGGCATTGAGGCTTCTAAGGTACAGTTTCATGCTGCTGTGGATGTTAATGATGTTTCCTCTAGAGTCATGGCCACATCTGTAGCTTTTTGTAGGTTGGCCTGGCTCAGGTGTACTAGTCTGTCACAGGATACCCAGACTAAGGCTATGGATTTTCCTGTGGTGGGAAATTCTCTGTTTGGGAGCAGACAGAGAATTACATGAAAAGATGGATGAATATAGGACTACTTACAAAGTGCCCAAGCTAAGAAGCGGCAAGCCACTCCTCAGAGGCATACCCCCAGGGTAGGGGTAGGCCTTCACAGGCCTTTTACCAGACTCAGGCCTCCTCTGCCTATGCTCAGAGGGCTTCTTCAGAGGCAGAGGCAGACAGGGTGGGCAGGCCTGCTCCCACCCCTCAGCCTAAAGCTCCTGCTAAGCAGGCACCCTGATGGGGTGCCCAGGCCGATTCTCCTTACCGGTAGGGGGCAGGCTGGCTTACTCAGTCAGAACTGGGCTTCTTTAACCTCAGACAAGTGGGTTCTGGAAGTAGTAAGCCAGGGTCTGGTTCTCAGCTTCAAAAGTTTCCAAGTTGAGAACCAGACTTTTCTACCTGCAGTGTTTCAGAGACCTTTGCTCTGGAAGCAGAGGTCTCAACCCTGTTGGCTCTCAGAGCAGTGGAAAGGGTTCCTCCCTTGCACCAGGGCAGGGTCTGTATTCCAGATACTTCCTTACCCCAAAAAGACAGGAGAATGGGCCCATATTAGACCTCAGATATCCAACAAGCATCTTTTGAAACCAAAGTTCAAAATGGTAACTCTGGCAATGATTTTACCCTCCCTAAGGCCAGGGACTGGTTAGCCTCCTGGACCTCAAGGATGCCTATTTCACGCCCCTAATCAGAAGCTCCCATCGAAGTACCTCAGATTGAACTACCCTCAGGTCATTACCAGTTCAGAGCAATGCCCTTCGGCCTTACCTCTGCCCCAAGGGTATTCACAAAGTGTCTAGCAGTGGCAGTGGCTCACTTAAGGAGGCAAAGGATTGCTGTTTTTCCCTATCTAGACGATTGGCTCATTGTAGGCCAGTCCCCAGAACAGGTAAAATCTCACCATGATTACCCAGCAGCTTCTCACCTCCCTGGGCTTTCGCTAAATCTACAAAGTCGGTTCTGGAACCAGTCCAGGTACTCACCTTTATAGGGGCAGAGTTGGACACAAAGCTAGCCAGAGCTTTTCTTCCCTTAGAAAGGGTGACGAATTTAGTGACTCTGGCCTCCTCCTTCACTCCTGCAGGTCTCTCGACCAGCAAGACATTCTCTGCAGCTCCTGGGACACATGGCTGCATCCACAGCTGTTGTGCAGGAGCAAGATTTCAGATGAGAGACATTCAGTTTCACTTGAGAACCTATTGGTCTCAGAGAAGAGACCCCTTTCCAAGTTGGTCCCAGTGACCTGAACCTTGATCCAGGCCCTCCAGTGGTGGCAGGATCAGAGCAATTTAAGATTGGGGGTCCCCTTCATTCCCCTGCTCACAATTTGACTCTCACTACAGATGCTTCCCTTCTGGGTTGGGAGCCCACATGGGCGACCTTTCCACTCAGGGAGTGTGGTCCCACGGGAATCTCTGCTCCACATCAATTTGCTGGAACTCAGAGCTGTCTTTTAGCTCTTCAAGCATTTTCTGCATCTGTCCACAACAAGGTGATACAAGTCAGAACAGACAACACCACAACAATGTGGTACATCAGCAAACGGGGCACTCGGTCTTGACCTTGTGCACCGAGGCAATGAAGTTGTGGTCTCTGGCCTATTCCCTGAACACTTCCCTCATAGCAGTTCATCTTCCAGGAAGGACAATGTCCTAGCGGATGCTCTCAGCAGGATTTCCCAGGGCCATCACGGATGGTCCCTGGATCCTCAAGTGCTGGGATAGTTTTTGCCAGATGGGGCACCCTCAGATAGATCTTTTGCAGCCCCAGACAATCACAGACTTCCTCTGTTCTGTTGCAGGCCTCCAGTGTTGGGCTCAGTCCCCTGGATGCCCTTCTCCTGGATTGGGAGGAAGTTTTTTATGCTTTCCTCCTTCCTCTCCTATTCAAAGTATTAGTCAAAATCAGATCTCAGCCTTGCAGGGTGATTCTGATTGTCCTGGATTGGGCCAGGCAGCCTGGTACCCACTCCTTCTGTCACTGACAATCCATCTTCCCTTTGCCTCCCCAGGATTCACAACCTGTTAACTTGTGCCCAGGGAAGGGTTTGGTATCCGGACCTCAAATCCTCAACCTCAAGGCCTGGCTCTTGAGGAGTTAGAGTTTGCTGATTTACACCTCTCTCAAGGTGTTCTTGAAATCCTAAAGGCTTCCAGAAAGCCTTCCACTAGGGCTACTTATAGTTCTAAATGGAAAAGGTTTTCATTTGGTGTGCTGGGGAAAATATTTCCCAGAATCTGCTGATTTGCCCATTGTATTAGATTACATGGTCCATCTTATTCCTCGGGTCTCAGGCCAGCTACCTGAGAGTCCATTTGGCAGCTGTATCTGCTTTTGTGTCAGCAGGAAAGTCATCCCCTCTTTCCACTCACCCTGTGTTTTCCAAGTTTTTTAGGGATTACTTCATACTAATCCACCCTTTGGGAACCGGCCCTGCCTGGGACCTTAATGTTTGTATTGCCCAGTTAATGCAACCCCTTTTGAACCTCTGTTTTCTGCAGAGCTTAAGTATCTAACTTGGAAAACTGTTTTTCTTGGTTATCACTTCTGCTAGACGATAAGTGAGTTGCAAGCCTTGTCAGTGGAAACTGACTTTATTTCTTTCCACAGGGATAAGGTAGTCCTTAGGACTAATAGGAAGTTTTTACCTCAAGGTGGTTTCAGATTTCCATCTTAACCAATCTATCTCCTTCCAGTATTTTTCACTGATCACTCTCTTCTGTGAGAGGAGGTTGCACAGCCTGGATGTTAAGAGAGCTCTTAGTTACTATATAGAGCGCACTAAAGGTCACCGGTTCGAATCCTCCAACTTTCCTTACCTATGGTGAAGTTGGGAAAGGCAAACCTGCCACTAAGAGATCAGTTGCCAGGTGGATTGTCTCTTGTATCCAATTTTGTTTTCAGAAACTGGGCAGAGATCCACCCTCTGGCTTGAGGGCTCATTCTACCAGGGGTACAGCTGCGTCTCTAGCTGCTGCCAGAGACATCCCTATATTAGAGATATGCCAGGCTGCTACTTGGAAAGCGAGTACACTTTTTACCAAGCATTACTCCCTGGATGTCCAGGCCAGGAGAGATGCTCGGTTTGGCACAGCTGTTCTTCAGAGCCTATTTCCTAAGTAGGTTCTGCCCTCCTCCATGGAGGTACTGCTGTGTAGTTCTTATTGTCATAATATAGCAAGACTTCTGTTGTTTGAAGAAAAATTACTCACCTTAGTAATGTTGTTTCTTCTAATGGAGTCTTGCTTACTATGACCTCCCCACCTGCCCTTCTCAGAACTTCTACTTGGGTGAGGTGCGGGCAACTGTGTGGGCACTATTTTATGCCCTTTTAGCTTCTCCCTTTTGGGAGTTTGGGTGTGTGTGTTTTATTATACTGTTGTTTTATTCTCATGTTGTTAGAATTGTGTTAGTAGTTCTGGTCCCCTGACTTGAGTCTTGGGTGTTGGGACCAGCAATGGTTGTTAATATTTAGGTAGCCATTTGGCTAGTGTAGGTTACAGCTTCCACACAGACCTTAGTGAGTTTTTTGCTCAGAAAGATCTGACAGTTCAGGTTTGAAATTACACAGATAGAGCTGCTTCTTAGAGCTCGTGCTCAAAGTTCTATTTTGGAATGGTATTAACCATTTCACCTCCGGAGCAGTTCTAGTGGTGGGACAAACTGCTACTGTCATAATATACAAGACTCCATTAGAAGAAACAACATTACTAAGGTGAGTAATTTTTTCTTTTGCATCCCCACTCAACGAAAACTGCCTCAGTTCTGCTTCACAAACCAGAACCTGGCAGTTCCTGTCAGGAAGATTTCAGACTGTGGTGGACAAGGTGCTTTCTGCACGATTTCCTCCTCTTCAGTTGGTTCAGAGAGTGCTCCTCCAGTTGGAGGCACAAGGGGCAGGATGATTCTAATCACCCCATACTGGCCTCGACAGATATGGTTCCAGCTGATTAATAGATTGTCAGAGGTTCCTTTGAAGCAGCTGTCCCTACGGACAGATCTCCTGGCACAGGGACCCTGGTCCATCCAATTTGTGCTCACTCCATCTCCATGCCTGACTCCTGAAGAGAGAGAAGTGAGTAGGCTCAAGATGTCTCAGTGGATCTCAGAAATCCTGCTAGCAGCTTGTAAGCCTTCCACTAGGAAGACTTACACAGCTAAGTGGAAGTGTTTCTCGATTTGGTGTGCCAAGTCCTGTCTAGACCCTTTCTGTTGCCCACCTAGCAAGGTGTTGGAGTACCTTCTAGACCTGTTGAATGCAGGATTGCAATATTCCACAGTGAAGGCACATCTCTGCGCGATTTCCCTTACCATGAGCCAGTGCATAACCCAACCTTGGCTCAGCTTTCTCTGGTCAAAAGATTCCTTAAAGGCATCCTTCACACCAGACCCCAGTCAGAAGGCAGTGGCTGCATGAGATATCAATCTCGTGCTAGATATGCTCATTCGCAAGCTATTTAAACTTTTAGCCACTTGTGATTTGAAGTTTGTGACCTGGAAGACTGCATTCCTGGTGGCCATTACTTCAGCGTGTAAAGTCACTGAGATCCACGATTGGTCACAGACCCTCCATATACATTTTTCACAAGGACAAGGTGGTTCTTCACACATACCTAAGATCTTACTTCAAGATACAGCTCTTGCAGCAGGTAACACCATTAGGACTGAAGCGGCGGCGCCAGGACCCCACAGAAATCTTCTAGCTAGCAGTCTTAGCGGGGGACCGCCTCAGCGTTGGTCCCACCCCGGCGTCAGGCGTAGTACATAAGGGCGGTCCCACCAGAATCCCCAGTTCTTTCCCCCGTCGGACTTGCATGTCTCGACCCTTCGGTCTGTTTCTAGCGTCTGGCGCCTGAAAAGTTCTTTCCAACTTGGAAAACCCTTTTTCTCAGTCTGCCATCTGATGTCCTCTCAACCTCCGTGGAAGGCCATCCATCCAAGTAGCCTGTGGGAAGCAAATCCCTTTTAAAGACCAGCATTCGGCCTTGCGTTCAGTGCCTAGGCCCAGACCCACGACACCGGGCCTGTACCTTCCGTCAGGGATGCAATAGCGGACCGGATCCATCCAGAAGGCCCTTCAGCGTACCTTCTCGAAGAAAAGTAAAGGCCATGGATTCTGCCTCCGGGAATCGTCTGAGAAAGCCAGCGACACCTCGAAAGCACAGGGAGAGGGTGAGATCAAAATCCCCTTCTAGGGCTTCCGACTCCGTAGCTCCGGCTCCGGTCTGACCGCTCCCCTTCCGGGCCGCTCTCAACCTCCCGGCTGCGGTGACATCTTCTTGGGTTCTTCTTCTCTACCTCGGCCAAGACCTCCAGGCCTCCTTCTTCTGCTTCCAAGGCCTCGCTGAGGTCAGGGGACCGCCACCACCATCATTAGTCCAGCTCCGTCACCCGACCCCGGCGCCTGGTCTCCCTCGCCTCCACCCCAGGCGGAAGACCAAGGAGCTGACTTACGCTGCACGCCGATCGGACGTCGGCTAAGCATCACCAGTCCTGAGACTGGGCGACCGCCAGATGCCCGTCGCCGTCAGGCCTTCTTCACCCGGACGCCGCCGAGGACCCGCGCCCATTCCTGTATAGAGAGAACACCCCGCCACCTACGGCCGTCGGCTAGAGGCGCAGTGGAGGAGGAGCTGACCCAGCCCGAGGACCAGACGGGCGAACCCGGTCCTGTCGCACCCCAGGGAACCCTCTCCTGAACCAGAGATCCCTGGGGAGCAGACGCCGGAACCCGATGACCGACCACGGCGCCCGTCCGCCGTCGGTTTCCGGTATTTCAGAGGTTAAGGAGCTATTCACCTATTGGTGGATACCATAAAGAAGGACGTGGTTCCCACACCTCCTCCTCTTCCTCCTCCTCCTCCACCCGTGACTCCACTGGCCCCAGCGCCCCCACCCCATCCGGGCAGCAGGCCGAGTACCTTCCCCAGGAGCCTGAGGAACCTCCTAGGGCAGACCAGACAAGAGGAGACCTCCGTCCAGATCTTCTTCAGGGTCACCCAGCCCCAAGAGACCCAGAAGACGCCATATCGCCTTTGACGGAGGACACGGGATCGACTTCTCAGGACGGATCCAGATCCCTTCTCCCATCAGCTCCCTCTCCGACCCACGTGAGCTCCCAAGATCTCCCTCCGGATGACCCATCGTTCTCAGAGATTATGAGGCATATCCAGGAGAACATGGGCTGGGACGAGAGGAACTTGACCCCGAGAGGCTACGCCTTGCCAGGTATCTTCGGCAAAGATCCAAAGCTCTGTGGTGGTGCCACCTTGGTGGACACCTTCAGGCGCCACCAAGGCAGCGTGAAAACGCCCACATTCACTCCCGGCGACGAAGAAGGCTGACCGCCTGTACAAGGCCCCTAGGGAGGACCAGTACTTGGCATCACATCCTCTGGCCGATTCTCTGGTCATTACAGCCTCACATGACTGGTCCCAGAGGCCGCAACATTTGAGCACCCTGCCACCGACCCAGAGTCCAAGCAACTGGACACTATGGGCAGGCGACGATGCAGCCGCTACCTCGCCATTAGGTCCCTCAACTATCTAACCCACATGGTCCAGTTTCAGAATGCCTTGTGGGAGCAGGGACTGGATCTGGCGGAAAAGATGCCAGAAGGTGAGCAGAAGGAGGAGTTGCTGCAACTCCTCCGCGGGTTCGGACGTGGGAACCCAGGATGGCGAGCCCACGATTCGCTGGACTCGGCCAGAGCTGCAGCCTCAGGCGATGCCTCCTTGAGACACCTTACCCGCATCTCCGGATTTACTCCTAACGTCCAAAAGAACATTCTGGACGCCTCATTCCATGGAGAGTTCTTTGGTGAGTCCTCAGAGAAGGTTCTCACCAAACTTCAGGAGGCCGGAGATGTGCGGTCTGTCCAAGCCATGTACAGACTCAAGCTCAGTTCCTTTCGCAGAAACCAGAGCTGCTGAGGTCGGATGCAGAGACAGCAGTCCCAAGACGGTTCTCAACAGAGGGGCTCCTTCTCCAGAGCCCAGGGAAGTCGCCCGAGTCCGAGGCCCAATGCCTGCCAAGTCGGCCCAGCCTGCAGGACCCTCAGCCGCCACAGCATGACTCCTTCCTGCCCCCGCCTCAGGATCAACAGGACACCAGGTCGGTGTCGACAGGGACCATCTGCCAGGGTGGCAGTCTGTAACCACCCGACAGGTGGGTTCTTCAATTGGTCAAACAAGGCCACTTTATAGAATTCATGGACAAGCCACCCACAAGGCCTCCTCTGCTCTCCCTCTATCTCGGGTCAGCACAGATCGCTCATCAGGCAAGAAGGCACTCATGCTCCTTCAAAAGGGAGCGTGGAGACGTCCCCAGAGAACCAGAAAGGATCCGCCACTATTCCCACTTCTTTCTGGTTCCAAAGAAACAGGGATCTCCGGGTCCAATATTGGACCTCAGCGACCTCAACATGTCAGTCTACAAACATTTTCGCATGGTGACCTCCAAGGACTCATTCCCATGCTGAGAAAGGACGCCTTCCTAGCATCCCTGGACATGCAGGATGCCTCACCTGCCATCCTCAGAGATCGAGCGCATTGGTGAGTTCCTGCGCTCGAGTTTCTCGCCACCACTAAAGTTCCGGCCCTTCCTTCGACTGTCATCGGGTCCCCAGGGTCTTTACCGCGCATGGCAGTCGCGGGCAGCGGCTCTAAGGAGACAGGGCTACTTAAGTGTTCCTGTACCTGGACGACTGGCTTCTCATGGCCGCCTCCCAGAGGTGCTGTTGTTAGCTATCCAGAACACCCAAGCTCTCTTCCAGTCTTTGGGCATTCTTATCAACTATGAGAAGTCTCCTGGTACCGTCCCAGAAGCTGCAGTTCATAGGCGAACTTGGACACCGTCCCAAGGAAAGCCTTCTTCCAGAGGAAAGAGGCGAACGCATCAGATCCCTCATCAGGATCTCTCAGCTAAGAAGACTGTCCTCACAGGCTGGTCCTTCGCCTGCTCGGACACACATGGCTGCGGCCATTCCAACCGTCCCTATGGAAGGCTCCACATGCGGGTAACTCAGTGGATGCTCAGTGCAGTGGGACCAAAGGCAAGACCACATGCAGCAGCCGGTCAGAATCACGAACGCAGTGATTCGGGACTGGCAATGGTGGCTAGAACCCAGGGACACCTCTGTGGGTGTTCCGTTACAGCGCCATCCCTGGAGGTAATCCTCTCTGCAGATGCCTCAGGGCTGGGGTGGGGAGCACACCTGAACGGGTGAGGTCCCAGGAATGTGGACCCCTCAAGAAGCTCACCTCCCACATCAACATTCTGGAGATGAGGCGGTCCTTTATACCTGCAGGCTTTCAGTCAGAAATCCCGTCCGGTACTCTTCTGCTTCAGACAAACAGTACAGGCGGTGATGTATTACCTCAACAAAAAGGAGGAGCACACCTTACCCCTTTGGAGGGAAGCTGAGAGTGTGGGATTGGGTAATCCGACACGGGCGCGAGCCTGATTGCAGTTCATGTTCCCGTGTGGACAACACACCAAGAGATGGCCTGAGTCGCTCCCAGGCCAGAGTCCACGAATGGGAACCTTCAGAAGTAGCAGAGATCTGTTTCTTCGATGGGCACCCGAAGTTGGACTTATTCGCCTCTCATCCAACGAAACTGCCCAATTTTTGCTTGCTAGATCCAGGGCCTGGTGTTTCTCTGGGCGGACGCTTGTCCCTCTCCTGGGCGGGACAGATTCCTCTCGCTTCCCTCCCTTTCCGTTGAGCCAGAGAGTTCTTCTCAAACTACGAGGGAGCACGCAAACAATGATCCTGGTAGCGCCTTTCTGGCCCAGGCAGATCTGGTTCCCCATGCTGACGCATTGTCCCAGGAACCTCCAGTCCCGCTGCCTTTCGAGCTCCCATCTACTGTCTCAAGAGGAGGGTTCACTAGTCCACCCGGACTTACGCCTCACTGAACCTGCATGCCTGGCTCCTCGAGACATAGCCATTATGCGACACAGGGTCTCGCAAGGGTGGCGGAAGTTCTCCGCTGCCAGAAAGCTGGCAACGCATGTAACGTGACACCACTTAAATGGCGCCTACTGCCTGTGGTCTCAGGCACGCCCTCTCCCTTTAGAATGCCCAGAGAAATTAGTTCTGGAATACCTGCTTTCCTCTTCCACTCAGGTCTCACCTACTCCTCTATTAAAGTTCACCTCTGTGCGATTTCGCCTACCCCTTCCCAATAGAAGTCAGCACACGTGACACAACTCGATGCCTCTCAGGACTTCCTGAGGGGTTGTTACACCCAGGCCACTCATCAAGGATCCCGTCCCTCCTTGGGACCTACTTTGTCCTGGAACAGCTCACGTACCCCCTTTGAACCTGCCGCGGATTGCGAGAGCTGCGTTTTCTGTCGTGGAAATATTATTTTAGTTGCTGTCACGCCAGCAAGGAGAATTTCCTAGCTACATCTCATGTGTAGGAACCTTATTTAATTTTCCACCAGGACAGAGTGTCTTTAAGGACAAATCCTAAATTCCTGCCGTTTGCTTGGTCTCTGCCCTTACTCTTAACCAGGACATCGATTCAGCCTGTGTACTTTCCCAAGCACACTAATAGAGGAGAGGCATTGCTTCACACCTGAATGTTCACCACCCTTAAGGTACTACTTGAACAGGACTAAAGAAGCCAGGACGCCTGAGCAGCTGTTTGTATCCGCCGCTGAGAGGATATTAACACCAGTCTCAAAGCAGACCCTTTTCTCGCTGGCTTGTCCAGTGCATTTCCTTTTGCTACAACAACAAACAAAAGCCCTTTCCAAGCACAGTCCGGGGCCACTCGACTGGGGGGTGGCTACCTCCAACTGCAGCTGTAGCGTCTCCACCTCGACCATTTGTGCCCACGGCCACATGGAGCTCAGTGCACACCTTCATTCAGGCACCATGCTGGATATTACCTCACGGGGAGAGCCGGTTTTGCCTTGCTTCGTTCTACAGGGTCTCCTATCCTAGAGTCAGGATTTGTTCAAGGTCTTCCGTTATGCCTCCTCCCAGAATGCTTAGAGGCGCTATTGCTTGGGAATCAGTCCCATAGAAGAGTTTGCTGCAAGAGCTGTATCTCGAATAAGATAGTACAGTTACATAGAACTTACCGTAACAGTAGATCTTAGAGAACAGCTCTTGCAGGTACCTTCCTCCACCATTCCCCTTGAGAGGAGGTATGGCCTCCAGGCCTTGGCAGGAGCTAACGCCTTTTTCTTCTTCTTCTGATGGCGGATCCTCAGTCTCCTCTTCTAATGTCATTCAGCAGCCGAGTCTCCGGTGGAGAACTAAGGGATTCTGGCGGGACCGCCTCCTTATGTACTACGCGCCTGACGTGGGGGCGGGACCGGCGTCGAGGCGTCCCCGCTGAAGACTGCATTAACTAGAAGATTTCTGTGGGTCCTGCACGCTGCTTCAGTCCTAATGGTGTTACTGCTAGCAAGAGCTGTTCTCGAAGATCTACTATTACGGTAAGTTCTTAAGTAACTATACTTTCCTTCCAAAGGTGGTCTCGGAATTCCATCTTAACCAACCTTGGTGCTTCTGACTTACTCGCAATCTTCCAGAATGGAGGGGAGTGTACTTCATTAGCTGGATGTGAAAGAGCTTTGCTGTTAAGTATTGACAGAACTAGGAGATCCACCAATCTAACAACTTTTCATTTCCTGCAGTGCAATCCAGCTGGGTCAGCCTGTCTCCATCCAATGTATCTCTGTATGACTAGTAGCCCATCTCCCATTACCGTTACTCAATGGCAGGTCAAACTGGAAGGTTGGCTTTACACCCACTCTACTAGGAGTGGTTACAGCTTCCCGGCAGAGATCTTAACATAGCCATTGCAGACGCCTGCAGAGGACTACTTGGAGTTCAGTGCACACCGTAAGCACTGTGCCTCGATGTCCATGCCGGACAGCGACGCCCTTCAGCAGATCAGTCCTTAACGGACTTCCGCCTTGGTCGAGCTCGATCTCCTGCTTGGGGACTGGTGTTTTGCTCGGTACTTCCCACTAGTGTGAATGAATGGTGAAATCTTTAGTCCAGGAAGATATGGAAATTACCACCATAATTCTTGATCCTCTTGAATGTAGTCGCTACCATTCATTCACATGCCCCCACCATCCCCCAAGCTCACTCACTCTGTTTTTGGTCTTCACTCCCTTGTTGATTGGGTTGTGAAGACGTTGTTGTGTTGACCCTTCTTACATGGGTCGTCCAGGGCTATCTTATGCCTGGCTTAATTTAGGTTTCCTAGATACTCTACGCTGCACCTCCTCGGTCAGAAAGGTACTGAGGCGGTTTGAGGGTTGACACGGGATAGCTTTATGGCACTTACCAGTCTCGCAGTGCCACACATGCGCTGTCCTACTCGGCACCAGCCCTCCTGAAGATTTTGGCCCCTGCTGGGTCCCAGCTCTGGCGTAGTCCCATTAGTGTGAATGAATAGTGAAGACTATATCCAAGTAGATTAAGAATTACAGCCAGCCCGTGGCGCAAGGGTTGAGGCACCGGACGCCACACCTCACACCACACTGGCGACCTCAGGTTCAGGAACGGACTCAGGTCATCAGAGGTCAGCTGGGGAGGTGGATTGAGCATCCCAGGGACTGCCTCCACCTCTGGAAGGGCAGGAGAGGGCACCCAGACGCAGCTGCCTTAGCGGTGGCTGGGGCTAGGTGTCACAGAACAGTAATGGGTCAGCATGGCAGATGTCTGACGAGAGTACACAGGAGCACATACCGCTGTTTCAGTGGTGTCATTACATATCCATGCTGTAAGGGGAATCCGGGCAAAACTCAGCTGAATCCTCCGCATGAAGACTTGGCTGCGGCGCGCGCTGCACCAGTCGCTCCCTTGAGTTTCTCTGGCCCCAGCCCCTGGGTCTTCCGCGATTGGGACGTAGTGGCCTAGAGAGAGAGGTGAAGGTGAGGAGGTATAGGTCGGGCATGGTGTCCAGTGCAGGAGCTGCTAGCGAGACCTGACATGGGGCACCGTAGGGAACACCCCAGCTGAGGAGGTAGGCGGTAAAAGAAAGAATAAAAAAATAATAATACGGTAAGCACGTAATTCCATATTCCCTTTATACTCTATTCCTATATTTGCAAGTGTGATCAAAACTGGCACTAACCATCCAGATGTATTGTATAAAATTAAAAACTGGTAAATCGCTATACTCAAATAAACACTTTGTACCTTTTTCCTGTATTTGCTACTGTGATAAAAACTAATACTAACCATCAAAGTGTTACATAAAAGATTGTAAATTCCTCTACTCAGAAATAAACCCATTGATGGATTTATGTCCTTGTAGACCACATTTGCCCACCGTTATTTGTATGGATTATACTTACAACACATACACACATATATATATCTTTATATGTGTGTGTGTATGTATAAATACATATATATATTTTCTCTCCTTCATTTTGCTGTAGACCCACTTGAGCAATGGTGTGCTGTTTGCCCCCCAACACCTACAATTTCATTGTGCCTGTCTCAGGCATTTTTGAACCCCTCCACTGTTATTGCCCCCACTACTATCAGCTGGAAGGTTATTTCAGGAATCCACCACTCTTTCTGTGAAGAGTGAAGAAATATTTTCTCACGTCTCTCTCCTGAACCTACCCCTCCAGCTTCTTAGCTTGTCCTTTGATCTTCCAAGAATCAGCCTTCACCATTCATTACTAATGGGTCTGGGCCAGAGGCGCTAGGACCTCGCGGAGTGTACAGCTTAAAAACTTGAGCAAGGAATAGATGTTGGGGATGGTGCTGCCCATAAGTGACACATGATGACACTCAAGTGTTGGCCAGTAACCAGCACCAGCCCCTGCTCTTCTCAGCTCTGTTCTTTTCGCTGTCGAGGTTGCACTGGGGAGTGTTTGCCATATTTAAGTGCCCAGCCCAGTTCATTGATGATGTAACTTCTTCTTCTCGACTTTTTCTGGCACTGCTTTTCTTCTGTCCTTTTACTGCCATGGTTTTGTTATATTCTGAAGTCATTCATGTCCCAGTCCTCGGCCTCAGAAGTTAAAGAAGAAGAAGATGGAGTCTCCCACATATGTCGCTGCCCCTGTGGGAGAAATATGTCCATCTAGGAGCGACATGACTGTTGCTGGATCTGCCTTGGAGCACAGCACCACATGGACCATTGCAGTGCCTGTTTCTCCGCTGCATTTCCGCACATTTGAGATCTGCACAATGAAGTGGAGTTGTTTGCCCCACTTTTGAGGCAGGCATTGCACAAGAGATGCCAAGGTAAGGTCCCTGGGTTCTTTCTCTGAGCCCCTTCTCAGTACTATAATACTGAGGGAAACCTGGCTTCTTTTGGTCCTTGTGTCGCGAGACAGAGAGGTTGGAGGAGGGGTCTGTGGGAAGTCTGCTCCTTCTGGGGGTCAGTTGCACACCACTCCAGACCCGGAAGCTGCCTCGGGGACCCAGCCCCCGGTGATCAAGGTTGGAACCATACACTGGGCCTACACGGGTAGGCCCTTGGGGTCGTGGGTCTGGCGCCATTCCAGCTGCCGGGCTGTGAGGCGGTGAGCCGAGTGGTGCCGTCGCATGATTTGGTCCCCTTCCTGATGCCACTCGGCACTTGGAGAGGAAAGGCTTCTAGAGTCAGCAGCCCAACAGAGATCTTTTGATCTTGTCCCTGAGCAGTCAGATGACCTGGGGATGGGAATCAGGATGATCCTGAGCGACTTTCGGCTCTGCAATGAAGGAGGCTTTTCTGGGCCTAGTTTTAGTTTCTGTTGTCCTCTGTGTCATCGCCGTCCATTTCCCAGCCTGGTGCTGGTCGCGACGAGACCCACTCCTGTCTGCTAACTGGGGTGCTTCGCGGCACCAAGGGGGTTTTGTTGCTGCTCGTGGTGCAGGCTCTCCCTCAGTACAAGTTTCTGATGCTGGTTCTGACATTAGGCCCAGCCCAAGGGCAGAGTCCATTCTGGTGAGATGGGGCTGATAGGTCCCGGTCGGCGCCTCGCTTCATGCCCAGAGCTTCTGATAGCTCTGGCAGGAGTCATAGTGCTGATTTGGGTCCTCTGGCCTTGCCAGAACGCTCTGGGCCTGTCCTAGGTAGAGATGGGGTCCGCCCTGTGGGACTTCTATTGCTCCAGTCTTCCCACCTGGGTCCCCCAAACAAGGGCACAACCTAGTCTGCCCCTCACGGTTGGGTGTTCTCAAGTGGACAAGTTTATTAGGGCCTCCCTCAGGCAAGGTCCTGTGTACATTCTCATAACCCTGGCAGATGATCAGTCCCTAGCCCACCATGACTCCCCTCCTCTGCCTTTCTCTCCTGCCTTCCCAGGCATTTTGGGTTCTACAGGCCCTTGACCTAGGAACAGTAAAGGGCATCCACGAGAGCCTTTCCCACTTACCTTGTGGCACTAGATCAGGCTGTTTTCCAGCCTGAGACCACGCACCGCTTCTCCTGCTGAGTCCAGCTCCCTCGTCATCTTCGTCTTCCTCTTCAGAGGCATGGGACTCTTTCCTTTCATCTCTCCTCAGATGCTAAGTATCCTTGTTACTTGTAGTTCCTTGAGGAGATGATGAGGAGCTGTGACTAGACCATTTTTCGACTGCAGTCCTGCTCGTCTGATGCTGTCCTTCCTTGCGGAACTCAGTCATGACTATTCAGTATTACCTTTATGGCATAGGTCTTTTGGGAGGCATCTAGAGACGCCTGGTCCTGCCGCTGTGCTCCTGCTCCAGCCTGAGGGATACCCAGCGCAGGTAGTGCACACTCATGAGATCTCCTGGAGCCATGTCACACCCCACTTCTGGGGTCCAGCTCCTTGACATCCCCTCTGGACATAGGTGCCTAGTATGACATCCCCAGAGCCAGACTCTGTTGAGTTTGATGCCAAGGGTCAAAGAGTTTTCTTGGTGGCACAAATTCATGTTGTGCATCTTGGCACACCAAGAGCACCACGTGTCCTGTGGCAGGCACCTGTGGGCTTACACTGGGACAACTCCTGCATCCATGTGAGACTGTGAGCAAACCAGATAAACCACACGCCTTTCTGCATAGGGCCTGGAATTGGCTAGATACAAGAAAGGGAAGTCCTAGTACGCCAGAAACTAGGGAGAGGGTTATTTGGGGCTCTCGCCTAACGAAAGGAAAAAAGGCACTGTTTTAGTGGAAGGTGGCCTTTTTCTTCTTCTTTATTTACCTCCTTTCTCCTTGCCCGAGGTATATCCCTCTGTGGATAACCCTGTTAGGTGCTAAATGCAGCATGTTCCCTAGGCACACTCAGTTTAACTTGCTTGACAGCTGCACTGCGGTGGTGGCCTATGCATTCTTTTGGATCAGCTGTACTAGTGCTCACACAGAGTTCATCCCTGTGGTTGCAAGGAAAATGGATCATTTTGTGATGTACTCTTTTTCTGACTATGTCAGAATATTTTAGTTTGTATGCCCCTTCTTCCTTATGCATCTTTGCTTTGCCAGCTACCTTTAGGAGTGTCTGGGGAGATGAGCACATCTCTACTCCCTTGGACTGTCCAGTCCTGCAACTCAGACGACCTAGGTTTCCCATTTCTTTTTCCGTGATGTAAGAAAGAGGGATATGGTTAACTCACTAGTTCAGTCAGTTCTCTTATCTGGTAAGAATTTGCCACTTTTTTCCAGGAGTCTACGATCTTTTCCTTTTGTACAGTGTGTCAGATCATTTTGAGAGGGTGCACTTATGGGCACCCTCATGCTTCTGCCAGAAGCACATCCTCCGGCTTGTTGCTCTGTTTTTCAAACATGAAGTCTTGCTGTATTCTGACTATAAGCAGTTAGCCCTTCCATTCAAACTGCCCGTAGATGAGAGTTAACTCTATGCAAATGCATAGAATGTTGAGCTCAAGCTCGGTTTTCAAACCCCTGTCCTTGTTCATTCTGTAACTTTCAAATTCTTTACTCCGCCTGCCTGTGAAGTTGCTCCGGAGATTTTCCTCGTATGCGCTTGATTAATGTGTTGTTTTTCAATGTTTCTTCAAACCGGGTGTTATTTTTCAGTTCTTCAGGCCTTCATCCCTTGGTACAGGCTAGACTAGACTAGGTTTACTTCAATTTCGTAAGTTTTCGTTTTCCTGTCGGTTTGGGTAACCGAGAGGAAACTGAGGAAATTTTGTTCCTTTTGAGGTAAAGGTTTAGTTGTTTAAGTTGTTGTAAAGTTTAATTTGGGATCCGTGGTTTTTGGTTTAAACAAGACTTTTTCTCATTTCTTCTATCAACCATTGAACTGGTCATTAACTGAAAACAGAGTTTTTAGTTACTCTGGCCTGACCGACACCAATGAGTAACTTGCTTATCAGTGCTCATCATGTCAGAGAAGCACAAGAAGAAAACCGGTCCCACTGGGTTTCAGCACTACACAGAGTGTGGAGAAGTGTTTGCCAAGGCTGATCCCCACCATATCTGTATTTACTGTCTGGAGGTTTGACCACCTGAAACAGACTGCCAATTTGTAAAATCTTTTCCTAAAGCCACGCTGGATAAGCGCTTGTCTAGGCTTAAGGAAAGAATGGCAAAACAGTCTGCTGATCCAGATGGCAGTCTGGTTCTTGACGGAGTTGGGGAACCGGAGGTGGTATCTTCTGGACGAGGGGCTTATACCTCTTCTAATCAAAAGGAAGGAAGGTAGATACTGAGGATTCGGTACCTGTGAAAAGAAAAGAAAATCCACCGGGTTCGAGCCAGCGGTCGTAGCTCCAGTCGTGGTGGAAGAGATTGCTAAAGTGATATGAACTCAACATTCTTTACAGACCGGCTCAGCTGAACCAAGACCAGGTCAGAAACCACATGCTTCAAGTTAGATCACCTGCTGGTTTGCTTTCCACTGGTTCATATGATCCAGAGGCTTACTATGAGCTTGAGTGAGAGAAGAAGAAGAAGAGGAGGAAGAAAATTATTTGGGTGAACCCATCAAGCCTGATGTGTCCCTGATAGACCAGATTCTCTTTCTCCTCCTAGGCAGTCTGGTGATTCCTCATCTCATTATCTGTTTTTAAGAAAGTTGTGAAACTTGCAGTTGCCTACTCTGGAGGCAGCTGAGGAAGAGGAGGAACCAGACTATGTCGAAATGATGGATGTCCCTGACACCAAGAGACTTTCAGTACCCCTGCACAAGCAGACTAACAAAATTCTGCAGATGACAGCCTCCATTCCCCAGTGTATAAAAAGATGGACAGGAGGTATATGCTGTCTGGTAATGGTACACAGTTTCTGTATGACCATTGTAGTCATGCAGGAGTAGTTCAGGCTGCTGCATGTGATAAGGCGGCATTCCTCTTGCTTCTCACCCTCCTGAAAAGGACTCTCAAAGATTGATGACCATGGCCAAGAAGCAATTTCTTGGGGATTAGGCAAGCTTCTTACATGGCTAATGCAGCCAAGTATCAGAAGTCCAGGTGGGACTATGTTTTGAAACTGGCCAAGACCTCCCCACCTCAGCTGGCTAAGTATTTGGAACAAATAGTCAAGGATGGAATTGAAGCCTCAAGGTTCAGTTTCATTCAGCTGTGAATCGAATGATGTATCTTCTAGGGTTATGGCTACTTCTGTCTCCCTAAGAAAGTTTTTCTTGGCTTAGATGTACTAATCTTTCCCAGGACATCCAGTCAAGGGCCATGGATTTTCCTGTTGTCAGAATTCTCTGTTTGGGGAGCAAACAGTAGTGTATATGAAAAAATAGGCGAGTGTAGCTGCTGAGAAAAGGCGCAATCCCACAGAAAGCAGGCTAAGCCAGGCAGGGGCAGGCCTTTTCAGAGGCCTTCTACCAAGCCCAGGTGTTCCCTGCTTTCCAGCAGCCAAGAGTGTATTTCAGGGGTAGAGGCAGGAGAGGTGGAAGTAGGGCTGCATCCACCTCTCAGTCTAGAACTCCTGCCAAGCAGACACCCTGATGTGCTAGTCAGGGCTGCCTCTCCGTTGCCAGTAGGGGGAGGCTGACTTACTACTTCCAGGCCTGGCAAGCCATTACCACAGACAAGTGGGTCCTGGAAGTAGTGAGCAAGAGAATTGCTCTAAGTTTCAAACAGTTTCCAAAAACAAGAGCAAGGATATTCAAACCTGCCAGCAGTGAGAGACAATTCTTCTGGAAGCAGAGGTTACCACACTTCTGGAACACCAGTCTGTGTTATCTGTTCCTTCTCTGCACAAAGGAAAGGGTTGTGCTCAAGATATTTCATTACCCTAAAGAAAACTGGGGAGTGGTGGCCCATCCTAGACCTAAGATATCTCAACAAGCACCTGATAAAACCAAATTCAAGATGATTACCCTAACCATAATCCTTCCTACTCTCCGCAACGAGATTAGTTGGCTTCCTTGGATCTCAAGGATGCTTATTTCCATATATTCAATCAGACATTTTCACAGAATGTATCTGAGGTTCGAATTGCCCTCGGTCACTATCAGTTCTGGGCAATGCCCTTCGGCCTTACCTCGGCCCCAGCACATTCACAAAATGCCTAGCAGTGGTAGTAGCTCACCTGAGAAGGCAAGGAGGACTGTGTTTCCCTACCTGGATGACTGGCAAGTCATGGGCCACTCCCCAACAGGTAAGGGGGCCTTGTCTGGTGCAGGATACCTCGTATCCTTAGAATTCCTGTTAAACCTAAAGAAGTCAGTGCTGGAACCGTCCAGATCTTGGACTTCATAGAGCAGAGCTGGATACAGTCCAAGAAGGCTCTACTGCCAGTTGGAAGGGCAGACGGCCCTCATACAACTGACAGACTCCTTTCGCCTACATGTGTCTCGGCCTGGGAAGACATTTCTTCAGCTCCTGGGACACGTGGCAGCATCCACAGCAGTGGTTCCAGGAGCCAGATTTCAGGATGAGGGACATTCAGTTTCACCTCAGGTCCTTTGGTCCCAGAGAAGGGATCCCCTATCCAAGCTGATACCAGTCACAGCCACCTTGATACAGGCATTACAGTGGTGGAAGAACAGGGACAACCTCAGGAGGGTGTGCCATTCCTCCAGAGACCTCCCACAGTGGTTCTGACCATGGATGCTTCCCTCCTGGGGTGGGGAGCTCATCTAGAGGACCACACTGCTCATGGGACATGGTCTCAACAGGAGTCTCTTCTCCACATCAACCTGTTGGAGCTCAGGGCAGTGTTTCTGGCTCTTCTGTCATTCTTAAAAATGGTACAAGGGAAGGTGGTTCAGGCAAGGACAGACAATACCACCACCATGTATTACATCAACAAGCAGGAGGGAGAAGATCTTCTGCCTTGTGTACAGAGGCAATGAAGATCTGAAGTCTAGCTTATTCTCTCAAGACCTCCCTCTCAGCCATGCACTTGCCAGGCAAGGACAGTGTCCTGGCAGATGCCCTCAGCAAAATAAATCAGTCACCATGAGTGGTCTCTGAACAGGGAAATACTGCATGCAGCTGCTCAGGAGATGGGGCACACCAGAGATAGATATGTTTGTTGCACCAGACAATCATTGGCTCCTAGTACTGTTGCAGACCTCCAGCTCTGGGTTTGATGCCTCTGGATGCACAGATACTGGACTGGACAGGCAAGTTTCTATATGCTTTTCCCCATTCCCTCTGATCAAACTCAGGAGCCAGCCATCATCAATCAATCAATATTTCAAAATCTTTATTTATCCAGGCGGGCACCACTGAGCAAGGCTCATTTGCAAGGTGGACCTGGTCATGAATACATCAAAGTATAGTACAGAAGCAGGTATACAAAAATCAATAATATACAAGGAAGAAAAAGTATATACAGTGTATACAGTACAGTACAAGGTTGAAATAAATAAATAAAAACAGCATTATTTTACAATTGTACAATCAACCATAGGCATACAGGGTTATAAGCAGAGATCTTTGAGTGAGGCAGCCGCAACTACACATATAGGGAAAGAGGCCGTGTATGGGGTGGTAGGTTAGAGAGGTAAAGAAGAGGAGGGATATATTACTGATGACTGGGGGAAAATTGAGCTAAAACCACAGAAAGTGACATGGCTGTCATGTACTTGTTTATTATGATAATGACGAAGGAGGGGTAGATAATTAGGACACTACTATGGATGGATGGGACTTTAGCCAGGCTGGAGTGGACAGGGAAGGGTTGGTGCAGCAGGAAGAGTTAATATGGAAACAGTGAGAGCCTGGGTAGAAACACAGCAGCCAGGATGGAAAGGGAGTTATGAATTAGTGGGATAGTGGTGAGGAAAACATTTGCAAGGTGCTTTCATGTAGGCGATATAGAGCTCTTTAAAGATATTCAGGCTAACAGTGCAGCTCAGCTTCAAGTTCCTTTGTAAACCGCTCCACAGTTTGGGTAAAGAGAACTTAGAGCAGCTTTGCTGAAACGAGTTTGACCCTTGGAACTTGGAGGGCAATTAGGGAATAGCTCCCTAGAGCGAGGTGCCAACACACCGGGGAATACAGTCTGAGACATATGAGAGGAGTTTGTTGGTCACTGCCTGAAGGTCTATAGGGCTGCATTTCTGTTCCTTCTATAGTAAAGGAAAGTCCAGCCTAATGATGAGTACAGGAGCAGTGGTGTGTGGAAAGTGGAAGGCCAGTAATGAACCTGATAGCTCTGTGGTAGACGGTGTCCAACTTGGCCAGTGCCGAGGCAGCGCAGTGGCTGTAGAGCAGGTCTGCATAATCTATTAAAGATAGGAAGGTAGCTTGCACCAGTTGAATGTTGGCCTTCTTTGTGAGCAGGTGGTTAATTCTGTAGAATAGTCCTAATATTTGCCTTAATTTCTTCTGTAGGTCTTTGAGATGGTCAGTGAAGGAAAGTTTATGATTGAACCAAATTCCTAGATATTTGAATTTAGCTACATACTCTAGTGTTTCTCCAAGAACAGTGGTAATTTGGGATAACCCCTCCCAAGCAGGAATTGCTGCATGCAAGGAGGGGAGAAGAGAATGGCTTTTGTCTTTTTCGCATTGATCAAAAGCTTTTTGTTTATGAGCTGGTATTGTAGAAGGTTAAATTCAGCTTGAGGTTTTCACAGGCTGCTTCCAGCGTGGGACCGACTCAAGTACAGTACAGTGTCATCCTCAATAAGTGGATGTTGGCTTTTTGCTGGGCTCATTGATGTTGTTAATGTAGACGGCAAGGGGAGGGACCAAGGATAGAGCCCTGGGGCACGCCTCAGCATAGGTTTTAATGGAGAAAGATCACCTTTAGCTTTAACCTGATGTTTCCGCCTCTGAGGTAGTCTGCAAACCAGCACATAGATTTATGGTCCAGGCCCAATGATTCTGATTGCACTGGATTGGGCTAGACAGCCCTGGTATCCCATGCTGCTATCTCTGGCAGTGACCAGTCCAATCTACCTCTCCAGGAGGCACATCTTCTGACCTCCTCTCAAGGGAGGATCCTGTACCCCAGCCTCAAGTCCCTCAAGCTCAAGGCCTGGCTCTTGAGGACCTAGAGTATGCAGGCTACATCTCTCTGAAGGGTCCTGAATATTTTGAAGGTTTCAGAAAACCTGCCACCAGAAAGACTTATACTTCCAAGTGGAAGAGATTTACTATCTGGTGTGTACAAAGGAAATAGATCCAAGGCAGCCGGATTGCAGTCCTGTTGGACTATTTAGCCCACTTCATTCCTTGGACCTTCAGCCTTCTACTTTGAAGGTACATTTGGCAGCTATTTCTACCTATCTGTCTGCAGGAGGGCCCTTCCTTGCCTCTCATGCAGTCTTCAAGAAGTTCTTCAAAGGGTTGCTCCACCCACACCCCTCATAGGAGCCAACCCTCTTGGGATCTGAATATCTGCACAGCACAGCTAATGCAACCCCAGTTTGTACCCATGTCTTCTGCTGAACCCAAGTACCTGACATGGAAAACTGTCTTCTGGTAGACATAACTCTGCAAGGAGGATTAGTGAGCTACAGGCCCTTGTCAGTGGAGCCCAACCACAATGCACTCTATAGGGACAAGATCGTGCCTTAGGACTAACAGGAAATTTCTTCCAAAGGTGGTCTCTGACTTCCACCTGTATCAGTCCATGACATTACCTGTCTTCTTTACTGAACATTCTAGTTCAGGAGAATGCAGACAGCATAGCCTGATGTTAAGAGGGCTATTAGCTACTATCCGCACAAAGGCCCATAGGAAGGAGTGTATTCGATATTCCTCACCTGTGGAGAAGTGGGAAAGGGCAAGTCAGCCACCAACAGGACCATTGCTCAGTGGATTGTGTCTTGCATTCAGTTCTGCAATGGCAAACTGGGGAAAGAGCCACCAGTGGGCCTTAGGCTCACTCGACCAGGGCAGCTGCCAGAAATATTCCCTTGCTCGAAATTTGCAAGCAGCTACCTGGAAAACTGTTCGCACATTCATGAAAACACTACTGCCTGGACACCCAGGCCGGAGTGATGCTAGGTTTGGTACAGCAATATTGCAGAGCCTATTTCCTGAGTAGGTTTTGTGCCCACCTCCATGGGGTATCAAGCTAGTTTATAGCCAGAATACAGCAAGATTTCATGTTGTTTGAAGAAAAAAATTACCACAGTAATCTTGTTTCTTCTAATGGAGTCTCACTGTATTCTGAACTCCTTCCCTGCTTCCCCTACCAGAACCTGGGGTGGGGGCACTGCACTGCACTACAGCTGTTCTTTTTATGCTACACCACTGAGTGGCATTTTCTTGGGCATCTGTGACCTGAGTCGCTCTTTATATGCCCCATTGTTGGATTATTAGTCATTTGACTTATTATTTTTATTAATGTTCAGTATTATTTAGTTTAGTTGCCACTGTTTTAGTGCTCGTAAGAATCTGGCAGTTACATAGAATGAACCAGGACAGGGGTTTGAAAACTGAACTTGAGCTCAGCATTCTACGATTTGCATAAAGTTAACTCTTCATTTCCAGGGCAGTTCGAATGGAAGGGCTAACTGCATATAGACAGAATACAGCAAGACTCCATTAGAAGAAACAAGATTACTGTGGTAAGTAATTTTTCTTATTCAGACCACTGTCCACCTTCTCTGGGTAGTGGTGTGAGACTCTGGTTGTAAAACCCAGCTACCCCTTGTGCCACCTGGTGTACCCTGATCTTCCCATGTCAGTCTTCACCATTCATTACTGCTGTGTGCCCGGAAGACCCCACAGCCAACAGCTGAGCAACCATTTCGGTACTGCCTTGGCTGCGCCCGGAAGAATCCCCTGTAGGCGACTGGGGCCGATAGGTCCAGAAGGATGGTCCCCACCTCAAAAGAATGGGTCTCTCTCAAAGCCGACCAAGAAGGAAGAGTGGAGATCTGCACTCACGGCTTCTCTCAGAGCCCGGTGGACCCCAAAAGGCCGCCGTGCTGAGACCCACGCCCCCGACCCTCAGAGTCTGAAAGAGCCCTCCTCCTCCTTGAGAGGGCCAGCCTAGGTAGCTGACAACTCTGGGCATGCAGATAGTCGCACGGGAACGCACTCAGATACTGCAACAATCTGGCATAGCTGTTCTGTGAGATCACGGTATCGCTCGCCAACTACTCCCTGCTGCAGCACCCGACACCACCTGCTCCATCTTCACTTCAGAAATGCGCCGCTCCTCTTGCAGACAATGAATAAATCTCCACATATTTGGATGACTGGCACGAGATGTGTATTAAATGCATGATGCCGTTTCTACAGCATTATTCGTATGGGCAAACCCATTCATCCCAGCCTGATAACAATTCCAGAAAGGAATGGGAAACATTGGTCGATGTCTGCCAGATCTACTCATAGGACTACTCACCCCATGTATCCTCATAATAGGTAATCAAAGCTCCAGAACCTCATCATTTGCTGTATAGAATGTAAACTCCTGCAACTTCTCAAATGCCTGAACAATGTCCTGTTCAGGTACCCATGCCAGGGACAACAACATCCTAATGTTCAGGGCAAATTCAGCATTATTCACATACCTTGACAGAATATTCAGCCACAGTTGAATATTTCGCCAGCTGGCCTGACCAAATGAAAAACAGCCATGTACATCAGCAGATGGGAAGGCAGCAGTCACTGATCTGTAAGCCGCTTTTGAAATCCAGCATACCATTACTTGGATTCAGTCCTGCACCCCATGCCTTCAGGCTCCCGAATAGCAAGTCATATGCCACTGCCTTGCGACTGTTCATCAAAACATACATGCACGGCACAACAACTCCACTTCTCGAGCCATGGATGGTATACAGCTGGCTGAATAATGCAGGACAACAACTAAATGTGCCATCCATAAACCAGGACTCGCACCTTGATAAAAAGGTAAGAGATCTATCAGCAGCATAAATCACCATACACTCATTTCCTGTGCCTGAATCATGCAGAAGAAATCGATCCTCCAAGGGTGCAAGTATATATTGGGGTATTATTAACTCCTCCACGGTACCTGGGGTCACGGGCAACAATCCCTGACCGCCGAATCCTCTGAACAGTCCGCTGTAGGGCACGATGTCTGGCAAAGCCCTGCTACTGCATCGAGTGCCCGCGGTGCTATCAAGCACCACCTGTGCTGTGGTATCTGCCGTGCTCTGTGCTCTCCCTAATATCACCCATAACCCTTCTAGCACCCACCTCTGCAGCATTCGGTACATGGTTATGGTCTCTCATCGTAGCCACTACCCGATCCGCTACTGCATGTATCCGTGTTTACATCCATAGTGATGAGCATCCACACAACGCCAGTACACCTTCTGAGCAACAGCCTTATCCCGCTGATGAACATAGACCCCATGCACAAGCAGACGCTGACTACGTATGATTTCCACCTATTATCCTCGATCGCACTCTCACCAGGGACTGCACTTTAAATACCCACCCCACACCTCTAACCAATTAATTACATTTATGCAGGGGCTTTGCCTCGAACCCCTGCTATTTCTAATTAACATCCTCCAAGCCATATGGACCTCGGAGGTAGGTTATATTACACCGTGTCACTATGTTATCGTCGCTAATATTCCTCACTGCTAACATTTCAGTCGCTGAATATTACCTGTAATTAACACGCTGACTGAGGTAGCCTGGGTTGTCAGCTACGGTTATTGGTAAGTTTATGCACCACACACCCTGGCTAAAAAGATTTGATCATGCGGGTCCTAGCTCTTCTAGCTAAAGTCAAGGAGTGGTACTTTTGAAGATATTCTAGAAGATGCACAAGTAAGCTAAGTGCTGTAACTCCTCTGTTTTAAGGTTTATTCTGTTTTGTGCACAGATTACATTTTTATACTTATCACATTACAGGTTAGCGACTGACATCCCTTGTGGTAAATGCACATTACCGTTACTTCCATAAGAATAGTCTTGCTGTACTTCAAGATTTGCCGTTTATTTAACATTTACGTAGCTATATGCTGGTGATACATTTGTAAGAATCAGAAACATGCCCAACTTTGTTTCCTACCAGATGCTTATTGTTTTGGTTTAGTTTTACAAAGAGAAATTGCAGAAATAAGACACAGTAATTAAAGGTGTTCAGAGTATACTTAATGTTGCCTTTTTGCATTTTATAGTCAGATGAAATCACCAGCCATCACTTCAACGTCAGAGGGAAAGAATAAGACATTGTATTTACAGGTAAGCAGTTTTCAGCTCTAGAAGGAATAGTTTTGCATTCAGATACTTTGCAATACATGTCAGTCTATTATAATGGATGCATATGTGGGCCTTTTTGTTCATCAAACTTTTTCTTCCTTTTCACCACCTTGGCCAAGCTCGTAAGCTCTACTAGCCCCCTAGCCAGTGTCCTGCAAAAGCTTGCCCTCCCAACCCCATGTGTTATAGCTGGGAGGAGTCCGCCTCCCCAGGACACAAATCTGGTGGGCTAGGAATCTACAGTATAGAGAGAAGGCCCGAGTGTTCTGTCTTAATAGGCAACCAAGGGGAGACTTTTCCTTGTTCAGTTCCTCCCACCTGCCTGACGTTACACACAGTCTGTGTGGCTTCCAGCTGCAGCAGATGCATACAAGTATGCCTACACCTTGTGAAGGAGTGAGCTATCCGGCTCAGTGCATGGGGTTACTGCATATCGGCAACAACAATCCATCCCATCTCTGCTGCAGAGAGTCAGACTTGCTCTCAAACTTAGGTTGTCTTTCTGGAAGCAAGGCGGATTCTTGGATACCTAACTTTCATTTGTTGTATAGAGGTCAGAGCTTATGTCTTTGCTGTGCCTGTGTGTAACTGGCTCAGAGTGAATGAGAATCTGTTGTATAACTTAAGAGATTACTCAACATTCTTCCTAGCAAATGTGTTTCTGTTTATTTAATGTCATGTTATTGTAAGGGAGCATGCATTTCTTTAAGGAAGTTTGTTGAATGTAGAAAATATTACATCTATTGAAACAGAAACATAGAATTTGTTAGCAGAAAAGACCACTTGGCCCAGTCAGTCTGCCCAGATGTTTCCAGCCTAATCAGTCTCAGCAGACCCTAACTGGTCTCTGGCACCTTCCTTCCTTCCTGTTTTCTAGTACACTTATGTCTGTCTCATGTGTGCTTGAAACCCCTCACTGTTTTGCAACCACCACTTCTGCTGGAAGTCTGTTCCAGGTGTCTACCACTCTTTCAGTAAAGAAATATTTCTCACATGTCTCTTAAATGCCTCTCCTTTTTGCATTTTTGGCATTGAACCCAAACTGCCATGCTGTTGACCACTCCCGAGTTTCCCTTTTAATCCTTGCATATTCGCTTCCACCACCTCCTGAAACATAGAATTTGGACGAAGGTAAGGAACGCTGGCCCACTCCAGTCTGCCCATTGTCCTACCTGATGGATAAGCTGCAGATCCTAGTTAAACAACAGCCTACTTCCTCCTAGGGTACTCCCTTCCACTAGGACTGCCTTATGTCTGTCCCATGCTCTTGAATTCCCCCACTGTTCTTGACTCCACAACCTCCTCAGGAAGGCTGTTCCATGCATCCACAACCCTTTGAGTGTCCACTTTATTGCAGATTGTGTTACCATTTACAAAAAGGCATTCTTCCCTTCTAGTTCCTCAGCAATGTCACTTATGAAGACAATGAAGAGAACTGGTCCCAGTATTGAGCACTGTGACACCCCACTGGTCACTCTACCTTCATTAGAGTGAGTACTGTTTACCATGACCCTACATCAGGAAGACTGAGCAGAAGTACCTGTTTAGATGTCTGCCTTTTTCTGGTCCACTTCTGCACAGTCTACCCCTCCACCCTTGTGATTATCACTTTCCCTCTCCTTGCTCTCCTTTTCTGAAGAAAGTCTTATCTCCCTCCCTTGGCAACCCCTTTGGAGATTGTTTTCTGTTTGACATTTGCTTCCTCACCACCTTCTCTGATTTGCCAAGTGTACCTCTGTGTCCTCCTTCCTCTGCATTTCTTATACCTCCTGAGTGCCACCCTTGTTTCTTTAACCATTTTGCAACATCCTTAAACAGCAGTCTTTCCTTCCTTCAGCCTTTACTCACTTTATTCATGCAGAGGTTGGGTGCTTTAAATATACCCTAGCTTATTTTTCCCTCACAGCTCTCATCCCTCCCTAATCATGCCCCCGCCGCCTTTGAGACAGTTTCTTATACAGTGCCCAATTTCTTTAAAATCTGCCCTCCTAAATTCCAAGACATTTGTTTATGTGGTTATCCTGCCTTACTGTTAAACCACATTGTATGGTGATCATAGGTATCGTGAGGGACGCACCGTGACATCTGCATCACTGTCCCTGTTTTAGGCATCAGGTCTGGCACTGCCCCATCACTAGTGGGGCTTTGACTAGCTGCCTGAGAAATGCCCCCTTGTAGGAGTCAAGGATGGTCCTATGCTTTGCCAAAGCTGCTTTTGGCAGGCTCACTCCCATCTCGTCAGTATACACTAAACAAAGTACAGTTACAAGAAACAACCTGTGAAAGAGATCTGTGGGTGTCCATAACCAATGACATACTACATTAACTGTGAAAACATGTTACAGAATACTATGTATTTTAAGGAACATCAAAAGTAGGGATCAGGCAGTAATTCAACCTCTATTCATCCCTGATTAGGCTGCATATTAGAGTACTGCTCATCATTTTAGCACCTTATTTAATAGACAGCAAGAAGAAAATTGAAAAGGTATAATGTAGGGCAACTAAACACATAACAAATATGAATTATACAGAGAGATTAAAGGAACTTTACTTGTACTCTACAGAATTCGAAAATCAGAGGAGTCTTATTTATGCCTTAACTTCAAAGCTTACCATGATGATGCATTGTTGGAAACATTGGGATTGGTTAGACATACCATTACAAATAATAAACCAAGTCCCACAGCTGTGAACTGAGGGCAGAAAAACGCTGCAAAGGAGTCAATGGTTTAGCCACGAACTATAACCACATGCAATACTTTGCCCAAAAATGTTGTGGAAAGCAATAATATTAATTCCTTTAAAAAGCCTAGATAAACATATGGGTGATAAGAAATATTTCTTCCACCAATAAGCTAAATGGTGGCAAGTTCTATAAAGGACTTCAGTCCGCTGAACTTGACTAACACTATGAATTATCTGGCAGATTGAAGTTAGTCATTCCTCTATCAGTTGTATGGCATGGTGGTGCACCCTTACCTCTGCCCTCCCTTAATTACCTTAGGTGTTACACTTGACCCCTTCTTGGACTTCCTCACTCACGCAACCTCCATCTGTAAGGCAGTTGATTCCTGACTAGGGCTAAAGCCCCAATTGCCATAACCTGTGGCATTCTACTCCTGAAACTTACTTATGGTTTCTCTGCCTTCTCATTGGCCCCTAAATCCATATTAGAAGAATAGGATGACATATAATAGTATCTGTTGTTCGCCTTGCCCACAAACCGACATGTCCACCATTGTACATTGTATTCAAAACTTGGTTGGCTACAAGTTCTGCCTCACAAGACCTCACCTTTGGAGTAGTCATTTACAATATTGTTCAGCAACAGACTCCTTATCTCTTGTCTCATTTCTCCTGTTCTGTAGAAAGTTATATTCCTTAAGATCGACAGATCTTGATCTTTTGTCCATACCAAAGATCAGAACCAAATTAGGTGAGATTGCTCTTCTCAATACTGCTCCCAAGCTATGAAATACCATTCTGGCTGAGATTAGACAATGTCTTTCAGCCCAGATCTTTCATGTTTGCTACCATTCCTACCTGCATCATTTGGCAGTGTGCTTCTGTTTCTAGCTGCCTGTGATTGTACAGACTCCTCCAATTATATGGTGGACAGTTTAGGTTTTTTGTCTTCGAATGCCTTTACATAGAAACTGACAGCAGATGAGGACTGCTAGGCCCATCCAGTTTGTCCATATACGTAACCTGGATTCCACCCACCCCCACCGACTGCCGCCTTTGTTTCCACTCTTACAGTTCCACCTGTATTTTTCCTGAAGCTCACCCTGTGCTTTTCCAGTGGCTGACTGTTGAGTTTCCAGTCAGTAAAATAAAGTCAGTTATTACTGTGCTTCATCAAAATGTAAAATGTTTTTCTTTCAGTATATTTAAGGACCAAGGAAAGTGTGCATAGCTTGTGGAGAATTGTTTATAAGAAACTAAGTCTCTGAAGGCCCTTCATGTGAATTGTACACTTGCCAACACTTCCTATGAGTTTTTGCTCCCCACCTCCAGAAAAGCAGTAGAAATGCCCATAAAAGCTTCATAGTGTTTGTTATAAGTGAAGTATCTGTCCGTTGTAACCGTTATAACCAGAGAAAAGTATGGGATTTAAAATATTTGGTTTGTAAAATCAGATCTTCCAGGAATCTGTCTCCACTGTTGATTTACACTACTGGGTCTTGGCTGAGGGGCTAGGACCCTGTGGGTGCCAGAACTTTTCAGGCGAGCTGGTGCCAGGGCAATCTGCATGTGTACGCAGCACTGCAAGGCTCACTTGCACTGCATGGCTTACCTCGGTACCAGCCCTCAACCCTCAGTTCCTTTTTGTCCCCTGCTATCATGTGCTCATCATTGATGATGTTGCTTGCCCTCCAAGAGTCAGAATTTCACGCTATACAACAGCAGCATTCAGTTCTCTTAGTTTACTTTAGTGTTTAAAGCTAGAGTATGTTATTTTGTGTCAGATTAGCTATTTTATAAAAATATTTCTGTTAGTCTCTCACTGCCCTACAGATTCAGTGGTTAGAGGCCATGGAGGACGATGGCAGGGAGCCTTTTCAGGCACGCTGCTTCAGCAGTGGGGCCGTGTCTGGATCAACTTTCCCCATTGGAGAAGGGTTCTGACAACAGACAATCCTGTAGCTGGGGAAGGACAGTCCTCCCAGAAGCACCAGATTCAGTGAACCTGTTCCCTGTCAACTTCTTGCCACTGCTCAGCCTCGAGTTTTCCGCTTTCATCAGAAGGGGAAGCAGCAGTACTGCTTGAGGTTACCCTTGTGAGGTCTGCCGAAGATCCTCAGTTTGTCAGAGTAGGACACCCTCACTCATGCCATTGGCATCACTGGGGCCTCTGCCACTGGAAGGTCAACATATTGGGCCCAGAGCCCTCTCTGTAAATGGGGACACCAGTGGACAGTTCCACCATTGGGCATCTCTTATGGAGCTGTGGTTGCAGCATCTGGCTCATTTCCCTCTGCCAGTGGAGCTGATCTCTGGTCCTTTGGGGCTAGTGGAACAGGAGCTGTGGCGGGGCCTCAAGCCAGGTTGAGCATTTGGCTCTTCTCAACAGCCTCTTGGTCCTTGCTAGTAACAGCATCACTGACTCCTGTCCTACTGACCAAAACCCTATTCAGTGTCACTTTGTTGGGACCAGCCGCAATGCCATTGCCGATCACTTTTCTGCCAGCTGGGTCATTGGCGATGGAGTTGACAATGCTGTCGGTGCCGGGTTTAGGCCCTTATGGACCTAGCCCAGTGCCAGTTGCAGTATCGCCTCAGTGCCGGGGATCTCCCCAGTGCCAGATGAATTTCTGTTACGACGCTGCCTCTTGCACTGGCCCTTCATCCCTGGGGCACAGCTGAAGCCACAGATGCCAAAACACCCAGTGCCACCCTCTGAAGCTCTGGCCCTGGTCCTGCCTCAGCTGCCTGAGGTAGACCCTTTCATTGCTGGGAGGGGGCGACCTGACCCAGTTTTACCATCAGTGGGATTCCATTAGGATGGCAAGTAGGTCCTCAAGATCATCCAGGAGGGATACTCCTGGACTTCACAGAAATCCCTCTGGATTATCCACTCAGAAGGCAACACCTCTTACAAGCCAGTATGTCAGAGTTTCTGGTGATGGAGATTGTGCCTCTGAGCAAAAAGGACAGTAGAAATAGTGCCAGAGTCAGAATGAAACATGGGCTTCTACTTCCACTACTGCCTAATGCAAAAGAAATCAGGGGCATACACCCATTCTTGACCTCAGAAACTTGAACAGGTTCATGGATTGAGAAAAATTCAGAATTATTTCTCTGGGGTCTCTGCTTCCTTTCCTCAAACCTCTGGATTGATTAACTTTGCTAAATATGCAGGATGCATACCAGCACATAATGGTGCACCCAAGCCACCACAGATACCTTTGATTTGTTTTGCTGGGACAGCATCACCAGGTCAGAGTCCTGCCTTTGGCTCTCTTTGGCCTTTGAGACTTTACCGAGTACTTTGTAGTACTCTGCTAATCTAAGAAAACTGGGACTCCAGGTTTCTACCTGGATGATTAGCTGATAGCCAGCCCATTCAGGCAGAAGATGGAAAGGCAATGGCCACAGGCTCTTGGTCCCATACCTCCATGGAGATTCTACTGAATCTAGAGAAGCCTCCGCCGACCCTCACAATAGCTGCTGTTCATAGGTGCTCTTCTGTATATGACCATGGCCTGGGCCTTCCTTCCAGAGAGCAGAATGCAGGTGATCCAGCAGATGGCATGCTACATGGTGGAGCACAAATCTGTTCAAGCCCACTCCGCGCAACACATGCTGAGCCTGATAGCCTCCAGTGTTCACAGTGCCCTGGCATGGCTGCACATGAGAATGACTCTGTGGATGTACAGTGGTTATAAGCATCACATCCTCAGACCTACCCCATTCAGGTGACCAAGACCCTGGTTGGGTCACCCACATGGTGGTCAGTGAAGACAGTCTCCTCCAGGGCTTTCCTTTTCCCAACCAGTCTCTCAAGTGACTCTCACCACAGATGCCTTCCCTGTTTAGGGTGGGGCAGGAACCATCAGGGCCTCAAGCACCAAGGTGTCTGGACTCATCAGAGACTCGTTTCCACATCAGTGTGTTGTTGATGCAAGCTGTTTTCTTGGTCTAAGAGCCCTAGTGGATCTTTTATCGGCCACAGAAGAGTCCCTCAAGTCTGTGATATATTACATCAGCAAAGCAGGGAGGACCACACTCATACCCTCTGCATGGGAAGCCATGAGAGTGTGTGAATGGTGCCTGAGCAGGAGATCTGGCTCTAAGCTGTTTATCTACCAGGAGTTCAGAACACTCTGGCAGTCAAGCTCAGCCAAACAGAGGTCGAACTTCACGAGTGTTCACAAGCTCCATATGTTGTGAGACTGCTGATCTTCCTGGACTAAAAGTCTCCACGCTCAGTCACACTAATGAACTACACTAGAGGCCTTAGGACCCAGCAGGAGCCACAAATCTTCAGGAGGCGGTGCCGAGGTAGGGCTGCACATGTGCAGCATCACGAGGCTGGGTTACGCCGGTATACGCTTATCTCGTTATCGAACCTCCAACTGCCTCAGTTCCTTTTTTCCGCTTCGCCGAAAGCTTTTAGTAACGCACGCCGCTTGCTCCGGCCAGGAGTCAAATCTTCACATCTATACTTACAGCAGCTTTAGTCGCTCAGTATTAGTTTAGTTTGTATTCTTTATTTTAAATTTTTTTTTATAAAGAGAAGCAAAGAAGAATTCTTCGCCTGCCATTAACAGAGTCAACCATGAACAGTGCCGGTGAGGGTAGGGAATTCTGCTTTTAAGCTGTTCTGGCAGCAAGGTTGGGTCCAGTCTGCTGCCCTTTTCAGAGTGGGGGCGGGGTTTGACCACAGGCAGTCTGGTGCTCGGGAGGAGGGGCGGTCCTTCAGAAGCACAAAAGAAGCGGTGCTCCCAATCCCAGTCAGGGACCCGTGCTGCTGCGCTCGAGCTCTTCTTCCTCCCACTGGTCGAAGAAGAAGCTGTGCCACTTGAAGTTGCCTCTGGTATGTCTGCACGGAGATCATCTGTGGCGGGGCGGTAGGCTGACTCTGACTTTTTGGGGGTCTCCCGTGGTCTCTGTCCCTGGCAGCCACGATCCTTGACCTCGAGCTCCTCCCACCCTAAGGGGCCCTCCATTGAGCAATTTTATCATTGGGCCGCCTATGGCACGGTGGATTCGGTGGCTGTCCCAGCTGCCCTTACCTGCAGGACTTGGGCCTTTGGTCTGCGGTTGGGTCAGGTTGAGCGTGCAGTGCCTGCCTCCGGTGCCTTCAACCCGACCCTCTTGCCTTCCCCCACATAGCTTTGGCGAGGGGCCGCATAGATACTGCATTCTCTCCTCTTTCAACACTTAAAGGAGTCTCCAGTGGTGTCACGGCTCGGGCATCCCGGTAGTGGAGTTGGGGACCCTGAGTTCCTCACCCGCACAGGCTGTGGCACAGCACTAGGTGCATGCACCGCATCCAGTACCGGGTTCTTGACGCCAGTTCCGGAGTGGCACCTCCGGCCTTCCTCCCTCTTTTCCTATCTTTGCTGACCTTCTGGAGTAGAGGGACTTTGATGAGTCTGATCCTGATCTCGCTTTGTCAGAAGATGTGATGAAGACTTGTTTTATGGGCTAGAAAGTAAGCCCTCTACATTAACTGAGCCTGTGGTAGAAGATCTTTCTTTTATGTCTCTGCTGAAGAACATAGGATCCACCTTGGCCCTTCAGACCTCTGCTGTGGACCCTGGGAAGCTTTTGCTCCTGCAATATCTACATATCCCTGAGATTCCTGTGGACCTGACACTGCCAGTGCAGCCTCTTTTGAGACCCTTTCTCAAGCGGTATGGGACAGACTGGCACTTATTCCTTCTGTGACTAAGTCTGTAGGCAGAAAGTATGTCCCTTCTAAAAACAGGTCAATCCTTGTCTCACAACCTTCGTGGATGCTCCTGGTGGTACTGGCGGAGAACGCATAAAGTTGTGCTCCCCAGAAATCCATGGCACGTCCTGTAAATAAAGAGTCCAGTAAGATCGACACTCTGGGGAAATGGATGATATTCCTGGACATAAAAGTCTCCATCACTCATTCACACTAGTGGGACTATGCTGGAGGCTTAGGACCCAGCGGGAGTTAAAAATCTTCAGGAGGGCCAACTCCTAGATAGACCATGCACGTGTGGCTGGCTCACGCTGTATAGGCTATCTCGCATCGACCCTCCAACCGCTTGCTCCTTTTTTCCCTGCCGCTGAGTGCACTTCAGTGACCACGCCGCCCGCCTGGAGTCAAATCTTCACATCTATAGGACAGCAGCTTTAGTCATTCATTATTTGATTTTATTAGTTCTTTTGTTAGGTTAGTTAATTAAAAAAAAAAAAAAGAAAGTTTCTTTATTTTACTTATTTGTGTCTGAAGATTAAGAAAAGAAGTCTTTTTCCAGCCAGCCATCGGAGAGTCGATAATGAACGTGCTAGTGGCGGCAGGGAGACTTCACTTGAAAGCTGTTTTAGCAGCAGGGCAGGGTCTTGTCTGCTGCCTTCTTGGGGGTCTGCCAATGGGCAGTCCGGTGCTCGATAGAAGGGTGATCCTCCGAGCACAAAAAGAAGCGGCCCGCTCTCAGTCGAGGTCAGGATCGGCACCGGCCAGCCTCGAGCTTTTCTTCATCCCACCAGTTAAGAAGCTGCACAGCTTGAGGTCACCCTCTGGTATGTCTGCACGGAGATTGTCGGTAGCGAGGCATTAGGTTGACCCTGGCCTCCGCTGGAGTTGCCTGCGGCTGCGGTCCTCCGCCCAGAGTCTTTTCTCCGCCTCTTGGGGATCCTCCAGTGAGCAGTTTCACCACTGGGCTGCTCTTATGGAGCAGTGGGTCTGGCGGTTGTCTCCACTGCCCCTGGCTGCAGACCAGACCCCTGGGCATAGGGGCCGTGGACCAGCAGGTGGAGTGGTTGGGTCTCCTGGTCATGTGGCACCTTCAGTACCATCGACTCCTCTCCTCGTGCCTTTCCCTAACATGCTGTGGCGCAGGGGCCGCACAGATACTGCTTTCTCCTACTGCTCCTCTTCATACCTTTCAGGTCTCCAGTTTCAGGTGTCCTGGGTATCTGGGCTGGGGACCTGGGCGCTTGACCAGTGCCACTCATGGCTCCAGCCTTGGTGCCATTGTCAGTGCCGTGATGGTGCGGAGGCAGTTTTGCAGCACCAGCGCCTGCCTAAAGTGCCAGGTTTTCGATGCTGATTCAGGAGTGGCACCCCTGCCCTTCTTCCTCCTCCTCCTCCCTTTCATATCTCACACTATCCCTTTGGGGGTAGTAGGAGACTATGTTGAGTCTTTACTGATCTGCGCTAGGGGATGATCTAGATGAGGATTCATTTTTGGTGTGGCGAGTAAGCTCCTCTCTATTTCAGCAGAGCCTGCGATCGAAGACCTCTCTTTTAAATCTACTGAAAACTATGAATTGCACCCTTGCTCGCTCTGCAGACTTCTGGAGGAGGACCTGGGAAGCTTTGGTGCCTTCAATATCTGCATGTTCCTGAAATCTCTGTGGAACTAACACCACCGGTGGAACCCTCTTTAAGACTCTTTCACAAATGCTGTGGGATAGACCGCGCATCATGCCTTCATGGCTAAGTCCATAGACAGGAAGTATGTCTCCCTCTATGGACAGGCCGATCCTTGCTTCTCAAGCCTTTGCAGACGCTCTAGTGGTTCTGGCAGAAAATGACAAAGTCAGTGCTCCCTCAGGAATCCACTGTTCGGCCAGGTGACTAAAGAATCTCTGTAAAATAGACACTCTGGGGAAACGAGTGTTTGCTGCGGCTACTCTAGGTATTGGTATTGCTAGTTATCAGGATATTTCTCTCAGTATGTGTATACCTTCTGACATTCGGCCTTCAAAGAAACGGGTTGAAGCTCTTCCAGAGTCTGATGGTAACTTGCATCTCCTTCAAACCATTACTAGGAGCATTGAGTCCCAACAATCAGCAACTTATAGGCTGCTATGGACTCTTTGACACTGCCTCTAGAGCAGCAGCAGTCGAAATCTGCACCGCGCCACTCATGGCTAAGGACGCCAGGCTTTACTAATGATGCTCAGCAGAGAGTCATGAATTTTCCTTTGATGGAGTTTATCTGTTTGGCCCACAGGTAGAGCAAGCACTGAGGCCACTGAGAAAACCAGGACTGCTATTAAGACGGCCAGGTCGGCTCTGCCACCCTCAGCGGGCTGAACCCGTCGGCAGTTTCATAACTGACAGTCCTTTCGTGGTAAAGGTCGAGGGACTTTAACAAGAACCAAACTCTTCAGCCACAAAGAAAATACAGCAGAAGGCACAGGCCACAAAGTCGCCCAGTGCCACCTGGGCTGAAGACCTGCCCATGTCCCTCCACCTCAACTGTCCGGAGGGGGACTTCTTGTGGTAGGGGCGCCTGACTCAATTTTACAACCAGTGGAAGTCTGTCACAATGGAAAAATGGGTCCTTAGGATAATTCAAGATGTATACTTCTTTTTGGAGAAAACCTCCTGATCGTCTCGCCCAAACGACAGCCCTGCTGTCCACTGCCTGGTCAGACCTCCTTGCTTCCGAGATTCAGGGTCTTCTGAACAACAGGGCAGTAGAAGTGGTTCCACAAGCAGAATGGGACACAGGTTTCTACTCCCACTAATTTGTAGTTCCAGAGAAACATGCAGTATGTGCCCTATTCTAGACCTAAGAAAGTTAAACAAATTCCTGTTCAAGGAGAAATTAAGATGATGTCGCTAGGAATGCTCCTACCTCTGATTCATCAACACAATTGGCTGGCATCCCTGGACATGCACGACGCCTACCAACATGTCCCAGTGCACCCAAACTACCACAAGTACCTGCTTTGTGGTTCTGGGTCAGCACTCACCGATTCAGAGTCCTGTCCTTTGGGCTCTCCTTGGCACCACGGGTCTTTACAAAGTGCTTTGCAGTGCTCATGGCAGATCTCAGAAAACTCCAATTCAAGTGTTCCCACATCTGGACAGTTGGCTCCTCGGCGAGCTCTTCTCCAAACAAGGATACAGGAATCTGTTTCCATGCTTCTAAGTTCCTCATATCCATGGGAGTTCTCCTGAACCTTGAAAATCGCAGCTTCAACCCTCCCAACAACTTCTCTTCAGGAGCTCTCCTGACACCTACAGGCCAAAAGTCTTACTCCCAAAAGACAGGAGAAATGACATTCTCCAGATGGCTCGCCTTCATCAAGGAGAACAACTTAGTTCGGAGCTCTCTCAATTGCATGTAATGCTGGGTCTTATGGCATCATCTGTGTTCACGATGCCCCGGCAGCTTGCACATGATAACCACACAGTGGATGCTCAGCACTAGTGGTCTCTGACTACGATGCCCAATCCTTCCACATCAAGGTGATGGAACCCTAACAAGGTCATTCACCTGATGGACTCGGAAGACAACTTTGTCTTAAGGTTTTCCCTTTGCACCACTGGAGACGGAGATCACCATCACCACGGACGATATCTGACTGATTGGGGAGCTCATGGTCAGGATCTCCACACCCAGGGCCTGTGGAGTCCGGATTTAATCCCAGCTGCACATAAATGTTCTGGAGATGAGGAGCTGTCCTGTACGCTGTCAGAGCCCTGAAGGATGTCCTCTGTCACAAAGTAATTCACCTTCAGATAGACAACAAGGCAATGATGTACTACATCAACAAACAGGGTGGAGCACACTTACCCTCTGTGCAGAGAAGCCATGAGAGTGTGGAATGGTGTCTCGAGCATAAAAGCCCTGATCCAGGCGGTCTACCTGCCAGGAAGTCGGAACAATCTGGTGGACTGCCCAAGCCAAACAGAGGCAGATCCACACAAATGTTTTCTCGACTCAAGCATCATGAAATTGCTATTTGAAGAGTGGGCACTCCAGACCTTGACCTTTTGTGTCCCCACTCAATGCACAACTGCCTGTATTCTGCTCCAGAAATCCAGAACCTGGTTGTTTCTGTCAGGATGCATTCAGACTGCAGTGGACAAGACGCTTTCTGAGCATTTCTTCCTGTTCCCTTAATTCAGAGGGTGCTGCTTGTTAGAGGCACAGGCAGCATGATCCTCATCACCCATGCTGGCCTTCTCAGATGTGGTTTCCGCTTATCAACAGATTATCAGAGATTCCAGAGACAACTTCCACTTCAGATAGACCTCCTGACACAGGGTCCGTGGTCCATCCTAACTCATGGTCCCTTCATCTCCATACCTGACTCCTGAGGAGATAGAAATGGGTAGGTTCAACGCCTCTCGGAGAAACTCGGACATCCTCCTAGCAGCATGTAAGCCATCCTCTAGAAGACTTACTTGGCTAAATGGAAACTGTTTTCCATTTGTGTGCAAAGTCCGCACTGGACCCCTTTGCTTGCTCACCAAACAAGGTGTTAGAGTACCTTCTAGACCTTTTGAACGCAGGACTGCAATACTCGACGGTAAAGATGCACCTTGTGCAATTCCGCTCACCACGAAATGATCCACAGTATGTCAATGGCTCAGTTACCCTTGGTTAAGAGATTCCTTAAAGGTATACTCACACACTAGACCACCAGTCAGGAGACCGTAGCCACATGGGATATCAATCTTGTGCTAGATATGCTCACCATAAACCATTTGAGCCTCTAGCAACCTGTGACTTGAAGTTTCTGACCTGGAAGGCAGCCTTCCTTGTGGCCACTACCTCCGCTCAGATGGTGTGTGAAATACATGCACTGGTCACAGATTCCCCATACATTATTTCACAAGGATAAGGTGTTTCTAGAACTTACCCTAAATACCTTCCCAGAATAGTCTCGAATTCCACCTAACCAGTCCTTGGTCCTTCCGACCTACTTTGCTAATTTTCAGAATAAAGGAATGTAGCCTACATTCTCTGAATGTAAAAGGGTTTTGCAATTCTGCATCAACAGAACAAGAGATTCAAGTAATCCAAGCAACTCTTTGTCTCATTCAGCATGGCCCGGCTGGGTCAGCCTGTTGCTATCAGATGCATTTCGGCATGGCTGGTAGCGTCTCCCACCATTGCTATTCAGTGGTGCAGGTCAAGCTGGAGGCTGGATGTATGTCCACTCTACCAGACCAGTCGCGGCATCTCTGGCAGAGATTCGAACGTGTCCATTGTAGACGCCTGCAATGCGCTACTTGATCTCTGTGCCCACTTTTTGTGAAGCATTACGACCTGATGTCCATGCCAGACAGCATCCTTCCTTTGGCAGGACAATCCTTGATGGACTTCTGTCCTGGAGTGGGCTCTTTTTCTCATAGATACATAGATACATAGACAGTGTCGGCAGATAAGGGCCTATGGCCCACCTAGTCTGCCCATTTGAGCTTGTAAGTTCAGTTTGTTTTCCTAGAAGTCTGTTTCCCTTACCCCTGCCCTCTAGAATTCCTTTATGTCTATCCCATGCATTCTTAAATCCGTGATTGTTTCAACCCCACCACTTCCTCTGGCAGGGTGTTCCACTTGTCCACCACCCGCTCTGTGAAGAAATTCTTTCTCATGTTTCCTCTGAATCGCCTCCCTCCAACTTCATCCCATGCCCTAGTCCTGAAACATCTTTTCGCTTAAAAATAGTGTTTTCCTGCACCCTGTTCCTCCCTGTAAGATACTTGTAGTCTCTATCATATCCCTCTCCCTCCTCTCCTCCAGGGAGTACATGTTCAGTTCCTTCAACCTGTCTTCTAGGACTTGTGATGCAACCCATACACCATCTTTGTTGCCCTCCTCTGAACCTTCTCTACCCTGTCTATGTCCTTACGTAGGTATGGTCTCCAGAACTGTACACTGTACTCCAGGTGGGGCCTCACTAGTGTCTTGTATAGCGGAATTATGACCTCCCTTTTCCTGCTGGTGATGCCCCTGCCTATACATCCCAGCATCCTATTTGTTTTACCTGCTGCCTTGTCACACTGTTTCCCACCTTGAGGTCATCAGAGATGACAACCCCAAGATCCCTTTCCTGCTTGGTGCATGCTATATCCTCACCCCCAACTGATATATTGTGCCAGGTTTTTGTGCCCCTATATGCATTATCTTGCACTCTTTGCATTGAATTTCAACTGCCAAACGCTTGACCATTCTTCAAGTTTCTGCAGGTCCTTCTCATTCTGTCTACACCCTCTGTGTGTCTACTCTGTTACAGAGCTTTGTGTCATCAGCTAACAGTGAAATTCTGCCTTCTAGATCCTGCAATGTCACTGATGAAGATGTTGAATAGGACCGTCCCAGCACTGATGCCTGTGGTACCCCACTGGTTACTCTTCCTCTGTGGAGTGACAGCCATTTACCACCACCCTCTGTGTCCTGCCACCCAGCCAGTTACCTACCCACCACACTACTGTCCTGCCCACACCCATATTCCCCAGTTTGTGTAATAGTCTTCTGTGGCACAGTGTCAAAGGCCTTGCTGAAGTCCAGATAGGCCATGTCCACTGCCCTCCTGATCCACCTCCCTAGTCACCCAGTCAAAATTCAATGAGGTTGGTCTGACATGACCTCCCCTGGTGAAACCATGCTGCCTTGGGTCCTGTAGTCCATTGACAACCAGATGTTCCACTAATCTCTCCTTCAGTAGTGCTTCCATGATCTTTCCCACTACTGAGGGTGAGGCTGACTGGTCTGTAGTTCCCTTGCTTCCTCTTTGTTCTCACTTTTGTATAGGGGACTACATCTGCTGTCCTCCAGTCTTTGGGTACCTCCTGTTTCCAGTGATTTGGCTGAACAGGATAGCCAGAGGTTCAGCCACCACCTCTCTTAGTTCTTTAAGGACCCTGGGTGCACCCCATCTGGCCCCATTGCTTTATCAGCTCTTATTACTTCCAGTTCCTTCAGGACCCTTTCTCGTAAAGGGACTTGTGTCCATTTCTGCACCATTCTCACCCCTTGTACTCCCTTCAGACCCATTACCCCTCTTCCTTAGTAAAGACTGAGCAGAAATACCTGTTCAATATGTCAGCTTTATTGTTGTCATCCTCCACGCGCTCCCATCCTCCCCTTCAGTCTCACTATCCTCCCTTTGTCTTTCTTTTTCACTTATGTACCTGTAAAAGGTTTTGTCCCCTTACCCACTGATTTTGCAATGTGTTCTTCTGTCTGAGCTTTGGCTTCCTTACTGACTTCCCTGCCTCCCTTTGTTTCTCCTGGTACTTCTCCCTATCCCCTTCTGCCTGTGTCTTTTGTATTGCCTGAATGCAATCTTTTGGCTTTCACTTTCTTTGCTACCTCTTTGAAAACCATAATGGTCTCCTCTTCCTTTTCCTCTTGCTAACCTGCTTAATGCATAATTCTGTTGTTCTTATAATCCCCATTTTAAATACTGCCCACTGTTCCTCAACCCCTGATTCCTGTCCCATTCCCTTAATGCCTCTTTCAAGTATCTCCCCATTTTCCCAGTCTGCCCCTAAAATCCAGGATACGTGTTTTGTGTGGTTTGGTTCTGCTCTTTCTGATTTCAAACCACAGTGACTGGTGGTCACTGTTACCCAGGTGCTCCCCCACTGTTACATCCATCACACTGTCCCTGTTTGTGAGCACAAGGTCTAGTATTGCCTTCTGCCGAGTTGGTTCCATGACCAGTTGCTTGAGGAAGGCACCTGAAGGGAGTCCAGGATAAATCTGCTCTAGTTGATGCTGCTGCTGGGATGCTGCAGTCCATGTCTGGTATATTGAAGTCTCCAACCAGTACTACCTCACTCTTGTCTGCCATCCTTTGGATGGCTAGCATCAGCTCCCTATCTGTTTCTTCATCCTGGGCTGGTGGTCTATAGACCACACCTGTGCGGATGGCTGGCCCCATTTTCCTTTCCAGCTTAACCCACAGTATCTCCCCCATTTTGTTCCTCCTGGATCTGTGTGGCCCTTATGTCATTTTTCACACACAGTGCCACCTCCTCCCTTCCTGCCTGCCCTGTCTCTTCTGAATATGTTGTAGCCAGGTATGGCCATCTCCCAGTCATGGTTATCATTACACCAGATTTCAGTGATGGCCACAGTGTCCAGGTCTGACTGTACCATGACAGCCTCCAGATCTTCCATCTTGTTGCTAAGGCTCCTGGCATTTGCACACATGGCTTTCCATGATTTGACCTCCCTAGACTGCTTCACTGTTCTACTCAGCCCTTCCTTGGTTGTCATTTATCCTGGTTCTCCTTGCTGTTTGCCCTTCTGCTGAATTTTGCCCTTTCTGCTTATCCACCTTTTGACACTAATCTCCATCTTTGCACACTGCTTTGCAGAGATAGCCACTCCTCTGGTTCACTGGTTCCACTACTAGCTGTGGGGGTGAGCAAGTAGGTACCGTCCTTGCTGGCCTGCCACCCCCTTTGCTAGTTTAAATGCTTGTCAATGTAGCATTTAAACTTATCATTGAGTGCTTGGATTCCCTCCAGGATGGATGCAGGCGGCCAGTTTGAACAAACCTCCATCCTCCAGGTGGGTCCCCAGTCACCAATGAATCCAAACCTTCCTCACAGCACCAGTTCTTCAACCATGAGTTAAAGTTCCTGGTGCATGCACTCCTGTGCTCTCCTTGCCTCTCACAGGTAGTACTTCTGAGAAAGTGACAGAAGTAGCTACTTGCTTGAGACCCTTCCCCAGTTTCCTAAACTCTTCCTGAACTTCCTTTGGCTCCCCATTTGCCAAGTCATTAGGTACCTAGGTGGATAATGACATCCAGCTCACCCTCCGTCTTGCCTTCCCAGTGATCCCCAGTATCTTCCTTCCATCCCTCCATGCCGTGGCACCTGGTAGGCACCTCACCTCCCTGTCCTCCCCTCCTGTGTTCCTAGCTGGATCCCTCTTACTGGAAGTCCCCCACCAGGATTCGCTTCCTCCTCCTCTGGGGTCCACTGCTTTCCCCACTGAGGTCACCTCCTGCCTAATCTCCACATCCTTTCCTTCCACTTCCCTGGGTACCACTATTTGGTTGTCCTCATTTGCCAGTGTGGCATATGAGTTCTTGAGAGGAATAGGATCTGGGATGTGCCTCTGCCTGACTGCTCTAACCTCCCTGAGCCCACTGTCATCCAAGTGCTCCTCATTCTCGGCATCCTTTGAGGCAGCTGCATTGGACTGGGTGGTCCCTGGATAGGGGTGATGGTACTCCTGACCCAGTTTACTTCCGCCTGAGTCTGGCTACCATCCCGCAGTCCAGAGAGATGCATGCAGATAGGGCAGCACTTCAGTGTCCAGAAGGTCTGCCTGAATATGGCTGCCCCACAGCCACTGCATTGCACCACTCCCCACATTATACTGCAATTCCACTACTTCTCTGCTACTGAAGCCTCTTAGTTCTCTTTTTATTTATTTACAGTACTAAAATCCTGTAAGTGATCGTCAGATATATATATTTTTTAGGGAAAAAGAAACCAATAAATAAATAAATGAGTCAAAACACTTGTCGTGCTGAGGGTGGTCTTCTTCCCTTATGCCCTCCTACTTCACACCTCTTACTATACCCTGTGTTTAGCTCCTGTCAATCAGATTTATCAGGGCATATAATTAAGAGTTGGGGGAAGGGGTGGAGGGCTAAATTTGCAGCAATTAAAGACAGCACAGAATTACACCACCACTATGTTTTAAATTTTCAACAGCCCAAAAACAATTATAAGTAAAGACAACACAGAAAGAAAGTATAGTGTCACTACAAGCCTACAATCTAAGTTTAAAAGAAAAATACCAATTACCAGTTACTCTAAAGCACTGAATTGAATATGTTTCCTTCCTTCACCTTCTGGCTTCTTCTGAGAAGATGAACCTCTGTTTGCTGCTTTAACTATGACTAAGCCCCACCTCCAGTTATCACGTAGCTGAGGTCAGAGGCCAGACAATTAACACCCTTCACCCAGCTACAGGACAGTCAGACAAGCCAAGATAAAATTTGCAGCAATTAAAGACAGCACAGAATTACACCACCACTATGTTTTAAATTTTCAACAGCCCAAAACAATTATAAGTAAAGACAACACAGAAAGAAAGTATAGTTTCACTACAAGCCTACAATCTAAGTTTAAAATAAAATACCAATTACCAGTTACTCTGAAGCACTGAATTATGTTTCCTTCCTTCACCTTCTGGCTTCTTCTGCTTCCTTCTCCGGGGGTTATTTTAGCTCGGTACTCTCCCACTAGTGTGAATGAGTGGTGGAGACTTTGTGTCCAGGAAGATGTAAGTGCGGTGCCTACAATAATTCTTGATCTTCTTGGATGAAGTCTCCACCACTCATCGCAGACGCCCTCCGCCCACCATCCCTGAGCTCACTCATCCTGTTTTTGGTCTTCACTCTCTGGCTGGGCTGAGAAGACACTGTTGAGTTGACCTCTTCTACAGGTCATAATGGACTATCTTGTGTCTGGAATAGGTTAGTTTTCTAAGATAGTTTTTGGAGGGTCGGCCTGAGATAGCCTATGGCATGAGCCACCTCGTGGCACACCGCACATGCATAGTCCTATCTACGGCGCGGCCCTCCTAAGATTTTTCCCCGCCAGTGTTCTAGCTCATGGAAGTCCCACTAGTGTGAATGAGGAGGAGACTTCGTCCAAGAAGATCAAGAATTACAGTAGGTACATAATTTTTCATTTGCAGCTGTAACCTTGGGCATCGCATTTTAGCTACTATGGCCATTTCTCTCAGTATGAGTATACCTCTGGCACTGCGCCAAATCAGCGGTCGAGAACCTCCCACAGTCTGACACCAACGCTGAGCTTCTGCAGACCATTACCAGGGGCATAGAGTACAACAATCAGCAGCTGAAAGTTGCAGTGGACACTTTGACACTGCCTCTAGGGCAGCGGCAGTCAGGATTTGTACCCCACGGCATTCCTGGCTCAGGACTTTGGGCTTCACAAATGATGCTCAGCAGATAGTTATGAATTTCCTTTGTCTGTTTGGCCTCAGGTGGAGCAGGCACTGGAGCCACTCAGAAAACCAGAACTGCCATGAAAACCACCAGGCCAGCTCCTGACACCCTCAGAGGGACTGGAACCACCAACAGTTTCATAACAGGCAGCCCTTTCGAGGTAAGGGCTGAGGAGTCTTAACAGCAACCAAACCCCTCAGCCGCAAAAGAAAAGCAGCAGCAAAGAGCACAGGTTCCGAAATGCGCAGTGCCACCCTCTGAAGACCTGGCCCAGGTCCTACCTGAGCTGCCTGAGGTGGATACCGCTACAGCAGTAGGGTTCGTCTGACTCAGTTTTACAACCAGTGGAAATCCATTACAACAGACAAATAGGTTCTCATGATTATTCAAGAGGGATACCTCACTCACAGAGATCCTCCAGATCTTCCATCCAAGCAGCAGCCCAGCCTGTCTGCCGCTTAGTCAGACCTCCTTACTCACAAGATTCAGGGCCTTCTGAAAACAGGGCAGTAGAAGTGGATCTTCCTGGTCATAAAGTCTCCACCACTCAGTCACACTGATGGGACTACGCCAGAGGCGCTAGAACCGGCGAGAGCCAAAAATCTTCAGGAGGGCGGCACGAGATAGGGCTGCGAGAGAGCGGCACTGCAAGCCTGGCTTCGCCATATAGGCTACCTCAGCGTCAACCCTCCAACCGCCTCAGTTCCTTTTTCTCCGCCTGAGTGCGCTTCAGTGACGATGTCGGTCGCCTGCCGAGTCAAGTCTTCATGTCTGCAATGACAGCACTTTAGTCGTTCATTATGTGATTCATTTTATTTCATTTCAAGTTTAAAAAAAAAAAAAAAAAGGTGATTTTGTGAATGAAAGAAGTTTTCAGCCCGCCGACGGAGTCGACTGCGGAACGAGGCCGGTGACTGTAAGGAGACTTTGCATGAAAGCTGTGTTTCCAGCAGGGCTGGGTCTGGGCCGCTGCCTCTGTTGGGGGCGGGGTCTGACTACGGGCAGTCTGGTGCTCTGGGAGATGGCTGTCCTCCCGAAAGCACAAAAGAAGTGGGCCCATTCGATCTCCGTCGAGGACTCTGCACTACTCAGCCTTCAGTTCTTCTTTGGCCCACAAGTCGAAGAAATGGTGCCGATCGAGGTCACCCTCTGGTATGTCTGCGCGTTGATCGTCGGTGGCTGGGGACAGGCTGGCTCGATGCCGTCGGGGTCTCCTATGGCCTCTGTTCCTAGTGGCCAACATCCTCGACTCTGTAGTCCCTCCCTGCTCCCTGGGGGTCCTCCGTGAGCAGTTTCATCATTGAGCCGCTCTTATGGAGCAGTGGGTTTGGCGGTTGTCCCGCTTGTCCGAGCCTACACCTTCTCCGGTGCTGTTGATACCACGCCTGGTGCTTTTCCCCTCATGTGGCTGTGGTGCAGGGTCCAGTACAGGTACCATTTTCTCCTCCTAATTTTGTCAGATCTTTCTCCTTGGGTGCTCCAAGAGTTCAGTTTGATCCCTGGCACTTGCTTTGTGCCGGAAGCAGTGCCGCTGACTCCGGGTGCCGCCTTGGTGGCTGTGGCACAGGGTCCAGTACAGGTACCATTTTCTCCTACTACTTTTGTCAGATCTTCCTCTTTGGGTGCTCCGAGAGTTGAGTTGGGATTCCCTGGCACTTACGCGTGAGGAGTAGTGCCGATTCGACTCAGTCTTGGCGCGGCGCCCGGTGCTGCCCCCCTGGGCGGCGCCACCTCGGTGCTAGGTTTTGACTCTGAATCGCGCGCGCCCTCCTGCTTTTTTCCTCCTTTCCTGTTTATACTATCCCTCCTGGGATAGTAGGAGATGATATTGAGCCTGATCCTGATCTACGATTAGGAGACGACTTTAATGAAGATTCTTCTCTCGGAGTGGCAAATAAACCCTCTCCTCCAGCAGAGCCTCTGGTCGAGGACCTTTCCTTTAAGTCTCTGCTAAAAACATGAATTCTACTCTCTCGCCTCTCTCCAGACTTTAGAGATTGATCCGGGAAATTGCTATGTCTGCAGTATCTGCACGCTCCAGAGATTCCTGTGGAATTGACCTCAGGTGCAGCCCTCTTTGAGACTGTCTCACAAATGGTGTGGGACAATCCAGTGCTTATTCCTTACGTATAAATCCATAGACAGGAAGTACACCTATAAGGATCGACCAATCTTGGCCTCACAAGCTTTTGTTGATGCCATAGTTGTCTTGGCAGAGAATAACAGAGACGCCCTCCCTCAGGAATCTACGGCCTGTCCAGTAAACAAGGAATCTCATAAGATTGACACTTTGGGAAGCAAGTTTCACTGCCTCTACCCTGGGTATGCGACTAGCTATCAGGGTTATTTCTCCTCAGTATGAGTATATCCTCTGGCATTTGCTCAAAGTCACTGTGAAGCTCTTCCAGAGTCGGACTTTAGCGCAGAGCCTCTCCAGACCATTACTAGAGGCACTGGGTCCAACAATCAGCAACTTAAAGCTGCTATGGGCGACTTTGACACTGCTTCTAGGCAGCAGCAGCAGCTGGTATATGCACCCAACGCCACTCATCGTTGCATATCGGATTCACAAATGATGCCCAGCAAAGAGTTATGAGTTTACCATTTGATGGAACTTACCTGTTTGATGCACAGGTCAACCAGACACTCAAGGCCTCAAAAGCTAGGACGGCTAGCAAACAGCCAGACCCGGCCCTGCTGCCCCTCAGCAAGGAGTGGGAACTGCTAGCAGTTTCATAACCGTCAGTCCTTTTGTAGCAAGGGTAGAGGGCTTCAACTGAGATCAAGCCCCCAGCAAAGAAAACGCAGCAGAAGGCACAGGGCCGAAAGCGCCTAGTACCTCCTGCTGAAATTCCAGCCCAAGTCCCACCTCAGCTGTCCTAGGGGACTCTTTTAGGCAGTAGGAGGGCATCTGACTTAGTTTCACAACCAATGGAAGTCAGTCACATCAGACAAATGGGTGCTTAGGATAATCCGTGAGGTTACTCTAATTCTTTCGGAAACTCCTCCGATCATCCACCCAAACAACAGCTCAAGCTGTTACTCAGTCAGACCTTCTTGCTTCCAGATTAAAGGCCTTCTGAACAACAGGGCAGTAGAAGTAATTCTGTTGGATCAGCAGAACACAGGTTTCTACTTCCATTACTTCCTTTTTATTTTTTCTAATTCTGTTTTCACCTCCACACCTGCATCCTTCCGGGTGTCCTCGATGGCAACCTCTGCTCCCGCCTGAACCCTGCATCCCTCGGAGGGACTCCAGCCCCGGATCACCCCGGGCAGGCCCGCCTCCCGCCACGGCCTTCTGGGATTAGAGGCCTTACCTGGATGGAGGGTCAGCCGTGGAGTCCCCGAGCTCAGGGCCAGCATTGGGATGTGGGCTGCGTCCTTGAACCCCATCATCTCCACGGATGTGGTAGGGAGTTTTCTGCTTGTTGGTCCCTGAGGAGCTTGGACGTGCAATGGCAGCTGGACACAGTGTGCCGCGCCCGCCAGGCTTCTCCCTGCTATGCGATGCCACAGCTGCTTGCGCTGCACCGCCATCACCAGGTGCCGCTGCAGGCGGCGAACCCCAGAAGCCTCCCCAGGAAAGGGAGAGCCATCCTCCAGATGCTCGATCCCTTCCCTCCCAGCTCGCTCCCAGACCCGGTCGCCGGTGTGTGCGAGATGTGCATCCAGCGCCCAACCCTCAGTGCCACTGGGCCGCCTGACTCCCATTACTTTGTTCCAAAGAAAACAGGGCGCGCCTATTCCCCGATCTAAAGAAGGTAAACAACTTTTACAAGGAGAAATTCGAGATATCATCACCGGTACACTTGCACTTCTGATTAATCAAAACAATTGGTTAGCCTCCCTGGACATGCAGGATGCCTACCAGCATGTTCTTATACACCCAAACCGCCACAAGTATCTCGATTTGTGGCGTTGGAGTCCATTACTACCAATTCAGGGTCCCTACCCTTTGGGCTATCCTCTGCGCCTCAAGTCTTTACAAAGTGCTTTGCAGTTCTGTAGTGCATCTCAGAAAACTCTGAATTCATGTGTTCCCGTATCTGGACAACTGGCTACTGCAAGCCCCTCCAGACAAGAGACACAAGAAGCTGACTACGGTTTCCAAGTTACTCACGCCCATGAGAGTTTTGTTGAATCTAGGAAAATTGCAACTACAACCCTCCAAAACTCCTCTCCATAGGAGCCCTTCTGGATACCTCCAATGCAAAAGCCTTTCTTCCGAGGACAGGAGGAATGACAGCCTTCAGACAGCCCACTTCATCAGAGAAGACGACTCAGCCCAAGCCCTCTTGATGCAGCAGATGCTGGGTCTCATGGCATCATCAGTGTTCACTGTGCCTCTGGCTTGTCTTTACATGAGGACTGCTCAGTGGATGCTCAGTACACAGTGGTCCCCACCATGCACCCCAGTCCTTTCACATCAAGGTGACGGAACATCTAAAATGGTCACTCACCTGTGGACTCAAGAGGACAACCTTCTGAAAGGTTTCCCTTGCCCCACTGGAGTCTCAGATCTCCATCACCACAGATGCATCCATTTCTCAGATCGGGAGCTCACTGTCATGATCTCCACACCCAAGGTCAGTGGAATCAGTATGAGTCTGAACTCCACATAAATGTCTTGGAACATGAGCTGTCCTGTACGTAGTCCGAGCTCTGAAGGACACACTCTGTCACAAGATCATTCTCCTTCAAGCAGACAACAAAGCAGTGATTTGCTACATCAACAAGCGGAGTAGGGCACACTCTTACCCCCTGTGCAGGGAAGCAATGAGGTGGGAATGGTGCCTAGAGCACAAAGCCCTGATCCAAGCAGTCTACCGTCCGGGATGCAGAACAGTCTAGCAGATCGTCTCCATGAAGCGGAACGGATCCTCACAAGTGGTCTCTTGACACAAGCGTCTTGTAATCGCTCTTAAGAGTGGGGCACACCAGACCTGGACCTGTTTGCGTCCCCACCAACGAAACTGCCTCTTTTCTGCTCCAGAAATCCAGAACCGGCGCTTTCTATCAGGATGAATTCAGAGTGCGGTGGACAAGATGCTTTCTGTACGCATTTCCTCCTCTTCCTTAGTTCAGAATGTGCTGCCCAAACTGGAGGCACAAGGGGCAGAGTGATCCTCATCGCCGCATTCTGGCCTCGTCAGATTTGGTTTCCATTGATCAACAGCTGTTGAAACTTCGCTGAGACAGCTTCCACTTCAGACGGACCTGTTGACCCAGGGCCCAGTGGTCCATCCCAATCTGAGATCCCTTCACCCCCACGCATTGCTCCTGAGGAGATAGAAGTGAGTAGGTTTGACGTTTCATGTAGGGTCTCGGACAGTCTCCCTAGCGGCACACAAGCCGGCTACTAGGAAAACCACACAGCAAAGTGGAAATCGTTCTCCATCTGGTGTGCAAAGTCCTTCTGGATCCCTTCTCCTGTCCACCTAACAAAGTTCTGGAGTGTATTCTGCACCTGTCAAATACAGGGCTACAGTACTCAACCATTAAGGTTCATCTCTGCGCGATCGCCACTTACCACGAGCCTGTACACACTATGTCTCTGGCTCAGTTGCCACTGGTTAAGAGGTTCCTTAAAGATATACTTCACACTAGGCCACCAGTCAGAAGACCGGTGGCTTCTTGGGACATTAACCTTGTGCTAGACATGCTTGCCACGTAAACCTTTGAGCCCCTAGTAACTTGGAGCTGAAGTTCCTGTCCTGGGAGGCCACTTTCCTTGTAGCCATTACCACCGCCAGAGTGTGCCTGAAATACATGCGCTGGTCACAGACCCTCCGTGGACTGTATTTCAAAGACAAGGTGGTTCTCAGAACTCACCCTAAGTTTCTCCCTAAAGTAGTCTCGGAATTCCATCTGAACCTGCCCTTGGTTCTTCCGACCTACTTGAACTTCAGAATGAGGGAGAGCGTACCCTACATTCTCTGGATGTTAAAAGGGTTTTGCGGTTCTACATAGACAGAACTAAAGTAAGCAACTATTTGTCTCCTTCAGCATGGTCCGGCTGGGTCAGCCTATTGCTGTCAGATGTATCTCAACGTGGCTAGTGGCATGTCTTCACCAATTCTACTCCATGGCACAGGTTAAACTGGAGGCAGAGTATATGCTCATTCTACTAGGGCAGTCACGGTACTCTGGCAGAAATTTGAACGTGCCCATTGCAGACATCTGCAGTGCAGCTACTTGGAGCACTGTGCACACTTTTGTGAAGCACTACACTTTGGATGTCCATGCCAGACAGCATCTGTCCTTTGGTAGGACAATCCTGAATGGACTTCTATTCTGAGTGAGCTCCTCTTTCTCTCCTGCCGCCTTCTGGGGGATTATTTTAGTTGGTATTCTCCCATCAGTGTGAATGAGTGGTGGAGACTTTATGTCCAGGAAGATATGAAAATTACATACCTACCGTAATTCTTGATCTTATTGGACAAAGTCTCCACCACTCATTCACGCCCACACCCATCCCCTGAGCTCACTTATCTTGTTTTTGGTCTTCATTCCCTCAATGGCTGGGCTGTGAAGACTCTGTTGTGTTGACCCTTCTTATATGGGTCATTCGGACTCATCTTACGTCCGATATAGGTTAGTTTCACTAGGTTAGTTTACGCTGCACCTCCTTGGTAAAAAAGGTACTGAGGCAGTTGGAGGATCAACGCCAAGGTAACCTATATGGCGTGAACCGGCCTCGTGGTGCCACTTTCTCACGGCCCTCCTGAAGATTTTGGCTCACACTCAGTCCTAGCGCCTGGTGTAGTCCCATCAGTGTGAATGAGTGGTGGAGACTTCGGCCCAAGAAGATCAAGAATAATGGTAGGTGTCACAACCCCACTCAGCAATCACGCCTCTACTCCCAAAGTGCCAACCTCTGAGCGCAGTCTTGTGAACAGTGTAACAGACAAAGTAACCCTCTTGTCTGTTTCTGTGAGTTCGGATCAACCTTGGTCTCAGTTCTGGAGGGATTCAAACTGTAACCTCTTGCTAGCATACTCAATACACAGGCTCAGATATATCTGTCTTGGGGCGCCAGATATCTTTCCTACGGGCACCTAACCAGGTATTCAGAGATGAACCCTTAAACTTAATAAAGACCTCAGATTTAAAATATTCGTTTCCAGTTTGGTACCACCATACAAGCTTATGTCTGCTGAACCATAAATATTTCTTAGCAAAGAAAGCAATTCAAAGACAGACTAGGTTTGCTCTAAAATTAGAATTTTACTAAAATATATATATAATATCAAACATACAATACAGAACTCTTGTATCACATGACATACATATCTTTAAATGAAACAAGGTTTAAAACAGTGCAATTCCTACAACTGTATTTAGATTTTGTCTAGCTTTCTAAATACCTGTTTTCAGTGCTCAGATGTTTCCTTAGTCAGTGTCAGATAAAAAGTGTACATATAGTGAAAGAGAATAATCTTTTCAAGTAGTATTGGCCAACCCTTTGGATGAAGTCATCCATCCCCTCCTCTGGTCAAACATCTAACAAAAATATATTTTTATACAACCACAGGATGTAATTTTATTAATCTATACTATACAGCTATACAGGATGTATTAATTCTGCAACATTAGCATAACTCAAGTTTCAATGTCACCGCTTTTGATCTCATGCTGTACCCTCTTCACACAGGCTTCATAGGGTCATTTACAACCTTACACCCCATGTAACATCCTAGCTTCCTTATTTTAACGCTCATAAACCTAGTTTATGATTTCTCTCTTAACAAAATTAACTTAACAGCTCTGTAATTAGCTCAGAGAAACAGGATCCTTAATAAAAGTCTTCCAGTAACACATTGTCTCTAAAAAGACTGAGCTGTGATAAAATGCTGTCAGCAGTTCTCTTGCCTGCATCTGTCAGCTAAAATCTTTTTGGGGATGAGAGAGGTCATTTCTAGAGCATTTGAATTTTTAGCACAGACATTAATACATTTTATATTAAAAAAAATATATAATACAGCACTCAGAACTGGCTGTCTACATCACCTCCTCCCCACCTAGACTGAATTTGGGATCTATCCCCTACATGGGATGAGCTTTCCAAATCAGTTCCTCCTCATAGACCCTAGACAGCCCATTGGTGTTCTGATTCTTAATGCCTGCCCTATGTATGATTGTCGGATCATATCCTTGCAAAGCAAGACTCCCATCTTAGCAGTCTCCCATTGCTCTTTCCCATCTGCGTCAGCCAAACTAGGGGTTGTGGTCAGTCTGCACCACAAAATGCTGTCCCGTACAAGTATGGCTGTAATTTCTTCAGGGCTCACACTATGGCAAGATGCTCCTTTTCCACCATGGAGTACGCTTGCTCCCTGGGATAAGTTTCCTGCTCAAGTACACAACTGGTGGTCTGTCCCTTGGCTAGACGTCTGGCTAGTACTGCCCTCAATACCCACGCCTGAGGCATCTGTCTGAACTATAAAGGTTTTGCTATAGTCCAAACTTGTTCTAAACAGGAGCACTGCACAGTGCCTCTTTCAGTCTGGTAAAGGCTTCCTCACAGGCTGGGCCCCAAGTAATTTTCTTTGGCATCTTTTTCTTTGTCGGTCAGATAGGGAGCAGCCAGGGCACTGTAATTAGGTACAAACGTTCTGTAGTACCCTGCTGTCCCTAGAAAGCTTCTGACCTGCTTCTGGGTTTCTGGTCTGGGCCACGCCTGAATCACGCTTCATCTTTATTTGGTTAGGACGGAGCTGTCCCTGGCTCACCACATGCCAGAGGTATGCCACTTCCCCATGGCCACCTGGCACTTCTTGGCTTTGACAGTGAGTCTGGCCCTCTGTATCCTGCCCAGCACTTCCCTAAGGTGAAAGGTGTTCCTCCCAGCTGGTACTGAAGATGGCAGTGTCATCCAGGTACGCTTATGGCGCATCCTCAGCACCATTCAACACCTTGGTTCACCAACCTTTGGAAAGTGGTCGGCGTTCTTCATTCGAAGGCATTACTTTAAACTCAAATAAGCCTATCGGAGTGATGAAGGCTGACCTTTCCCTATCTCTTGTCTGTCAATTTACCTGCCAATACCCCCTGGTCAGGTCAATAATCGTAGGTAGGTCGCCTCCCAACTTGTCCAGGAGTTCATCCGTACGGGCATCGGTGGGCGCCGGACTTCATGACTGCATTCAATCTAGATAGTCCACTCAGAAATGAGTTGAGCCATCTGGCTTGGGCACAAGGACTATGGGTGAGGTCCAGGGCTGTGGGATCTCTGGATTACCCTAAATCCAGCATCTCCTCCACTTCTCTCCTAATGTCCTTTTGGACAGCCTCTGACACCCAATATGCTGTTCGCTTTATGGGCTGCCTGTGTCCTTGTCTCCACATCGTGTCGCTAAGGGGTTAGTCCAGGCTTGGTGCTAAACAAGGGAGCAAAGTCTTCTAAAACCCCCTTACTTTCTGGACCTGGTCTGGGTTCAGCTGGGTGACAATTTTACTGCCTCCACAGAGGACTCCTGCTTACCTCTTCCAGCAAGTCCAGAAGGGGTCTCCTTCGTCTCGTCCTCCCCATAATTACATATCATAACACCATGTCAGCCGTATTTGCATATGACTTTAATCATGTTGACATGGTACATACTTTCTGTCTGTCATTTACCTTCCTAACCACTTTGTACAGTCCTGCCCACTCAGCTTGCAGCTTGTCTTTCCGGACCAGAATAAGGACCATGACTTCCTAACCCATCATGTACAAGCAAGCTCTGGCTCTGGGTCGCATCACACCTTTTATCTCTGTTGGGCAGCTGCCAGTTGCTCTGGGCTGTCCCATAAGCTCCTTCAGCCTTTCCCTAAACCTGAGGACATAATCCACAATGGAGTTCCTGTGGCAAGCTTGCCTTCCCATCCTCCTGGATTAAGTCTAGGGCCCACGCACTCGGCATCCATATAAGAGTTCAAGGGGAAAATCCTGTCGCACTCTTGGGCACCTCCCTGTATGCAAACAGGTGGGAAGGTATTTCTCCAGTCCCTCCCATGCTGTTTAGCAAATGCCCGGAGCATTGACTTTAGGGTACCATTGAAGCGTTCCACAAGCCCATTGGCTTGTGGGTGATATGGTGTCATGCATCTCTGCACCACCCCACACTTCTCCCATAAACACTTCATCAGGTCCGACATGAATGAACCCTCTCAATCAGTGATTACCTCCTGCGAAACCCAACACGGAGAAAATCCAAGTAAGGCATCTGCCACTTTGTCTGTCCTCTGTGAGGATAGGGCAACTGCCTGTGGGTACCAGGTGGCATAATTCACCACAGGATGAATCTCTTCCCTGAGGAGCTGGGGGTATTTAAGGTCCCACAATATCCATTCCCACCCTCTGGAATGGCTCCTCCACTATGGGCAAGGGATCAGGGCGGCTTGGGTTTCTTGCCCATCTTCATTTTTCTTGGCACCGTGGCAAGACTGGTGCCAAGACCTGCAATACTCCTTCACCTCTGGGTGAAATTAGGCCAGTAGAAATTTGGGCCAACTGCTGCGTAGTTCATGCAATTCCCAGATGACCAGACAAGGAATATCGGCAATTTTGAGCAACTGCTCATGATACCCTGGGGAATCGACAAGCTGCCTGCCTAGCATCCCTCCCTCTGTCTGTACTGTCTGTGTATACATAAGTCCATTTTCCCAATAAACCTTATGTCTGCCGCCGCCTCCTTGTGTGCCCTCAGAGTCTGCCCAAGCCCTCAGGTTCTCTAAACTAGGGTCACTCCTCTGAGCAGCTGCAAACCCTCACACAGCCCCAAGGCATGGGACGAGTCCCCTTCAGTCGCTAAACTAGGGTCCCTAGCACTAGCGCAGGGCCATTAGGATCACTGTCAGTCCTAATCCTCTGACAATTGGTCACACTTCCTCTTCAGAGTAACCTTCCGTAGCTGTGTGGCCACCGCTACCAGGAAATTTCTACCCCTTTTATCAGTCTCCCATCTGGAGACACAGGCTGGGGAACCAGCCTCCGTGGTTTCCACACTGGTTTTTGTGGGTTCAGGGAACTATTATTTTCCTTGGCCATACGGGTAACTGCACATACCATCCCCTGTTGGAGACTGTTACCCAGGATCACATCTGCTGCTAACGTTTAGCTACAGCCACCTGTTGCACAGTTCCCCTGTATCACCCCAGTCCAGGAGAACACTAGCGTGGCAATGTTTTCTCTTCGCCAGTAAACCCTTGTACAGTTACATATTTGTTTGGGATAAGCTGACCAGGCTGTACTAGATCACCTTTCACCAATGTCAAGGATGCCCTGTGTCCTTAACCCCGCGCCTGTACGCCATTTATTATTACTGTGCATGTGTTCCTCATGTTCACTAGCATGCTGCCAGGACACACAAACAACCCACTTCCTTTCTGGTACTACTTTTATGACATAGCTTGTCTGCCTTGGACACTGTCTGGCAATGTGCCCAGTTTCTTTACATAACCAACAAGTATTTCTTACTTCAGAGAAATCTTTCTTTGAAACCTGGGGCTAACTGGTTTCAGTGGAGGCAGTGAGGGTTTTAGCTGCCCTTGAGGTGCGCTTTTCCCTTTCTGCGCTGCCACACTTGCCCTATTCGGCTCAAAGCAGGTCTGCTCTTGGCATAGCGGTCCCGAGAGTTCAGCAGCCTCTTGCACTGTTTTGGATCTCGGTCCTCTAGCCAGGTTTTAAGTCTGCTGGGCATGCCCAGTAAAACTGTTCTAATAAAATCACATTTTCAATTTTATCAACAGTGTGTGCCTCAATTCCTTCCCACCAATGTTTTAAAACTGACGCCTGCTTGTGGCTAACTCCTCATAGCTCATATCAGGCCTTCTCCGAGCTTACGAATTTAGCTCTGTATGATTCAGCAGTTAATTCAAACTTTTTAGTAGTGCAGCTTTAACTTGCTGTAATCATCACTGTCTTTATTGTCCATGTGACCCAGTGCATCCTGAGCTTTTCCCGGTGAAGCGGATAGCTGGAAGCTCCAGGACTATCTAGGAATTTTAGCCTAAATACAAACTTTTTCAAAAGAATTTAAAAAGGCTCTATATCCTCCCCATCCATAAACTCAGCTATTAATTTAGAGTTCAATTTGTAACCCAGTCCTGCAGTCCCAGTTAAACCAAGCCCCTTACCTGCCCTGGTGCATGGTTGGAAGTCGTAGCTTCTCCAGCTGTTGCCAGTGGCACTCCTCTCTCCTCTCCTCTGCAGCTCTGCGTTCTCGCTCTCTTCTCCTCTGCCTCTCGCTGGTGCTTACGCTCCTCACGGTCTGCCTCCCTCTGTTGTCGCCTGCCTCACGGTCCGCCTCCTCTGTTGTCGCCTGCCTCCAGTTCTATCCTCCACAACTCAATTTGCAGCTTGAGTACCTCTGGATTCAGGATACTGGTGACCTTCCACTGCTGCTGTGGCCCTTCACTGACAGTGGCCCTGCTGTCTGCCTCATCGGCTCGGGACCCCTCACTGGCTGCTAGTTCTGCCACGCCAAGGTCTGGTCCTTTCATTCACGGTCTGTGACTCCCTGCTCTGGGTATCTGCTACCATCAGGGCCTCTATGAGGTTCTGCTTACTGGCTTTCACCTCGAACAGGACTCTCTGTCCTCGACAACTGTTTTAACTGTTCTACAGTGTGCCTGCTGTAGTAGGACGCCATCTTTCCTAACTACTGCTACTCTGACTTTGCACTTAGAAAAAAAATAAAATAGGTAGAAACTTGACTGTACACCAAGTGATATAGTTCTGTTTTCTTTAAAATAAAACTCTGTCTCTTTCTTTCTTTGCAAGAGAGCTTACAGTCTCAGCTGACAGAACTATAAAGCTTGTGATACAAAATTATGCCACCGCCAAACCAATCTGTCACAGATTCACTCAGCAGATCAGGCCCTCTACTCCCAAAGTGCCAACCTCTGAGCGCAGTCTTGTGAATAGTGTAACAGACAAGGTAACCTTGTCTGTCTGTTTTTGTGAGTTCGAGCAACCTTTGGTCTCAGTTCTGGAGGGATTCAAACTGTAACCTCTTGCTAGCATACCCAATGCACAGGCTCAGATATATTTGTCTTGGGGCCAGATATCTTTGCCTACGGGCACCTAACCAGGTATTCAGAGATGAACCCTAAAACTTAATAAAGACCTCAGATTTAAAATACTTGTTTCCAGTTCGTACACCACTATACAAGCTAATGTCTGCTGAACCATAAATATTTCTTAGCAAAAGAAAGCAATTCAAAGATAGACCAGGTTTGCTCTAAAATGAGAGTTTTACTAAAATATATAATAATACGTCAAACATACAATACAGAACTCTTATATCACAAGACATACATATCTTTAAACAAAACAAGGTTTAAAACAGTGCAATTCCTACAACTATATTTAGATTTTGTCTAGCTTTCTAAATACCTGTTTTCAGTGCTCAGATGTTTCCTTAGTCCGTGTCAGATAAAAAGTGTACGTATAGTGAAAGAGAATAATCTTTTCAAGCAGTATTACAACCCTTTTGGATGAAGTCATCCAGCCTCCTCTGGTTAGATATCTAACAAAAATATATTTTATACAACCACAGGATGTAATTTTATTAATCTATACTATACAGCTATACAGGATGTATTAATTCTGCAACCTTAGCATACCTCTCAACTGTACCACATTACGAGGAACGTCCTCATTTTACTTCACAAAAGCTCCCTGTTCCACATTGTGAGGACTTGTCCCACATTCAGTGTTAACATTTTAAAGCAAAACTCCATAGTAAATGATGCAAAATATATAATTTTAATTAATAGCAGACTTTCTGAACATAAATGCAAACATTTTCACAGTGTTGTGAGCTTCTAATGTAAAGATTTGATTAAGTGTTCCACATTTTGCCCATTCTTTCCACATTTTGAGAGGCAATGTTCCACATTTGGGGACAAAGGTTGAGAGGTATGAACCTAGCATAACTCAAGTTTCGACACCTCTTTTGATCTCATGCTGTACCCTCTTCACACAGGCTTCATAGGGTCATTTACAACCTTGCACCTCTATGTAACATCCTAGCTTCCTTATTTTAACGTCAGAACCTAGTTTATGATTTCTCTCTTAACAAAATTAACTTAACAGCTCTGTAATTAGCTCAGAGAAACAGGATCCTTAATAAAAGTCTTCCAGTAACACATTGTCTCTAAAAAGACTGAGTGTGTGATACAATGCTGTCAGCAGTTCTCTTGACCTGCATCTGTCAGCTAAAAATCTGGGGGTGAGAGAGGTCATTCCTAGAGCATTTGAATTTTCAGCAGAGACGTTAATACATTTTAGATTAAAAAAATATAATACAGCACTCAGAACTGGCTGTCTACGTCACAGTAGGTACGTCATTTTCATTTCTGCAGGCAGAACAGAACACTGGTTCTACTCCCATTACTTCCTAGTTCCAAGGAAAACAGGCTGCATGTGCCCAGTTCTCGATCTAAGGAAGTTAAACAAATATCTGTTCAAAGAAAAGTTCAGGATCTCTCTGGGGACATTACTGATGTTAATTCATCAGCACGACTGCTAGCATCCCTGGACATGCTTGATGCCTACCAGGATGTTCCATTGCATCCAAGCCACCACAAGTACCTCCGCTTTGTGGCTCTGGATCAACACTACCAGTTCAGAGTCCTGCCCTTGGGGCTCTCCTCGGCCCTTGATTCTTTACAAAGTGCTTGCTGTACTACGGTGCATCTCAGAAAACTCAGCATTGAAGTGTAACCGTGCCTGGACGATTGGCTCCTTGCGAGCCCATCCAGACAGGAGACACAGGAAGCAGTCTCCACAGCTTCCAAGTTCCTCACCTCTATGGGGTGCTTCTGAACCTGGAAAGTCGCAACTTCAGCCCTCCCAACAGCTTCTCTTCTATAGGAGCCACTCTGGACACCTCCAGGGCAAGGGCCTTCCTTCCACAGGACAGGAGAAATTAAATTCTCCAGATGGCTCGCTTCATCAGGGAGCACAGCTCAATCTGAGCTCTCTTGATGCAGTGGATGCTAGGTCTCATGGCATCATCCATATTCACAGTGCCTCTAGCCCGCCTACACATGAGAACCACACAGTGGATGCTCAGCATTCAGTGATCACCGACCAGCACCTGCAATTCTTCCATATCAAGGTGACAGAGCTTCTGAAGAGGTCACTTCCATGGTGGACTCAGGAAGACAGGCTTTTCCAAGGTTTATCCTTGCCTCACTAGAACCCCAGATCACCATCACCACAGATGCATCTCTGACCAGTTGGGGAGCTCACTGCCAGGACCTCCACACTCAAGTAGTGTGGAGAGGGAGGAGTCCCATCTACACACAAATGTTTTGGAGATAGCTGTCCTGGTACGCTGTCTGAGCCCTGAAGGATGTCCTCCATCGCAGTAATCCTCTTTCAGATGGACAACAAAGTTGTGAAGTATTACATCAACAAACAGGGTGAGGCACACTCTACCCTCTGTGCAAAGAAGCCATGTGAGTGTGGGAGTGGTGCTTCAAGCAGGATGCTCTGATCCAGGCAGCCTACCTGCCAGGAGTCTAGAACAATCTGGCGGATTGCCTTAGAGCAGAGACTGATCTGCACTAATGGTCACTTGCCCCAGACGTCATGCAGTCAGCTGGCCCGGACAAGTGGGGCAGTCCAGACGTGATCTTTTTTGCGCCCCACTCAACGCAAAAAACTGCCTCTATTCTGCTCCAGAAATCCAGAACCTGGCGCTTTCTGTCAGGATGCATTCAGACTGCAATGGACAAGATGCCTTCTATACGCATTTCCTCCTTTTCCATTAATTCAGAGGGTTCTGCTCACGTTGGAGGCACTGGGGGCAGGATGATTCTCATTGCCCATACTGGCCCCGAAAGATATGGTTCCATTGATCACAGATTGTCAGACGTCCCTGTGAGGCAACTTCCTCTGCAAATGGACCTCCTAACACAGGGACCTGTGGTCCATCCCAGCTTGCGCCCCTTCGCCTGCATGCCTGGCTCCTGAGGAGATAGAAGTGAGTAGGTTTAACGTCACTCAAACAATCTCAGAAATCCTCTTAGTGGTGTGCAAGCCATCCACTAGGAAGACTTACACGGCAGAGTGGAAACATTTTTCCATTTGTGTGCAAAGTCCATCTTGGACCTCTTTGTTTGCCCACTGAGTAAAGTGTTGAGTACCTCCTACACCTGTCAAATGCAGGACTGCACATTTCGACAGTGAAGGTACACCTCTGCCAATTTCCGCCTGCCATGAGCCAGTGCAGAATATGTTGCTGGCTCAGTTGCCGCTAGTCAGAGATTCCTTAAAGGCATCCTGCACACTAGGCCCCGGTCAGGAGGCTGGTGGCCACATGGGATATCAACCTCATGCTAGACATACTCACCCATAAGCCCTTTGAGCCTCTAGCAACCTGTGACTTGGGGTTTCTGACCAGGAAGGCTGCCTTCTAGTGGTCATTATCTCCACTTGCAGTCTCTGTGAAATACATGCCTTGGTCACAGACCCTCCTTACACGGTATTTCACAAGGACAAGGTGGTTCTCAGAACTCACCCTAAATTCTTACCCAAGGTGGTCTTGAGGTTTACCTTAACCAGCCCTTGGTCTTTCCAACCCATTTTGCCAACTTCCAGAATGAAGGGAATGTACCCTTCACTCTCTGGATGTCAGAAAGAACTGGAAGGGACAGGATCAGTTGTGTTCCAGAACAGTAGCTGCTGCTGTTGTTTTCACAGGGTTCTTGAGGATTTTACTTGGTAGGTTAGTTCTTTTCTTTCTTACTTCTAAGGGGCTAGCAGGGTATTGTTTTGGGGCTGCTGGATGTTTGTAAACTGATTTGGTGGCTGTAAGTGGGGCTCATTTTGTGGATGTTTCACTGTGTAACAGGCTGCGCTGGTGAGGCCTGTTTCTTCTGATTTAAAACCTATTTGGTGGGATTTGCTTGGGCCTGGTTCTTTGGCTGCTGGGCTTGGAGGGAGACACAGGGCTGATACACGTGTCTCGAGTCAGGTGTCTGCCCAGGACCCGCCTCCCTCCCAGAAGTCTGCAAATTCATAGGGGAACACCTGCCCTGTAATTGGAGGAAAAGGCTGCAGGTGCAGCTCATGTAGTTCTAGCCACTGGGGTTGGTTTAAAAGGCTGGAGAGAGGAGCTTAGGGAGTTGTTCATTTCCTTATAGGTTTAATGTGTTGTACTGCACCTAGTAACAGGGTTACTGGTGTACAGTGGGACTGTCTCTAAGATTAGTGGGTGACCTGATTAGGCAGTAGGGGTATCTTGGACTAGGGGGAACCTGGTGGCTCACCCAAGGAAACCTATTTGGAAGGGATGGAACCACATCATTAGGGACGGCATCTTTGGGAGGGTGGTGGGTGCACAGGATGTGGAGCAGCCATGATACTGGACTGGGCTTGGAAGTTCGGTGGTTGCCCAGTGTGCTACCAGCTAGCACAGCTTGGGAGGAGGTTCGGGGATTAGGAAGCTGGGGAAGGGTGGTATGGTTGGGGAAGGGGCTGGGAATCTTCCACAGGGTTGCACCAAGCACTGGGGTGGGGGCATAAGGGAAAGGGTGCAGGAGAATACTCAGTGGTCACATAGGGACCCTGGCAGAGGGGTCCAAAGGACACTACCAAGGAAGCAGGCAGGTAACTGGGGACCCTCACAAGGGGGGACGGAGGGACAACATTCTCAGGGAAGTAGGCAGATGGCCAGGGCTGGACAGAAGGAAGCAAGGCGGGGAGGTGGATCAGACCTTACACTCAGTAACCACTTCAATCTGTTCTTCTGCTCAAGGATGAGGGGGGTGATGTCAGCCACGACAGGGGTGGTTAGAGACGGAAAGGAGTGGGAGGGGCAGGAGGCAGGGGCCAGATAGCAGGAAGAACAGGGGACCTGGAATGCAGGAGAATGGGGGAGCAGTGAATCAGAGCAGGAGGGGCAGGGGAAGAGGGAGGAAAGCGCAAGGAGAAGAACCAGTTGGGAGGAAAGGTAAAGGAGAAGGACCAGAAGTACAAGGAGGATTCAGTAAAGGGAGCTGAGGGTTTAGGCCAGGGAGCACGACAGGCAAGGAGGAAACTAAATGGAGACAGGAAGGAAGGAAGGATGAGCCAGGCTAGTTTAGCAGATGGGGGAGAAGGACCAGTTGCGAGCAGTGAGGGGGAATTAGCAAGGTACAGAAGGATACTCAGGAGGAGGAGAGGCATGAGATTGGAGGGAGGGGTGACAATGGTAAATAAGGAGGGGTGACATGTGGCACCCAGATAGGGGAGGAACAAGGAGCCAGCTGGGTGGAGGGGCCTGTAGAAAGGATGAGGACATGGAAGGGGGAATGGAGGAAAAGGTGGTCAGGTGCTCCTGCTGGGGGATTCTATGAACAGGGGTATCAAATGGGATAGGAGGGAGAAGCCTGGCCAGTTAGAACAAGATGCTTCTCTGGACTAACGTGCACAGGGCTAAGCACAAGGTATATCAGCTGGGCAAAGGATTGTGGGGTTCCCCAGACATACTGGTCCACCTGGGTACAAATGACATTGAGGGAAAAGCGAGCTAGATATACAGGCAAGATTCAGGAGCTCGCCAGGGTCTGTCATGACATAGGATGCACAGTTTCCTTCTCAGAAATCCTGCCAGTGCCAAGGGCTAGTGGGGAACACAAAAGGAAGATTAGGGAGATAAACCAGTGGCTCAGGGAGTGGTGTGAGGCCAGAGGGTATGGGTTGATGGGGGATTGGGGAGACCAGGGAGGATAAGGATCTGTATGCTAGAGATAGACTACATCTCAATTTGGAGGAGGGAATCCTTAAGTTGAAAATAGAGGGTTCATTGGTGAAAAGTGGGGTTTAAACTTGTGAAGGGGTGGGATGGGAGAAAAGGCTGTCAAGGGGTGCCGATAAAGGAGGGACTCTGTCTCCACCCCTGGAGACCAGGAGGATTACAGGAAAAGGCCAACTGGCAAAGTGCAGACCAGGAAAACAGAATCCCATGGGAACACGACAGGGAAATGGAACTATAGGAAAGGGTGGAAGGTAGTCTGCTAAATGCCAGGAGCTTGGGCAATAAAATGCCTGAGCTCCAGGCGATGCTAACTGAGGGAGCAGTGGATGTGGCAGCGGTCACTGAGACTTGGGCCACTGCAAGACATGACTGGGACCTGAACCTGGAGGGTTACACTTGTTCAGGAAGGACAGGGGAGGAAGGGGAGGAGAGGTAGCAATGATAGTCAAAACTGCATTGGCATAGGGGAGTAGAGGAGGCGGAGGGAACCGTGGAGGCGATTTGGGTCACCTTGATAACAAGGGGGGCAAGAGGTAAAAATAGGGTGGTGTATAGACCCCTGCCTGGCGGAGGAGCTGGAGGACAGTCTGGTGGCAGATGTTAGGAGACACTGCAGACTGGGCAGAGAACGGTGGTGGTGTTGGGGACTTAAACATGCCAGGAACAGACTGGGAGACTATGACATCTCTGTGACCAGGGAACAGAGGTTGTTGGATGTCTTTCAAGACGATTCCTAACTCAGCAGGTGAGGGAACCGACCAGGAGGCACGGGTACTGGATGTGGTCCTGGCAGACAGTGACCAGATTGGGGCCTGGAGGTAAGGGACCCATTGGCGGGAGTGACCATGCCACGGTCTGGTTCTGCTTGGACCTAGGAGGGGTAGAAGGCTGCACAAGACAGAAGTAACCCAACTTCAGGGGCGGATTTTAAGGAAATAGGAAGGATCCTTAAGAGCATTTGGATGGGATTGGGTCAGACATGGACGCTGATAGTAGGTGGAAATCATCAGGAGGGGTGCAGGATGCTACCAGCACCTGTGCAAGAGTAAGAGCGAAAATGCGGTGGGGCCCAAAACCCTGTTGGTGGACCAGGGAGGTCCAGGAGGTGGTGCTGGGAAAGAAAGCAGCCTATAAGCAATTCAAGTGCTCAAGGAGTGAAAGGACTGAGGGGAGTATGAGCTGATGGCTAGAAGGGCCACTAGAGTGGTGAGGGCAGCTAAGGCAAGGAAGGAGCAGAACCTGGCCAGGAAATTAGGAGAGGGAACAAGGGTTCTTTAGATACATTGGGGAAAAACGAAGGCGAAGGGGCAGATTAGCAGGATTAAATCAGGGGAGAGATGGGCACAAGACCGGGGAGCAGGCTGAGGTACTAAATGAGTACTTCACCTCAGTTTTCACTCAGGGAAAATGGGGTGCCGATCATACATGGGAGGAGACAGAGATACTGAGGAGGGGGGACCCTCACCGATCGGGCAGGTCTGGGGAGAGGGGAGGCATCACTGGCAGGTGGGGGAGGCTAAGCAGGGAGAAGAGGTACCGTAGTGGAAATCACAGCAGAGAGAGTGAGGAAGCCCTCAGCTCCCTTAAGACGGGAGAAAGCACGGGCGGATAAATTACATCCCAGGTGCTGAAGGAACTTGCAGATGTCCTGGCGAAACCCCTGGCAGAGCTTTTCACCATCTCTCTGAGGACCAGGTGGGTGCCCCAAGACTGGAAGGTGGCCATTAGTGCCTATCCACAAGGGGATCAAGGGAGGTGGCAGGGAACTACAGGCCTGTCAGCTTGACATCGGTGGTGGGCAAGATGATGGAGGCATTGTCAAGGAGAGGCTAGGGGGACCTGGATAAGTCAGGGTGCCTGGACGATAGACAGCATGGATTCATCCCAGGAAATCGTGTCAGACAAACCTGGTGGAGTTCTATGACTGGGTGACAAGTGCCTTGGACCTGGGTAGACCAGTGGATGTCCTCTTTCTAGACTTCAGCAAGGCATTTGACTCTGTTCCTCATGTGGGCCTGTTGGATAAGCTGGGAGAAATGGGGTGGGGAACCAGATGATCAGATGGATAGGCAATTGGCTCCAGGACCGGACCCAGAGGGTCGAAGTTAGTGGATAGTCTCATCCCAAGGAGGGTCATTAGTGGGGTCCCACAGGGATCAGTCCTTGGGCCCCTTCTGTTCACGCCTACGTATCTGACATAAGGACAGGAATCAGGAGTGAGATGAGTCTCTTTGCAGATGACTCAAACTGGGGCGGTGGGTGGATGGGGAGGAGGGAGGTGGCTCACAGGGGACCTGAGGCTCTGGAAAGATGGTCTAGAAAGTGGAAGCTGAGGTTCAATGCAAGGTACTCACCTGGGGCCAGAAACCCAGGCCAGGTGTACACCCTGGGGGAATGCTACAAGTCTCCATGGCTGAGAGGGACCGGGGGTGGATGTCAAGATGAACAACTCTGAGACTTGTAGGAGGCAGCAGCCAAGGCCAACAGGATGCTGGGATGCATCGCTAGGGGATCACCTCCAGAAGGAGGAAGTGATACTCCCTCTGTATAACTGCTTGGTGAGGCCGCACCTTGAGTACTGCGTGCAGTTTTGGAGGCCACACTTAAAGAGGGACATTAACCTCCTGGAGAGGGTCCAGAGGAGGCAACCAAAATGATTTGGGGCTTGGGGACAGGACCTGTGAGGAGGCTCAAGAGCTAAATATGTACACATTGGAAGAGAGAAGGGACCGGGGACATGATAGAGGTCTTCAGGTACATGAAGAGGGTAAATAGGGAGGAACAGTCAGGGTGCTTGAAGGAAGGAGGAAGGGCCACTAGAGGGCATGGGTGGAAACTGGAGGGAAGATTCAGGGAGAAAGGAGTAGGTGCTACTTCACTGAGAGGTGGTGGAGCCATGGAATGCACTGCCAGGGGCTGGTGGAGGCAGAGATAGTGGAGGGGTTCAAGAGGGGTGGGACAGGTCAGGGGAAGGGTTCTGGAAGCAAAATCCAATGCAGCAAGAATATCCAGAACTGGGAAGGAAGAAGCCAGAGAAGGCGATGGGGACAGCAAGGTCAGCACCCAGGGTGGGGCTGACCTAACGAGCAGACACGAAAGACCGTTAGGGCCTATTCTGCTGGCATTTTAGTATGTTAGTATGTTAGAGGAGTTTGGATTTTATTATCAACAGAACAAAAGAGATTCACAAATCCAAATAACTCTTTGTATCATTCAGCATGGCCCAGCCGGGTCAGCCTGTTGCCATCAGATGAATTTCAGCATGGTTGGTGGCATGCCTTCTCAATGCTACTCTTTGGCGCAGGTGAAGTTGGAAGGCTGGGTTTATGCCCACTCTACCAGAGCGTTGTGGCATCCCTGGCAGAGGTTCAGAACATGCCCATCGCAGACATTTGTAACGAAAGCCGCTTGGAGCCCTGTGCACACTTTTGTGAAGCACCACGCCTGAATGTCCATGCCAGACAGCACCCTTCCTTTGGCAGGACAATCCTTTATGTACTTCTGTTCTGAGTGAGCTTCTTTCCCTACAACCCTACTCAGGGATTGATTTCAGCTCAGTACTCTCCCATTAAGCGTGAATGAGTGGTGGAGACTTTTAGTCCAGGAAGATATGAAAATTATGTACCTGCCGTAATTTGTGATCTTTTACGGGCAAAATCTCCACCCCAAATCACCACACCCTCCCACCACTCCCGAAGCTCACTCACTCTGTTCTGGTCTTCACTTCCTTGGCATAGGCTGTAAAGACACTGTTGTTGACCCTTCTTACATGGGTCATACGGACTATCTTATGTCCGGATTAGGTTAGTTTACACTGCACCTCCTTGGTCAAAAGGTACTGAGGCGGTTGGAGGGTTGATGCCGACATAGCCTATACAGATGCAAGCCAGCCTCACAGTGCGCGCATGCACGGTCCTATCCCAGTGCCAGCCCTCCTGAAGATTTTTGGCTCCTGCTGGGTCCTAGCACCTCCAGCGTAGTCCCATTAGTGTGAATGAGTGGTGGAGACTTCATCCAGGAAGATCAAGAATTACGGTAGGTATGGAATTTTCATTTCGATCAATTGGACGCCCAAGATGTGGAACTTTTGCATCCCCACTCATCTCAGAAGTGCCTCGATTCTGCTCCAGAAACTTTAGATGCATTCAAACTGCAATGACAAAATCTATTTCTTTATGCATTCCCTCAAATCCTCCAATGCAAAGGGTGTTACTCAAACTGCAGGTGCATGCAGGCAGGATGATACTGATTGCCCCCTGCTGGCCTCGACAGATATGGTTTCCTCTGTTGAACAGGCTGGCTGTCAGCAAACCAAGGATTCTTCACATAGAACAGACTTACTTGACTCAGGGTTACCTAGCTCATCCCAGCCTGCACTCCCTTCACCTTCAGGCCTGGCTGCTGAACAGATAGAAGCAGTCAGATGCAAGGTATCTCAGAGGGTCTCTGAAATATTTGTAGCTGTGCATAAACATTCCACTAGGAAGATTTAAACAGTGAATCCACAAACGTCACATTAGTCAGACATAAGGGCTCAATTATATCATGCACAAGCAGATCAATAAAGAATTTCATGACTTTTATCAGACACCATATGCAACAGGAGATGACCCTAACAGCAATGCATTGGAAATGTTTTACACTGGCTTTCCTATACCAACCATGCCTGAAATATCCAAAACGGACTTGGGCTATGTATAACAGTTGATGAGATATTATTAGCTGTCAAACAATCAAGAAAAATAAAGCCCCTGGACCAGATGGATACTCCTACAATTTGTATAGTAAATTTAGTAATGAGCTAGCCCCAGTACCTGCAGACGTATTCAGTGAAGCATTTGAGACAGGGCATGTGATTAGGGAGATGACCAAAGGTCTCATAACACAAACAAGGGAAGGATCCCTTAGAATGTGGCAGTTCTAGGATTGTGGATATGTTGATCTTACTTAGTGAAACAGCTCTTGCAGCAGGTATTCGTGGGGGACAAATACAAGGTCCCCATTTCTGTCATGAGGTTAGCCATGGAGGCACTAGAGGTAAGACCTAGAGATAATGGATAACTGGACTGGGAGGGCTGCCAAGAATGGGACTGGCAAAAGAGCAGTGGAGAAAAAAAAGCATGACAACTGCCATAGTTCACCGAGCAGGACCTTATTAACAACAAGGTTAATGCTTCTTTTAGGTTGTCTCATTACTCTGCCTTACGTGTGGTGTGCGAGTGTGTATGTGTGTGTGTGTGTTCCCGGGTTAGTGAGGTGAGCAGCTCATGGAGAACTATAGCCCAAGGTTCAATGTGGGGAATAGCTCCTCCACATCCCCTTCAAAACCAGACTCAATGGCAGTTCTCCGCTTAGCGCATTGTGCAATTTGCAACACTTGGGCTCCTATGTGGCTCTTGGGCTGAGCCTCCTTTCCTTTCCCATTCTTCCCTCCCCTCTTTCTTTCCTGTCACTTGCTCCCTCCCATTCTCATTGTCCCTCGTCCCCCCACCTTCTCCTGTTTGGGTCCGTTCCTCCGTTTGCCTCAGTTTCCTCTCCTCCCTCTCCGTACCTCCTTTCCGGCTCCTTTGCGTCGGGGCCGCTGCTCAGACTTTCCTTCACCTTGGCCCCTGCACCTGCTTGGCTATTGTTCCACTCCTGTGCTGCTGCCCGCCTACTGCACCCTCATAACCAGATGACCGCTCGCATGCTCTCTTTTTTCCCTGATCCACCAGCATGACTGGCTTCGACCTGCTCTGCTCTGGTCTGCTCCTCTCCTGTTTTGCTCCCTCCCATGAACATTGCCTGCGAGCTGCCTCTTGATACCTCTGTTTCCGACCTCTCCGTGGTCAACATGTGCTGGGGACCTTGCTGCTGTTTCCCTGCAGACACCCGTGAGTACCCTCCTCATTACTGTCTGTTCTACATCAGGTCTTCCAAACCGGGTGTGCACAGTGTGAAACAGGGTAGTGGTGCTAGCTCCGTAACGCAGGTCTTGGTGTTCCCATTCAAAGCGTAACCACTGTAATGGATCCACGACTGGGATGGAGGCCTTGCTAGACTCAGCTATGCCTGTTCCATTTCCTTTCATGTCTTAGTCACTGTTCCCCGACCTCACTTGCATGCTGTGTGCTTGTGCTTCTCCTTCTGCTTTTGACTTGGGTGGCTTCTGTATTGCCCTCAGTGCTCTAGAAATTTCTGCTCACCACTTGGGTGGTGCTCATTGCTGCTTGGGTCTGCGATTCTCTGCCATTATTCCACATCGCTCCTGCTGTTGCCCTCTCCCTTTCCCGACCCTGCTCTCCCTTCTTTTCTTCCCTGGCTCCTTATCTGCCTTGGTTGTCTCTTCCTGGTGCCCCCCTCTCCCGTTCCTGCCCTTGTCCAGTGCTCCCTAGTTCTCTTTTTTTTGGGGCCTTTCACTCCTGCAGCAACATTCCAGCTTCATTTCCCCCATCTATCATCCAGACCCATGCTGCCTATCCCTAATCTGGTGATCGTACCCCTTACTCTCCGGAGGAGGTTGTGGAGTCAAAATCAGTGGTGGAATTCAAGCATGCATGGGATAGTCACAAAAGGCAATTCTGGGGGTGGGGGAAGAAAAAGTAGGCTGCTGGTTAACTAGGATCTGCAGCTTATCCAGTAGGTAGGGAAATGGGCAGACTGGGTGGGCCAAGCGGTCCTTATCTGCCGTCAAATTCTGTGTTTCTGTGTTACACCATTAGGACTGAAGCCGGCAGGCGCCAGGACCCTACAGAAATTTTCTAGCTAGCAGTATTCGAGTGGGGACCGCCCCGGCGTCGGTCCCGCCCCGATGTCAGGCACAGTACATAGGGGCGGTCCCAGAATCCCAGTTCTTTTCCGCCGGTCGACTTCGCCAGCAACGACCTCTCGGTCTCTACCTAACACATGACGAGTTAGAACTTCAAGAGTTTCTACTTAGCTAATGTCCTCTCCAACTCCTTCATTTGGCGGTCACCTTTCAAAGTGTGCCTCACGGAGAAGCAGATCTTTTCAAGGGTCCAAATTCTTCCTGTGCGTTGCTTAGGCCCGGACCACGACATAGGCCTACGCTTTTGCCAAGGGTTCAATAGCCGCACCAGGATCTGCTGGCCGGAAGGCACTTCAGGCTTACCTGCTAGAGGAAAACTTAGGATGGACAAAGAACCTTCCTCCAGGGGCGATTCTTCCTCCAAGGTTCACAAACACCAGGACAAGCACCGGGAGAAGGCATGGTCCAGATCTCGAACCGGGTCTCGGTTTGCGAGCTCAGGCTTCACCCGATCAGACCACTCTCCCTCCAGGGCTAGGTCTCAGCCCCTCTGGTGAAGATCTGGGCTTTCAGCAGTTATTCTACTTTTCAGCCCATCAAGACTTCCAGGCCCTTGGCTTCTTCTACTCCCTCTCGGGCCTCTTCAAAGTCCTCTGAAGCATACAAGTCTTCCTCTTCCACCCAGCGTGGGACCCGTCGGCTTCACGGAGCCGAAGCCCCAGTCACGGTGGACACCAGTCACAGGGACTCCATGGAGGAGGACACCGGTGCCGAAGACCAGGCGGGCGACACAGGATGCGGGCCGAGGGAACCTTCGCCCACCCAGAGACACCCGAGGACCCGGCCTTGCGACCCGGCGACCAGACCACCGGCGCCAGGCCCGTCATCGGGCATGAATATTCAAGTAAAGGAACTCTTTACTTTCTGGTGGACACCATCCATAAAGACGTGATCCCAGTAAAGCCTCCTCCTCCTACTCCTTCACCTCCCTCGCCCCTCCTCCACCACAGGAGCCGCAGGGCGTCCACCAACCCCAAGGAGCAGACTCCACCTCCTAGGGATATATCCCAGGATCGGAGAAGGCCTCCCTCAAGATCTCCATCAGGGTCTCCCAGCCCCAAGCGACCCAGGCGTTGGCGGTATACTCCATCGGAGGAGGGCTCCAGATCGGATACCTGGATTACTCCAGATCTCCTTCCCCATTCAGCATTTCATCACCTGACCTACCACGACCTTCCCAGGTCTCCTCCGGATATCCTCTTTCTCAGAGATCATGAGGCACGTCCAGGACAACATAGGGTGGGATGCTGAAGACCTCGACCGAAAGACAACGCCTTACCCGTTATCTTGACAGAAAACCTAAAGCCTGTGGTAGTGGCACCCTTGGTGGACACCTTTGTGGATGTCACCAAGGCTGCGTGGAAGTGCACTCCTCTCCTGCGGTGCCAAGAAGCTGACCGCCTGTACAAGGCCCGAGAGAGGACCAGTACCTGGCTCAACAACCTCTGGCAGACTCCCTGGTCATTACGCCTCACATGACCAGTCCCAAAGACCGCAACACATGAGCACATTAGCCACGGACCAGGAATCCAAACAATTGGATGCCCTGGGGAGACGCATGCATACGGCTGCATGCTCCATCAGGTCCCTGAACTACCTACCCCATATGGTACAGTTTCAGAGCACCCTATGGGAACAGGGCCAGGACCTGGTCGATAAGCTTTCAGATGGCGATCAGAAGGCGGGCTCGTAAACCTTCTCCGCTGAGGGTCTGATGTGGGGACCAAGTATTCTGAGCTGCATATGATTCTCAGGACTCGTCCATGAGCTGCAACTTCAGGCATTTGCCTCGTTGACACTCCTGGCTCCGTGTCTCCGGCTTCATCCGAATGTACAGAAGAACATTCTTGACATCCCCTACAACAGCGAGGTACTGTTTGGTGAACCCTCGGAGAAGGTGATCACCAAACTCCAAGACACTGGAAGGCAGTCAGGTCTGTACAGGCCCAGGCCGGTTCCTTTCATAGGAACCAGAGCCCGTTTCGCAGCCAGCAGCAAAGGTAGCAGCCACGTTCAGGCCAGCAACAAAGGGCACCTTTCAGCGGAAAGCCCAGGCTAAGTCGTCCCAGACAGAGCCCAACACTACACAAACCGGCCCAGCCTGCAGGGACCAGTGCTGCCACAACATGACTCCTTCCTGCCCCCACCCTCATCTGGATCAATGGGTGCAAGGTCGGGGTGCATCCGCCACTTTTCAGGGTGGTAGTTGATTACCACCGACCGGTAGGTTCTCCATTTGGTCACGGTCATAGAATTTCTCGACCACCCACCGGCCAGACCGCCCCTGCTTTCCGTTACTCGGTCCTTGCGCCCTGCTTATACAGCAGGAGATGCTCACGCTCCTGGAAAAAAAGCAATAGAGCACGTTCCACGGAACCAGAGGGGTGCAGGATATTATTCTCACTTCTTTCTGGTTCCCAAGAAAACAAGGGACCTCCGTCCGATACTGGACCTCAACAGTGGGTCCTGTACAAGCGCTTCCGCATGGTGACCCTCCCAGGTCTGATTCCCATGCTCAAGCAGGGTGCCTTTCTAGTGTCCTTGGACATGCAGGACGCTTACCTGCATATATCATCGCTCAAACGCACAGGAAGTTTCTATGCTTGAAGTTCCAGGCCACCATTATCAGTTCCGAGCCCTCCCTTTCAGACTGTCATCGGCACCTCAGGTATTCACGAAGTGTATGGCGGTCGTGAGCGCCGACTCTGAGGAGGCAAGGCTACTCGTGTTCCCCTACCTGGATGACTGGCTTCTTGTGGCACCCTCTCGGAAGGCCTTGATGTCCGCTATTCATTATACTCGGTCTCTGTTTGAGATGCTGGACATCTTGATCAGTCAAGAGAAGTCTCATCTGGTTCCGTCTCAGACTCTGCAGTTCATAGGCGCAGTTCTGGACACCGTCCAAGGAAAGCCTTTCTTCCCAGGACAGAGCGGAACACATCAGATCCCTCATCAGGGACATTTCGACAAAGAAGACGCTCCTGCCAGATTGGTCCTTTGCCTGCTCGGACACATGGCTGCGGCCATTGCAACAGTCCCTTGCTCGTCTCCACATGCAGGTCACCCAGTGGATGTCACGGGTCCAATGGGATCAAAAGCAAGACCATCTGCAGCTTCGGTCCGGATCACAAAGACCGTAATCCAGGATTGGCAATGGTGGCTAGATCCGAAGAATCTATCGGCAGGGATCTCCTTCATTGCGCCGTCTCTGATTGTGACACTCTCCACAGATGCCTCAGGGCTCGGATGGGGAGCACACCTCGACGGTGTCCGGTCTCAGGGCCTGTGGACAATCCAAGAGACTTATCTCCACATAAACATCCTGGAAATGAGAGCAGTTCTTTATGCCCTGTAGGTCTTCCAGTCGGAGATTCCACCGGTACTCTTCTGTTGCAAACAGACAATTCCGTGGTGATGTATTACCTCAACAAACAAGGAGGCACCCATTCCTACCCGCTTTGCAGGAGGCCATGAGGTGTGGGATTGGACTTTGCAACAGGCGCAAACCTCATTACTGTTCATGTCCCAGGAGTGGACAATGTCGCCATGAGCAGCCTGAGCTGCTCTCAGGCCAGAGTCCACGAGTGGGAACTACTCCAGGAGGTAGTAGAGGATCTGTTTCACAGATGGGGTACACCAGCGCTAGACCTTTTCGCATCCCCATCCAGCAAAACTGCCCAATTTTGCTCGCTAGATCCAGTGCCTGGTGTTTTCTGGTGAGACGCATTGTCCCTCTCCTAGGTGGGCAGATTCCTCTATGCATTCCCCCCTTCCGTTGATCCAGAGGGTTCTTCTGAAATGTCGAGAGAGCAAGTGACACTGATACTCATCGTGCCGTTCTGGCCCAGGCAGATCTGGTTCCTCTACACCAGCTATCCCGGGAACCTCTGGTGCTCTGCCAATCAGCTCTCACTTGTTGTCTCAGGAGGAGGGCTCCTTGGTCCATTTGGACCTTCGTTCGTTGAGCCTGCACGCTTGGCTCCCTAGAGACATAGCCATTTTGCGACACGGGTCTTGCAAGAGGTAGCTGATGTTCCGGTGGCTGCAAGAAAACCGCCACTCATGCTACTTACACCATGAAATGGCGCCATTTTGCCTCTGGGCTCAAGCGCGGGGTTTTCGCCTCTAGACTGTCCAGAAAAGTGGGTCTTGGACTACCTCCTGTCTTTTCAGACAGGCTTGGCCTATTCCTAGATCAAAGTACACCTCTGTGCCATATCAGCCTATCATTGTCCGATAGGTCAGCGCACCATATCCCAGTTGGACACGGCACAAGCCTTTCTGAGAGTATTCTCCACCTTAGACCACTGATTAAGGATCCAATTTCACCATAGGATTTACCCTTTGTCCTGGAGCACCTCACGCTGCCACCCTTTGAACCAGCCACGGATTGCAGCTCGTCTTCTCACTTGGAAGGCGTTGTTTTAGTAGCTGTTACTTGACCAGGAGAATTTCTGAACTCCATGCACTCATGTGCAAAGAGCCTTGTTTGGTTTTCACCAAGACAGGGTATCCCTAAGGACTAATCCCAAATTTCTGCCTTAAGTGGTCTCAGCTCTCACCCTTAATCAAGACATCGATCTACCAGTGTACTTTCCCAACTATTCGAATCGAGGAGAGGCCCTGTTGCACACCTAGATGTGCATAGGTGTCTCCGATACTACCTAACCAGAACCAAACACCACCGAAAATCAGACCAGCTTTTCGTCTCCTTTGCCCACAGGATGAAGGGAGCTCCTGTTTCCAAACAGTCTCTGTCCAGGTGGCTCATTCAGTGTATCACATTCTGTTACCAAGCGCCAACAAACCCTTAAGCGGTAGCGGTTAAGTCATTCTCAGGGGTGGCTACTTCTTTTGTGGCCCTTAAGAATGTGTCCACCTCGGCCATCTGTGCTGCAGCTACTTGGAGGTCCATGCACACTTTCATCAGGCATTATAGCCTGCATATTGCATCAAGGCGAAGAGCAGGTTTTGATGTAGCAGTCCTTCAAGGACTTCTCTCCTGAGCTTTGGTTTCATTAAGGTTTTACCTTCCCTCCTCCCAGTGGTGTGGGATTTCCATTACTGCTTGGGAATCAGTCCTAATGGTGTAACCTGCTGCAAGAGCTGTTTCTCAAGTAAGATAGTATAGTTATGTAAGAACTTACCATAACAGTAGATCTTCGAGCAGCTCTTCAGCAGGTACTTTCTCCCACCATTCCTGCTGGAGGTAGATTCTAGTTCCAGTATCCTTCTCCTAGGATCAGGTGTCTCAGCATTTCTCTGACTGCCATTTGATGGCGGATCCTCAGTCTCCTCTTCTGATGTCATCCAGCAGCCGAGAGTCTCCGGCGGGAGAACTTGGGATTCTGGGGACTGCCCCTATGTACTGTGCCTGGACGTCGGGCGGGACCGACATCAGGGGCAGTCCCGCTGAATACTGCTAGCTAGAAAATTTCTGTGGGGTCTGGCGCCTGCCGCTTCAGTCCTAATGGTGTAACCTGCTGCAAGAGCTGTTCTCGAAGATCTGCTGTTATGGTAAGTTCTTACGTAACTGTACTTTCTATCCACTACATGGCAGGTACCTTGCTGCTTTAAGATGTGCCGGAAGGGGGCGCTAAGGAGCAGCTAGCAAGGCAGACGCGATCTCCTCGAGCTCCTGCCCTAAAAGCTTTATATTAAGGAAAGTAACACATTTTCACATTCATTGTCGCTAAAAACAGAGGATTCTGCCTTCCTGTGCAGCCATGGATGAATATCTGTCCAGCGTAATGAATAAAAGCACCAGAAATGCTGGTAAAAGTGGAAAGAAGTCAACTCGGGCCTACCTCAGAGCGTTGGGCACCATCTCATTCTCCATGGCGGAGATTGCAATTCTGGGTCAGGAAGTCACGACACAGGTTCTTGCAGCCCTGAACCCACGGCTAGAAAAATGGAAAACAAAATAGAGGCTAAAATACAGGAGATAGTGGAGAAGATGGCTTCTCACGGGAACGGCTGTCAGAAGTGGAGGAGTGCACCCCAGGAGTAGAGGATACCCTACAAAGGTTGCCAGACCATGTGGTGACGCTGGAAAAGAATTGGGAGGCCTTTGATTATCAGGAAAATTATCACCTCAGGCACAACCTGCGGGTGAGAGGCTTCCCTGAGGTCAGGAGGGCCCCAATGTCCTGCAATTCTGTGCAGAGCAAATCCCGAGCTACTGGGCATTCATTCAAAAGGTGGCAGGCACAAAATAGAACCGCCCACTGGGCTGTAGCGCCAAACCGGCTGGGGCCTCCCTCGTAACATCATCATCCGGTATCGTAATTTCCAGGATCGGGAGGAGGTGCTCCGCTTATCGGCAAAAGCAACCAGTACTGTTTGAGGAGACCAAAATTATCATCCATAAGACTACTAGGCTACTTAAAAACACAGTGCCTATAATGCAACCATGGCACAATTAAGAGAAATGCATATGGAAAACTTTCTCCTCTACCGGTGACCCTTAAATACGGCATGAGGGTGCCACGTAACATTTTGGGAGGTGGATAAGATGCAGAAGTTCATGGATGGGCTTAAGAAGAAAGTGAGGTGAGGTGGATTGTGATCGGTGGCTAGGATGAAGACTTGCAGGAGAGCAGTAGGAACTATTCTGGACTTTTGCTTTGCGACGTTTGGCGCTGACATTCCTCTGTGCTTGATTGTGCTAGTGATGGCCCTGGAACTTGATCAACCTCCCTCTTTCCTGAATGATGGCAACAATTGGTTTGTGGATTTGGTACTCCTTGAAGTGAACTTTGTTAGGATCACCACAGCAACCGCTACTTGGTGGTGTGTGGAATCGAACTGAACACTGATGGGCTTTTCGCCTCGGGAGACCTGAAGATCGAGGAGTGTGGACCCGAACATGGATAAGGTGGGGGCTCTGGGTGGTGGCGGTGCATTTTCTGTTCACATTAACGTGGCTTTTGTCGTGGCTCCTCCCTAGATCTGGGATCGAGGAACATCATGGAGGGGTAGATTGGATGGAGCGAGGGAATGCAAGCGAAGGGAGCGGGGGTACAGGATGAGGAAGCTACCTGAGTATGCCCTGGTTGATTGTGAGCTGTAACAGGGCCCTAACACAGGAATGGGGATTATAGTGTAGAAAACTGCACGGAGGACTGTCTCATGCTACAAAGTGCTGCAGGGGATAGAATGTTAGAGTGATGGGGGAGGAGGAATCTTATGAATGTATATTAGATTTAAACAGCATTCTCCTCTTCATTTGGTGGAGTGTTTGAAGTACTAATGTGATGGCAAATGTGTTAGTAGTTTATATGTTTGATGTTTAAATAGGTTTTTGAATTACAGGTTTCAGGTAGGGGAGCTCAGGGGTGGGGCAGTTGCTCGAATAGCAGATGATGGGTTCTTTAGCCATGTGTGATATTGATGGCAAACAATTGGGGTGGGGGAGAGGATTGTCTAAGGAATGGGTATTAAACTGTGTTGTGGTTACAGGGAATTACAGTTGAGGGGTACATGTTTTATATTGTATGGTTTGGAAAGTTTGTTACATGTTGTGTGTTTACAACAGGTCCATTCAATTATTTGTTTTGTTGAAGGTAGGGATTCATGGGAAGAAAGTCAGAATTGAAGGCACAGGTTGAGGGATGGGAGCTCAGACCAAACATGGGGGCTACAACTGAAATGGTGATTCAGTCCTGGAGTGTACGGGTTTCTCCTCTCTGATTAAAGGAATGTGATCTTGACAGCACTCCATAAGACGCATGTGCAAATCGCTTTGTTACAGGAAACCCACTTAACACAAATGGAACATGGGAAACCTAAGAGGGATGGGTGGGTGCATGCTACTTCTCTTTTAATTCCCATAAGAGGGTGGCTGTGTTGATACACAAAAATCTGCTGTTCAGGTTTCAAAAGTGGTTGCTGACCCTAAAGAGGGCAGATTTATATTTGTGTCTGGAACCCTGCGGAGCAGCAGTTACATTCGGTAGCGTCTCTGCACCAACAAATTTGGAGCCTAAATTTTTCAGTCAGATATTAGATATACTGGTGAAAGAGCAATTTGAGAACCTTATTATTGAGGGATTTAACTGCACACCACATGCGGACTTGGATCATTCAATGGGTAAAGGGAGGAGAGACCGCTGCATTAGGAAATGGAGGGACGGATTACGGAGCTGGAGATGGTAGATGTGAACTACCAATCCCCAGAGAAGAAGCTCACTTTTTCTCAAACCCACATAAGAAGTGGTCCAGGATAGATATCATTTATGTGGCCATGAAATGGTATGAGAAACTGGTGAAAGTGGATCATGGCCGATCCAGCTCTCAGACCATGCTGCTGTTACAGCGACCTTCCAGGTACAGGGGTAGGGAGAGAGGGAGCCTCTTGGAAATTTCCCACATATATGCTGGGTTTGCAGGAGTTTCAGCAATTCCTAAAGGATCAGGTTAAGTTTTATCAGAAACCAATGCAGCATCCGCCCTCTAAGCAACTTCTATGGGAGGCCAGTAAAGCATTCATGTGAGGTGCCCTCATTGGGTATATGGCCTGATACAGAAAGGATGAGCTGGCACAGCAGAGGGCCCTACAGGTGAAAGAAAATTAAGGAACTGGAGGGTAAGGCGGCCCGTGGGATGGGGAGGAGTTGTGCTGCGGGCGTTAGCGACAAGCAGGAAGCACTGAACTCCATGTTATTGGATGAGGCTCGTAAAGGTTGTTTTATATGAGACATAGGATATACAAGTGGGGCAACAAACCAGGCCCGCTGCTGGTAAACCTGGTTAGGGGCAGAAGGGTACATCACATATAGTGGGGATTAAAAATGCCAGGGGCCAAACTGTCACTGCATATAAAGAAAGTGGGAGAGTACTCCAGGAATATTACGAGAACTTATATCAGGCAGAGGGAAAGGGAACAGAAGGTGGGATGGGAACATTCTTAGATATGTGTAAAATACAGCAGCTTAAGGCGCAGCAACAAAAAGTACTAGGCTGGGAGATAACGAGGAGGAAATTGGCAGAGCAATTGGATCAATAAAGGCTGGGAAGGCTTGTGGCCCAGATGGCCTACCAGCAGAATATTATAAAGTGACCAAAGCGAGACGCTGGAAATGTTATGGGGACTGTTTAAAGAGGTGCGGGAAGGCGGGGATGCCCACATCATCCAGTAGTGCAGTAGTGTGTTTTGGACCCAAAGAGTGTATCATTTAGACCCATCTCTCTCCTAAACTGTGGTGCTAAGATTTATGCCAAGATTTTGGCTGCTAGGCTGGAGGGTCTGTTGCCAGATGTAATACCCCGGACCAAACCGGCTTCATAAAAGGGAGACAATCCTACCATAATATCAGGAAAGTCCTTAATGTAGTCAAGTGCTCTTCTTGCCTCTGGTGGGAGCTGCGGTCCTGTCCATGGATGCTGAAAGGCATTCGACCAGAGCGAATGGCCATATCTGTTTGAAGTGCTCCAAGGGTTTGGGTTAGGGAGGACTATGTCAAGATGGTACTGAGCCCTATATGAGTGCTCTTGACAGCGGTGTTAGTAAACTGGACACTGTCAGATTAGATTTCCTTGCATAGGGGCACCAGACAGGGATGCCCCTTTGCGCCTCCTGTTTGCTCTAGCTGTTGAAGCCCTAGCCATTGCTATAAGAAGACCGAGGAGAATAATAGGGGCTAGAGGGAAGAGTCAGCAGCAGCACAAGATCACTTTGTATGCAGACGACATGATAGTGTATATCAGGGACGTCTCGAGATCAGTGCCAGTTTGGTGGAAACTATTTCTCAGTTTGCAGCCTTCTCTGGGTATAAACTCAATCTCGGAAAGTCTGAAGTTATGTTTCTAGGACAAGGGGTGTTGGGGTTAGTAACACCTGGGGTTTCTGAAGGGTGGGTGTTGCTTCACATATTTGGGCATCAAGATTGGGCAAGACCTCTCCTCCCTCCATAGATTAAACTACACCCCACTTTTGAAATTAATAATAGAGGACTTGAATAGGTAGAAGGCCCTCCCATATCATGGTTAGGACATATTAATTTAATAAAATGAATTCCTACCAAGAATTTTATATGTTGTGCAGATGTTGCCAGTGGACCTAACAGAGCGAGATAATAGGAGATTTGAAAGGCCTGCTCACAATTCATAAGGAGGGGAAGAAGCCCAGGGCTAACCTAGATAGGCTTAAGGCAGATGGGAGTAAGGGCGACTTAATTATCCAGATATGAAAACCTACTTCTTGGCGGCGCAACTCCGGGTGATCAGGGATTGGATTTATCGGAGCAGAGAAGCAAGCTGGCTGGACTTAGAGGAAGCCAATTATGAGATACGGTTGTCGGCTCTGTTAGCCGAGGACAGCAGAAGGATATACATAAACCAGAGACACCAGAATATTTTAGTGGGGGTATATTGGAAAGCTGGGACAAATCAAGAAAAGGTGGACATCAGAAGGGGAGACATATATGATCCCACTGGTGGGCAACCCACTTTTTCTACCAGGATGGGTGACATGGTATTTCGTGTGTGGGAGAACAAGGGAATTTTGTGCCTAAATGACTTTAGGAGGAAGGACATGTCTATACATTTGCAGAGATGAGAGAGGGTCTCAGATTGCCAGCTGCGCACTTGTTTAGGTATTTCCAAGCCAGCACATATATCCAGGATATTGAGAGAGAAGGAACCAGACTCTTGCATGCAGAAGATAGAAGCCCTGTTGGGGCAGACTAAGGGTGAGCCCAGGGTAGCATTAGAAAGGCGGTTCAGTTTATGAGACAGCAACTCCAGATAGAACTTGCAAGACTAAAAGACTGTGGGAAAGGGATTTGGGCATAGCCCTGTCAGAGGAGCAGTGGCAACAACTCGAACACACACCAGGGCTCCTGATGTGCAACAGGTATAAGGAGTCTACATTCAAATTTATACACAGGCTCTTCTGCCTCCAGTGGCGGTGAGTAAGTATAACACAGCTGTGCCTGCGTTTTGCTCGAGATGAGGGGTGGCCATGGACACTTACTTCCACTCATTCTAGTCATGTACTGTTCTTCAGACTTTCTGGTGCCAAGTGGCAGAAGAAATAGCAAATATGAGGGGAGGGACTGCAAGTTCTCCCACTCATGATGCTCTTTGGCATGGAGAACACAGAGACAGCAGAATGGGTGCCTGCTGATAGATGGATTAGAATCCTGCTGGCTGTGGCACACCAATGTATTTTGAATATGTGGGTCTCGAGGACAGGCCAACCACAGGACAGTGGAGGGATTTGGCATGGGGGGCCTTGCAGATGGAGAACCTGACATGTAAAGCTAAGGGAGGAGGAGGAAGCCTTCTCAACTATGTGGGCCCCTTTTGGAACACTATTGCTCCTGAGGAGAGGGTATTCACATGGTAAAGATAGGTATGTCTGGTACACCATTGGACAAGGTAGCCAACCTATAGAGTGGACACTACTTTATGAATCGAAGATGGGGATAAACCATTGTAAGGTCTAATCTCTTGAAACATAGGACATGGACCTAAAGGGTGAAGTTTAGGTGTGGTTAAATTTTGTTTTATTTGTTTCTGTTCTTTTCTGCTTCTTCCTTCTCTCTCTTTTCTCTTATTAGACTTTCAGCTTGTTGCTCTTTTTTTATCCTTATTTCTCTTTTCACTTGTTTTCTGCTTTAGAAAGCACAGATACAGTATAAGTTGTGATGCGATACAGTACATATATCATTGGATGATAGAAACCTATGCACTATAACATTGAAAAGTAAGCCTGTGCTGAAATGGAATATGACTTGATGATTTTACTGGTACATGACTGTTGCCTGTGAAAACCAATAAAAGTTTATGCAAAAAAGATGTACCGGAAAGTCTTCGTTGGCTCCTCCCACCCATCCGGGTGGTATAGCCCTCGCTCTGCCCCATGGTGCCAGAGCATCCTTTCCGCTAGAAGGTTCAGGTTCCTCCTTAGCGCTCCCGTGTGAGTAAGCCCTGGCTCTTGAATCTTGGATTCGCTTCCAAAACTGATTCAAAACTCTCTCTGAGTTCAGTCTTCTTCTTCTTCCTCGCTTCCGCAATGGAGGAAAAATTGGCCCTCGGGTTTCGCCGGGTGCCTCATGCTGGTAGAAAATGTCTCGACGGATCCTCACACCACGCATATACTGCCTGGGACTGACCACGATCCGTAGGCCTCGCGATCATTGTCGGTCCTTTTCTCCAAATGTGCTTGAAGATCACACTGTCCGACTTTAGCTGGGGCGACTGGAGAAGCGTTACCTGCTGGTCAAATCGAAGAATGCCGTTGGGTGGTCTCTGCGGCTGCGGGGTCTGATGAGCCAGTTAGAACAGCTCAAGGCCTTCGAGGAGGAGGAGGCGGCTGAGGCATGGCGGGGCTCCTTTTGGCTTCGACCTTCATTCCGCTACATCTGGAATCCTCCTATTCAGCTTCCTTCAAGGAGTTGTGCCAGTCTCTCTCTACCAAGGAGAGGGCCCTTCAGGGTCGCATGTTTAGCGCTCCAAGAAGGAGGAGTCGAAAAGGACAAAGAAAGTAGACACGTCAACATTCTTGGGACCGAGGCGATTCCGCTCACAAGAAAATCCTATCTGGAGCTTGGGTCGGTCGCGGCGAGCCACTGGTTTCACAGTACCTCTGTCAGACCAGTCAGCTGAGATGCCTGTCGATGCGGCCGAGATCTTTCTCAGACGACAGGTGTTTCACCCGATCCGCCGACGACATTCTCTTTTCGGACACCGGTGCTCCAGATGTCCTCTGATGGTTGGCTGCCCGCTGGGCAGGTCCCACCCACCAAGGAACTGGACCAAGAGCCAAGGTTTCTCCAACTCCGTTGAGGTCTCGGTCCGCTCCTCGACTTTGACGTCGGACAAGACTCGCTCCTGCTGGCAATCTCATTCTCACTGTCATAGTAAGCGGCCAGCTGCTCCTCGTCTTCATCCTCCTCGGTGAGGAGGCATCGCGCAAGTTGCGCCAACGCCAGAAGACCTCCATATGGCAGCAGTTGGTCTTATCCGAGTCCAAACCACTCCCTGTTTCGACTCCGGCCATTAAGTGGCTTTCTCCAGAATGACCGACTTTAGCCACGGCCGCCCGTCACCGAGGTGCCCGTTCAGGCCCCACTGGCTCAACGAAGCCAGCTATTCCACTGATTCTGGTGGAGCCACCACCGAGCAACCGGGCGGGCCCGACCATGATTCTCAGTCAGCCCAAGGCCTGCCCCATCGGTTGTCGGTCACTCACTCCCGACCGCCCAAGGCGCGGTGGAGAGCGACACAAGTGGGCGCCTGCTGCACGAAAGTACCTTCAGAGTCCGAGGATTCCGCCATGGTCTCCCATCCAGTAGACATAAGAGTCCCTGGGGTCTCTCTCCATCGACGAGGGCCTTCCTCGCTGATGGATATTTGTCATCTCATTTCTGAATCCACTGAAATGGAGCTTGAGCCTGTGCAGAAACAAGCTAAGTATCCCCTTACAAAGATGCTGGATAAAGGGGACACTCCTTTGGAAGCCTTCCCAGTGGCTGAGGCCATTGTGGTTTCAACCTTGGAGCTGTGGCAGCATCCGCATCTTTTCTCGCCTTCTGCCCACATGGCCCGCAAATCACGCAGTGCCCGTGGGGTCCCCTATCGGGCTTTCTCGGAGCACCCTCTGCAATGGGGTTGGTGGCTGACTCCGTGTTTGGCACTCAGGCAACAAAAGGGATGCGAACAGACCCTGGACAGGAATCCAAACAATTGGACCATTCCGGGAAGAAGCTGTACGCAGCTTCTCGCTTGGCCTTCATCAGGCCAGTTGGGCCGTTATCATGGCACATTTTTCCCACGACCTCGGGCTCCCTGGATGAGGTAATTCTCATCTCCGGCTGACCTCCAGAGCATGGTCTGGGATCAGGGTAAGGCGGTGGCAAAGCAGCAAATCCAGACTATTCTGGATATTTGCGATTCCTGTGCCCATTCGGTGATGACCACAGTGGCCATGCACCACAGGGCTTGGCTACGATTCTCGACCTTTACAGTGGATACGCAGCATAAACTGGCAGATGTCCCCTTCCTGGGCACCAACCTGTTCGGGCCGGTGAGAGTCGCCTCCAGCACATAGAGAAGTCGATGCAACCTTGGACTCCACCACATCTGTCCAAAGGTCAAGGGCTCCAGGCGTCAAAACTGCAAACCGTTTAGCGCGTCCACTCCTGCGGCCAGACCGGCCCAGCACCAGCAGCAAGGCCAGCAGGCTCAGACTTGGCATCCTCGGCCAAGTCTGTGGCATCCTCATTTAGGGAAGCCGAGGGGTAAGGTCGGTGGCCTCCTCCGGACCCTCCTCAAGCCTGCACAGTGGACGGGTTGGTGGGGTGCCTCCTCAATCCTGTCATGCCTCCCCTGGGACCTCCTGTGGGGCCGCTCAGCCACTTCATTTCTGTTTGGTCCGCTATCACCACGGACCATTGGGTTCAGAAATGGTAGGTCAAGGCCTGCCTCTGGAATTCGAAAGCAGGCCCCTCATCGAGCCCGTGCCCACACAGAGGGATCTGGTGTCCGAGCTTCTCAGTCGGCTCTCAGAGACGACTTAACTCAGTTCCACCTCAAGGAAGTGGTGTGCCCAGTAGCAGACCCACCTTCAGACCCAGGGTTTGTCTCCAGGTACTTCCTGGTGTCGAAGCGGACAGGGGCTGGTGCCTCATTCTAGATCTGCATGACCTGAACAAGTTCCTTAGGTCCTGCACCTTTCGGATCATACCATCCCTGGAGCAAGGAATGTGGTTATGCTTCCTAGATCTTCAGGACATTCTATTTCATGTCCCAATCCATCCGTCCCATCGATGGTTCCTCCGCTTCAGAGCCAAGGGAACCCTTTATGAGTTCCAAGCCATGCCCTTCAGCCTATCTTCAGCCCCCAGGGTCTTCACCAAATGCATGGCAATGGTGGTGGCGTACCTGTGGCGCCGAGGGTCCAGGTGTACCCTTACCTGGATGACTGACTGATAGCAGGTCCCTCCAGGCTGGAGGTGGAGCAGTCTAGGGATCTGGCCCTCCAGATTTGGGTAGAACTTGGCCTCCTGATCAACGAGTCCAAGTCAGAACTCATGCCCTGCGCAGGTGATCCAGTTCATCGGGGCAGAACTCGACTCCTGCCAAGCCAGAGCTTGGCTCCTTGCAGACAGGGCGGAGGTCTCTCCTCCTTTGCCCGATCATTTCTGGTTGGGCAATTGCGCCTGCCTGGGACTCCCCGGCGTCTTCTGGGCTACATGGTGGCCTGCACCAGCGTAGTCTGATGGGTCCACTGGCATATGCATTCTCTTCAGTGGGAACTGGCCAGCCAGTGGTCTGAGCGCTCAGGTCATCTCGAGCAGCTGATCTCTGTGACCCAGAGGATGCGGGACGCTCTCCAGTGGTGGCTCATCCCGTCCCACCTGCAGGAAAGGCTCCAGTTTGTCCACCCAGAACCGCCGGTCATCCTGACGACCGACACTTCTCTGATGGGCACCCCAACCCATCTGGGGAAGCACAGAACCCATGGGCTCTGGTCCCCTCAGGAGTCCCAATGCCACATAAACCTGCTGGAGCTTGGTGGTTCACCTAGCCCAAACCGCACATTTGCTCTGTTTGTCCCGGGTCAAGTGGTTCAAGTCCAGGTGGACCACACCACAACCATGTACTATCTCAACAGGCAGGGGGACGTACTCCTTGCCCCTCTGCAAGGAAGCTACTGTATCTGCATTTGGTCACTTGTGCTCAGCCTGGAGGCAGATCTCCTGGCCATCCATGTGGCAGGAGCCTCGAATCCGCTGGTCGAAGCCTCAGCCGGATGGGCGGGGCATCTCACAGTGGTCTCTCCACCAGGAGGTGGTACAAAATCTGTTCTCTCACTGGGACACCCCTCAGGTGGACCTGTTCGACTCAGGGAGGCAGCGAGCTGAGGCTGCTCCATGCCCACCCCTCAGCAGAGTTCACTGCAGGGGATGCCTTCCAAGGCCGTGGACCCCAGGCCTCTTCTATACCTTCCCCCACTCCCCTTGATTCACAAAGTGCTCATCAAGTTCAGGAGGCCTAAGGTGCAGGTGATCCTGGTGGCCCCAGACTGGCCCCACTAGTTCTGGTATCCAGATCTCCTCGGCCTCAGCTCCAGGCTCCCGAGGCAGCTTCCAGCACACCTGACCTGCTCTCAAGTCAACCAGGAAAGGTACTCCACCTGGACCTTTAATCCCTGCCCCTGACGTCCTGGTTCCTGGCTGCTAGAGTTCCAGGCCTTGGGTCTCTCCGACAAGGTCCTCAGCGTTGTTGAGGCATCCCGTAAGAATCTACCAGAAAATGCTATGCCTTTAAATGGAAAAGATTGTCCATCTGGTGTTAGGGCAAGATTGGACCCCTCGTCCTGCTCAGTTGCTAGCATTTTGGATTATCTTTGGTCCCTCCCAGCAGGGGCTACGGTCGACGACCCTAAGGTGTACCTGGCAGCTATCTCTGCTTACGGGCGCAGGCGGTCAGCAGTTGGTGGCAGGAGAAGGTGATCTGGCGCTTCTTCAAAGGCCTGGATCACATATCCCCTCCGTGTGTGAACCTCCACCTCCGTGGGATCTACTGCTGGTCTTGGCAAAGCTCATGTGCAACCATTGAACTTATGCACAAGTGTGACATGTCACATTTGTCGTCGAAGACCACCTTATTGGTGGCTATCACATCAGCCAGAAGGCCTTGGGAGTTACTGGTGCCTCCATTGAATCTCCTTACCTGGTCTTTCACAGGGACAATGTTGTCCTGCGCCCCATCCGAAATTCCTTCGAAGGTGGTGTCGGAGTTTCACCTATACCTGGTGATTACTCTGCTGGCATTCTACCCCAGTCACACCTCGGAGGCCAGTACAGGCTCCATACTTTGGACCTGGGGCAGGCAGCTCACCCACTATAAAGAAGCGACAGCGGGCGTTCGGGGAGAGGTTCGCCAGCTGTTTGTCACCTACACTGAAGCCGCACCTGGCAGACCTGCAGCCAAGCGGACAATAGCTCGATGGATTACATCTTGCATTGACCTCTGCTATAGGTTGGCAGATAGGAACCTCCCATAGGGCTTAGGTTCATTCCACCTGCCATACTACTGCGTCGCAGCTGCTTCTAGGGTCGTCCCTCTCCAGGAAATCTGCAGGGCTGCTACCTGAAGTCAGCACACACCTTCATTTCCCATTACCACATCGACCTTGAGTCACGCGGGATGCTGGTTTTGGAACCTCTGTTCTCCAGTCCCTCTTCCCTAAGTAGCGGGTGTGCATCTCGCCTCCTTCCTCCCAGAGAACTGCTAGGAATCTACAATGAAGTGTGGATGAGAACAACATATCCCGATCCTAGAAAACAGTTTACTCACCTGTAATAGTAGTTCTAGGAGTGGGCATATGTTGTTCATCCCACACTGACCCCACCGACCTCCCTGGCTTTGGCGCACAAATCTGGCTTCCAGCAGGCTAAGATCTGGCGCATGGGGTGGAGCTGAGGGCTGTACCACTGGTGGTGGGAGGAGCCAGCTTGAAGACTTCTGGCACATCTTAAAGCAGCAAAGTACTTGCCATGAAGTGTGGATGAACAACATATACCACTTCTAGAACTACTGTTACAGGTGAGTAACCTGTTTTTATAAACCAATTTCATTAATTAATTTGAATATCAAGCTTTTAGCAAAGACAATAGGGGTCAAAGATATCTCCAAATGGAACAAGCTACCCTAGGCTTATGGGGAAGATTGGAATCCATTAAAATGAATTTGCAACCCCTGCCTGTTGTACTTATTTATGATGATTCCCTGTAGCTTGACTAAAAATGGATACAATCCAATCGTTCCTGGTAGCCCAGTTCATCTGGGCATATAAAGACAGAATGGCATACACCAGGATGTGCAGGCCAGAAACAAAGGAGGTCTTAAGGTTCCAGACTTCTGCCTATATTTTCTAGCTGCAGGTTTGCTTAACTGGCGAAATGGAGGCATGCAGAGTCTATCTAAATATACATCACGGACTGGATAGATATAGAGAAAGAGGTGGTAGAGGAACAGGGACGGTCTTTAAGCGCTCTTCTGTATGCAGTCACTACATCTTGTAAAACAAGATTATCTTAGGCTACCGAGACAGATAAGTAGCTTACTGAATTTAAATATGAATCAAGTTAGAGCTCAACCTGTATGGGGAATTCAAACTTACACATAATGACCTCCCCACCTAACTGAAATATGGAAACAAAAGGGAATTGCTACGGTAGGGGATATATTATGAAATGACACTCTTTACCATATGAAGGCCTAATGAATAAATTTGATAGCCTCTTAGCTGACAGCTTATTTTACATGAATGTTTTTTGTTGGTTTTGTTTTAATTATTTTTCCCTCTGTTCGCAGCTCGTGGAACCTCTCAGGCAACCATATCCTGTGCCTGCTCCCTGAGGTTCTCTGTGGTCTATGCCTTCTCCCACCCCACCCTGCAGCCAGCACACCCTGGTTTGACCCGCCCATGGAGGTAGCCCGACTCCTTTCTTGGGCTCTCTTAACAAGGCAGCGCTGGCATGCAGGTGGGGCCCAGTGGAGGGTGTGAGGCCAGCCGAGACTAACCCGGAGCTGGGCATGGAGGATAGGTGCCATCTCCTATCTCAGCGAGCCAGGTTTTTCCTTGTTCTGTCCATCCCCTCCTTCCTGTGTGCACACTCTCCCGACACTGCTCACGGGCAACCCCAAGCAGGCCGGACATGCTATCGCTGCACAGCCCCGCTTCTGCAGCACCCCAACTCCACCAGGGCCGCCGAGCTGGGCACCCCAATGCCTCCCCAGGTTGAGAGCAGCCTGCAGGCCTCAATCCAGTCCCTCCCTGCTGACCCCCAGCGCCTAAGCTCGCTCCCAAACTCTGGTCGCCCGGCATGACCACGGTATGGCGCCAGTGCCTCAACCCTCAGCGCCACCGGCCTACATGAATGTTAAAAGGCAATACAGAATCAAATAGACTTATCTGTTCCCCTGAATGACAACACTAGAACTTTTTCTGACTGTCTTAGGATGATGCCTTCCATATCATCCCTGTATGGGTTATTAGTAGGCCTGATAAGAGGCTCGGCTTCAGAGACAACACGATGGTGATCTCACACACTTGAAACATCCACAGTGGAGTGGGATTGGAAAAGAATATGGGCTTTCCCCTTCGGTATTTAACTCAGTTGACTTAAGGCTGATCCAGTTTAAAACTATACGTAACCTGTATTACACCCCACACCAAAGATTCAAGATGGGCCTTGTATGTGGCCTTTCCAACGCTACAAATGTAAGAAGGGTCAAGGCACTCTGCTACACATGTTTTGGGACTGTCCCTTAGTTCAGCCCCTATGGAAAGAAGTAATAAATACATTCGAAAACTATCCTATGATCTCAGATCATATCCAGATGCACACCTGCATCCCGGAAAATTTGGAAAGGATTTGCTGTGGTCCTATGAGCAAAGGCATACACTGCTACTATTAGAGTCTCCGTGAGACCTGTTTTATTGAGACACTGGTTAGAAGTCACAGTTTCAACAGTTAAAGAATGGAGGAATGATTTGATACAAATTTTCTGTTTTTAATATTTATATCAGCTATAAGAGGCAGCTGCAAAGGCCAACAAAATGCTGGGTTGTATTGCAAGGTATATCCTCGAGGAGGAGGAGGTGATTCTGCCACTGTATAGGTCATTAGTTAGACCACACCTGGAGTACTGCGTGCAGTACTGGCATCCGTATCTGAAGAGAGGAACATTAATTTACTGGAGGGTGCAGCGAAAAGCGATAAAGATGATCAAGGGGCTGGGGACTTATCATACGAGAGGAGGTTGAAGGAGTTGAACATGTACTCACTGGAGGAGAGGAGAGCAGGGGTGATATGATTGAAACCTTTAAATACATGAAAGGAATAAACAAGATGGGTACAGAGGGGCAGTTCAAAGTAAGGGAGGAGGGCCACCAGAGGCAATGATATGAGACTGGGCGTGGAAGGTTCAGGAGGAGATGAGGGACACTTTTACAGAGAGGGTGGTGGCTGGGTGGAATCGTTACCTGCTGAAGTGGTATGCAGTAGAACAGTGGACTGCTTCAAGCGAGGATGGGACAGGACAAGGGAGGGGTTAATGAAGGAAGGGTGGAAGGAGGGCAGCTGCAGAACAGGGTGCTTAGCTGCACATTCGAGCAGACTTGATAGACCTCTAGTCCTTTATCTGCTGGCAAATTTTGTATGTTCGTAAGAGATCAGTCAGCTAAATGTACTAAGAAATGGGATACTGTATGTAAGGTATTGTTTGCAACTGACTGAATTGATATAACCCGCCTTGATCCGTGGATAATATTTTGGTTTTGGTCCCTCAGTCATTCCAATATTGGTAGAGATCCACTGCATCATCGTGAGATACCTCCTAGCTACACCCTCTACTTCTTCTTATTCTTTCTCTCCTTCTCTATCTCTGTCACTTATTTCCCTTTCCTTCCTACACCTGGAACTGATGTATAGGAATATAACAAATGTATTATTTAATCAGTATTAGTATTTGAGGTTTAATATTACAGGAACCTAATATAGGTTTATCAATGTTTAGTAACTCCTCAAAGAATATACTTTTAATAGTTAATGTTACTGAATGTTAATTAGCAATATAACAATGTTATTTCATCTTATATGAATATTCTGATAAATCTGGGTTTTAAATGACTTATAAGAAGACAAACAGCCAAATGGAAAAGATGTTTCATCTGGTACCCAAACCCCTATTGACCCTTTGAGTGCCCACCTGACAAGGTTCTGAAGTACTTGATGGACTTTTCTGATGCAGGCCTACAGTATTCTACAGTTTAAGGTCCACTTGTGTGCTATTTCTGCATACCATGAGCCCTTCACGCCCTCTGCCAGGCACAGCTGCTACTGTTCAAGAGGTTCCTTAGGACCTCTTACACACAAGCCTCACATCAGGAAGCTGGTGGTGGCCTAGTGTATCAGTCTTATGCTGGATATGTTGACCTGCAAGCCTTTTTGCCCTTTGCAACTTGTGAGCTAAAATGTTTAACTTGGAAAGCAGCATTTCTAGTGGCCATCATGTGTGCTCGCAGATTGAGATCCATGCGTTGGTCTCAAATCCTCTATATACTTGTGTTCCGCAAGGATAAGGTAGTTTTATGCATGCTTCTAAGTTCCTACCAAAAGTGATGTTGGAGTTCCATCTAATAAAGCCACTAGTGCTGCCTACTTACCTTGCCAACTTCCAGAATGAAGGAGAGCACACTCTCCATTTTCTGGATGTTAAGAGAGTCCTTAGGTTGTACCAGGACAGAACCAAGGACTTCAGGAAAGCTCTTAGTCTCTTTCGGTCCTAATTGAAAGGACAGCCTGTTACAGTCAAGTGCATTTCTGCCTGGATTGTGAGCTGCCTATGCCACTGCTATACCATGGCTCAGGTTTAAGCTTGAAGACCCAGTACGTGCCCACTCCACTAGAGCAGTTGTCACGGCCCTGGCAGAGATCTGCTATATTTTACTGTCTCTGAGAGCTGTAGCCTGGAGTACAGTGCACACATTTGTTAAGCTCTATGCCCTAGATGTCCATGCCAGGCAGCATGCCACCTAAGCAGAACAGTCCTGAATGGATTTCTTTCCTGAGTGCTGCCCTAGTCTGTAGGATTTTCTCTGAGCTTGGTAGTCAGACCCACTAGTGTAAATCAGTGGTGAAGATTGAGTCCTGTAAGATATGAAAATTACACACTTACAGTAATTCCTGATCTTCTAAGAATATCTTCACTAGTGATTCCGCACCCATCCACCATCGCCCAGGCTGACTCCAGTATTTTTATTGGTCTTAACTCCTTGATCTTCCTTGTCAGTCTTCACTATTCATTACTGCTTGGGTGTTAGCTGGAGGCGTGCACCTGCCAGGATTTTTTATTTTTATTTTTTTGGGAGGAGATGCGCCGCCCCAAGGCGACACACTATGTGGTGCATGAGGGGCGCCGTTAGGTGCCGAGACTCCTCCTCCATCCCAGTTCTGTTTCTTCCACCATCGAGGCAACACCTGCTCGTGAGTATTTAGTTCTCGCCAGTAGGCCTTCTCAAAAGCGAATCTTGACTCCGTCCCAGTTCGACTTCCGACACGTTTACAGTAAGACTATTCTTTTTCTTTATTTAGACAGCTGGGAGCTTTACTGCTTATAACTTAATTTTGCATCATGTCTGGTTCGGGAGCTAAATGTAAGTCGAAGTGGGCCATGCCCCCATGCATCGGTGCTCCTTTGGCTGACATTTTTCCATAACAGACCGACATGATGTCTGCCTTTGGTGCCTGGCACCTAACCCATGATATGGACAGATGCAACGTCTGTTTCTCGATGGACCCCATGTTCTCAAAGTCCGTGCGTTCAAAATCTGCAAGGCCCTGCCGACTTTGGAGGGGCGTCATTTCGGCCTCCCAGGCCAGGTCTCTAGACCTTCCTCCGGGTCCCTCCCAGGCCTATACGGTCTGGTGAGGAGGAGTCTCTCATCTTCAAGCCTTGCCGAGGAGGAGGCCTCTTCGCAGTGTCGGAGGAACGCCGTGGTCCCTCCTGGGGCTGTGGTGGAGACACCGTCTCGGCAGTCACCTCTTTGGAGGTGCAGGCTCCCCAGTGTTGCGCCCACAGTTGCTGGGTCCGACATTGGTAGACCCTTGACATCGCCTCAGCACCATCTCAGATCCCAGTGCCGCTCGTGGTGTCGTGATCGGGCAGTGCCGTGTTGGGTCCCAGTGCCACGGGCTCTAGAGCTGCACCGAGACTACGCTGCATTGTGCATGACACCTTGTTTCTCAAGGGACTCTTGGAGTGGCCAGCATCGAGGTCCTTCTGATCGACTCCTCCTTGGAGGCAGCTGATTCGGAGGTTGACCCGACTTGGCTCCCTGATTCTTCGAATCGGTCTTTTCTGGAACGCAGCGTCAGGCAATCCTGTGTTCCCATTCCTGAGTCCCCAATCGATCTTCCTCCGAGGATCCCTAGGCTGGGGTGGCCTGGAATCCATCAGGGAGGCGGTTTGGAGATTAGGGGCGGTCTGTCTCCTCAGAGGGGGCTGTGGCAGTGGCCATTTCGGTGCTGCTGTGCCTTCTCAGGGTGGACTAAGGGTTCTGCCTCAGGGCCCCTTGGGAGGCCTCAGGTTCGATGGAACCTGTCGCTGGGGTCGAGCAGGAGGGCATTCTCGGAGGCTGAGGGGCCAGGGTGAGGGTTGAGTTCCACCTTCTACTCTTTGGGGTGTGGGGAGGGCAGAATGGCAGGCCCACCTCCCATCTTAGGCTCAAGGACCCTCGGTGGCGTTGCTGTGGGTTGCCCTTCAGGACTCTTGCAACCCCAGGTGCGTCCAGGAGATTCCCATCCAGGCTCTTCCAGAGTTGCATCCCCAGGTTCAGTTTTGCGACCTGGTTTGATATCTGGGACCCGCCAGCTCGGGCTCCATTCCCCAGATTTCAGAGCCCTAGCAGAGGACAATTCGTTCTTGTAGGTGCCCTCTCCCATTCCTCTGCAGCCACCTACCTCTCTTCCAGGCCATGTCGGTCCTATGGGCCTATTATCCTGGGAGGCGTTCGAGAGCTCTGCGAGGCCTTCCCCTCATATGTTAGGTATATGCATGAGGCGGGTTTTAGCCTCTCCACAGCGCCACAAGAGTCCTGTGGACATTCGAGTTCCTCACCTTCCTCGTCTCCCTCCTCTAAGGGAGAGAAACTCTCTGCTCACCTTTCATCTGACGCTGATTTCACGGAATATCAGCGCTTCCTGTCGAGGATGGTTAAGGATCTCATATCTCCTTTCTCAGGCGTGACAATACAAGCGACAGACGTGAATTTCTTGGGGAATTCAGTGCCCAACATCTGGCGGTGCCATCCTGGCCTGTCCCTTTCCAGGAAGCTGCCTATCCACACCTGGCAGTCTCCAGCCGCACCTTTTCCAGCCCAGGTAGACTGCAGGAGGAGGTATTGTGCCCCACTGGAATCTCTAGGTACACTTCCCAACCAGCCTTCAGGATTGGAGTTCCTAGAGACTCCTTCCGGCCCCATCGCCTGACCTCACGACCATCCACGGATTCAGATTCCCTACAGTTTGACTGGTGGGGGCGAAGAGTGTTCTCTTCTTCTCGTGCAATGTTGTGCATTGCATCACATCAGGCTCACCATGCTGCCTACAGCAGGCATTTATAGTCGATGCTCTCTCAAGTTCTAGCATAAGTGCCTGATACGAGCAATCCAGACAAGCCATTGCCCTCTCCGCTATAGACCTGGAACTGGCAAGGCACCAAGCAATGGCGCCCTATGACGCCAGTGAGGTGGCTTCCAGGCTTGTGAGGACAGCGATCTGCATTAGGCGGACAGCATGGCTTCGTCTATCAAGATTGTCACCCTGGCCCAGCGTGGGTGATTCGCTCTGCCTTCTGAGAGACCCACTTTTTTCCACCAGAGCTAGGAGGCTTCTGCGGAGCTTCCTCCGTCTCCTCGTCTCCGGAGGACACCTCCTAGCTCTCCTTGGCCTTAGGCCTACTGTCTTGTAAGGCCAGGTCTCTTCCTTCTGTTTTCATCAGCAGGAGGCTGAGGTCTTGTTCCTTAGGGTTTTCCTAGTCCCCTTGAGAGGCTTGAGTACTCACCAAGCAGTAATGAATGGTGAAGATTGACATGGAAGATATGGAGAGTACGTACCTACCGTAATTCTTGATCTTCTCTTGTATCTTTACCATTAAGTTACTGATCCGCCACCTTCCTCACGGGCCTCCTTCTTGCGCCTCCTCCTTCCTCCTCCTCCCTTGTCATGGCCTTACAGCCAAAATTAAAAAAAAAAAACATTTTTTGAGCCTTCCGTTCTTCTCTCAGAATGGATTCATTTAATTGAGGAGGGAGAGGGACGAATAGAATTCATCTCTATACTGAGGGAACTCTTTCTGATTGCCCCTAGGGGTGACCTCTTGGCTCCTTCTTAAGCCATGCTGTTCAATTCTCAGTTAAAGAAACTGTTCCTTAAATGGCTCAGTGCCTTTTCTAGGTCCCCTCTGACATATCTGAATCTCCTGTTGCTCCAGCTTCTGCTAGTTAACCGCTGTCCTTGCATTCCAATTGCCTTCAACTGGTGTTCTGTTTTACCTTCCCTTTGGGGGTCAGTCTGAGTTCCCATTCTGTCCTTTCCATAAAGAGGTGCCCTCTGTGGGGCTTCCAACACTCTCCCTCCCACACACATCTGTGTTAGCACGTAACAAGGTGCTAGTGGGCTTCCTTCCCTCCTAGTTGGGTGCTGTCCTTTCGAACAGAATTTCTGCTGTGGCAGTCTGTGAGCTCTCAGCTGGCGTATAAGGGGTTGGGGATGGCGGGAGGTGCAGAGAGTCTGCCTTTGTGTTCCAAGCTGTGCAAAGGTTCAGTTGAACCTTCTTGCCAGTTTCTTAAATGGGATCCTTGCTCCCTCTTCTTGGTCCTGAGCTTAAGAGCCTTCAGGCCAGTTTTCACAATTGGCAGAACTTCTCCTTCCTCCCAACATCCCTCTCTCTCTCTCTCTCTCTCTTTTCTTCTTCCTTCTTCTCTCTCCTTATCTGTTCCTCCCTCGGAGCCACCCCAGGAGGCGAGACCTGCGGTCCCATAGGGTGGGTTTCTTCTTTCCTGTCCTCTTTTGGCTTATTCCTTTTTATCCCTCGGCTCTCTTGCCTCATTCTCCTTTTTTCTTATCATTATTTTGCCTCTCCGGCATACAGAACTGGGATGGAGGAGGAGGTCTCACAGCGCCCTAACGGCCACCCCTAGTGCACCACTTGGTGTGTCGCTCTTGGGGTGGTGCCAACTCCTCTCCCAAAAAAACTCCAGTGGTAGGTCGCACCTCCGGCTAACACCCAAGCAGTAATGAATGGTGAAGATACAAGAGAAGATCAAAATTACGGTAGGTACGTAATTTCCATTTCTTGGTTTTGGGCTGTAAAGACACTATGTTACTGGTTTGTTGACCCTTCTTACACAGGTCACCGAGGCTATCTTATGCCTTTAGGTTAAGTGCATAATTACTTGTTAGGTTGTGCTGCACCTCCTTGGTAAAAAGATACTGAGGTGGTTGAGGGCTGGTGCTGATGTAAGCCATGCAGCACGAGCCAGTCTCGCGGTGCTGCACATGCGCATCTTGCCGGTGTCGCCAGCCTTCCTGAAAGTTCAGGCTCCCACAGAGATCTAGCATCTCCAGCTAAGACTCACTAGTGTGACGTACTGGTGAGGGTATTCCTGGAAGATCAGAAATTGGGGGCTTACATAATTTTCATTTTGTCTGATAAAGCGATTGTCTATTTGAACCGTGCCTGTTATAAGTGGAGTGCATTGTATTTGTTTTAAAACAAGGTTGATCCAGAAGAAGTAATTCATCAGCTTACAGCAAGTTAACTTTTGGAAAATCAGACTCTCCATTTAGACTTTTAGCATGGTGTGCCATCTTTCTGTAAGTTGTCTGTCCACTGCTGCCATCTGCCCAGTCTTCAAGACTGAGGGGTACCTTGGCATCCTTAAGCCTCACTGCAGTTGCACCTCCCCTCCTTTTTTTTTCCTTCCTCCCACCACCCACACAGTGGTGCTGCCTGCCCTCCTAGTGGCTTCAGACACTGCTCCTAACTGTGGTGGGGAACAAACTCCCTTGCTAGCCATATGGGTTGCTGCAGCATTGACTGTGGCACCATTCCTTTGCTGTCAGTGGCAGCACTGTTCCCTAGCCTGGCCACTGCTCCACAAGTCCCATGTCAAGTGATCCCAGTCTGCTCCCAAACCAGTTTGCCAGCACAATGCGCTTCTGCTGGGCCTGAGCACAGCCTGCATGATGATGTGCCAACTTTAATGGCAGGATATTCCAGCTAGCAGTGGTATCAGTACATGTAATAAGATTTAGTGGGAGCCAGCTTTTGTGAGATTGTCTCACATAATAATGGAGAAATTAGCTTTTTCCAACATTTAGGCCCTGTACACATCAGGCTAGTTAAAAGCGTTTTAAGGTGCTTAAAACATGTTAACTAAGCGCAAACAGATGCCGTCCGCATTTAAGCATGGTTTCAAAGCGGGTTAGGAAACCATGCTTAAACTCTGCTGGGAGCTAGTCTCAAGTCCATTTTCAAAATGGTTTGATGAGGGAAGCGTTACCCTGTAGTGTGGACTGGCGTCTGCATATTGCTCCTCTAGGAAGGCGTGTTAAAGGTCGTGGAGAGCCTGTTTTTAAAATGCTACTGGAGGCGAGATCGCGGATGGGAGTTGGCTATGGTATAACCGTAGTTAAAACTCGGTTGAAGACTGATCTGATGGACTGCTGTGGTGTTTAAAAATGTTTTTAAAATGTTTTTTAAACCGTGCAAATCTTCAGCTCTATTGTGTACAGGGCCTTATAGAACTAGTCACTACTACTTAGTCAGTGTGCATGCCTAACTCCTGCCATTGTTACTATGTTTGTCTGCTTCAGGATCAGCTTACCACCCAAACTGATATGGAATTTGTTTATTTATTGAAATGTATTTAATCTAAGCAGGCAAGCAGAAATAAAAAAATCTCGCTTCCAGTTGCATTCTCGGTGGGGAGTACAGACAGCAGAATGGAGAGGGGAAGTACACATCAGCAAATAACAATAAATACGAGAGGCTGACAAACTCACCTAGGTGGGCTTTCAGTTTTTTTTTTGTAGACTTTTTCCTCCTTATTGCCTGGCACGGGCATCTCTCCAGAAGCACCATGGAGTTGCATGCTCCACCACCTACCTAAACCCTTTCCCAAGCGGAAATCGAATATGCTGGGTTCCCCCCCTGCTGGCCCACTGGGAGAGGCAGGAGACCACGGAGAGCCAAATCGGGTTCGGGACGGCATTGGGCATGTGGACATGGCGCATGGTTCCTCTTTGCCTCCCACGCCAAGGGTGTTTCGTTTGATGGTCCTCGATGCAGGACTCAATGCCGATCAGCGGCGAGGCGTGTGTTCCTCCCACGCTGCAGTCTCGGCTGACGCCGATCCAGATACATGGTTCAGCTGCTGTGCCCCCAGTCTCCACTGGGAGCCACTAGCGCTAGTAGGACAAGGACGCTCTCCCTCCCAGGAGAAGAGGCAGTCCATCAAGCTTCGATCCTGCTGCTCCCTGACTGGCTTCGAATCCAGGTCGCTGGCGTGGCACAAGGTGTGGCATCCAGCGCCTCAACCTCAGCGCCACCGGGCCAGTCTAGTTGGGCTTTTTGATATACAGTATTGCATAAATTGATAGGAAAGTACGCAAGTGTGCTGACATGGCAATGAATATGTTTACTGTGAGAGTACTTTACTCCATAGATCACCACACTGCTGAAATTTGAGGGAAAGAAATTTTTTTTTTTTTTTTTTACTTGCTGACATTTAAATAGATGTTATTCCAGCTGCTGTTTCACAAGCTTGTGGCTAGGCACATCTTCTTACACAAACTGATCCCAGATCAGATTTTCTAGGTGAACTGATCCTGAAGCAGTTCTTATGGGCAGAGTTTACCTATATTACTTCTGTTTATCTGCTGTACTTCATTTCAGTGGCTTTATATTTACATGTAAATGAACTGTCTCTTTGTTACAGACTGTGTCTTCAATTGAAGAAAAAACCCGACCAAATCTTTCAAAAGGCGCTGAAGGTATCAAAAAAAAAAAAACTGTTACTGTCAGAAAGATATAAGTATGGAACCTCCACCAAGGGAGGTGAGCAGAGCGGACGCTCTCCACCTCGAGGAGGGAGGGTGTATGGGCAGCGCCAGTGCACTACCTGGTTGACCCCAGGTGGCGGTGCAGCCGGTACTATCAGATCAGGTGGACGCATCAGATCCATTCTGGCACTTACAAACATGTCCGATTCTCACATCCATGTGATCCTAGGGGAAGGAACAGAAAAATATCCGACCACAGCAGGAGTGTCACCACACCACTGAATGTGGCACTCACTTCTGACATACTGGCCAGGAGCACTTGGATGACAGTGGGCTCAGGGAGGGTTAGAACAGTCAGGCAGAGGCACATCCCAGATCATATTCCACTAAGAACTCATATGCCACACTGGCAAATGAGGACAACCAAATAGAGGTACCCAGAGAAGTGGAAGGAAAGGATGTGAGGTTAGCCATGGAGGTGACCTCAGCGGGAAAGCAGTGGACCCCAGAGGAGGAGGAGGCGAATCCTGGTGGGGACTCCATCAGAAGAGGGATCCAGCTAGGAACATAGGAGGGGAGGACAGGAGGTGAGGTGCCTACCAGGTGCCACGGCATGGAGGGATGGAAGGAAGATCCTGGGATCACTGGGAAGGCAAGACAGGAGGGTGAGCTGGATGTCATTATCCACCTAGGTACTAATGACCTGGCAAATGGGGAGCCAAAGGAAGTTCAGGAAGAGTTTAGGAAACTGGGGAGGGTCTCAAGCAAGTAGCTACTTCTGTCACTTTCTCAGAAGTACTACCTGTGAGAGGCAAGGAGAGCATAAGAGTGCATGCACCAGGAACTTTAACTCATGGTTGAAGAACTGGTGCTGTGAGAAGGGTTTGGATTCATTGGTGACTGGGGACCCACCTGGAGGATGGAGGTTTGTTCAAGCCCGACGGCCTGCATCCATCCTGGAGGAATCCAAGCACTCAATGATAAGTTTAAATGCTACATTGACAAGCATTTAAACTAGCAAAGGGGTGGCAGGCCAGCAAGGAGGATACCTACTTGTTCACCCCCCACAGCTAGCAGTGGAACCAGTGAACCAGAGGAGGGCTATCTCTGCAAAGCAGTGTGGAAAAGATGGAGATTAGTGCCCAAGAGGTGGATAAGCAGAAAGGGGCAAATTCAGCAGAAGGGCAGACAGCAAGGAGAACCAGGGATAAATGACAACCAAGGAAGGGGCTGGAGTACAACAGTGAAACAGTCTAGGGAGGTCAAATCATGGAAAGCTATGTGTGCAAATGCCAGAGCCTTAGCAACAAGATGGAAGATCTGGAGGCTGTCATGGTACAGTCAGACCTGGACATTGTGGCCATCACTGAAACCTGGTGTAATGATAACCACGACTGGGAGATGGCCATACCTGGCTACAACATATTCAGAAGAGACAGAGCAGGCAGGAAGGGAGGAGGAGTGGCACTATATGTGAAAAATGACATAAGGGCCACAGAGATCCAGGAGGAACAAAATGGGGAGAGATACTGTGGGTTAAGCTGGAAAGGAAAATGGGGCAGCCATCCGCTGACAGGTGTGGTCTAGAGACCACCAGCCCAGGAGGAAGAAACAGATAGGAGTTGATGCTAGCCATCCAAAGGATGGCAGACAAGAGGTGAGTAGTACTGGTTGGAGACTTCAATATTCCAGGCGTGGACTGGAGCATCCCAGCAGCAGCATCAACTAGGAGCAGATTTATCCTGGACTTCCTTCAGGGTGCCTTCCTCAAGCAACTGGTCATGGAACCAACTCGGCAGAAGGCAATACTGGACCTTGTGCTCACAAACAGGGACAGTGTGATGGGGGTAACAGTGGGGAGCATCTGAGAAACAGTGACCACCAGTCATTGTGGTTTGAAATCACAGAAAGAGCAGAACCAAACCACACAAAACACGTATCCTGGATTTTAGGGGGCAGAGTTTGGGAAAATGGGGAGATACTTGAAGAGGCATTAGGGGAATGGGACAGGAATCAGGGTTGAGGAACAGTGGGCAGTATTTAAAATGGGGATTACAAGAACAACAGAATTATGCATTAAGCAGGTTAGCAAGAGGAAAAGGAAGAGAGACCATTATGGTTTTCCAAAAGTAGCAAAGAAAGTGAAAGCCAAAAGATTGCATTCAGGCAATACAAAAGACACAGGCAGAAGGGGATAGGGAGAAGTACCAGGAGAAGCAAAGGGAGGCAGGGAGGTCAGTAAGGGAAGCCAAAGCTCAGACAGAAGAACACATTGCAAAATCAGTGGGTAGAGGGACAAAACCTTTTACAGGTACATAAGTGAAAAAAGAAAGACAAAGGGAGGGATAGTGAGACTGAAGGGGAGGAAGGGGGCCGCGTGGGATGACAACAGTAAAGCTGACATATTGAACAGGTATTTCTGCTCAGTCTTTACTGAGGAAGGGAGGGTAATGGGTCTGAAGGGAGTACAAGGTGAGAATGGTGCAGAAATGGACACAAGTCCCTTTACACGAGAAAGGGTCCTGAAGGAACTGGAAGTAATAAGAGTTGATAAAGCAATGGGGCCAGATGGGGTGCACCCAGGGTCCTTAAAGAACTAAGAGAGGTGGTGGCTGAACCTCTGGCTATCCTGTTTAGCTGATCACTGGAAACAGGGAGGTACCCAAAGACTGGAGGACAGCAGATGTAGTCCCTTATACAAAAGTGGGAACAAAGAGGAAGCAGGGAACTACAGACCAGTCAGCCTCACCTCGGTAGTGGAGAAGATCATGGAAGCACTACTGAAGGAGAGATTAGTGGAACACCTGGTTGTCAATGGACTACAGGACCCAAGGCAGCATGGTTTCACCAGGGGAGGTCGTGTCAGACCAACCTCGTTGAATTTTGACTGGGTGACTAGGGAGGTGGATCAGGGAGGGCAGTGGACATGGCCTATCTGGACTTCAGCAAGGCCTTTGACACTGTGCCACATAGAAGACTATTACACAGACTGGGGAATATGGGTGTGGGCAGGACAGTAGTGTGGTGGGTAGGTAACTGGCTGGGTGGCAGGACACAGAGGGTGGTGGTAAATGGCTGTCACTCCACAGAGGAAGAGTGACCAGTGGGGTACCACAGGGATCAGTGCTGGGACCGGTCCTATTCAGCATCTTCATCAGTGACATTACAGGACCTAGAAGGCAGAATTTCACTGTTCGCTGATGACACAAAGCTCTGTAACAGAGTAGACACACCAGAGGGTGTAGACAGAATGAGAAGCAACCTGCAGAAACTTGAAGAATGGTCAGGGTTTGGCAGTTGAAATTCAATGCAAAGAGTGCAAGATAATGCATATGGGGCACAAAAACCCTGGCACAATATATCAATTGAGGGGTGAGGATATAGCATGCACCAAGCAGGAAAGGATCTTGGGGTTGTCATCTCTGACAACCTCAAGGTAGGGAACAGTGTGACAAGGCAGCAGGTAAAGCAAATAGGATGCTGGGATGTATAGGCAGGGGCATCACCAGCAGGAAAGGGAGGTCATAATTCCGCTATACAAGACACTAGTGAGGCCCCACCTGGAGTACAGTGTACAGTTCTGGAGACCATACCTACGTAAGGACATAGACAAGGTAGAGAAGGTTCAGAGGAGGGCAACAAAGATGGTGCATGGATTGCATCACAAGTCCTATGAAGACAGGTTGAAGGAACTGAACATGTACTCCCTGGAGGAGAGGAGGAGAGGGATATGATAGAGACATACAAGTATCTTACAGGGAGGAACAAGGTACAGGAAAACACTATTTTTAAGCTAAAAAGATGTTCCAGGACTAGAGGGCATGGGATGAAGTTGGAGGGAGGCGATTCAGAGGAAACATGAGAAAGAATTTCTTCACAGAGCGGGTGGTGGACAAGTGGAACACCTGCCAGAGGAAGTGGTGGGGCTGAAACAATCACAGGATTTAAGAATGCATGGGATAGACATAAAGGAATTCTGGAGGTCAGGGTGAGGCAACAGACTTCTAGGAAAACAAACTGAACTTACAAGCTCAAATGGGCAGACTGGGTGGGCCATAGGCCCTTATCTGCCGACACTGTCTATGTATCTATGTCTCTATCAGATGTTCCTCGGTGCCACCTGCTGGCGCTGTCTTGGATCCTGGAGCTGCGGCTGCAGTGATGAGAAACGTTGCCGCGAGGGGCACTGGACCTGCCTGCAGTGGTGCCATGGTGGGAGACCCCAGGTTGCCAGTCTGGAGGTCTTTTGGATCTCCTGTCCAGAGCCAGATAATCAGGAGGCCGACCGGACTGGCGATCTGACTCCTCAGAGTCAGTGGGCTCTCAGGGCCCAGGACCATTGCGCCTTCCAGGTGCCCCTTCCTGACCCGGTGACTGCGGTCGGTCGACACGGGCGCAGGATAGCAGTCCTGGGGTGGGGAGTGGTGGTGTGGGTGTTAGGGGTGGGTCAGTTGACATTTCCGTGTCGTCCCTCTCCTGATGCTAGGACTGGAACCCCTCTTCTATGGCTCTCCTTGGAGAGTCTGTGGAGTTGGGTGAGTCCAAGGCACAGGGTGTGAGGGAAGAGGTCTTCCTTGGAGTCGGAGTTGAGAGGCTGGGGTGAGGAGCTGCGGCGCTTCTCTGCAGCCCTTTGGGGCTCGGGAGGAGCCACAGCGCTGGGCCCAAGTTTTCTCCCTCGTCCCTTTGAGGAGTCCTTGCTGGTTGGGTCCCCTTCTGGACACATGCTGCCCTAGTCCCCTCATAGGGGTGCTTCCCTACAGGGCTCAGTCTGGACCACTGGGCTGGTTGGTGGCCGTTGACAGAACAGAGCTATGGATCCCCTGGTCATCCGGGATTGCCAAGTAGGTCTCTACCCTGGCAGAGGCGCTTCACTGGCCGTGAAGAGTTTCTCCCCTTGCCTCTGTATCCTGCCCTCTTGTCCCAGGCCGTGTGGGTCCTTCAGGGCCCTTGACCTGGGAACAGTTCAGATCTCAAGCTGCAGAATTCCCATGTTAGTTAAGGCTATGGATGAGCAGATCTTTCACCTGTCTCCCGCCAGTAGCTGGAGTCTGAATCGTCAGGATCCTCGGACTTGTCTTCCTCCATTGAGAGAGAGGAGCCCTCTGTCCATCTGTCCTCCGACACTGATCAGACAGTATCAACGCTTCCTCGCGAGGCTAGTCGAGGACTTGCATATTTCCACATCGCTAGATGCAATACCGGCGTCGACACAAGTCTTCCTGGGTGAGTACAGTGCGGACTACTTGGTGATCCCTACCTGGCTTATTCCCTTCCAGGAGGCATCAGACAGTGCCTGACAGCTTCCATCCGACCCGGCTCCAGCTCCTTTGGACTGCCAACGTCAGTACTGCACACCCCAGGGGTCTCCATGTTCATTGCCTCATACCTCTATGGGATTGCGCGATTGGACACCCCTACGAGCATAAGGCGCCGGTCCGCAACTGGCCCCAGATCCGGACTCTGCGAGTTCGACCACCTGGGGTGGAGAGGTTTCTCCTCGGCGCAGGTGATTCTTTGTATTGCATCTCATCAGGTGCACCATGCTGCCTATAACAGGCACCTGTGGGCGATGCTGGGTCAGGCACTGGCATTGTTGCCTGATTCTGGGGCAACCAGGTGAGCCACAGCCCTCTGTGATAGGCCTGAAGCTAGCAAGGCACCAAGCAAGAGCATCTTATGACGCCAGTGAGATCGCTTCACGGCTGGCGGGGACAGCGATCTGCATCAGGCGCACAGCGTGGTTTCACCTATCACGGTTATCACCCCTGGCCTGGCGTAGGGTGATTGCCTCTGTGTTCAGGGGATCTGCCTTTCTCCGCGGGGAGGTGGGATCTGCGGGGTACCTTCCTTCCCCATGGAGCGGGGACCCCGCCTCACCCTGACCAGTCTCAGGCCTAGCTGGTCTGCAGTGGGTCTCCTCCTCCCATGTTTTACCCCTCAGAAGGCTGAGGGCGTCTGTTCCTCAGGTGAAGTGCTGAACCTCCTTTGGGGGCTCAGTATTCACCTAACAGTGATTATTGGTGAAGACTGACACAGGAAGATATGAAAATTACATACCTACTGTAATTTTATTTTTTTTTTTTTTTTTTTTTTATTTGTAGGGTCTGTTTCTGCACCCTACTCTCAGGGCATCTCTCAGGGTCTTGCTGACAGCTCATACTCAACCGTCCACCTGAACTGGCCACTCCGGAAGCTGCATCGGGTGTCACGGGGTCTGGGACTCGCCCTGCCCCACGGAGAGGCCTCCAGACCCCAAGGAGAACCGGAGAGTCAGCCAGTATTGGACGTGTGGTGGGTCGGCTTGCCAGAGATCACCATCGCCTCACCCAAGGGTAGAGGGATTTTCTTAGTGCGTTCCTCCCGGGACACGGGCGTGCAATGGCGCCCGGCCGGCATACGCACGCTCCCATACGCACCGAAGATATCTGCCGCTGCCCTAATCCCCATGCTTCTTGCACCATGCACTGCAGTGCCCCAGCCTCAGCCAGGGATGCCAGTGCCACGGAGAGCCCGAACCCACCCCAGGACTAGAGAGCTGTCTACAGGCGCTCAATCTAGTCACTTCCTACCGACAGACTACGCTCCCGGTCCTGGTCACCCGGTGGCGCGTGGTGTGGCGTCCAGCGCCTCAACCCTCAGCGCCACGGCGGCGGCACCTACTGTAATTCTTGATCTTCCGGTGTATCTTCACCATTCATCACTGAATCTAGCCCACCTTCCTCAGTAGGCCTCAGTCCTGGGCAGTTTCTCTTCTGGGAACCAGTAGGGATTTCGCTGCAGCCTCAGGGCCCCTTCCAGCTTCTAGGAGGCAAGGAGGAAACTCAGTTGGGAGAAGGGCAAGTAGGACCTCTTAATCGACAAATCTTACGTGAGGACTCCTTGTGGATCCTTTTCTTCTGTCATTCGGGAGGCCCCAGGCGGTCCACCACTCTTTTGAGGTGTGCTGGCTCCTTTGGGGAGTCCCCTGGGATGGGGAGAGAAAATGAGACCGACAGGGACTCCTCTTTCCCTTTCTCTCTGTCTCATACTGCTACCCCTTCAGTCTCCCTCCTCCTTTGGGAGGAGGTGTTTTGAATGGTGGAGCCCCCGAACCCTGTGGGTCACCTTTGAGACTGTAGCCGGGAGGGGGGTGAGTGCGGTCTCCAGACCTGGGGCAATTTTCACCTGGTTTGGGGATAGATGAAAGGGGCCTTCTACACTCCAAGATCACGCACATTCTCTCTCTCTGATCCTGGTGGGGAGATTATAACTTCAGGTTGCAGCTCTCAACAACTATCTCTGATTAGCTGGCTGCCTACTTCTGGAGGCACTCCCCGGTCTCTCAAGTATTCTGAGCTGATCAAACCATGTCTGTGGAATGGCCCGCTGGTGTGCGTTAGGGCTACTGCTTGCTGGCTGGCGAGCCGGGTTCAGTAAGCGAGCCCAGTGGTTAGAGGGCCAGCTGGGGGAGAAGGATTGAGTGCCCGAGGGCTGCTGTCCTCGGGAGGGATGGGCTGCAGTCCTCGCTGCCATCACGGCTACCTGGGTGACCACAGGTGGAAGTGCAGCAGAGGATACAGGAATGCTAGGGAGGGGCAGGTGTCAGCGAGGACCTGAGCGAAGGCACATCTCCAGCGTGCCTCCGTCTCATTGGTCCTCCTCGATTGCCAGTGTCTGCAGGGGCAGGACCGAAAACCAGGAAAAAACATGTTCGCCCAGGCAACGGGCCCTTGCACGCGACTGTAGGATCCAGGGATGCAGCTCCAGGTACACATTCCCTGAAGGACTCTGAGGGAGTGGGACTCCTCTGCCCACCCAGGGGGTCATCCGGGGATACCTAGAATTACTGGTGGGGCACTAATTGGGGCTGAGCTCCCCGGTCCTGGCGGTGCAGTCTGTATGGTGCATTGGGAGACCCAGAGAGGGGCGAACATGGTGACGAGGGGCATAAATAGAAAGCAAAAAAATGTCAGTGGATGAGTCCCTCCTTCCTTCTCTCTTTACCCTTCTTCTCTCTTTCGTCTTCTTTCCTGTTTTTGGCCTTCCTGGGGCTGAGGCATTATAGCCCATGTCCTTCCAGATCCTCCTCCTCCTCCTCTGGCTGGCCTATTCCTTTTTAGTTGATATCTTTTCCTTTACTCCATCTCTGGTGCCTTGCCCCACCCTGTTTCCTCGTCCTCTTTTTTTTTCCTCTGTCTCTCTGGGCGTGCAGAACTGAGGTGGAGGAGGAGTCGACGGACATTGTTGGCCAGCCCGTGAGTGCCACACAGTATGTCCTCCTCTAGCAAAATAAAAAAAAACTCCTTTGGTGTGCTTCATCCGCATACACCCAACAGTGATGAATGGTGAAGATACACTGGAAGATCAAGCGCCACAGTAGGTACATAATTTTCATTTTGAGTCACATCCGTGAGAATATCCTGTAGCAGCTAGTTTTATTTATGCTTCCTTTTCTTAACAAATATGAGGAATTGATTGACCAGTTTGTCCACATTTTGTGCAGTAGAATTAGATGTTCGCAATCATAACCCTAAAGGGTTAGATTAACTGATAGTAACTCAACCCCGGTCATGCCATAATGCAGAAGAATGCCACACTCTTCGTTCCTTTAAGGCACCCTGCACACCTGCCTTCCCTTTAAAGCTGTGTTGCAAGGCTTTGTACTAAAAGAAAATATGTGTTCTAGGGACATGGATATGTTGTTCATCCACACTGTCTGGCAGGTATCCTTGCCGCTTTAAATCTTGCGGAAGGTCTTCAAGCTGGCTCCTCCCACCCACCCGGTGGTAAACTCTCGGCTCCGCCCCATGACCACAGATCTTCCTTACCGCTTGAAGCTCAGGTTCCCTCCTTAACGCTCTGTGTATAAGACTGGTTCCTAATTCTTGGTTTTCCAATTTAAAAGTTTTGCATTATAGACTTTGGTCTTCTATCCCTCGCGGCTGCGATGGACAAGTCGACTCCGATTTTTCGGAGGTGCCCTTGTGGGCGAAGATGTCTCGGACGGATCCGCACTCACGTGTGTCTACTGTTTAGGCCTTGAGCACTACCCGCAGGCTTCGACCTGTGCTCTTCCTTCTCAGCCTCGTCCTCGGAAGACCGTGCTGCTCGTTTACAACTGGGGCGCCCTGAGAAACGTTTTCCTCCGTGAAGTCAAAGAGGTCCGGTCGGGCGGTCTCGGCAAGGCTCGATGGATCAGCTAGAGCAGATGATCGCCCCGAAGAGGAGGCGGCGCAGGCCGCATCTTCCTCGACACGAGCATTTATCCTGCTCTCCGGGGTTCCTGTTACACAGCTTCCTTTAAGGAGCTTTGTCTGTCCCTCTCCACTAGAGGAGAGGGACCAACGTCTGCTGGACCTTCTTCTCGGTCCAAGAAGAAAGAACAAGGTAAGTCCTCCGTCGGCGCTCTTGGGAGGCGGGAAAGGTCCCTCTCCCTGAGTTGGCCGGCCATCGACTTGGTCGATCATTACGGCTTCGCCACTGGTCTCACGGTGTCCCGTCCAGGTCAGTTGACGAGACTCCCGTCGGCTGATCGAGATCTTTCTCGACCCGTTGGACGGGTTGTCGACAACGAGCGAAATTCTCTTTCACGGTTCCCCGGTGGGAGTTGAGATCCCGCAGGCTTGCCAGTGCCTCGGTTCCGAGCCCTCGGGTGAACCCTCCGAGCGAGGAGGCGGTTTCACCGTCCCTCCGCACCGTCCTCGGAAAGGCCGAGGTTCTCGGTCTCGGACTTCTTCGCGGTCCAGACGATCCCGCCTTCGCGGGGCGGTCGGCGCACTGTTAGCGGCGCGCGCTCATCCTCGTCTCCTCCCTCGGATGAGGGAGGCTGACGTAGTTACATCGACGATCACGGAACCTCATGTGGCAACAGCTCCTTCTGACGGGAACAAGCCGGCGCCATCGCCTTCCCGGCCATTTAAGTGGCTGTCACGGGGCAACAGCAACTCGTCTTACCGAGGAGCCTGTTCCCAGGCGGTTGTTCGCCAAAACCAGCTGCTCCACCGTTCTGGTGGAACCTCCGCCTCCACAGCCGCTGTTTGGGGCTCCGACCAAGAACTCTCGGTCGGCTCAGGGTCTGCCCCCAGGCTGTCGGTCACCCTCACTCCCGATCGCCCTCAGCAGGTGGAGGGTGGCTCAGCCCGAGGCATCTCTTCCGGACTCTTCTGAGTCCGGCACGGTCCCTCCCTCTTCTCCAGGCGAGTGGACTTGGAGTCCTCTGGAGGTCAGTCGCTGGGCGACAGCCCTTCGTCCTTCCTGGGTTTGCTCAGGCTCATCTCGGAGTCCACCAGGATGCAGCTGAGCCCGTATCAAGCGGGCCAAGTATCCCTCACGGCGATATTGGACCGAGGGATTCCCCTCTAGGAGGCCTTTCCTGTGGCCGAGGCCATTGTGGGCCCGCCTTGGAGCTCTGGCAGCGCCCTGCTTCCTGCCCTGCGCCTTTGGCCAGGATGGCCAGGAAGTATGGTCCCTACCAGTTCCCTGTCCAGTTTCTCGGAACATCCCTCAGCCGAGGAGCTAGTTACCGACAGCGCTTTTCCGCGTGCGGAAACGCTTAGGGACATGGACAAACCTCCCGACAAGGAGTCCAAGAAATTGGACTATGCCGGGCTAAAAGTGTACGCTGCATCCTCCCTTGGTCTTCGGCCAGGCTAGCTTGGCCGTGCTTATGGCACATTTCTCCCATGCCCTGTTGGGCTCCCTGGACGAGGTAGTCCCTCATCTCCCGGCTGACCTGCAGACCACGGTTAGGCAGGTGCGGGACCAGGGCAGGGCGGTGGCCAAGCAGCAACTTCAGACTGCTCTGGACATTGGAGACTCATGCACCAGGTCAGTTGCGGCCGCAGTGGCTATGCGCCGCGGGCATGGCTGAGGATATCCACCACAGCGGATACGCACAAATTGGCGGATGTCCCCTTCCTGGGGACCGACCTCTTCGGCCTGGGTGGAAGGCCACCTCAGAGGATCGAAAAGTCCAATGCCACTTTGGACTCGGTCTCATCTGCTCAGAGGACAAGGGCCGCAGACCGCCAACCAAGCCCTTCGTCCGCCCCGCCACGTCCGGCCCAGCAGCATCAGGGGCCAGCAGGCTCGCGCGGTGTCCCAAACCCAACCCGCAGCTTCCTTCTCCAGGAAGCAGGGAGGTAGAGCCCTGGAGGTCCCTCGCCGGTCCTTCCTCCGCCTGCCCAGTGACAGGTTGAGGGGTGCGCCCCCAACCCCGGCCACCTCCCCAGGTGCCCCCATGGAGGCGGCTCTGCCACTTTCTTTCCGCCTGGTCCATTATCACCACAGACCGGTGGGTGTTGGAGAGTGGTGGAAAGGGCCTGCCTCTGGAGTTCGAGCAGGCATCACCCTTCAAAGCGTCGCACCTCGGGGGCCTCGGGGTCCAAGCCTCGCTGTCAGCTCGCCCGAGCCGACATCGCTTTCCTCTATGAGAAGGTGATACGAGAGTGGCGGACCCCCAAACCCAGGGTTCGTGTCCAGGTACTTCCTGGTTCCGAACGGATGGGGGCTGGCGCCCCATTCTCGACTCACGACCTAAACAAGTTCTAAGGTCTCAAACCTTCAGGATGGTCACTCTGGCTCAGATAATACCATCCTTGGAACATGGCGTGGGTTCTGCTCTGGACCTGTGAGGACGCGTTCTTTCACGTCCCTATCCGTCCGTCACATCAGAGGTTCCTTAGCTTTGAGCGGAGGGATCCCTTTCAGTTCCAAGCCATGCCCTTCGGCTTATCTCCAGCTCCCAGGGTCTTCTACCAAATGCATGGCAGTGGTGACAGCATTCTGCGGCGCTGAGGGGTCCGGTTTACCCTTACCTGGACGATTGGCTGATAGCAGTCCAGAGATCTGGTCCTCCAGGTTTGCCCTCCAGGTCGGCCTCCTCATCAACGAGGCCAAGTCGGAACTCGAGCGAAGCAGGTGATTCTTTTCATCGGGGCAGAGCTCGACTCTCTTGAGCAAGGCACGGCTCCCAAGTGACAGGGTCGAGGTTCTTTCCTCCTTGCCCAATCATTTCTGGTTGGGCAATTGCGCCTGCCGGGACTTCCTGCGCCTCCTGGGTCTCATGGCGGCTGTACCAGCATGGTCCGTTGGGCCCGCTGGAACATCGCCCCTTCAGTGGGGCTGGCCAGCCAGTGGTCCCAGCGCTGCGATCCATTGGACCAGCTAGTGACGGTGACCCAGGGGATGTGGAATGCTCTCAGTGGTGGACCGTTCCAGTTCATCTGCAGGAGGGCATCCCGTTGTCCGCCCGAGCCGACGGTCTCTATCGACCGATGCCTCTTGATGGGTTGGGGTGCCCATCTGGGGAACACGAGCGCACGGCCTCTGGTCCCGAGGGAGTCCCAATGCCACATCAACCTGCTGGAGCTCCAGGCGGTCCGCCTAGCCCTCACCGCCTTTGCTCCGTTTCTTCGGGTCAAGTGGTCCGGGTCCAGACGGACAACATCACGACCATGTACTATCTAAACCGCCAGGGCGGCCGCGCTCCATGCTTCTATGCAAGGAAGCTGTCCGCATCTGGTCACTCATCGCAGCCTGGAGGTGGATCTCCTAGCCATTCATGTGGCAGGAGCCTCCAACACCCTGGCCGATGCCCTAAGCGGATAGGGCCTGCATCCCACAGTGGTCTCCTGCCGGAGGTAGTACAAGATCTATTCTCCCATTGGGGCACACCTCAGGTGGACCTGTTTGCCTCCAGGAGAATGCGGCTGAAGGCTGTTCCATGCCGCCCCCTCAGCAGGGATCACTGCAAGGGATGCCTTCTGAGGCCGTGGACCCCGGGTCTCTTCTAGCCTTTCCCCGTTACCCTTGATGCACAAGGTGCTGCTCAAAGCAAGGAGGACAAGAGCAGGTGATTCTGATAGCCCCAGACTGGCCCGCCAGTCCTACTGGTACACAGATCTCCTCAGCCTCAGCTCCAGGCTCCCGAGGCAACTTCCAGCTCGCCCGGACCTGCTCTCAGTCAATCAGGGAAGGTATTCCATCCGGACCTTCAATCCCTGCACACCTGCGGCCTGGTTCCTGAGTGGCTAGAGTTCCAGGCCTTGGGTTTTTCCGACGAGGTCCTCAACATAGTTGAGGCGTCCGTATGAGTCGACCAGAAAATGCTACGCCTTCAAATGAAAAGATTTTCCATTTGGTGTCAGAGACAAGGCCTGGACCCTTCCTCCTGTTCCTTGGCGAGCATATTGGACTACCTTTGGTCCCTTTCTCAGCAAGGGCTTAGGTCGACGACCCTTAAGATGCACCTGGCAGCCATCTCTGCTTACGGGTGCGGGCGGGGAAGCAGTTGGTGGCGCAGGAGAAGGTGGTCTGGCGCTTTTCAAAGGCCTTGATCACATTTCCCTTCCGTGCGAGAACCTCCACCTCTGGGATCTACTGCTGGTACTGGCAAAGCTCATGGGCAAGCTTATTCGAACCAATACACAGGTGTGAACTCTCACCTGTCGTGGAAGACCGCCTTCTTGGTGGCTATCACGTCCAGCCAGAAGGATGGGAGAGCCCAGGCGCTCTGCATCAGTCTTCTTACCTGGTCTTCCACAGGGACAAGGTTGTCCTGCTTCCACCGAAATTCCTTCGAAGGTGGTGTCGAGTTTCACCCTAACCAGGTGTTGACTCTGCGGGTGTTATACCCCAATCACACCTCGGAGGCCGAATATAGGCTCCTATACTCTGACCCTAGAAGGGCGCCGCTCACTATAAGGAGCGCACGGCTGAAATTCGGGAGAGGTTCACCAGCTGTTTGTCACCTGCGCTGAAGCCACACCTGGCAGACCTGCAGCCAAGCAGGACGATAGGCAGGTGGGTCACCTCCTGCATAGATCTCTGCTATAAGTTGGCGGGCATGGAGCCTCCCAGAGGATAAGAGCTCATTCTTCCGCCATACTGCTGCATCGGTGGCTGCTTCCAGGGACGTCCCTATCCAGGAAATCTGCAGGGCTGCTACCTGGAAGTCAGCACACACCTTCATCACCCATTACCACATCGACCTCGAGTCACGCCGGGATGCTGGTTTTGGGGCCTCGTTCTCCAGTCTCTATTCCCTAAGTAGGGGTGTGCGCCTTGCCTCCTCCTCCCGGAGAACTGCTAGAGTCTGCCAGACAGTGTGGATGAACAACATATACCATTCCTAGAACTCCTGTTACAGGTGAGTAACCTGTATTTACCTGCAGTAAAAATAGGTGGTTAGATTTGATGTATTGCATTAGTGTTTTGGTTATATCATTGTGTAAAGTTACTGTCTCTCTTACGGTTATACAGGTGCATTCTCGAGTTCTTGGGTGAGAGAGCAGTAAAGTGAAGTTGAGCAATTCTAGCACACAAATGACTTTAGAATAATCTCTTTAACCATAAGAGTTACAGGAACTATAAAAACCATGTTGAAGATACAATTTAAAAAAAATGGAACTTAAATTTAAAATCAGAATATTTTACTTTGCAAAAATTAGAGAGAACCCGTTTGTGGAAATGGATTATGCCAATTGAACTTAAAACTTCAGAATTTTTAATCCAGATTTACAGTTGGTTATAAGAGTACCCTGAATGTTTAGAATTGAACAATCCTGATTGTGGAGATAAATGTCATGATTTATACCCCAAATATGAGTTCAGAATTGGTACAGTTGGGAAAAAAGTTGCTATTAAACTGTGTAAAATATAAATGTTAGTATCTTTGAGCGATCCTGTGAAATGATTGTGGGTGCATTTATATTGTGCTTTCTCAATTCTTGCAATTTCTGTTATGTTTTCTTTTTCCAGAGCTGGGTCTAGTTCATGGGCAGGAATTGGCAGTATCGGATGTGACCACACCACAGACAGTACTGTTTAAGTTACAGTTTGTTTCCTAATTCAACTGCTTGACAAGTAGTAGGATGCCATTTAGTGTGTACAACTGTATAGCGTACATGAATAAATATTGATCACGATGTAGATAATTGTATATTATTATTATTATTTTAGTAGTGTTATTGCTACAGACCAAACTGTTTGTAAAGCTTACAGATCTGAAATGTTTTAATAAATCTGGTGGTAAAAACGACTACCGTTTAGATGTACCGGTTAGAGGGTTCCTTGTCAACACCCACTGGCCAGTTTTGGCCCTTAAAGTATCACTTTGAAAGCATTTTAAACACAAAATACAAGTATTGTCATTACATTTTCTATGGGAGAAAATGAAAGTGGCTTTAGTGAACGCTAATGCAGCAGCAGTAGGCAGTGGCTAATGAAAATTCAGATGTGCCTAACTGAAACGCAGTGTGGCTTATGACTAAAACTGCAGTTTACTATATTTTGTATCACAAATACTGCAATGTGTACTGTATTGCTAAAGATCTTTTCACCTAACATTCAACAAGTGAGATCTTAGCATCATTTACCAGTCAGAGTGCACAGTGAAGCTGGGTAGTGCACTGAACAGAGCACACCAATATGACACCTCTTGCTAGTTTCTTTTAAAATAAACCAGTTTGAAAAACTGAACAAAAATTGCAGTTCTTGCTTAAAACCCTGCCCCCGACACACACACACACTCAGTTTTGATTTGAAATGGCCAAATGGGCCTTCTAGAGGTTACAGTCCCCCTTAACTTCCACTCTATGTATGCACCAGTTCCTAGTATACTTCCCTTTTCAGACTATCAAACATAAGGCTTTCAATTTTTCGACAATCAACCCTTGTATCTGGTATTAATACATTGAATACTGTTTTGGTAAACCATGTTTTCCTGTACAGATCTAAAATATGTGTTACATCTTTCAGTATTATACTAAAATACTGCTTGTGCACTGTTCTTCCCACAGTGGAGAAGAAAAATTAAGAGGTCATAAAATATAAGTGGTGGCCCCAACAGTGGTTTGTTGTTTCACTGTAGTTTAGTCGCTTTAAGTTGCTGCCTTTGCATTTGTTCGGCTAGCAACACATACTTTGCCATCAAATGGAAAAACATGCAACTAGAGACAGATTTTCATTGTTTACAATTGGCAATTCTTGTTTTGAAAAATCAGTATTGCGGACCCTGAAAACCTAAGTTCCAAGTGAGATTTTCCTGTTGCTAGTCATCTTTTAACTAATAAAGGAGTATAAAATTAAGCTGGACTCCATCTTCTTGTGCTGCAGCTCTCCACACCTTCAGTTAACATGCATTTAGACAGCATCAAGTGCCTTAGTAATGTTGCAGACTGCGCCTCTGATGCCAGGAGATCGAAAGGTTGTGGGTTCTAACCCCACACCAAGCACTAGAGATAAATCCAATACTGACACTATAGTGCATCATGAGGGGATGCTGCACTCCTGAAGTGCTGTCTTCGGATGAGACATTAAACCGAGGTCCCATCTGCCTGTTCTGGTGGTGGTTCAGGTGGCTGTTAAAGAGCCATAGCGCTTTTTCGAAAAGAGAATTATTTGTTCAAAGGAATAAAAAAACACACAACAATGTGAAGAAAAACATCAAACTAAAAAGAAATGAAAGAAAAAACAAGGGTCGTAGTATAAATGTAAACAGTACTAAAATGTCTCTAGTAATGTATATGAAAACTAATTCAAGTCTGTACAGCAGTGGTATTAAACATTGTGTTAGTGCATCAAAAACATGTACAGTTTTTCCAATACATATTAAATTGTTGCAAAGAAAATCTTTTTTTTTCATGTTCATATATGTTATGCAGGTACACTTTTATATGTTTTAAAACCTGTCAAGCTGTACAGTCTTTTGTTGTAAAACTAAGACATCTTGCCTGCCAAAGGTAATACCTAGTTACTGCAAAATTAGTCTAAGGTGTGTGGATGAAATCTAGAAAACCAAGTAGGATATATTCCTAGAATAAGAATGTCATACATAATAGGGTTCAATAATCTGTCTTGCCATGCTGCTGCAAACAATACCCAAAACTGCTGAGCATATGGATATAAAAGAAAAAAATGTTCCTGTGTTTCTAGTAACTGGGTACACGAGGTTCTTGGACACATACGTTCTCGATTGATCTGTGTTTGTGTATTATGGACACCTAATCTGCCATGGCAAGACAACCAACTAATGTCCCAGAGCTGCAGTGGAATACACTTGTCCGTAAGTTGTAGGAAAATTGTACTGTATTGTTGAGGTGTACAGAAATCAAGCTTTGGCAATTCAAAACTGTGATTCGATCTTGCAGGGTATAAGATAAATCTCTCCAAATCAGAGGCCATTGTACAGAGTGGTACTTCACAGCAGATTTTAAAATGCTTTTCCCTTTACCTGGGCAAGAAAAATACCTTTAGATACCTGGGAATCCAGGTCTCGGCAGACACATCTAAATTGTTTCAAAATAACTATATGAAACTCTACACCATATTACAGGGAGATATAACTAGGTGGAAATTGTTGTCTCTCTCACTGTATGGTAGGATACACACTATCAAGATGAATGTATTGGCAGGATTTTTATTCTTGTTTCACACACTACCTATAGACATCCCTAGGTGCTTTGGGGCACAATTACATAAAACACTAACAAACTTTATCTGGGAAGGAAAAGACCAAGGCTTCCCTACGTATCCTACAGATGGCTAGGGAGGAGGGAGGTCTGGGCCTCCTTCATCTACCTTACTGTTACTTAGTAGCTTAGGAGTCACAACTTAATACTTGAGCAAAGAGAAGACAGCAGTTGGGGTGGTATCACCTGGAACAGAAGACAACATTGGGGCTAAAACTATGGACTGTACCCACGAGTGTTACATATCCTGAAGTCTGGTCTCTTACTCAATCCCTGGGTGAAACATTGTATAAGGATTGTCCTTGGACTACGTAAAGTAATACACACCCATAATCTAATAGTCCGCTCACCCTCATCAGATACGAGGTCACATTTACCCCTGCAAAAACAGATAAGGGCCTCAGCTATTGGGAGGGTAAGGGACTCGCCAGATTTGAGCAGATGACTGATAGCTCAGGATGTCCACCTTTTGCAACTCTCCAAGAGAGCTTCTTACATCAAGAGGATTTTTTAGATACCTACAGTGCAGACACCTGATCACTTCAGGAGAAACCTGGCAGTTGGTCTGAAGAAAAGACCCCACTCGAACAGTACTGGTGGGATATTATTGAATTAGGGATAAGCTAAGTTTTATCTCTCTACTATATAAAGTGCTCCTGCCTTCCTCGGTCCTGAGGACATCAAGAAAAGATGGGAGAGAGATAGTGAAGACAGAGTGCCACAGGCAAGTTGGACCTGCAGGATCCAGAGAGGATGGCAAGTAACCTCCCGCAGGTTGGTGGGAATTCATTTAGAAGATTCTAACTCGGTACTGTAGAACCCCAGTTATCACAAAACATTTTCACCCTCAGGCATCACCGGCTTGGAGGGATTGTGGGAACATTAGAGCAACCCACTACCATATATTCTGGGATTGTCCCAAAATACAGAACTTCTGGCAACAGATATATGCCATCATGAAAGATATGGTGGGTTTACACTCCCATTTACTTTTTTAAATCTGGTACTATGTCTACCTACACTGTCATCAAAAAAAAAAGAAAGATTGTTGAGCTGAGTCAGATTTTAAGGATAGTTGCATTAAAATGTATCACTTCAACATGGCTGAGTTCAACCCCCACAAGAGAACAGTGGGTTTCTAGGGTAGATGAGGTGGAGAGAATGGAAAACATTACCTTCACAATTCATTTAGAAAGAGACAAGTATGTAGATATCTGGAGACCATGGCAGGTCTGGAGGGAGACCGGGGGCGGGGAGAGAGTTAGTGTGCTGATCCACCTAATAAGATGAAGAAGGGTTCCTGGATGGGGAGGAAGGAGAATGAAATTCTAGATGCAGGGTCATACCTATAGTGAGACAGTGGGAGGGAAGGAAGGAATGAAAATTATAGAATAATATGAAGAAATAAAAGGTTCATGTGCTGATGAATGTAAATGATATGGTTTATGTTCTGGTTGTTAATAATAGCAATAAAATACAAAGCTGGAGGGAAGTGGGAATTAGAATGCTAATCAAGTACATGACTGTGTAATCTCTGACCTTAATGTAATGAAAAGCATCTAACTGGAAGGTCGTAGAATCCCTGCACCAGACTGTTGGCATCACATGAGGTCTTTGGACTCAGTGCAGTAATGTCCTCCAATTAAGCGCTTGTCAGAGTGGACTACAGGAACTTTGATAAGACTTATTTTCCTCTATTGTATGTACATGTCAAGGGATGGGGAACATCCTGTCTCCTTTTCCCCTTGTCTCTCAAGATTTCTCTTTACTCCCTCTAAGGCTGATATTGTATGGTTAAGTTCAGAAATAAGTGATATATATGGATAATATGTGTATGTCCGATGTTTTGGGTAATTATTTCTAACAATAAAAGTGATACAACAAAAAAAAACTGTGATTCCTGCTATGGATTTATAGAAGTGTCTTCTGGCAGTGGTAAGAAAGAATGTGTGTGAAATTTTCCACTGTCTTAGTTTCAGTAAGACTGGAGTAAAAAGTTTTAGTAGGACTCTGAACCGTGCTGCAGGTGGCAGTAAAGAAGGAGAATTTCTCCATATAGTATATATGTCTTGAAACCAAGTGGAAAGGCATGTATTCCAGGTGTGTGATCCCACCCAGTAAATACATGTATATAAACATGCTATGAAAAAAACTATTGAGTGCAACATTCTAAGTCCACTGTACTTATAGTCTTGATAGGTGTGGTTCCGTTTAATGGGATTTAAGTGACCTCCCATAAACCTTGAAGAAAAGAGTAACAGAAACTTCCAAACTTAAGGGTAAGAGAAAACATTAGATACATATAAAAGAGTGAAGAATTAATGTTTTTAGGAGGTATATCCTCTTTCTTTAGATACTGTCTTATTTTTCCATGAGGAGAGAACTGCTGTAGCCTTTTCTGTAGTGCTCCACATTGTCAATGGGTAATCATAACAAATGAGTATAGTGCACCCTCACTAGGGAAATAGCACAGTCCAACCTTTAGAGTGTTGGGCTGGTAAGCTCACAGAGCGGATATTGGAGAGATCAGCTCTCTGACTCACTTGAGTGACCACTCCCCTTTCCACCTCGCGTGGTCCAATAAATTTAGAAAAGCCTCACCTATCCTGGTAAACAGCAGGGTACTGAAATGAGGACAGACTTCAGCCTTCAGAGGCTCTCTCCTGATTGACTGGAACCCCATAGGGGCTATGCAGGACATCGATAAAGCATTTCAGTACCAAACAGATAAGTTCACCATGATCTGTGATTGATTTGCCCTGTCAAAAAGGAAAGCCCATGGATACAATAATGGGTGGATCACCGTGAACTACTGCAACACATGAGGAAAGAGACAATCTCTGGAGTAGAGCTAGAGCCTCTGGGGACAACAAGAACTTCCAGAAGTATAGGGTTGCAAGAAACAAATACACCCATCTCCTCCAGTGCAAAAGCCAACTTCTACAAAAACAACTCAATGCAAATTTGGATGGACGGAAGGCTGTTCTGGGATAATACTAAGGAGCTCATGGGTAAGGATGAAAAAAAACTGCTACTACTCAACATAAATGGGGTGAGCACTAGGGATCCTTCACCATTGCTGAAGAGTTCAACTCAGCCTTCACAGACCTAAGCTCCATTCTCCCAGATGAATACCTTAAGCCTCTTGACACAGACCCAGCCAGAACCACCACCATAACTTCTACTTCAAGAGAATCACAGTAAAAGAAGCTAAGGGCTATGTTAGGAAAATTCTGAGGAAAACTAGGTTGGGCAGCGACAACATCGACATGAGGTTGCTTGCTCTGGCCATCAACAAGCTAATTATTCCCATATCTAAGATCTTCAGTAAGTCACTCATGCTAGCTAAATTCCCTCAATCTGAAACAAGCCTTGGTGACCCCAATCCATAAGAGCGGGACAGAAGCAGTACCTCTAACTATAGGCCCATCTCAATACTAGTACCCCTTCCAAAGCCCTGGAGAGGATCGTGGTGACCATTTCACCAAATATATCCACAAATACAATCTACAATGTCCTCAGCAGCATGGTTTAAAAAAAAACATAGTATTGCCACTGCTCTGGGGACTTCTCAAACTATGTCCATAAGGCCCTGGATGAGGGTAAACTAGTTGGTTCAGTCTTCATAGATTTAACCAAGGCATTCGACATGGTATGCCACCCACTCCTCTTAAACCAATTACACTCCTTGGGGTGTCCCCATGTGTCGTCCACTGGTTCCAGGACTACCTAAAATCAAGATTGCAAAGAGTCAAAATTGGACATTCTGTATACAACTCTTAGGAAGTCTCTGTCAGAGTTCCTCAGGGGTCCATCCTGGGAGCCCTGCTATTTAACTTATTTCTGAACAACCTACCAGACACCTGCCCCAGCAAAATTATATTATACGTAGATGATGCTGTAATCCTTAGCAGTCACACAAGCATTGAGAATCTCCAAACCAAGCTACAGAGCACCTTCAAACAGTTGGAATACTAGTTCGCTCTTATAGGTTACTCCTTAACTATAAGAAAACCAAAACAATGCTTCTGTGGAGCCCCAGTGAAAAAGGAGGTATCCTGACCTGACAATTGTGAAGCCTGTCCTGCAAGAACAGGTGCACTCTTTCAAATACTTAGGAATGCAGATCGTGACACCCTCTCATTTTGCAGCACATTGACCAAGTGATGAAAGCCATGAACTCAAAACTAGGAGTCCTATATAGGCATAGGAAAAGCCCAACTCCAATGCGCTCCAGCTCCATACTATCAATAGTGGACTATGGGCTTGTGTTTTATGGCACTGCCTCAGTTGTGTTCTCAAAAGGTCGTGACAGCCCTCAGTAAGGCATGCAGACTGCTGTCAAATGCTGACCACCTCATGCACATATGCTCACTGTATGAGCAGTCTAGCATTCTCCCCTCAGAAACAGAATCCGGAACCAAACCTGCTTTCTTGGCAGGAAGGCCATACTTGGTAAGACCCCAGCCTGCATCTCTGATCTGGTCAAGGCTGGAAACTCAAGGTACAACACCAGGAGCATGGCCATGATCCCGCTCTGTGTCCCATTCCATAGGACAGCGTTGGGGCAGCGCCCTTCACGCACCGTGCGCGCCACTGTGGCAACGAGTCCTGGCAACTGCTCTAAGCTCAGCTAATCCTTGGGTGTATAAAAGTGAGCTTTGCAGTATCTCAAGAATAGGAGCAAATGTGAGTGCAGGCTTTGTGCCAGGTCCCCATGATAATGGCACTTAACTCTCCGTCCCTGAATCCCAGCAGCTACAACTGCAACCCTCTCACTGCTCACCATTTCAAACAACATGAAGTATTGCTGTATTCTGACAAATTGCAGTGAGGTCCAACCTTGAACTGCCCCGGAGATAAAGAGTTAACTTTCCATGCCAGGCATGGAACGCTGAGCTCGACTCGGTTGAGACTCTGTTTGTTGCTGTTTGAACTCAAGCCGTCCAGATTCTTTACTCCGCCTCACTGAACAGTCACTCCGGAGATTTCTCCTTTGCTCGGTTCAGTTTGTCGGTTAAAGTACCGCTTTTCTCAGTTTTCGACCAATTTAAACGCAACCTATCGGTTCAGTCTCTGTCTGTGGTATTCGTAGAGTACTACATAGGTTTAATTTGTTTTATTCTGTGTGGAACTTGTAAATGTGGGATCGAGTTCGGTTTGAACCGATCAAGTGTTTAAAAGTCTTTATTTCTACTTTTAGAGTGTGGTTACCGTTCTTATCGGTTCTTAAAAACGGATTTATTACATTTTTCCATGACCTGTAACACGGTCAGGAACCGATAAGGTGTCTTGCCTGCATGATTACCGAAAAAGGTAAGTTTTTGGTTAGGACTGGCCATGACTGAGAAACCCAAAAGAAAACCAGGCCCTCTGGGTTTCAGCACTGTAGTGTGTGTGGGAAGTCTTTGCTAAGGCTGATCCCCACACCACCTGTGTTTATTGTCTGGGGTTTGACCACCTCGATTCAGACTGCCAGATTTGTAAAATGTTCCTGCAGCTACCCTAGAAAAAGAGTTGGTAGGCTCAGGAAAGGAGGCCAAAAGTCCGGTAGTCCAGATGGCCAGCCGGTTCAGTTCCAACCGAACCAGAAGGAGTGCCCTCTGACCTGGCGAAACTTCTTGGCAAAGAAGAACCGATTCCATGGAATCGATTCGATTAAGAGAACAAGAAGGATAAATCAGCGGTGTGGATCCAAAGTTTCTTCTCCAACCGCTGATGAAATAGTCAAAGCGATAAAATTGTTCACTCGCTATCCCGATTCGGATTATGATTTAGAGGAATTTTATGAACTGGAGGAGGAAGAGAGTATGAGGAAAGTGAATGTGATTATGAAAGTCTGGATGTGCCCATTGACCCAGACATCTCCCCAGACAGACCTTCAGGAGTGTCTCCTCCAGGCTTTCTGAGTCCCTCCCATTTCATGTTTTACAAGAAAGTGGCTGAAACTCTTCAGCTTCCTATGGAAGAAGCTGTGGATGACCAGGAGGAGCCTGACTATGTTGAAATGATGGATATCCCAGAGTCCAGGAGGCTGTCTATTCCCTTCATAAGTCTTTTGGGAAACAGACAATGAAAATTTTAAAGACTCCTAATTCCATACCTCCTGTGGATAAGAAAATGGACAAGAGGTATACTCTGTCAAGCTGATACGGAGTTCCTTACCCAGCAATGCAGCCATGTTGGGTAGTGCAGGCTGCAGCCTGTGATAAGGCTAATATACCCTTGGCTTCACACACCCCAGATAAGGACTCCAGGAGGATTGATGCCATGGCAAAGAAACAGTACATGGCAGCATCCTTGGGACTCAGGCAGGCCAACTATATGGCCTGTACAGCTAGATATCAGAAATCTAGATGGGACACTGTAATGGCTTTAGCTAAACAGGTCCCTGGCTAGCTTGCCAAGGAGCTGGAGCAAGTGGCTGCTGATGGTATTGAGGCATCCAAGGTGCAGTTCCATGCTGCAGTGGACTCTAATGATGTTTCTAGAGTCATGGTTACATCTGTGGCCCTTGTAGGATGGCTTGGCTCAGATGTACTAGCCTGTCTCAGAATACCCAGACTAAGGCCATGGATTTTCCTGTTGTGGGTAATTCTCTGTTTGGGGAGCAAACAGAGAACTTCATGAAGAAAATGGATGAGTACAGGACCACCTATAGGAGTGCTCAGGCCAAGGAAAGGCAAGCCACTCCTCAGGCAAGAACCCAGGGGCAGGGCAGGCCTTTTCATAGGCCTTTCTACTAAGCCCAGGCCTCCTCATCTGCTTATGCTCATAGGGGTTCTTTAGAAGGGAGGCAGGCGGGGTACAAGCAGGCCTGCTTCCACCCCTCAGCCTAAAGCCCCTGCAAAAGGCACCCTGATGGGTTTGCCAGGGCCGATTCTCCACTACCTGTAGGGGGCAGGCTGGCTTACTTTGTCCAGGACTGGATGTCTTTAACATCAGACAAATGGGTCCTGGAAGTAGTAAGCCAGGGACTGTTCTCAGCTTCAAAAATTTCCAGATGAGAACCAGATCCTTTCCACCTGCAAATCCTTCAGAGGCACTTGCCCTAGAGGCAGATGTCTCTTCCTCTTGGCTCTCAGAGCTATAGAAAGGTTCCACCCTACACAGAGGAAAGGATTGTACTCCAGGTACTTCCTCACCCCAAAAGACAGGAGAATGGCGGCCCATCCTGGATCTCAGATATTTAAACAAGCACCTTTTAAAGCCAAAGTTCAAAATGGTGACTCTGGGAATAATTCTACCTCTCTAAGGCCAGGGAATGGCTAGTCTCCTGGACCTCAAGGATGCCTATTTTCATATTCTCATCAGAAGCTCCCATCGAAAATACCTCAGGTTCGAGCTGCCCTCAGGTCACTACCAATTCAGAGCAATGCTCTTTGGCTAACCTCTGCCCCAAGGGTGTTCACAAAATGCCTGGCAGTAGTAGTTGCCTTCCTAAGAAGGAAAGGATTTCCATCTTCCTATACCTGGACGACTGGCTCATAGTAGGCCAGTCCCCAGACCAAGTTAAATTACACCTACAGATAACTCAGCAGCTGCTTACTTCCCTAGGTTTCCTTCTGAATCGTTAAGAGTCAATTCTAGAGGCGGTACTGCTCCTCACCTTCATAGGCACAGAGCTAGATACAGTAAAGGCAAAAGCCTTCTCCCTGGACAGGGCAAGGATCCTTATTTCACTGGCCTCTGCATTCACCTCCAGGTGTCTCGACCAGCAAGGCATTTTCTACCAGCTCCTGGGGCACATGGCTGCTTCTACAGCAGTGGTGCAGGGAGCAAGATTTCAGATGAGGGACATTCAGTTCCATTTGAGAGCCTTTTGGTCTCAGAAAAGAATCCTCTGACAGAACTGATTCCAGTGACTCGAGCCCTGATCCAGGCTTTGCAGTGGTGGCAGGATCAGGGCAATCTAAGACAAGGAGTTCCTTTTCTCACTCAGTCTCACTCTCTAATCCTTACTACAGATGCCTCCCTCTTGGGGTGGGGAGCCCACTTGGGAGACCTGACCACCCAAGGGTTGTGGTCTCCTCAGGATCTCTGCTTCACATCAGTCTATTAGAACTCAGAGCAGTGTTTCTAGCACTTCAGGCTTTTTCCAAGTCTGTTCAGAACAAAGTAGTTCAGATCAGGACAGACAATACCACCACAATGTGGTATATCAACAAGCAAGGGGTCACTCGGTCTACGGCCTTGTGCACAGAAGCAATGAAGTTATGGTCTCTGGCCTATTCCTGAACACTTCTCTTACAGCGGTACACCTCCCAGGCAAGGACAATGTCCTGGCAGATGCTGTCAGCAGGATATCTCAGGGTCATCACGAATGGTCACTGGATCCCCTGGTTTTGAAGGTGATCTTCTCCAGATGGGCCACTCCACAGACAGATCTTTTGCAACCCCAGACAATCACCAACTTCCCTCTTTGCTGCAGGCCCCAGTGTTGGGCTCAGTCCCCTGGATGCCCTAGTTCTCAATTGGGAAGGAAGTTCCTGTATGCTTCCCCACTTCCCTCTCCTGTTCAAGGTGTTAGTCAAAATCAGGTCTCAACCCTGCAAGGTGATTCTGATTGCTCCAGACTGGGCCAAACAGCCTGGTACCCTCTCCTGTTGTCCTTAGCAGTCCACCTTCCCTGTTTCTTCCCAGGAATTACAACCTGTGCTCAGGGAGGTTTGGTATCAAATCTCAAATCTCTCAATCTCAAGGCCTGGCTCTTGAAGAGTTTGCTGATTTACACCTTTCTAAAGGTGTTATGGATATCCTAAAGGCTTCTCAAAGCCTTCATCCAAAGCACTTACAACTCCAAATGGAAAAGATTCTCCATATGGTGCTCTGGAAAGCATATTTCTCCAGAGTCTGCTGGCCTGCCCACAGTCCTTGACTATATGGTTCATCTTAATAGCTTGGGACTCAGACCAGCTACACTAAGAGTGCATCTGGCAGCTGTCTCTGCTTTCCTTTCAGCAGGTAAGCCTTCTTCCCTTTCAGCTCTTCCTGTATTCTCTTAAGTTTTTCAAGGGATTGCTTCATGCACCAATCTGCCATTCAGGGACCCTGCCCCTGTTCAGGACCTTAATGTTTGCATAACTCAGCTTATGCAACCCCTTTTGAGTCTTTTGTCCTCAGCAGAGCTTAAGTACTTGACTTGAAAACTGTTTCTTGGTTGCCATCACTCTGCCAGGCACATAAGCGAGATACAAGCCCTATCAGTGGAGCCTGATTTTATCTCTTTCCATAGAGATAAGGTGGTCCTCAGGACTAACAGGAGTTTTACCTAAAGTGTTTCAGACTTCCACCTTAACCAGTCTCTGTTTCTTCCTGTTTTCTTCACTGACCATTCCTCCTCTGGTGAGAGGAGGCTGCACAATTTGGATGTGAAAAGGGTGCTTAGCCACTGCATAGGCGTACCAAGGGTCATAGGTTTGACTCCCTCCAACTGTTCCTCACTTATGGTGAGGTTGGTAGAGAAAACCTGCCATTAAGATTCATTGCCAGGTGGACTGTCTCTTGCATTCAATTTTGCTATGAAAAACTAGGCAAGATTCCACCCTCAGGCCTGAGGGCTCACTCTACCAGAGGTACAGCTGCTTCCTGGCTGCTGCCAGGGATATTCCTATCTTAGAGATATGTCAAGCAGCTACCTGGAAAGCAGTTCACACTTTCACCAAGCATTACCTCTGGATATCCAGGCTAGAAGTGAAGCTCGGTTTGGCACAGCAGTGCTTCAGAGCCTATTTCCTAGGTAGGTTCTGTCCCTCCTCCATGGAGATACTGCTTGTAGTCTGCAATTTGTCAGGATACAGCAAGACTTCATGTTGTTCAAGAAAAATTACTCACCTTGGTAATGTTTCTTCTAATGAGGCTTGCTGTATTCTGATTCTCCTCCTGCCTTCCCTCTCAGAACCTTTGTTTTGGGATGTGGGTGGGCAGTAATACGAGTGTTGGCACTCAAGAGGTGCCCACCTTTTATTTATCACCCCTTTACTTTGGGTGAGTGGGTGTTGTGTTTAATTTTTGGGTTTCCTGACTTGAGTCTTTGTTTTGAAACCAAAAATCTGTTTATTATATTTAATAGCCAGTTGGCTAGTGTAGGTTTACAGCTTCACACAGGACTCTCAGTGAGTTTAACTCGTAAAGATCTGACGGTTTGAGTTCAAACAGCAACAGACAAGAGTCTCAACGAGCTTGAGCTCAGGGTTCCATGCCTGGCATGGAAAGTTAACTCTTTCATCTCCGGGCAGTTCAAGGTTGGACCTCACTGCAATTTGTCAGAATACAGCAAGACTCCATTAGAAGAAACAACATTACTAAGGTGAGTAATTTTTCTTCCCTTCCCTCTCACTACTAATCCTCCCGTCCAGTCCAGTTTGTGGTCTTTCTGAACTGCTAATATCCCTTTATTTCCACCAAATCTGGAAATAACTGAGCCCTCTCACCTGTACCTTTCACGTTCCCTATCCATCCCTTTGCCCCATAGACCCCTATCTGTGGTCACCTCCACTTTCACCCTCCACCTAACTAATCCCACTCCTATCCTCTACACCCTCTCTACTATGAACTCCTTCTGCTACCCTGACCCCGCTACACAAGCTTAGTATACACCTCTTCTATCCTCACTACTCTGACAAGGCCCCAGGGCTGCTTTCCTTTAACACAATTCTGACAATTCCCCAGTGCTGATCTAGATCAGAACTGGATAGTAGTCTACCTAGCTACAAGATTCACTATTATTTTGTAGTTATGCTTAATTATGTATAATTTTCCTGTTTAATTCCACTATTACTTTAATTGCTTGTCTTTACTGTCTTCCCTATATCCATCATGTGGAACCTTTGTAAGAGAGTCTTGTACTCAAGGTTGTTTCCGAATAATTTAAATAAATAAATAAACAGGATTCAATGCAACTGCAGTTACCTAGTTTAACTGTGCCATTCATAAGGGACAGAGCTACTTTTGTCTTCTCTCAAGATTTCAGAATTCACTACTTAAAGATTTCTTTGGAGCTGCAATTCTGCATAGCAGAGTTAGGGCTCCTGCTTTCAGGGGCACCCTTAAATTAAAATTGTCACCTGAGCTCGGCTTTCAGATTGAATAACCTGCATTCCCACCTTCTCTGTATGGATTGGGAGCCTTTTTACTGCCTTAATAGGTGTTTTAATGGTCACCAGTTTAAAAATGTTAATAAGGGTGCCACAGGTAGGTATAACTTTGTTTTTGGGAGTGTAGCGTCTCTTGGGGTACCCGGCTCTAGTGTCTGTTCCTGTTTCCTACCCCTTCCCTAAGCTTCCAGTTTGTGTTTCTTATTGTTTTACAGTTAATGTGTGATTTTGGTATGTTTTAGTGCATTTTTGGTGTTTCTGTGGGATTTAGCCCAATAAGACAACAGGGCTAATAGTTATTATTTTTAGAGCTGGCACAGACAGTCGACTATGGGCAGTCTGGTGCTCAGGAGGAAGAGCAGTCCTCTCAAAAGCACAAAAAGCAGACCCGTTCCCGATCTTCAGCGAGCCCAGCACCACTCGGCCTTGAGTTCTTTTAGTTCCACCGGTCAAAGGAAACTGTACCACTCAAGGTGGCCTTTGGTACATCTGCATGGCGATTTTTGGTAGCAGGGGACAGGAGAACCAACTCAATCAGGGTCACCTGCCGGCCTCTGTTCCGGTGGCGGCATCCTCGACTCCGTAGTCCTCCCCACCCTGAGGCGTCCTCCAGTGAGTAGTTTCATCATTGGGCGCTCTTATAGAGCAGTGGGTTCGGCGGTTGTCCTGACTTCCGAGCCTGCGGGGCCGACTCCAGGCTTGGGGCTTCAATCCTGTGGTGCAGGGCAGTTGGGTTAGCTAGTCGTGCGCACCTTCTTGGTGCCATCAACGCTGTACTCTTGTGCTTCCCTCACATGGCTGTGGCGCAGGGGCCCCAGCACAGGTACTACTGTCTCATGTTTTCAGATCTTCCTTGGGTGCTCCAGGGTTTGGGTTGGGGTCTCTGGGCACTGTTGTGGCACCACCTTTGGCTCCGGTCTTGGTGGTGCTGCTTCTGATGCCAGCACCATCGCAGGTGCGGGATTTTTGACTCCGATCTGAGGCGCACCTCTTCCTGCTCTCTTTCCTTTGTATACTATCCCTCCTGGGCTAGTAGGAGATGATTTTGAGCCTGATCCTGATCTGCAGTTGGGAGATGACTTTGATGAAGATCCATCCTTGGAGTGGAAAGTCCTCTGCTTCAGCAGAGCCTTTGGTCGAGGACCTATTTTTAAGTCTCTGCTGAAGAGTATGAATCTCACCTCTCTCTCAGACTTCAGAGGTTGATCCGGAGAAACTGTTGCGCCTTCAGTATCTGCATGTCCCTGAGATCCTGTGGAACTGACACTTCCGGTACAGCCCTCTTTCTAGAGACTTTCACAGATGGTGTGGGACAGTCCGGCACTTATTCCTTCTGTGGCCAAGTCCATAGACAGGAAGTATGCTCCCCTAAGGATCGACCAGTCCTGGCCTGTCAAGCTTTGCAGATGCCATAGTCATCTTGGTAGAAAGCGACAAAGCTGTTGTTCTTCAAAGTATACAGCTCGTCCAGTTAATAAAGTGTCCCAAACTGACACCTTGGGAAGCGAGTCTTCACGCTGCTACCCTAGGAATGCATATTGCTAGCTACCAGGGTTACTTCTCACAATTTGAGTATACCCTCTGGCATTGCTAAAAACCTTGGTGGAGGCTCTTCCAGAGTCTGACTTTAGTTTAGAGCTTCTCCAAACTATTACTAGGGAACTGAATCCAATAGTTAGCAACTTAAGGCTGCTATGGATGCCATTGACACTGCCTCGAGGGCAGCGGTAGCAGGATATGCACCCAATGCCACTCATGGTTACGGACTTCAAGGTTCACAAATGATGCTCAGCAAAGAGTCATGAATTTGCCATTTGATGGAGTTTATCTGTTTGGCCCACAGGTGGAGCAGGCAATTGAGGCCCGCAGAAAGCTGGAACCGCCATTAAGATGGCCAGACTGGTCTCTGCAGCCCCTCAATGGGAGAAACTGCCAGCAGTTTCATAACCGTAGTCCTTTTATGGTAAAGGCAGAGGGGCTTCAACAAGAACCAAGCCCCCAGCTGCGAAAGAAAATGCAGCAGAAGGCACAGGGCCCAAAAGTGCCTAGTGCCACCCTCTGAAATTGGCCCAGGTCCCACCTCAGCTGTCTGAGGAGGACTCATCTTGAGATTAGGGGGCATCTGACTCAGTTTACAACCAATGGAAGTCAGTCACTTTGGACAAATGGGTCCTCAGGATAATTTGCAAGGTTTACTCTCTGAATTTTTCAGATACCCCTCCGGATCATCCACCCAAACGACAGCCCAGACTGTCTTATCACTCATTCAGAACTGCTTGCTCCAAAATTCAAGCCTTCTGAACAACAGGGCAGTAGAAGTAGCTCCACAGGAGGAGCGGACAGAAATTTCTACTTCCATTACTTCCTGGTTCCAAAGAAAACAGGTGGTATGCATCCTGTGTTCTAGACCTAAGGAAGTTAAACAAATTCCTCTTCAAGGAGAAATTCAAGATGATATCGATTAAACACGCTTCTACCTCTGATTCATCAAAATGATTGGCTGGCCTCCTGGACATGCAGGTACGCTTACCAACGTTCCTGTGCATGAAAGTCACTACAAGTATCTATGATTTGTGGCTCTGGGCCAGCAGCACCAGTTCAGAGTCCTGCCCTTTGGCTGTCCTCAGCACCTCAAGTCTTTACAAAGTGCTTTGCAGTACTTGCAGTGCATCTCAGGAAACTCGGGATTCAAATATTTCCGTATCTGGATGACTGGCTTCAGCAAGCTTCTCCAGGCAAGGCGAGAAAGCGGTGGCCACGGCTTCCAAGTTCCTCACATCAGTGGGAGTTCTGTTGAATCTGGGAAAATCGCAGCTACAGCCCTCCCAACAGCTCCTCTTCATAGCAGCTCTCCTGGACACCTCCAGAGCAAGGGCCTTCCTTCCAGAGGACAGGAGAAGCGATATATTCAGATGGCTCAGCAATCAAGGAGAATGACTCGGTTCAAGCTCTCTCGATGCAGCGGATGCTGGGTCTCATGGCATCATAGGTGTTCAGAACCACTCAGTGGATGCTCAGTACTCGGTCCCCAACCACGCATCCACAGTCCTTTTACATCAAGGTGACAGAACCCCTAAGGAGATCACTTACCTGGTGGACTCAGGGAGACAGTCTTCTTGAAGGCTTTCCCTTTGTCTGCTGGAGACTCAGATCACCATCGCCACAGATGCATATCTAATTGGCTGGGAGATCACTGTCAAGATCTCCACCAGGGTCTCTGGAGTCAGGACGAGTCACAACTACATAAATGTCCTGGAAATGAGAGCTGTCCTGTATGCTGTCTGAGCCCTAAAGGATATCCTTTGACACAAAGTAACTCTTCAGATGGACAGCAAGGCAGTGATGTACTACATCAACAAGCAGGTGGAGCACACTCTTACCCTCTGTGCAGGAAAATGATGAGAGTATGAGAGTGGTGCCTAGGGCATGAAGCCCTGATCCAGGCAGTCTACTGCCAGGAGTCCAGAATGACCTGAGCGGATCGCCGCAGCAGAATGGAGGCGGATCCACATAGAGTGGTCTGTCAACTCAAATGTCATGCAGTCGCTCTTTGAAGAGTGGGGGCACACCGAGCCTAGACCTTTACGTCCCTCACTCAAGCGAAACTGCCTCTATTCTGCTCCAAAATCCAGAACCTGGTGCTGCCTGTTAGGATGCATTCAGACTACAGTGGACAAGATGCTTTCTATCGCATTTCCTCCTCTTCCTTTAATTCAGAGGGTGTTGCTCAAGCTGGAGGTACAAGGAGAATGATTCTTATCACCCAATTCTGGCCTTGTCAGATTTCTATAAATCAACAGGTTATCGGAAGCTCCACGAGACAGCTACCACTTCAAATGGACCTTCTGACCCAGAGTCCAGTGGTCCATACCAACCTGAGGTCTCTTCATATCCACTCTGGCGCCTGAGGAGATAGAAATAGGTAGATTTAATGTCTCCTGTATAGTCTGACTTTCTCCTAGCATTCTGAAAAATCGACCACTAGGAAGATGTACACGCAAAGTGGAACGGTTCTCCATCTGGTTTGCAAAGTCCTCCATGGACCCCTTCTCTTGCCCACCAGACAAAATCTTGGAGTATCTGCTAGATCTGTCAAATTCAGTACTACAACACTCAACGGTGAAGGTACACCTGTGTGCGATTTTGGCTTGCCACGAGCCTATCCACAACATATCGGTGGCTCAGGTGCCCTTGGTTAAGAGGTTCCTTAAAGGTGTCCTCCACACTAAGCTACCAGTCTTCTGACTGGTAGCCACTGAGATATCAACCTTGTGCTAGATGTGCTTACTTGTAAACCTTTCAAGCCTCTAGCAACCTGCAAGTTGAAGTTCTTGACATGGAAGGCTACCTTCCTTGTAGCCATTATTTCCGCTTTGTAGAGTGTCCGAAATACATGCTGTGGTCACGGATCCTCTGTATATAGTATTTCATAAGGACAAGGTGACTCTCAGGACCCACCCTAAATTTCTTCTGAAAGTAGTCTTGGAAATCCATCTGAACCAGCCCTTGGTACTTCCGACCTACTTTGCTAATTTTCAGAGTGAAGGAGAAAGTGGATCTCACTGAAAATGAGTTTCGACTCAGTTGAGTTACCATTTCATTATTTATAATGAATAAACTGTTTTACTACTTACTACTACCCTACATTCTCTGGATGTGAAACGAGTTTGCAGTTCTACATAGAACAAAGAGATCCATAAAATCTAAGCAACTCTTTGTCTCGTTCAGCATGGCCGGTTGGGTCAGCCTGTTGCCATCAGGTGTATTTCAGCATGGCTGGTAGCATGTCTCATCATTGCTATTCAGTGGCACAGGACAAGCTGGAAGGAAGGGTCTATGCCCGCCCAAGAGCAGTCGCAGCATCTCTGACAGAAATATGAAACATGCCCATTGCAGACATCTGCAGGACAGCTACTTGAGAGTTCTGTGCACACCTTTGTGAAACACTACGCTTTGGATGTCCATGCCAGATAGCATCTGTCCTTTGGCAGGACAATCCTCAGTGGAATCTGTTCTGAGTGAGCTCTTTCTCTCCTGCCGCCCTTCTCGGAGGATGATCTAGCTTGGTACTCTTCCCATAAGTGTGAATGAGTGGTGCAGACTTTATGTCCAGAAAGATATGTAATCACGTACCTACCGTAATTCTTTATCTTCTTGGATGAAATCTCCACCACTCATTCACACCCACCCTCCATCCCTGAGCTCACTTATTTTGTTTTTGGTCTTTACTCCTCGATGGCTGTGCCCGTGAAGACTCTGGTTGTGTTGATCCTTCTTACATGGGTCATATCTTATGTCTGACATAGGTTAGTTTACTCTGCACCTCCTCGTGAAAAAGGTACTGAGCCAATTGGAGGGTCGACACCAAGGTAGCTTAAATGCAGCGAGTCCTGCAGCATCACATTTGGCGGTCCTACCCAGCCCTCATAAAGATTTTTTTTTTTTTGAAATCTCTATTTATGCCACTTGTCCCCTGCCTGCCATCTGTGACCATCGGGAACTCCTGAGCGAACATCCTCTGCCACCACCCTACCCGAATGACCCCAGGAACCTCTTGGTGTACAGTTACCCCCGTGTGTGGATGGGGCAGAGTCCTGTTACCCCATACCTTGTGTTTCCTGGGTCGGGGTCATCAGGCGGGTGAAAGCACATTGAGGGCACATCTCCAGGGGTCCGTCTTCCCGGCGATGGCAGGCTGTTTTCCTCTTTCTCCCTCCCCTACAGCGCGGGACCCCTAGCGTCAAGGCGCATGAGCGCCGGCGTCGCACTGTATATAAGCGTCCGCTTGTCCCCACCACTCTAGGGGCTTGCAGTACTCAGTCTCCGGCAGGAGTCAGGCAAGTGTTTGGGCTGTGGCAGTAACCTCCCCGGAGTAGGAGGTATCATGGGACACTCTAGCCTGTCACCCCCCCAGATGACCCACCGCGGCCCGAGTCCACTGCCGAACCCGGGTCACTGGCGTGAAGCAGGTGTGGCGTCCAGCACCTCAACTCTCAGCGCCACCAGGCTACTACTCATGAAGATTTTGGCTCCCGCTCAGTCCCTAGCACCTCCGGCATAATCCCATTAGTGTGAATGAGTGGTGGAGACTTCGTCTGAGAAGATCAAGAATTACAATAGATACGTAATTTCGTTTTTGGCAGTAGGAGCAGAATTGTGAAGACATTACTTTGTGGCTCCTGAGTGAGCTTGAGCCCTGGTGTCCTGCAGGACACCCCACAAGATGCACCTGACCCCAGTCGCCCCTCAGGTCGGGGCCATTCAGGCACATCCAGGTGCACTGCAGTAAGCTTAGGCTGCAGTGACAGATGTGCAGTCAGACCCGACCTGGCTTTTTCAAGGATAGGAGGATGATTACAGGGATCTTGGGTGAAGCTCCTGACCTTAACTTCATTTAAAAATAAATACAGCTCAGGAGTTAGAGTCTGTGGAGACAGCAGATGTCAATCCGACTCTGCATCTTTTCGGATAATATGTAGCAATTATTGAGGAACACTAGGCGGTAGATTAAAAAAAATAAATCTTCCCAACCATGTCACGGTTCATCCTTTGAGTAAAGGTCTCTGGTGGGAAGCTCCTCCACTGGTAGACACGGCAGTCTGTATTGCTGAAGAACACCACCCTGCCTATAGAAGGTTCTGCCTTATCAGTCATGCCAAAGTGGTAGTCGCCATGTGCAGGAGCAGTTTCCGCCTTTATCAGCACACAAACAGTTGTAATGTTTTTATGCTGCTTTTATTGGCCAGAGCCTTCAAAATAAGGTCACTACTAAGGCCAGTTCCGTTCCACCACTCTGCAGGTGTGAACTTATTTGCAATTCAGACCCATGGACCCACTTTCCAGATGGGTATCACTGGAGATTTTCATGTCAGACTGTTTGGCCCACCTATGGTTCAAACAACATGAAGTCTTGCTGTATTCTGACATATGCAGTTAGGTCCTGCCTTTCAACTGCCCCAGAGAACAAAGAGTTAAACTTTTCCATGGCCAGGATGGAATGTTCACCGCGACCTCGGTTGAAGCCCCTGTCTGCTGCTGTTTAAACTCAACCGTCAGATTCTTTACTCCGCCTCACTGAACAGTCGCCCGGAGATTTCTCCTTTGCTCAGTTCAAAAGTCAGTTGAAGTGTCGGTTTTGCTCGGTTTCTCCGAATTGCTGTTACCGCTCAGTCGGTTCAAGTGTCTGTCTGTGGTACCGTGAGTACTAGATAGGTTTTCTGTGTAGTTTCTGTGTGGAACTTGTAAACTGTGGATCGGTTCGGCCTGAACCGATCAGTTTCAAGTAAAAAAGTTTTGATTTATTTAGCGTGTGGTAACGGTCCGTATCAGTTCTATAAAAAAAAAAAGATTTTATTACAGTTTTTCCAAGACCCATGACACGATTAGAACCGATAGGGGACTCTTGCCTGGCGGATTGCAGGAAAAAGGGTACGTTTGGTTAGGATTGGCCATGTCTGAGAACCCAAGAAAAAACGGGCTCACTGGTTTCAACACTGCAGTGTGTGTGGGAAGTCTTTGCCAAGGCTGATCCCCACACCACCTGTGGTTTATTGTCTGGGGTTTGACCACCTCGATTCAGACTGCAAATTTGTAAGAATTTTCCCAAATCTACCCTGAAAGAGATTAAGTAGACTGAGGAAAAGGGAGGCCGAGAGTCCGCTGACCTGGATGGCCAGCCCAGTACAGTTTTGACCAAACCAGAATGAGTGCCCTCTGACCAGGCGATACTTCTTCAGGCAAAAGGAGAGTCGATTCTGAGGAGTCGGTTCCAGTAAAGGAAAGAAAAGATAAACCGTCCGTTCAGACCCAGAAATTCATAATTCGACCGCCAATGAGACAGCCAAGGCGATAAGAATAGTGCAGTTGTTACTTGCCCTTCTGACTGAGCCGGCACCATCTAGCAGGGGTTCGGTCTCGGTTCCTGGTTCCAGATTACACTTTGGAAGATTTTTATGAACCGAGGAGGAGGAGGAAGGAGAGTATGAGGATGATGGTGATTATGAAAGTCTGGATGTGCCTTATTGACCTGACATCTCCCCAGACAGACCTTCAGGTGTTTCTCCTCCTAGGCTTTCTGAGTCCCTTCTCATTATATGTTTTGCAAAAAGTGGCTGAGACTTTCCAGTTTCCTGTGTAGTAAGCAGTAGAGGATCAGGAGGAGCCTGATTTTGTTGAGATGATGGAAATCCCAGAGTCCAGGAGACTGTCTGTCCCTCCCACAAATCCTTTGGGAAACAGACACAAAATTTTAAGTCTCCTAATTCCATACCTCCTGTGGACAGACGAATGGACAAGAGGTAAACTCTTTCAGGCTCTGACACGGAGTTCCATTTCCAGCAATGCAGCCATGTTGGGAGTAGTGCAGGCTGCTGCCTGTGATAAGGCAAATATCCCTTAGCATCACACCCCCAGACAAGGACTCCAGGAAGATTGATGCCATGGCAAAGAAACGGTACATGGCAGCATCTTTGGGACTCAGGCAGGCTAACTATGTGGCCTCTACAGCTAGATACCAGAAACCAGGTGGGACACTGTGCTGGCTCTGGCTTAAACAGGCCCCTGACCAGCTTGCCAAGGAGCTGGAGCAGGTGGCTACAGATGAGATTGAGGCATCCAAAGTACTATTTCATGCTGCTGTGGAATCCAGTGATGTTTCATCAAGAGTCATGGCTACATCTGTGGCTCTTCGGAGGATGGCTTGGCTCAGATGTACTAGCCTATCACAGGATACCCAGGATAAGGCCATGGATTTCCTGTTATTGGTAATTCTCTGTTTCGGGAGCAGAGAACTACATGAAAAAGATGACTAGTACAGGACCACTTACAGGGTGCTCAGGCCAAAGAAAGGCAAGAAACTCCTCAAAGGCAGCAGTCCAGGGGCAGGGGCAGGCCTTTCCAAAGGCCTTTTTCAAACTCAAGCCTCCTCTTCTTACTCTCAGAGGGTTCTTTAGAGGGAGAGGCAGACGGGGATGAGCAGGCCTGCATCCACCCCTCAGCCTAAAGCCCCTGCCAAGCAGACACCCTGATGGGTCTGCCCAGGCCGATTCTCCCATACCAGTAGAGGGCAGGCTGGTTTACTTTGTCCAGGACTGGATGTCTATTACATCAGACAAGTGGGTCCTGGAAGTAGTAAGCCAGGGGCTAGTTTTAGCTTCAAAAATTTCCCAGGATGAGAACCAGATCCTTTCCACCTGCAAATCCATCAGAGACCCTTGCCTTAGAGGCAGAGGTTTCTTTCTTCCTAGCTCTCAGAACTATAGAGTGGGTTCCCACCCTACACAAAGGCAAAGGATTGTACTCCAGGTACTTCCTAACCCCCAAAAGACAGGAGAATGGTGGCCTATCCTGGACCTAAGATATCTGAACAAACACCTTTTAAAGCCAAAGTTCAAAATGGTGACTCTGGGAATAATCCTTCCTCTCTAAGGCCAGGGACTGGCTATCCTCCCTGGACCTCAAAGATGCCTATTTTCACATTCCCATCAGGTGCTCCCACAGAAAGTACCTCAGGTTCGAGTTGCCCTCCGCCACTATCAATTCAGAGCAATGCCCTTTGGCCTAACATCAGCCACAAGGGTTTTCACAAAGTGCCTGGCAGTAGTGGTTGCTTTCCTAAGGAGAAAAATATCTCCATTTTCCCATACTTGGACGACTGGCTCATAGGTCAGTCTCCAGACCAAGTCAAGTCACATTTGCAAGTGACTCAGCAAGTGCTCACTTCCTTAGGATTCCTTCTCAACCTTCCAAAGTCAGTTCTTGAACTAGTACAGCTCTTCCCCTTCATAGGGGAAGAGCTGGATACAGTAATGGCAAGAGCCTTCCTTCCCATGGAAAGGGCAAGGACCTCATGGAACTGGCCTCTTCATTCACCCTTCAGGTGTCTCGACCAGTAAGGCATTTCCTTCAGCTTCTGGGCCACATGGCAGCTTCCATAGCAGTGGTCCAAGGAGCCAGATTCCAGATGGGGACATTCAGTTCCACTTAAGAGCCTTCTGGTCCCAAAGAAAGGCTTCCTTCCAAACTAGTCCCAGTGACACAAACCCTGATCCAGGCCTTGCAATGGTGGCAGGATCAGGACAATTTGAGACAAGGGGTTCTTTTGTCACTCAGTCTCAGTGATACTCAGCACAGATGCTTCCCTGCTGGGCTGGGGCCCATCTGGGGATCTTACCACCCAAGGACTGTGGTCACCTCAGGAATCTCTGCTTCACATCAATCTCTTGGAACTCAGAGCAGTGTTTCTGGCACTGCAAGCTTTTTCCAAATCTGTGCAGAAACAAGGTGGTCCAGCTCAGAACAGTCAACACCACCACCATGTGGTACATCAACAAGCAGGGAGGCACTCTGTCTACGGCCTTGTGCGTAGAAACAATGAAGTTGTGGTCCTGGCCTATTCCCTGCAAACCTCTCTGATAGCAGTTCACCTCCCAGGGAAGGACAATGTTCTAACAGATGCTCTGAGCAGAATATCCCAGGGCCATCACTCATGGACCCTAGATCCTCTAGTTTTGAAAGTGATTTTCTCGAGATGGGGCACTTCAGAGATAGATCTTTTGCAGCCCCAATCACCAACTTCCTCTCTTTTGTTGCAGACCCCTAGTCTTTGGCTCAGTCCTCTGGATGCTCTGATCCTGAATTGGGAAGGGAAATTTCTGTATGCTTTTCCCCTTCCTCTCCTGTTCAAAGTGTTAGTCAAGATAAGGTCACAACCATCAAAGTGATTCTGATTGCTCCAGACTGGGCCAGACAGCCCTGGTATCTCCTGTGGCTGACCCTAGCAGTCCACCTTCCCCTGTCTCTTCCCAGGAATTACAACCTGTTGACATCCTCTCAGGGAGGATTTGGTACCAATCTTCGGTCTCAATCTCAAGGCATGGCTCTTGAAGAGTTAAGTTTGCTGATCTGCATCTTTCCCAAGGGTTCTGGATATCCTTAAGGCTTCTCAAAGCCTTCCACCAGAAAGACTACAACTCCAAATGGAAAGATTCAGCATTTGGTGTTCTACTGAAAAATATTTCTCCAGATTCTGCTGAGTTGCCTACGGTTCTGGACTGTATGGTCCATCTTAATGGCCTAGGCCTCAAGCCAGCTACCTTAAAGTACATTTGGCTGCTGTTTCTGCTTTTTGTCGGTGAGGAAGCCTTCCCTCTATCATCCCATCCTGTGTTTTGAAGTTTTCAAGGATTGCTTCACACCAATCCCCTTTAGGGATCCTGCTCCTGCTTGGGACCTTAATGTTTGCATTACAGGCTTATGCAACCCCATTTGAGCCTTTGTCCTCTGCAGAGCTTAAGTACTTGACTTGGAAAACTGTGTTTTGGTGGCCATTACCTCTGCCAGGCATATCAGTGAATTGCAAGCCCTGTCAGTGGAACCTGATTTCATCTCTTTCCATAAAGTGGTCCTAAGAACTAATAGAAAGTTTTTGCCTAAAGTGGTTTCAGATTTCCACCTCAACCAGTCTCTGTCTCTCCGCTTTCTTCAGTGACCATTCCTCCTCTGGGAGAGGAGGCTACACAACTTAGATGTTAAAGGGCCCTGAGCTACTACATAGAGTGCACCAAGGGTCACAGGTTTGAATCCTCCAGTTGTTCCTCACATATGGAGAGGTTGGTAAGGGCAAACCTGCCACTAAGAGATCTATTACCAGGTGGATTGTTTCTTGTATACAATTCTGCTATGAGAAATTGGTAGAACTCCACCTCATGCCTGAGGGTTCATTCCATTAGAGGTACAGCTGTTTCCTGGCTGCTGCCAGTGATATTCTCTCTCAGAAATTTGTCAAACAGCCACCTGGAAAACAGTCCATACATTCACCAAGCATTACCCTCTGGATATCCAGGCTAGGAGTGATGCTCGGTTTGGCACAGCAGTACTTCAGAGCCTGTTTCCAAAGTAGGTTCTCTCCCTCCTCCATGGAGGTACTGCTTGGTAGTCTGCATATGTCAGAATACAGCAAGACTTCATGTTGTTTGAAGAAAAATTACCTTAGTAATGTTTCTTCTAATGGAGTCTTGCTATATTCTGACCTCCCCTGCCTCTCAGAACCTAGTTTTTGGGATGTGGGTGGGCAGGAGCAGTGTTGGCACCCTAGAGGTGTCCTTTTTTCACCCTGTTTTATTTGGGTGAGTGATTGTGGGTTCCTGACTCTGAGTCTTCTTTTGAAACCAAAAACCCTTTTATATAGATATAGTTGCCAGTTGGCTAGTTTTGAGTTTTACAGTTTCACACAGAACTTCTAGTGAGTATTGCTTGTAAAGATCTGACGGTTGGAGTTTAAACAACAGCAGACAGGGGCTTCAACTGAGCTCGTGGTGAACGTTCCATGCTGGCCATGGAAAGTTTAACTCTTTGTTCTCCGGGGCAGTTGAAAGGCAGGACCTAACTGCATATGTCAGAATACAGCAAGACTCCATTAGAAGAAACAACATTACTAAGGTGAGTAATTTTTTCTTTTCGCCAGGAGGACCATGCGACTTGGTCATTGGCCTTGTCAAGTTTCGTAAGCTAAGTTCACGTAACTTCCCTTGAGGAGGCTTATGGTTTGATTCCCCAAACAAAACAAAACAAAAAAAGAATTTGCAGTAAAAGGGTCATCTTCAGTGTCAAACAGCAAGTCTGCCATAACTTAAGGGGTAAAGGTAACTGCGGCCAGACAGTTCCTAAGGGTTCCGTTCCTCCCATAATAGACTCCAGGAATGGAGGAACCCACTCAGGTGACAAGGCTACAGTATCAGAGGAGCACGGGAGGCACCGTGCAGAAGGTCCAGCACCAAGCCTGTTTGCCCTTACTAGAGACACACGGACTCACCTGTGCTCTTGAGTTTTCCTCGAGATGAGACAGAATGTCAGACACCTTTTAAGAGATATTCTCCATCCCAGTTCTTCCTGAAGTGAAAAGGCCAGATGTAATCAGAGCTCTGACCCCGTCTTTCCTCAGGACCATAGTACAGGTCCTGCTAAATCAGACAGGGTCATGTGTCATATGGTTTCATTTTATAGTCCCCAAGAAATGGGGTTTTGCCAGGCCCTTTGTCTTCAAGTGCCTGAACCAGTGTGCACACAAATCTTTGCAGGATGGAGTCCAGGAAGTCTCACCAGGTTGTTCAGTCAAGGTTTTTTTTTTAAGCCCCATTGATACTGACAGATGTCTACCATCATATTCCTCAATCCTACTGTAAGTCCCTCAAGTTTTGATATTGGGCCAACATCCAAGCAGGCGCCTCTTTTCATAAGCGTCAACCTCACGAGTTCCTCAAAGGTGTTGATAGTCCTGGTGGCTTATTGTCTGTCCTGTCTCAACAAATTGATTATTCATGCAGTGACATTGTTTCTGGCAAGAGGTTGTTCCTCCGCATTCTGGGTCTCAGTCGCATGGCTAAGGATGACTGGGAGCATAGCTCCCCGAGCCGTCTCAGACCTTGGACAGCCTGGGGTGATTTTTTGCCACAAACCAAGAAAGGTTTGACTTTCTGGAGGGTGACTTTGTCAAAAGTCCAGTTTCATAACACAGTCTTCAGCATCGATTTTTATTTTAGTCTCTGTTAACTGGTAAGACCCACTAGGCACAAGTGCCTGTTTTCAGGGGTGACCTAGGAGCATTGGGTGGTTAAGTGACTTGCTCAGAGTCGCACAGTATGCAAGTGGTGGTTGTGAGAATCAAACCAAGATCTGGTCTGCTGGATGTACCAAGCTCGTTCACAGCTTGTTACTCTAACCTGTAGGCTATACTGCTTGCAGAACTAGGCCATATGCCCTAGGTCTGCTGTTTTAGTTCTTAGGATGGGCAGCGACTCCCAGTCCTGTGGGTTTGCTTCTAGATGAGGGCCTATTCAACAGTTCTTTTCCGTCAGTCTTTGATTCCTCATTGGAGGCTTAGCAGTCAGTTCCACCCCTCTCAGCTTTGTCACTCCCTGAGTTGGTGAGTGTACGTACAGGATCTCTGTAGAGTTCATTTAAGTTTCCCAGAGTTAATTATCACAACAGATGTCCGCTTCACGGTTGGGAGCAGGCAGAAGCCAGCCTCCCACTGAGGAACAGGGTCAGTCTAGGATCAGCATCTTCAGGAGATGAAGAAGGTCCTCTTAGCCTTCCTTAGATCTCAACCATGCTGCTAAGCATGGGTGTACATTCTACCAGTCCATGCAGGTACAGAAGATTTTAGAGAGGTTGCTGACCTGTCGATAGTTCTCATGGTAGGAGTATTGAACCTTCAGGTGGACTGCCTGTGCCACAAAAATGTTTATCCCATGTAGTGATGGTGGAACCTGTACAACTGTTTAGTCGACATCAGGTTGCTGTTCACATCCAGCCACTATCGAAACAGACATTTGCTGGCAGAAAAAGACCAGTTGGCCCATCCAGTCTGCCCAATATCCTCCTTGTTTCCTTATCTTGCAGCCTCGCTTCCATAAGCTCTTTTCTCAGTACTGTTTTTGCTTCTGTTTAGCCTCATGTAGTCGTCCCCAAGCTCTCTTGAATTTGTTCACTTAATCTACCCCCACCACCCATTCTGGCAGCCTATTCCAAGGACCCACCACTCTCTCGGTGAAGACTTGCCTCCAAGCCTTCCCTCTTTCAGCTTGAATGCATGCCCTCTTGTTGTTTTGTTTGCACTCATCATGAATACGCTACCCTGCCTCACCTTGTTTATTCCTTTAGATATTTGAAGGTTTCTACCATATCCCCCCTTTCCTCCTCATCTCCAGTGTGTATAGATTTAGCTCCTCTAATCGCTCCTTGTATGATCTCCTGTGCAACCTTGAACCATCTTGGTTACCTTCTCTGGACCTTTTCCAACCTGTCTCTGTCCCCCTGCAAGTGTGGTCTCCAGAACTGGACCCCATATTCCAGATGCAGTCTGACCATAGTTTTGTATAATAGCATGATTACCTCCTTTCTTCTCCTGGTAAATCTCCTCCTATGCATGCCAGCATTCTGCTAGCCTTCCCCATTGCCATATTTCATTGGTTCTCACCTTCAGGTTATCAGAAATGATGATCCCCAGGTCTCTTTCCTTCTCTGTTACTCTCTAATCCCCCAAAGCCAGTATTTTGCCCTTGGGTTCCTACTCCCTATGTGCATAGTTTTGCATTTTTGTGTTAAATTGTAATTGCCACTTCCCTGACCACTCCTCCAGCCTGACTGTGTCCTCCCTCATTTTATCCACTCCTCCTATTGAGTCCATCCAGCTCAGATCCGAAACGGTTCTCAGTCTTCTTTGGTCTCCACAGCTGGGGCAGTGTTCACTATGCATTAAGCAGGTTAGCAAGAGAAAAGGAAGGGGAGATGATTATGGTTTTCAAAGAGGTAGCAAAGAAAGTGAAAGCCAAAAGATTGCATTCAGGCAATACAAAAGACACATGCAGAATGGGGATAAGGAGAAGTACCAGGAGAAGCAAAGGGAGGTCAGTAAGGGAAGCCAAAGCTCAGACAGAAGACGCATTGTAAAATCAGTGGGTAGAGGGACAAAACCTTTTACAGGTACATAAGTGAAAAAGAAAGGCAAAGGGAGGATAGTGAGACTGAAGGGGAGGATGGGGGCAGCGTGGAGGATGACAACAGTAAAGCTGACATATTGAACAGGTATTTCTGCTCAGTCTTTACTGAGGAAGAGGAGGGTAATGGGTCTGAAGGGAGTACAAGGGGTGAGAATGTTGCAGAAATGGACACAAGTCCCTTTACACGAGAAAGGGTCCTGAAGGAACTGGAAGTAATAAGAGTTGATAAAGCAATGGGGCCAGATGGGTGCACCCAGAGTCCTTAAAGAACTAAGAGAGGTGGTGGCTGAACCTCTGGCTATCCTGTTTAGCCGATCACTGGAAACAGGGAGGTACCCAAAGACTGGAGGATAGCAGATGTAGTCCCCTTATACAAAAGTGGGAACAAAGAGGCGAGGGAACTACAGACCAGTCAGCCTCACCTCGGTAGTGGGGAAGATCATGGAAGCACTACTGAAGAGAGATTGGTGGAACATCTGGTTGTCAATGGACTACAGGACCCAAGGCAGCATGGTTTCACCAGGGAGGTCATGTCAGATCAACCTCATTGAATTTTTGACAGGGTGACCAGGAGGTGGATCAGGGAGGGCAGTGGACATGGCCTATCTGGACTTCAGCAAGGCCTTTGACACTGTGCCACATAGAAGACTATTACACAAACTGGGGAATATAGGTGTGGGCAGGACAGTAGTGTGGTGGGTAGGTAACTGGCTGGGCGGCAGGACACAGAGGGTGGTGGTAAATGGCTGTCACTCCACAGAGGGAAGAGTGACCAGTGGGTTACCACAGGGATCAGTGCTGGGACCGGTCCTATTCAACATCTTCATCAGTGACATTCGCAGGACCTAGAAGGCAGAATTTCACTGTTTGCTGATGACACAAAGCTCTGTAACAGAGTAGACACTCCAGAGGGTGTAGATAGAATGAGAGGGACCTGCAGAAACTTGAAGAATGGTCGGGGTTTAGCAGTTGAAATTCAATGCAAAAAGTGCACAATAATGCACATGGGGCACAAAACCCTGGCACAACATAGCAGTTGGGGTGAAGATATAGCGTGCACCAAGCAGGAAAGGGATCTTAGGGTTATCATCTCTGATGACCTCAAGCTAGGAAACAGTGTGACAAGGCAGCAGATAAAGCAAATAGGATGCTGGGATGCATAGGCAGGGGCATCACCAGCAGGAAAAGGAGGTCTTAATTCCACTATACAAGACACTAGTGAGGCCCCACCTGGAGTACAGTGTACAGTTCTGGAGACCTTACCTATGTAAGGACATAGACAGGGTAGAGAAGGTTCAGAGGAGGGCAACAAAGATGGTGCATGGATTGCATCACAAGTCCTATGAGGACAGGTTGAAGGAACTGAACATGTACTTCCTGGAGGAGAAGAGGGAGAGGGATATGATAGAGACATACAAGTATCTTACAGGGAGGAACATAGTGCAGGAATACACTATTTTTAAGCGAAAAGATGTTCCAGGTCTAGAGGGCATGGGATGAAGTTGGAGGAGGGACGATTCAGAGGAAACACGAGGAAGAATTTCTTCACAGAATGGGTGGTGGACAAGTGGAACACCCTGCCGAGGAAGTGGTGGGGGCTGAAACAATCATAGGATTTAAGAATGCATGGGATAGACATAAGGAATTCTGGAGGTCAGAGGTGAGGGCAACAGACTTCTAGGAAAACATAATCTGAACTTACAAGCTCAAATGGGCAGACTTGGTGGGACATAGGCCCTTATCTGCCGACACTGTCTATGTATCTGTGCCTTAAGAGTGGATCTCCAGCAGAGAGTATGCTTACTCCACCAAGTCTCCTTTAAGTTTAAACTATAACTAATATAAAGGACGTTCTAGGTTTGTGGATGCGTTGTTCATACAAACTGTTTGGTATGTCCCTTTCTCCTTTAAATCTTGCGGAAGTCTTCAAGCTGGCTCCTCCCACCCACCTGGGTGGTATATACCTCGGCTCCGCTCCCATGACGCCAGATCTTCCTTTCTGCTGGAAGATACAGGTTGTCTCCTCGTGCTCATGCATTTCATAGGCCCTGGCTTTCAAAATTTCCATTTTAAACTCGTTTGAGTTAGCGATCGCGCTTTTGCATCCTCAGTCATGGAAGAAATCTTCTCCAGGATTTCGAGTGTCCTTGCAGCCAGAAGATGTCACGCACCGATCTCCATCTCACGTGGGTCTACTGCCTAGGTGTCAGCCATGACACCTCATTTGAAGATGAGGCCGGAGAAAAGGAACCTTCCAGTGAAGTTTAAGGAGGCTAGGTGGGCAGTTTCCATGGCCGCTGGTTCTGCCAAGCAGCTGGAACACATGAAGGCATTGAAGAAGAAGCCATGCGCTTGACAGTCAAAGCTTTTCATTCCACTCAACCTGGGCTCCACCTTTACAGGTTCTTTTAAGGAGTTGTGCCAGTCTCTCCCCACCGGGGTGAGGCACCTGTGGGCTCCACTCCTCCCAGCGGTCGAAAGAGGGTTAAAGAATCTGGCTTGTCTTCATCTCGACAAAAGCTCTTGGGACAGAGGGTCTCAGTCCCAGGAGCATGCGGTCTCGACCTCGGTCGAGATCACTTCCTCGGCCGCAGGCTTCACGGACCTTCTGTCTGGCCAGACAACTGAGGAGGTGGCCGATGAGGTTGAGATTATTCTTGACCCAATCGACCCTCTGTTGCCAGCTGTGGCCGCGACTCCTTGGAGAGTACTCCAGTCGTCATGTTCCCTGATGGGAGACCCAGCCCACTGGTGTCCCCATCGAGGTCCAGTTCCTGGCCCCGGGTTTCACCGATCCCTCCAGTGTCTTCGGTGACCGAGTCTGCCTGACTGATCTCGATCGAGGTCTAGAAACCCTGTGCTGAAAGGCGAAGGAGGAGCCATAGCGCCAAGAAGAGGTGATGCCACAGGTCATCCTCGTCCTCTTCGAATGAGGAGGCTCAGACAGAAACTCCAGCGCTATGAGGACCTTATGTGGCAACTGCTGATTTTGACGGGCAGAAGCTGGCTCCACCGCCTACCCCAGCCATTGCTTGGCTTTGCCTCCTAGGCGGAGCGACTCCTGAACCAAAGCTCCTGGTTTCCCCACCCACGGGCGGCTCATCCTCCAGTTCAGCCTTTGCCGGTCTCCCCACCCATAGTGGTGGAGCCACTGCCTAAGCAGCTTGTGGGAGGGCTCCTTCAAAGAGGACTGACCAGATACTGGACTTCCCAGCGTCTGTTGGTCACGGTCACCCTGGACCATCCTCTCAGTCGAGGGTGATTTGGGCGGCAGACCGCTGTATCCAACTCCTCGGACTCAGACATCACGGGCTCCACTCACATCCAGGGGATGATGAGTGAATCCGTTAACACAGGGATGGAGGAAGGTCCTCCGTCTCATCTCTGATTCTACAGGGATGCCACTGGAACCCATCCAGGAAAAGGCGGAGTACCCTCTCGTGGACATCCTGAAGAGAGGACACCCGAATGAAGGCCTTTCCTGTGTCCGAGGCCATTGTTGGTCTGGCTTCTCGAACTATGGCAGCGCTCTGCCTCATGTCCAGCACTGTCTGCCCGCATGGCCTGCAAGTACACGGTGCCCATGGGGTCCCTTACAGGGTTCACAGAGCACCCTTCAGCCAAGAGCCTGGTGACCGCTTCTGTGTTCAGGCATACTGGCAGTTCTGCCGACACTGACTGTCCCCGATAAGAGTCTTAAGCTTTTGGACCATTTGGCGTGGAAAGTCTATGCAGCTTCCTCCTTGGCCGTCATCATGGCACACTTCTCTCATGCCCTTCTCGGGTCATTAGATGAGGTCCTCCCACATCTCCCCATGGACATGCAAACCACAGTTAAGCAGGTCCGGGACCAGGGCGGTGCTATTGCCAAACAACTGCTCCAGATGGCCCTGGACATTGGGATTCTTGTGCCGGCTCGATGGCGCCGCGGTGGCGTCTCACTGCAGGGCTTGGCTGAGGTTATCCTCCTTCCTGGTGGATACTCAGCATAGGTTAGCTGATGTGCGTTTCCTCAGGACCCGACTTGTTTGGCCCAGGGGTGGCTGGTCACCTACAGCATTGAGCAGTCCAGTGCCACCTTGGATGGCACTTCTGCCAGGAGTTCTTCGGGCAAGAACCAGCAGAAGAAAAGAAGCCCTTCGGCACTCTTCTCCTGCGGTTCAGCAGTCCTCCTACCAAAGAGGACAGCAGCTTCAGCTTCAGCAGCAGGCTCAAGCTTGGCACCCTCGGCCCAAGCCTGGACCCCATGGCTCAAGTCCTGGAGCCTCTTCCTCCTCCTTTAAGCCTGCCCAGTAATGGGGTGAGGGTTGCGGCCCTATCTCCGTCATGCCAGTTCTGGGTCCTCCCGTGGGGCCGGCTCTGCCACTTCCTTTATGCCTGGTCCGCTATCACTGCACACAGGTGGGTTCTAGAAGTGGTCGGTCAGGGACTGCCTCTAGAACTCGAGCAGTACCCTTCCAGCTGAGCCTCGCCCCTCAGGAAGAAGCAGTTTCCCATGCACCCAGTCGGCTCTTCAAGGCGATATTTATCAGCTCCTCCTCAAGGAGGCAGTAGCTGTCATGGCGGATCTGTCTACAGACCCAGGCTTTGTCTCCAAGTACTTCCTGGTGCCCAAGCTGATGGGGTGCTGGCACCCCATTCTAGACCTCCATGACCTGAATCAGTTTTCAGGTCACTCACCTTTCAGATGGTCACTCTGTCCCAGATCATACCATCCTTGGAGCGAAACATGTTGTTCTGTTCACTGGATCTGCAGGATGCATTCTTTCATGTCCCAATTTGTCCGTCCCATCAAAGGTTCCTCCGCTTCAGGGTGAAGGGACCCTATGCGGGTTCGAGCCATGCTGTTCGGCCTGTCATGACCCCTCGGGTCTTCACCAAAATGCATTGCAGTGGTGGCGGCCCATCTCCGTGTCAGGAAGTCAGAATATACCCCCTACCTCGATGATTGGCTCCTGGCAGATTCCATCCAACAGGAGGTGGAGAGGTCTAGGGATCTGGCCCTCAGACCTGCTCCCAACTCATCCTCCTGATCACGAGGCCAGGTCGGAGCAGCGTGCCTTCCCAGGTGATGGGCTTCATCGTGACAGAGCTCAGCTCTTGTTAAGCCAGAGCTCGGCTCCTGGTGGACAGGGCGGAGGTTCTCTCCTCCTTTGCCCAATCATTTCTGGTAGGCACTTGCACCCTGCCGGGACTTTGTCGCCTTCTGGGTTACATGGCGGCATCGCCTCAGTGGTCCGTTGGGCCCAGTTTCACATCGCCCCTCCAGTGGGAGCTGGCCACCCAGTGGACCTAGCACCACGGTCATTTCGACCAGCTGATCACTGTAACCCAGAAGATGTGGGACACTCTTCAATGGTGGACTGCCCCAGACTGGTTGCAGGAAGGGACCCCGTTTGTTCGCCCTGAGCCAATGGTCGTGCCGACTGATGCCTCTCTCATGGGCTGGGGAGCCCACATGGGGATAACAGGACCTTGGGTTCTGGACCCCAGATGCCACATCAACCTGTTGGAGCTCAGAGCAGTCAAACTGGCACTGTCCACTTTGCTCCTCAGCTCTGGGCTCCAAGTGGTTCAAGTCCAGATGGACAATACACAACCACGTACTACCTCAACAAACAGGCGGCACACACTCCTGTCTGCTGTGCAAGGAGGTGCTCTGCATCTGGACCCTTGTAAGCCAGTTGGAGGTGGATCTCCTAGCCATCCGTGTGACAGAAGCCTTGAACCAGCTGGCGGATGTCCTCAGCCGTGTAAGCCAGACATCCCAGGCGGTCTCTGCATCCAGAGGTAACTACAGCCTGTTCTTCCGTTGAGGCAAACCAATGGTGGACCTGTTTGCCTCCAGGGAAAACACCAAGCTGAGGCTGTATCATGCCCACCCCTTCAGCAGGGGCTCGCTGCAGGGGATGCCTTCTCGGGCCGTGGACCCCAGGCCTCCTCTCGCCTTCCTCCATTTTCCTTGATCCACAAGGTGTTACTCAAGGTGAGGGCGGACAAGGTGAAGGTGATCCTGGTAGCCCCAGACTGGCCATGCCAGTTCTGGTATCCAGATCTCCTCAGCCTCGGCTGCAGGCCCCGGGCGACTTTGTAAACACCGGACCCGATATTTCTGAACCGGGAAGGTCTTCCATCTGGACCTTCAATCCCTGCACCTCACAGCCTGGTACCTGGTGGCTAGATTTCCAGGCTTTGGGTCTTTCAAGGCTGTCTACACCATGATGGAGGCATCTCGAAAGGAATCGACCAAGAAATGTTATGCCTTCAAATGGAAAAGGTTTTCCATTTGGTGTCAGGGTTAGGGTCTCTGACCCTTATCCTTTTCTGTGGCTAACATTCTCGACTACCTTTGGTCTCTCTCTCTCTCTCTCTCTCTCCAAAGGGGTCTACAGTCATCAACCCTTAGGGGCACCTGGCAATCATTTCTGCTTACCAGGCACGGGCGGTCAGCTGACATTGGCACAGGAGACAGTGGTGGGCACTTTTCAAGGCCTGGATCACATATCCCCTCCAGTGCGTGAATTTCCTCCTCTGTGGGATCTACTGCTGATACTGACAAAGCTCATGGGCAAGCCATTCGAACCAATGCACAAGTGTGAGTTGTCACACTTGTCATGGAAGATGGTCTTCCTGGTGCTGTCACGTCAGCCAGAAGGACAGGGAGCTCCAGTTACTTTCGGTGGACTCCTTATCTGGTCTTCCACAGGACAAGTTGTCCTGTGCCCCACCTGAAATTCCTTCGAAGGTGGTGTCAGAGTTTCACTTTAACCAGGTGTTGATTCTGCTGGTATACTACCCTAATTACACCTCGGAGGCCAATTATAGGCTCCATATCTTGGACCCAAGACATGCTCTGTCCTATTACAAGGAGAAGATGGCAGAAATTCATGGAGAGGTTCGCCAGCTGTTTGTCACCTATGCTAAAGCTGCTTCTGGCAGACCTGCAGCCAAGCGAACCATTGCAAGATGGATTACATCATGCATAGGTCTGTGCTATGAGTTGGCGGGCAAGGAGCCTCCCAGGGGATAAGAGCTCATCCTACCGCCATACTGCTGCATCGGTGGCTGCTTCCAGGGATATCCTATCCAGGAAATCTGTCGGGCTGCTACCTAGAAGTCAGCAAACACCTTCATTACCCACTACCACATCAACCTTGAGTCACACCAGGATGCTGGTTTTGGGGCCTCGGTTCTCAATCTCTCTTTCCTAAGTAGGGGGTATGCACCTTGTCTCCTTCTCCCAGAGAACTGCTAGGAGTCTGCCAAACAGTGTGGATGAATAACATATCCACTATCCTAGAAAAACAGGTTACTCACCTGTAGCGGTAGTTCTTGGAGTGGTATATGTTGTTCATCCACAACTCGACCTCCTCCCCAGCTGCGGACACACAACCTGGCTTCCAGCAGGCTAAGATCTGGCATAATGGGCGTGGCGGTGTATACCACCCAGGTGGGTGGGAGGAGCCAGCTGAAGACTTCTGGCAAGATTTAAAGAGGAAAGGGACATGCCAAACAGTGTGGATGAACAACATATACCACTCCTAGAACTACTGTTACAGGTGAGTAACCTGTTTTTCTAAATCGCTACCTCTTATTAGCTGCTCAGTGGCCAAGGAAACTGGTTCTCAGACTTAGCGCATCTTGCTCAACAACACCCTTCCACCTTCTGGTGTAGAGACCTGTTATCCGGGCCACTCTCACTCTTCCCAAAAAGCCAGCAATGAGACAGCTTGCAGCTTGGCTCCTGAGATTCAAAGGCCCTTTTACATATAAAATTAATGGAAAAATATAGGTTTTCCAGAGGAACTTCTTGACACCTTGCTGGATGCAAACATTCTCTGGGTCAGCAGTCCATGGGCTACCTCTCCTTTTTACCTTGGGCCAGCAGGAAGATTATCCTTCAGTCGCTGTTCTGCACTTTTGGGTTCTCTACAAGAAGGCGTGACTAAAGATTGACATTGAGCCCATATCAGACCAGGTTCTGCTTCGCAGCATCCTGGGATTTTACCTAAAGCCTGATATGTGTGTGTTTAGTAGGATATGCCTGGTGTTCCATCTCGGTTCTCTAGGAATCAAATTGGGTTCTGAATTCTTCTTGCAAGAAGTTCTGTCAACACTCACATACATTTTGTTGGATGTGTTGTTTTTACAAGGTCTTTTTTCCTAGTGGCCAGGTGTTCAGCCAGGAGGTAGGTGAATTCAGGCATTGTCTCATGGATTTACCTTCTTATGCATAAAGACAAGTGGTGCTCAGGACGGCTATGTCTTTTGTCCCAAAAGTGCACATGGCATTCCTTGTGAACCAGTAAGCATGATTTTCATTCTTTTGTATGCAACCTTCTCCTCAAGAGAAGGATTTGCACAACTGGATTGTGTCGAGCAGTTAAGTGCTACCTTAACAAGCGGCTGAGTGTTGTAACTCAGATGGTCTGTTTCCTTGGAGCAGCTAAGCTGCGTCAAGCCTCTAGAGCTACCTCAGCTAGATGGGTGTGGGCCTGTTTTGCTAAGACCTATGTCGTAAAAAAAAAAGATAAGCCTCTGGCTCTCTTCAAAGCTTACTCCAAGCGCAGCTAGGGGCTCTCCTCGGCAGAGAGAGGTGACACCTCACTTTAGAGCTATGCAAGACAGCTACGTGGCTTTCTCCATGCTTTCCTAAGCATTACAAATTGATTGTCAGAGTTTTTCTGCTAACACACCTTTGGTTGCAGCGTGTTGCAGGCAGCAGTTCACAAGTATTTTCGGATTATTTTCAGGTGTATTGGATAATATTCTCCCCTCCCTGTTTTTCTCTGGGTACTCTTCTTAGAACCCAGTTGTTAAGATTACCTATTGACAATGTGGGCGCTACAGAAAGAAGAAATTAAGAGAAGTACAAATGCCAGCACACACTATAACTCGGGTAGTTGGTGAACCACCCTGCATAATACCGTGGCTTCTAGTTTGCGAGGGCTGTCACCAAGTCTCTTATTGTACCAAAGAAGAAAGCATACCTGAAGATAGCGTTCCAAAAGGTGCTTCATTTTATTTAAAGGGCACAAAGAGAATTCCACATTCAGGACACTACACAATCTCCTTCTCACTCTTCCCCTCCCTTCAGTAAAGATCCATGTCACCTGATCGTTTCACACTTGTCAACATTTTGTCAAAGGTTTGCCACACGTGAGTAGATCTCTCAAAAATGTAAGATTATGAAAAATAGATCTAGTAGGTATAGTACAAGATTGGATGGGATATGACTGCTGCAGCCATTTATAATAACCGTTGCTGGAGAATAAAAGCTAAAATCTTATAGTCTACATTTAAAAGACTAATTGGCCTCAGTTTTTAGGATGTTTTATCTCCTTTTTGTATATCAAGATCATTAAAGCCTGTGCCATATTGCCAGGAAGTTTTCCTGTTGCCAGAATCCATTATACAAGAAAGTTAAAACTGAAGAAAGAAATGTAGCCTCGAAATATAAAATCCACTGACAACCCGTCTTGTCCAGGAGAAGTACTCTGTTTTAGGTTTTTAATGGCAGTCAACACTTCTTCAGTAGTAATGTCAACCACCATAGCTTTCAATTACTCCTGTGAAATTCCTGGAATAAAAAGATTGTCTAGAAAAGTGTCCTCCCAAATTGCTTCCACACTAGAATCAAACATAGATTACGAATATTCTTGGGAACCATCTAAGATGTTATCCCTAGTGGTAAATGTAATCCCCAAGCTATCCTGTACTGCATCAGTATGAGTTATTAACCCTTCTGAACAATGTTTATACAATACATATGTGTTTCAGGCTTTTTCTTTTTTTTACCTTGTTTCATTGTGCCTCCGTCTTTAAAGACTCAGCTCTTTTATATTAAAATTTGAACATTTCCTACTTTTACATTTTTAATGTTGGCTGATAAATCCAATTTTTCTTCCTAGCGCTAGATATTAAGAATAGTTTTTTTAGTAATCTAAGGCAGTGAAAATAAGCATCTGTCTTTCTGTGAACTGCTTGTGCAATGAAAATGTTTGAAAATCGTGTTTGTACCATCCCATCCCAGGCCTATTGAGTCGTATGCATCTATAATGGAGACTCTAGCTTTAAACAAGTCAGGCCATTTACCCATTATGGTGTTGTTGGACAGTAAACTATTGTTTAATTTCCATCTGGGCTGTATATTGGATCTACTATCGACACCTGTTAGACATTTACAGTGTACAGCTAAGTGGTTGGAAGTGTCCAGTGGCATTGTGGATGCCTGCAATACTTGGACAGAGCTAGGAAAAAATATCAATTCTGGTACCTAGAGTTCCCCTATGGTATGTTTTAGCACCTCTGTCATGTGCAGCTCGATACCCATCTTGCAGATTAGCAGGCGTATTAATTTTTGAAAGCAGTTCATGTCACTAAACATCTTAGTAGTAGTACCTCCTCGGTGCGACTTTGGAGAGACCACAATTAAAGTCACCCCAATATCAAATTCCTTGAGGTATACAGAAGCGGTCTAATCTCAGAGAACAAATCCACTCTCAGTGCAATGCCTAGGAGCATAAACATTTATAAGTCTAAATTTCTGACAATCATAGATCATGTCGAGCAATAATGCTCGCCCCAGACAAATCTCTACTGGTTTTGTAATTTGAAAGTTATAATTTTGAACAAAATCCTACCCCATCACAACTCCTACTCAGGCAACTGACTGCTCTTGGGCTCTCAATGATGCACTGCCCTGGTTTGCTAGCTACGTAAGGGAAAGAGTACAACATGTTTAAAATTGCTGGAGTAACCTCAGTTGAAAAGCCAGTCCTCTCAGGTGTCCCTCAGGGATCTATACTGGGTCCATTGCTCTTTCTCTTTTCCTTATCAATCTCCTGTCATCTGCCAACAGAGATACTACTTCTTGCAGACGATGCGGTCCTGTTCTCAACAACCCGTGACTTTAATCTACTTCAGAGCCAGCTGCAATATGACTTCAGGCTTGTTGAAGAATGGTTTATCTCTCACAAACTTGTCATAAATTACAGCAAAACCAAGGTCATGTCATTCTGCAATGCACGTAGTAAGTATAAACCTCTATCCTCACCATCAAGAATTGGGGGCCTCACTTGATCAAGTTCATGAGTTCAAATACCTCGGCATCATCTTGGACAGCTCACTCTCTAACTTCGCAGCACATTGGTAACGTAGCTAAGTCTACCAACATACGTCTTGGCTTGCTCCACAAGTAGAAACACTGCATGACCTCTGGATGCCCTTAGACTGGCCATCCACAGCTCTGTTACTTCCATTGTCGACTATGGTCTAGTCATTTATGGCTCTGCCTCCGCTACTGTCCTTAGGAGGTTATCAGTGACACTTAACAAGGCCTGTAGACTTCTTATGGGGCTGACCGCCTAACGCACACCGGTGACCTGTATGCCCAGACTGGATGGCTACCTCTCCTTAGTGGAATACAATACCAGACCTGCCTGATAGCCCAAAAATTTTTCTTGGACTCATGCCACCAGGTGTAACAAAGCTCCTCACTGTCAACAGCAGCACCCACCCAACCATGATTCTCAACACCAGACCTTCCAGGTCCCAGGCCAGACCTCAATGGGTCAGAGATCCTTCATGCAGGGCTCCGCAGTGGTTTAATGCCCTTAACAAAGAAACTCTTGCAGCCGTAAGCTAAGCCCCTTTAAAAGGCAACTACGTCTATTCCTCCCTCTACCTCATTGTGACTGCCTACCATAAGCAGTTTGTCAACACTCTCTACCTTGTTGTAACTGCAACCTGCCATCTCAGCCTTGCACTTCTGGCGCCAACCTCCTTCCTGTCTTCCTTTGCCCCCCCTCCCACCACTCATCCCTTCTCTACTGACACACTCATGATCATGGCCTCTGGCCACTGTCCCCCCACGCTCTTTTACCCCAGACTGACAATGGCATCTTACCTGTCGGCTTCATCCTGACTTACTCCTACACGTATACTGTTTCACCATGAATTCTGATAGAAACTAGTTGTGTTGTCTATTTCAACTTTTGACTGAATTATTTATGTAGAGGTAATCCATATGTTAAGTTTGTAACCATAGTTTACCTTTGTATGTATGTTACCCCTTCCTCTGATGTGGAACCTTTGTAAATCCTTTGTAAGCTCCTCCGCCTCTATCCCCTCTCACGGCAGCATCCTCACTCTCGCCCTGCCGTCTATCGGTTCCACCAGACCAGCTGTATTTTCCTACCTCCCTACCGCTGTTGCCATCTGCAACCTCCCCTACCACCCTCTCTTCGCCTGCCGCCTTTCGGCTCCATAGGCCAGGCGCAGGTTGGTACCTCACCCGCATGTTGCCGATCTGGCGGCACCTCCTTTCCACTTAATCTCTCCTCCCATCCTTTGCCAGTTTTCCCTTCCTTGTGTCTTTTCTACTGATGCCTATCCTCTCTTATTTTCTGCCTTCTACTATTCACATTTTTGAGTATGTTCCATGATCAAGTGCTAAAGTATATTTTTGTTTACTAATGTATGTTACATTGCCATATGTATTTCTCTGCATTTTTGTACTCGTTGTCTTAATAATCTGGCTGTACTCTTTGTGTATTGTAATTGTACCTCCCGGGTTGTGCCTGAAAACAGTCACTTGCTGACTAGCGCACTTACCCGTTAACAAAACTAAATAAATAAATAAATGAGCAGTTCCTGCTCAAAGGTACTTGTAATCCTAGAGTTTAATAAATAAAGTATCCTCACCTTGTGACCAGTAAGAGTACCTATATTCCAGAGTCTTTGTGCCTGACACAATTCATGACTGGTCTTTAGTCTAGTATCCTGTATAAAGATAATGTTATTGGGTAAGTCTTTCAAAATTTGTAATGTAGTCAGCCTCTTCTTATGATTTTTGATACTACAAATATTAATATTGAGAGGTGAAATATGTATACCCTAGTCGTGGCAAAGGAAATAGGCTAGATCTCAATTTGAGCTCTCAAATTGCCCTTTTTGTTGTTTTTTAACCAAAAGTTCCATGTGGAATCAGATAAGATTATAGAGGAAATATCAGACTCCTCTCCCTCCTCCTCAGTATCACCCATTGCTTCCCTTTTAGTAAAAGATTAAACCCATTCCTGGTAAGAACTGCAGAGGAGAAGCGGCTTAATGTCAGACTTTCTCTTGCTTTTGCCACGTTTGTTTGCTTTAACAGGGTGAAACTATACTCGGGGATGCATAGTGCCCTGTCTCTAAGCCACCAATGTTCCCATTCCCTGTCTATGGTACATTTCTCTGAAAAAGAGTTTGTGGTGCTCATTGTCAGGAAGGGATCTAGCCGTGTCACAGACTTCTGTGGTAAACCTCCTAATGTACCTGCAGGTCAGTATCCTATGCCAAGTCATGTGATACTTCCTTACTATGTGAAGAACAGGCCTGGGCATTTAAAACTTGCACCTGAGCATCCGTAATAAGTTGGTTAGGACCCTGGGGGCTTTGTCTAGTTGATTGTGTAATGTCCATAGATAATTCCTGTAGTGATGCCCCACCTCAACACAGAGATTGCATTTCAGGGGTTAGAGCAGCCGAGACTGACATGACCATACTCCAAACACAGATTGCAGTGGGGTTTACACACACCCGAACTGAGTAAGTTCGGGCCCCACATTATAGCATGTTTGTGGCTGCCCTGGGTAAAGCAGAGACCCTATCCATGCCAATGAAAAACTACCTGGGAGGTGAGTGATACCCATATTCATTGTTTCAGTTGTACTGTAGCTTTCACCCCCAATCCAGATCAGATCCTCATTAAGAATGGGAGTAGGCGTTCTAAAATATTACAGTGTTTGAACCAATATTGTATGTCTTCTGTACTCACTCCCTCATTGTGAAATAATGTGATCATTTTAACAGTGGGTTTAGTTAGAGGAACAAGAAGAAAAAATTACCATAGTAATGTTATTTCTTCCCAGTGATTCTCAGGTATTCAGAACTCTGTGCAGTGACCCTTTAAGACAGAACTGCCTGGAAAAATTTGGAACATATGCACATGATGCAATCTTTGCAGTGCTATTTTCAAATGCTACCTTCAACTAACTGCCTTAGTTCTGAAACTCTCAGATTTCCAGAAGCCGGGAAAGACAGGTCAAAGGACTAAGCGTATAGATTAATAATAATAGAAAGATAATGGCAATAACACCTAAATGCCCCAAAAGGGGACCTTCAAGTGGCAGTCATAACATATAACATTACCCGTGAATGTCAGAATCACCTGAAGGGGAGGAACAACAATTGTGAACACAGCAAACCATAGTGCCAGATTGTGGCACCTATACCCAGGACACACAATATTTTCAGGATTGCAGAGGCTACTGGTTCTCATAGGAGCTGGGTTTGTAAAATTTTGGTGGGGCCTAGAGTCAAAGCCACGCCACTAAGTGGGGTCTGGGGTTAAGCCCCTGGCCTCGGTATGAGCAAAAATTGAAAAGTCTCTTTAAAACTCTACTGCAATGGGGCAATGCAAACCTCAAATAAATACTAATTTATGCAACGCTGAGAGACTACCCATAACTTGAACTGTGCAGAAAAGCTTCTTTCATGCCTCTTAATATCTCAAAATAAAATGTGCAGCACTAGTGGCCCTTAAAATATGGAGAAAATTGCCAGAAATCCAGGCAGGACAACAGGGTAGTTTCTTCTGGAAGTTCACCATAAGCTAGCAATATCCTCATAATTGATGGATGCTTTATTTGACCATTGACACAGCGAACTACCAACTGCGGACTTGCTGCAGTGATTGGTGACAGGATTGTCTGATGAGAATGTGGTTTGCCAGGACCATGTCAGTGTGTGAGAGCGCCCAAGTCAAGAACCCTTAGCACATAGTCTGACTGACATACAGGAGAGGGACCCTGTTGGTACCGGGGTCCACCTGTAAAACATACCTGTCAAACATTTGTCACAGAAATGAGGGACCTGGACACTCAAGATGAGAACATGACTCCCAAAATGAGGATCACATCCTCAAGATAGAGATACAAGCTCAGACCACAGTGGAAACCATTGTGTTAACATGTAACAAGTTTATTTTTGAATTTGCACCTTAGAATAATATGCCTTTCTGTTTTGAAGAACTGCACTAAATCTGCAAGTAATTGTTTCACAGCAGAAGCCTATTTTAAATACTAATCCAAATTATGTATTTTTTCTATCTCTACAGGATATTGAGTTATCCCAGTATGTGTCTCCAGTTTACACAGCTGGAAAGGACCATTTAGAAGTGTATAATAGAAACATAGAATTTGACGGCAGATAAGGACCGCTTGGCCACCCAGTCTGCCCATTTCCCTACCTACTGGATAAGCTGCAGATCCTAGTTAACCAGCAGCCTACTTCTTCCTACCCCACCCCTAGAATTGCCTTATGACTATCCCATGCATGCTTGAATTCCACCACACTGATTTTGACTCCACAACCTCCTCGAAGGCCGCTCCATGCATCCACAACCCTCTCTGTGAAAAATACTTCCTAAATTACCTCTGAGCCCCTCTCTATCTTCAAATTGTGCCCTCTTGTTCTTGCACACTCTTTTTGAAAGATGCTACCCTCTTGGACTTTGTTGATTCCTTGAGGTACTTGAAAGTTTCTATCATGTCCCCCTCTCCTCCTTTCCTCGAGGCTATACATATTAAGCTCCTTAAGTCTCTCCATATGTCTTCGTGCAGACCCTGCACCATTTTAGTTGCCTCCTCTGGACAGCTTCCATCCTGTCTATGTCTTTCGGAGATTGGGTCTCCAGAACTGCACACAGTACTCCAGATGGGGTCTCACCAGCTGTCTGTACAGAGGGATAATAACTTCCTGTTTTCTACTGGTGATGCCTCTCCTATGCATCCCAGTATCCCCCAACCCTCCTTGCTGCCCTCACATTGCTTGCCCACCTTTAGGTCATCTGATATGACTACCCCAGGTCCCTTTCCATTTTGTTGTTGGAAGTATCTCACCCCCATTGTGTACTCTTCCCTGGGTTTTGTTTCCCAGGTGCATTACCTTGCACTTCTTAACATTGAATCTAAGCTGCCATACATTTGACCATTCCTCTAACCTTGCCAAGTCCTTCTCATCCTTTCCATCCCACCCTGTGCATCAACTCTGTTGCAGATCTTAGTGTCATCTGCAAAGAGACATGCCTTCTGCAGTCCTTCTGCAATGTCAGCTTGTAAAGACATTGAAGAGGACCGGTCCTAATACTGAATCCTGCAGTACCCACTAGTAACCCTCCTTTCTTTTGAGTGGACTCCATTTACTATTACTCTCTGTGTCCTATTCTCCAGCCAATTCTTTACCCAGGCTGTCATCTTGGGACCCACTCCCAGGCTGGCTAACTTGTATATTAATCTTTTGTGTGGGACTGTGTCAAATGCCTTGCTAAAGTCTAGGTAGGCCATGTCCAGCCCCTCCCTGATCTACTACTTTGGTCACCCAGTCAAAGAAATCTATCAGATTAGTCTGGCATGACCTTCCCGCTGTGAATCCATGCTGCCTAGGGTCCTGTGCCCTCTGGCCTCTAGATACTCAACAATTCTTTCCTTCAGAAGTGATTCCATCATTTTCCCTATCACTGAGGTTAAACTAACAGGTCTGTAGTTTCCTGCTTCTGCCTTGCTCCCACTTTTGTGAAGGGAATCACATCTGCCCTCCTCCAGTCTCGGGTACCACCCATCCTCCCATGATTTGTTAAAGAGGTAGTCAGTGGTGTCACTAGTTCTACCCTTAGCTCTTTTAGAATTCTGGGATGAATCCCATCAGGCCCCATTGCTTTGTCCACCTTCAGTTTTAAGAGTTTTTCAGAACCCTTTCTTCTGTAAATGGGCTGGTATCAACTTCTGTATGCAGAGTGTTACTGCTGTTTGTTTTATGTACCTCCTCTTCATTTGTAAATACTGAGCAAAAATATTTGTTTAGTATCTCTGCCTTTCTGATCTCCTCTGCCCACCCTCCCTCCCTCCCTTTATTAAACTCACTATCCTCTCCTTGGTCTTCCTTTGCTCCTGATGTACCTATAAAGGTTTTATCCCCTTCTTAACTGAATTGGCTATCTTTTCCTCGGTTTGGGCCTTTGCTGTGCTGACTGCCTTCCAGCCTCTTTTGCTTTAACTGATGCAGTTCTCTATCCTGCTCCTTCTCGCGATTCCTTGTACTTCCTGAATACTTTCATTTTCTCTTGAACCTTCACTGCCACTTCCTTTGAGAACCATAGTGGTTTCTTACATTGTCTTGTTTTGTTTATTTGCTTCACACAAGGCTCGTTACCTCTGTGATGGCAGTTTTATTATTCCCATTGATCTTCCACCCTCCTTCCTGCCCATTTGCTAGTGCATTCCTTAGGCTGTCACCCATTTTGGCAAAGTCAGCCTCCTAAAGTCCAGTACTTTTGTCTTTGTATGCTGACTCTATTGCTGTGTTTATTGTGAACCATACTGTTCGATAATAAATGAATAATGCCGACAGGGTGTGTGTCATGCTGGGATAACACCATGCCTGGGGGGTTGGGGGCGATGCGTGAGACCGAGTATGTCTAATGCCCCAGGCATGGCGTTATCCTAACACGACACACACCCTGGAGTGCATTATTCATATTATACAATGGCTCGTTGTTATACAGAATAAAAAAAATTTTAAAGATGTTTTTGTGTGGAAAAATATTTTTGTTTTTAAGAGAAGATAAAACAATCAATCAAAAGCTCAATCACATGCTCATCTATGGGTTCACGTGAGGCTGAGACTAGATCTGTGGTATCGTGCTGGGATAACACCATGGGTCCAGCCCCAAACTGACCAATCACAGTCCAAGATTCTTTCTTGCCATTGTGTAATGTGCATTATGTCCCTGCTCTGTTCTTCCATTGTTAGCACAATGCATTTGTGTTTTACTATAGAACTCTGTGGTTGGAAGGGACATAGCAACTACATCACACAGTTCTAAACCACCACATACCACCAAAGTGTAAATCAGCAACACCCACTGCAGTTACTGACAGACTTGTAAAGATAATGCCAAACTTGAATTAGTTCTTACAAACAAATTATACTGGGAAAATTAGTTTCAAGTCCAGTGCAGTTCTCCTTTACTGTCTGAATTTACAGCACACTCTGTGTGATTCTGTGTGATGGCAGCAGATTTTCTTTGAGGGACTGTCTGGACAGGGCAATTTGAAGGGTAAAGCGAGTGGCGTCCCTCATAGTCGGGGACAGTTGAGAGGTATGGCTGAAGATTCAGACTCTGAGCAAGATGCAGGGTGAGGTGCCAGGGCCCAACTGACTGAAAAATAAATGGAGTCCTCAGAGAGACAGCACACACTTACATCAGCATTCCAGTCCAGTGGAATATTGGTACTCCTATATTACATTCAAACAACATGAAGTCTTACTGTATTCTGACTATTGCAGTTAGCTCCAGCCTTTAAACTGCCCGGAGAACAAAGGTTAACTTTTCTATGCAAGGCATAGAATGCTGAGCTTGAGCTCCGCTTGAGGTCTTTGTCTGTTTCCTTTGAAACTCAACCGTCAGATTCTTTACTCCGCCTCACTGTACAGTCGCTCTGGAGATTTCTCCTGCAGCTCGGTCCGAAAGTCGGTTAAAGTGTCGGTGTTAAACCAAAAATTATTCCGCATAGTCAGTTCAGTCTCTGTCTGCAGTACCGTGAGTACTAGATAGGTTTTGTTCTGTTTTCTGTGTGGAAATTGTAAAGTGTTAGATCGGTTTGGCTGAACAGATTATTTGTAGTGAATCCTTGTGTTTTACTTCAGTGTGTAGTTACGGTCCTTATCGGTTCTAAAAAACATGTTTTGAACGTTTTTTCCAATACCAGCGACGGTTAGGAACGATAAGGAGTCTTGCCTGGCGGTTGCCATAAAGGGTAAGTTTGGTTAGGTTAGCCATGTCTGAGGAACCCAAGAAAAAACTGGCCCACTGGTTTCAACACTGCAGTGAGTGTGGGGAGGTTCTTTGCAAGGCCGATCCCCACAACACCTGTGTTTATTGTCTGGGGTTTGAAACACCTTGATACAGACTGCAAATATGTAAAAGTTTCCTAAATCTACCCTTGAAAAGAGATTGGGTAGACTGAGGAAGGAGGCCGAAGTCCGCTGACCCGGATGGCCAGCCAGTTCGGTTCGACTGAACAGAAGGAGTGCCCTCTGACCAGGTGATACTTCATCGGGCAAGAGGAGATCCAATCCTGAGGGATCGGGTCCTACAAAAAGCATAAAGAAAAATCGACCGGTTCGGATCCAGAGGTTCATGTTCTGACCGCTGAGGAAATAGAGCGATTCGGATTGGGGAATCGCCGCCCAGTTCCGACTGGATCCGCACCTTCTGGCAGGTTCGTTCGGGTCGCCTCCGTTCAAGATTATACCCCTGAAGATCTTTATGAACTGGAGTTTGAGGAGGAGGGAGTTTGAAGATGATGATGGTGATGGTGAGTCTGATGTGCCTGTGGAACGGACATCTCCCCAGACAGACCTTCGGTGTATCCCTCCTTGTTTTTCTGAGTCCTCTTCCCACTTTCTGTTTTACAGAAAGGTGGCTGAAACCCTCCAGCTTCCTATGTGACAAGGCAATGGAGGATCAAGAGGAACCTGATTATATGGAAATGATGGACATCCAGAGTCCTGGAGACTGTCTAGTCCCCTTCACAAATCTTTTGGGAAGCAGACACAGAAAATCCTAAAGTCTCCCAATTCTATACCTCCTGTTGACAGAACGATGGACAAGAGGTATACACTATCAGGCTCAGATACAGAGTTTTATACCAGTAATGCAGCCATGTGTGGGTAGTGCAGGCTGCTGTGACAAGGCAAATATTCCCTTGGCTTCACACCCCAGACAAAGACTCCAGGAAGATGGATGCCATGGCAAAGAAACAGTACATGGCATCTTCCCTGGGACTCAGGCAGGCGAACTATAGCCTATACAGCCCAAGGTACCAGAAGTCCAGGTGGGGCACTGTACTGGCACTGGCTAAACAGGCTTTCCCCAGCTTGCCAGGGAGCTGGAGGGGTGGCTGCTGATGGGATTGAGGCATCAAAGGTACAATTTCATGTTGCTGCTGTGACTCCAATGATGTGTCATCAAGAGTCATGGCTTCATCTGTGGCTCTTCAGAGGATGGCTTGGCTCAGGTGTACTAGCCTCTCACAGGACACCCAGGCTAAGGCTATGGATTTTCCTGTGGTGGGTAATTCTCTGTTTGGGGAGCAGACAGAATTACATGAAGAAATGGATGAGTACAGGACCACTTATAGAGTGCTCAGGCTAAAGAAAGGCAAGCAGCTCCTCAGAGGCAGCAATCTAGGGCAGGGGCAGGCCTTTTCATAGGCCTTTTACCAAGCACAGGCCTCTTCTCCCTTTCACAGAGGGGTTCTTTTGAGAGAGAGCAGAAGGGGATGAGCAGGGCTGCATCCACCCCTCAGCCTAAGACCCTTCCAAGCAGACACGCGATGGGTCTGCCGGGTCGACTCTCCTATTCCTGTGGGGGCAGGCTGGCTTACTGTGTCCAGGACTGGATGTCTATTACATCAGACAAGTGGGTCCTGTAAGTAATAAGCCAGGGACTGGTTCTCAGCTTCAAAAATTTCCAAAGATGAGAACTAGATCTTTTCCACCTGCATGTCTCTCCGAGACCCTTGCCCTGGAGGCAGAGGTTTCATCTCTTTTGGCTCTAAGAGCCATAGAGAGATTCCTACCCTACACTGGGAAAAGGTCTGTACTCCAGATTCTTCCTTACCCCAAAAAAGAGCGGCAACCCATCCTAGATCTAAGGTACCTGAACAAACATCTTCTAAAACCAAAGTTCAAGATGGTGACTCTGGGAATAATTCTTCCTGTCTAAGGCCAGGGACTGGACTCCCTGGACCTCAAAGATGCCTACTTTCATATTCCCATCAGGTGCTCCCACAGAAAGTACCTCAGGTTCAAGTTGCCCTCAGGCCATTATTAGTTCAAAGCAATGCTCTTTGGCGTAACACTAGCTCCAAGGGTCTTCACAAAGTGCCTGGCAGTAGTTGTTGCCTTTCTAAGAAGGCAAAAGATTTCCATTTTTCCATATCTGGACGATTGGCTCATAGTAGGTCAGTCACCAGACCAAGTCAAGTCAGACCTGCAAGTGACTCAGCAAGTGCTCACTTCTCTGGGTTTCCTTCTCAACCTCCCAAATCAGTTCTCAAACCAGTTCAGCTCCTTACCTTTATAGGGGCAGAGCTGGATACCATCAAAGCAAGAGCCTTTCTTCCCTTGGAAAGGGCAAGGGTTCTTATAGAACTGTAGTCCTTCAGCCTTCAGGTGTCCTGACCAGCAAAGCACTTCCTTCAGCTCTTGGGCCACATGGCAGGCCTCCACAGCAGTGGTCCAAGGGCAAGATTTCAGATGAGGACATTCAGTTCCATCTGAGGGCCTTTGGTCCCAAAGGAAGGACCCTCTTACCAAACTGATTCTAGTTACTCGGACACTGATCCAAGCTCTTCAGTGGTGGCAGGATCAGGACAATTTAAAGCAAGGGTCCCTTTTGTCACTCAGTCTCATTCGATGGTCCTTACCACGGATGCTTCTCTTTGGGGTGGGAGCTTATCTGGGGATCTCACAGCCCAAGGACTGTGGTCCCCAGGAGTCCCTCCTTCATATCAATCTCCTGGAACTCAGGGCAGTTTTCATGCCCTGCAAGCCTTCTCTCGGTTGGTGCAGAACAAGGTGGTTCAGGTCAGGACAGACACCACCACCACCATGTGGTACATCAGCAAGCAGGGAGGCACTCTGTCTATGGCCTTGTGCATGGAAGCCATGAAATTATGGTCCCTGGCTTATTCCTGCAGACCTCTCTGATAGCAGTCCACCTTCCAGGAAAGGACAATGTGCTAGCAGATGCACTGAGCAGGATTTCCCAGGGCCATCATGAATGGTCCCTGGACCCCTGGTTTTGAAAGTGATTTTTTCAAGGTGGGGCACTCCAGAAATAGATCTCTTTGCAGCCCCAGACAATCACCAACTTCCTCTGTTTTGTTGCAGACCCCAGTCTTGGGTTCAGTCCTCTGGATGCTCTGGCTTTGAACTGGGAAGGAAATTTCTATATGTCTTCCTCCTTTCCTCTTCCGCTCAAAGTCTTAGTCAGATAAAGGTTACAACCTTGCAAAGTGATTCTGATTGCTCCAGACTGGGCCAGACAGCCTTGGTACCCCTTGCTGCTGTCTCTAACAGTCCATCTTCCCTGTCTCTTCCCAGGAATTACAACCTGTTAACCTCCTCTCAGGGAAGGATTTGGTACCCCAGTCTTGGTCTCTCAATCTCAAGGCATGGTTCTTGAAGAGTTAGAGTATGCAGATTTGCACCTGTCTCAGGGGTTCTGGACATTCTCAAAGCTTCAAAGCCTTCCACCAGAAAGACTTATAACTCAAAATGGAAAAGATTCAGCATTTGGTGTTCCAAGAAATATCCTTCCAGACACTGCTGAATTCTCTACAGTTCTGGATTATATGGTTCATCTTAATGGCCAGGCCTCAGACCAGCTACTCTCAAGGTACATTTGTCAGCTGTCTGCTTTTGTCAGTGGGAAAGTCTTCCTCACTATCATCTCATCCGGTGTTCTGTAAATTCTTCAAGGGATTGCTTCATACCAATACCCCTTTAGGGATCCTGCCCCTGCCTGGGACTTAAATATTTGCATTGCTTAACTTATGCAACCTCCTTTTGAACCTATGTCCTTAGCAGAGCTTAAGTACTTGACTTGGAAAACTGTGTTTTGGTAGCCATTACCTCTGCCAGGCGTATCAGTGAACTGCAAGCCCTGTCAGTGGAACCTGATTTTATCTCTTTCCATAGAGAGAAAGTGGTCCTTAGAACCAATAGGAGGTTCTTGCCTAAAGTGGTTTCAGACTTCACTTGAATCAGTCCATGTCTCTCCCTGTCTTCTTCACTGATCATTCTTCCTCAGGGAGAGAGGCTACACAGTTTGGATGTTAAAGAGCCCTTAGCTACTACATAGGCGTACCAAGGGTCACAGGTTTGAATCCCTCCAGTTATTCCTCACTTATGGGGAAAGTGGGAAAGGCAAACCTGCCACCAAGAGAACTATTGCCAGGTGGATTGTGTCTTGTATACAATTCCGCTATGAGAAACTAGGAAGATTCCACCCTCAGGCCTGAGGGCTCACTCTACAAGAGGTACAACTGCTTCCCTGGCTGCTGCCAGGATATCCCTCTCTTAAAATTTGTCAAGCAGCCACCTGGAAAACAGTCCATGCCTTTACCAAACATTACTCTCTGGATATCCAGGCTAGGAGCGATGCTCGGTTTGGCACAGCAGTACTTCAGAGCCTATTCCCAAAGTAGGTTCTGTCCTCCTCCATTGAGGTACTGCTTGGTAGTCTGCAGTAGTCAGAATACAGCAAGACTTCATGTTGTTTGAAGAAAAATTACTCACCTTAGTAATTATGTTTCTTCTAATGGAGTCTTGCTGTATTCTGACTTCTCCTCTCTGCCTCCTCCCAGAACCTGTTTTTGGGAAGTGGGTGAGCAGGTGCAGTGTGCACCCTAGAGGTGCCTATTACACACCCTCCCTGTATTTGTTTGGGTGTTTATTGTTATTGTTGTTATCCCTTAATGGGGTTGGTTTTGGTTTTGGGTTTCCTGACTTAAGTCTTTTGGGAATCCAAAACTCCTTGATGCCAGTTGGCTAGTAAAATGTTTAATTTCCACATAGGATGGTTAGTGAGTTTTGCTCATAAGAATCTGACGGTTGAGTTTGAAGGAAACAGACAGACACCTCAACCGACTCGAGCTCAGCATTCTTGCCTTGCATAGAAAAGTTAACCCTTTGTTCTCGGGGCAGTTTAAAGGCTGGAGCTAACTGCAATAGTCAGAATACAGCAAGACTCCATTAGAAGAAACATAATTACTAGGGTGAGTAATTTTTCATCTGTTACAGAAACCCTTAAAATTAGAAAGAGGATTTATAGGCACATGTTTTCATAGTTTTAATGGTGGGCAGATACCCAGCAGAAGGTACACACAGTGCTGGAATTGCAGTGGGCTTCCTAGGGCTCAGCACTGTAGCTATATGAGCTCACGACATCAGTGCCATTGACTTATAATTGAATAGGGTGGGTGTTGGGGGCCTAGTTTTAAAAGTAAGGCCCTCATGCTGCCCACCCACCACACTCCCAAAGCTCAGAATTCTAATTCCAACACTGGGAGAGTTCCTGATTCTACCAGCTAAAATGCTAACATCATGTCCTTCCTACTGAATATAAGAAATGTAGCGCTGTACCCATTCAGTCCAGTGTCTGCTCTTAAATGATTTTGCAGAACTGTAATGTTGCCACTGCCATAAGAAGCATGGGCAAAATCAGGAGACTCCCAGTAAGGAGACTTTGAAAGTATGGTCACTGTATCGACCTAGCCATCTGGTCCACAATCAGGGACATCATGACCACACACCTCTCCCCATACAGTTGGAGTGACCCCCCTTGGATGCCCATTCAGGTGGCATTACTTTCTATCATAACTAAGATAAAGGCACTATAGATGAGAGCATTGCTGTTAGCTGGCCCACAAATTGCTGCACCGGTGACCATACCACATTCCACATACAGGCTCTGAGATTTCAGGCCTTTCACTTCTGTCCCAAATTCACTGCATATCACCTTTCACTCTTACTGTATTAACACTTTTCCTACTGTAGGTCTTATTACCTGAAGTTAAAGCTTTGTTCACACATTCATTGTTAAATAATTTAACTTTTTTTGCTATAATTGTATAATGACTTTGTACTGAGCACAATCAGGCACTTGTTCCTGGACCTCTCTGCATATGTGTTTCACACTGTTAGCACATCTATTCAGGTTTATATATGTTATAATATTTCTATTCAGTGTTGAACACTTTATTGTCCATCATGTTCATTGTGTTTCCCACACATTTTCGTCAGTGCACCCTCATCCAGAAATGAGCTGTTCTCAACTCAGTATGGTTTCCTGGTGAAACTTTCACACTAAATCAGTAAATAAAGATCTCTTTCAGGACAGTGTGAGATTTCAACAAATTCCACCTAATTACAATGATTTCTGTCAGAAGTGGAATAGGATAATTCTGCCAAATAAAGGAGGAAGCCAGAAGGATATTCCATAGAACCAGTTTTCCATGGATCTGTGGATTGTTCATGGAAAATATCCATGACCATTTATTTCATGGTTGTTCCCCTCTGAGTTACCAAACTTGATCAGACATTTCCCCACTGATTGCCATTTATGCCTGTGACAAACAGAAACATACTGATAAAATTCTGCATGGTCATTTTATATGGACACATATTCACATGGTACAATTTAGGGACAAATGAAAACATGAGCGGAAAACATTAACAGACAACTAATTCTCATTATAGACTATAATGAAAATGAGTCATCTGTTAATGTTTTTAGTTCATGTTTCATTACTAAATTATCATCTGAATCTGCATCCATATAAAATTACTATATCATGCAGAATTTTTTTTTGCATTATTTCTTTATCCTCCCATGTGCCCGACCTGTCAATTCCTTCAGGCAGCCATGATCCCGACATCCACCTACTGTCCTCTCTTGAAACCGCCTACCTCTGATTGCAGCCAACCAAAGGGTAGCTCGGCATAACCCTTCGCGAGTGGGTCTCCCTCCTACATAGGGCAGCCAGCACACTCTTTCTCTCGGCCCCAGGGTGCTGCTGGGGCAGTCAGACTCCTCAAGAGTTCTTTGGTGGTGTTGGCAGATCGTCTGCCATCATCCTGGCCAATCAGGAAGGTTTTCCATTTTCCTGGCACCCCTGACGTTGTGCTGCATCTTGTAGTGCTCCGGTCTCCACAGGGGCCGCTAACAAGCGAGGCATCACTAACCCACCCCAGGAGAGGAGCCATCCTTGAGACGCTCAATCTTCTCCCGCCCCTGCTGACCCCCAGCGACCCAAGTCCATTCCCAAACCCAGGTCGCCAGCATGGTTTGAGGACGCACAGCGCCACAGCCCTCTGCACCACCCCATATATCATGCAGAATTTAGTCAGTACATTTCAGTTTTTCAGAACATTTTTTCACATATTCAGTATCTTTCAGTTCATTTCACAGAATGCTTTACTGTGGTTCATTTTTCCTCATATTTTTGTAACCATTCAGCAGAACATCTACCAGAGGAGCGTTCTCGTTTCACTCACTGCAGACCTTGCATTTGAGAAGATAGATAACACTGAAGCTGCTCAGTTGTGTCCTGTAGCTTTCCACACAGACATACATGGCCTGTCACTGGCCTGGGAACAAGAGCAGTCCCTCTCCCTCTTCCCGCCACCAGGGGTACTTAACAACTGGACATGGGGCATATTTATGGATCTAAAATTGGCAGCAGGAATAAGTGTTTGCTTGAGCATCTGACCTCAAGTTATAGAACCACAGAAGTACTGTGATCCATCCCTAGCCTATTCAATTGTGACCCCCACCTTTTGGTATGCTTCACGCCACTAATCTTCCTGAACATAAAGTCTCCAGCACTCATTTACACTGATGGGAGTATGCGGAGGTGCTAGGACCCAGCAGAGCAAACTTTTCAGAGGGCCAGCACCAAGATGGGCGTGACACCTGAGCCCCAGCGGCGTCGCGGTGAATGACTATCTCGGCGTTGACCCTCCAACCGCCTCCAGTTCCTTTTTCCCCTGCTGTCAAGTGCGCTATCAGTGATGATGTCACTCGCCCGCCGAGAGTTAAACTTCACTAGCAGCAATAATTTAGTTTATTTTGTAGTTTTATTTTGAAATATCGATTATATTCTATATTATAATTTAATTATACTTCAAGAAGTCTTCAGCCCTCCATTGATGGAGTCGACCATGAGCGGGTCAGGTGATGGTAGGGAGACTTCAGATGAAAGCTTTTCAGTCAGCCAGGCTGGGTCTGGTCCGCAACCCTCCACGGAGGGTGGGGTCCAAAATGGACGGTCTAATACTCGGGGATGGGCAGTCCCCAAAGGCATAAAAGGAAACTGTCTCATTCTTGGTGCCGTTCAGCCTTGAGTTCCTCTTGACGCATAGATCAAAGAGAAAGGCATCACCGAGGTTGTCCTCTGGTATGTCTGTGCATAGACGGTCAGTTGTTGGGGCCAGGCACCAGTCTCCACCCGTGTCTGAGTCGCCAGTCTCTGTCACCGGTGGCCGACCTCCTCAATATTGGAGCCTCTCTGCCTTTCTGGGGGCTTCCGATGAGCAGTTTCACCAGTGGGCTGCTCTTATAGAGCAATGGGCTCGGAGGTTGGTCCAGTTGCCCGGGCCGTTGCTCCTGCAGGTCCTTCAGCCCATTCGGCTCCGGGGATGGGTAGGGTGGTTGGGCCTTCCTAGTCACATGCAGCCTCTTTCGGTGCCGTTGACTCCGCTCTCCAGTGTTTATCCCCACACATGGCTGCAGCACAGGGGTCCACATTGATGCCTCTGTCTCCTGCCATTTGTCCCTCTTTTCATCAAATCGCAGTTTCCTGTCCTCTGGAACTTGCTCAAGCGTCATTGGCGGTGCCAGGGGCTCATTGGCACCGTGCATAGTGTGTGTGCTCCTTCAGGCACTAAGCACAGCACCGGGGCTCTGTCAGCACCGAGGACTCTGTCAGCGCCACGTGCACTGTCGGTGGCGTCTTAGGCACCGTCCTTAGTACTGTGTGGGCTGTCGGCACCATGTGGGCTTTCGGCACTGTGTGGGGTGCCACTCAGCAGACGCCTTCCTCCTCCTTCTCGGCACGGGGCCTGGCGCTGCAAACCAGCCTTAAGGGATCTTCAACTCCGATTCTTTCCTCTTCTGCTTTTCCTTCTCATTTCCTCCTTTCCTGTCTATGCAGTCCCCCTGGACTGTCAGGAGATGATTTTGAGCCTGACCCAGATCTGCGTCTGGGTGATGATGTCGATGATACTGCCCTCGGAGCAGGAATCAATCCTTCCGAGAGCCTGTGGTGGAAGACCTCTCTTTTAAGTCTCTGCTCAGAAATTTAAACTCTACCCTTTCTCTCCAAGCTTCAGAGATTGATCCTGGGAAGTTTTTGCGACTCCAATATCTTCATGTCCCGGAGATCCCTATGGATTGAACCCCTCTGGTACAGCCTTCTTCGAGGCCCTCTTCAGATGGTGTGAAAGAATCTGGCTCTCATTCCTTCTGTGACTAAGTCCATCAATAGGAAGTATGCTGCTCCCAAGGATCGTCCTATTTGGCCTCATAAACCTTTGCTGATGCCATTGTGGTCTAGGCAGAGAATGATAAGCCATCCTTCCTCAAGGATCCACTGCCCAACCAATAAACAAAGAATCTCATAAGATAGACACCTTAGGTAAAGGAGTCTTTGCTGCCTCAACCCTGGGGATGCGCATTGCCAGCTACCAGGATTATTTTCTGAATATGAGTATGTACTTTGGCATTCCCTCAAAGAAATGGTGGAAGCCCTGCCCGAATTGGAAGCTAGCTCAGAGTTGCTTCACACCATAACTAGGGGTATCGAATCCAATAACCAACAGGTTAAAGCTGCAATGGATGCCTTGATACTGCCTCCTGGGCAGCGGTGGCTGCATCTTCACCCACCGCCACCCTTGGCGCCATGAGCTACAAGCGACACAGCAGCAACTTATGGCCTTCCCTTTGATGGTATGTATCTGTTCGAGCCTCAGGTAGAGCAAGTTCTGGAGGCCACACAGAAGACTAGGTCTGCTATTTAGATGGCCAGACCTACACACTCCCTCCAGAGGAGGTGTGAACAAGCATCAGTTTCACAACCATCAGTCCTTTCGCATCAAAGGCTGGGGAGATTTTAAAAACCACAACCCTCAACCACAAAAGCACAACAGAAGGCACAAGGCCCCAAAGCGTCCAGTGCCACCTTCTGAGTTTCTGGCCCAAGTCCCACCTCAGCTGTTCAAGGGGACTCCTCCTCATCGGTGGGAGGATGTTTGACTCAGTTCTACAAAACCAGTGGAATTCTATAACATCAGACAAATGGGTCCTCCGGATAATCTACGAGGGTACTCTCTCAATCTTTCAGAAACCCTTCTGATCATCCTCCCAAATAGCCCAAGCTGTCGTCAATATAGTCAGACCTTCTTGCATCCGAGGTGCAAGGCCTTCTGAAAAACAGAGCAGTAGAAACAGTCCGCTGGATCAATGAAACAGGTTTCTCTCCACTACTTTCTGGTCCCAAAGAAAACTGGCAGCATGCATACATTCTGGATCTCAGAAAACTAAACAAGTTCCTTTATAAGGAAAAGTTCAAGATGATATCACTAGGTGCCCTGCTACCTTTGCTTCGTCAACATGATTGGCTAGCTTCCCTGGACATGCAGGATGCCTACCAATATATTCCCATACACCCAAACCACCACAAATACCTAAGGTTCGTGGCATTGGGTCAACACTATCAGTTCAGAGTCCTGCCCTTTGGGCTATCCTCGGTGCCTCGAGTTTTACAAAGCGTTGTGCAATTCTCACAGCACATCTCAAGTGTTTCCATATCTGGATGACTGGCTCCTAGCAAGTCCTTCCAGGCAAGAGACTCTGGAGGCCATGGCCACGACCTCAGACTTCCTCACATCCATGGGAGTCCTGCTGAATCTCAACAAGTCACAGTTGCAGCCCTCCCGAAGCTCCTCTTCATAGGAACTCTTCTGGACACCTCTTATGCAAGGCTTTTCTTGCAAAGGACAGAAGGAGCGACATCATTCAGAGAGTACTTCTCAAATTGGAGTCTCAGGGGCAGAATGGTTCTCCTTACCCCTTCTGGCCTCGGCAGAATATGGTTTCTGCTACTCAACAGTCTATGGAACCCGCCCCGAAGACGCTTCCCTTCAGATGAACCTTCTGACCCAGGGTCCCGTGGTCCATCCCAGCCTGAGGTCGCTTCACCTTCATGCTTGGCTCCTGAAGGGAGAGAGGTGAATAGGTTCAATGTTTCTCGTGGAGTTTCAGATACTCTTTTGGCTGCGAATGCCAGCCACTAAACTACACAGCCAAATGGAGCGTTTCTCTATCTGGTGTGCAAAATCCTCTTGGAATCCTTTTTCCTGCCCACGAATAAAGTCCTGGAGTATCTCTTAGACCTCTCGAATACAGGTCTGCAGTACTCCACAGTCAAAGTTCATCTCGTGCCATTTCGGCATATCATGAGCAGGTACTTTCCATGTCATTGGCTCAGTTGCCTGTAGTTAAGAGGTTTCTTAGGGTATTCTGCATACTAGACCTCTTATCAGACATCCAGTTGCTGCCTGGGACATTAACCTTGTGCTGAACAGACTCACTCATAAACCTTTTGAGCCTCTAGCTACTTGCGACTTGAAGTTCCTAACTTGGAAAACTGCTTTCCTGGTGGCCATCACTTCAGCCGTAGAGTTTCTGTAATACATGCACTGGTCACAGACCTCCCTTGCACTATATTTCATAAGGACAAAGTAGATCTTCCTGGACATAAGTCTCCACCACTCATTCACACTATTGGGATCTGCGCCGGAGGCAGTAGGACCCATCAGGAACAAACTTTTGCTGGAGGGTCGGCCAGAGATGGCGCAGCGAAGAACAGTGCCGCAAGCCCTAGCTCACACAATAACGACCATCTCGGTCGACCCTCCAACCGCCTCAGTTCCTTTTTCCGCCCGTCGAGTGCACTTCAGTGATGGCGTCGCTCGCCTGTCGGGAGTCAAACTTCAAACTAGCAGCATAGTTTTCAGTTTTTATTATTTTGTAGTATTATCTCGATACAGTATCGCTTAAATTTATTCTTATTTTTAAAATAAATACTATAAAGAAGTCTCAGCCTACCTTGGCCGATGACCATGAAACAGGTCAGGTGGCGGTGGGAGACTTCGTATAAAACTGTTCAGTCAGTCGGGCTGGGTCTGGTCCACCGCCTTCTCCAGAGGGAGGGTCTGACAGCAGTCAGTCAATGCCGGGGGATGGCGGCCCCAGGCTTATAAAAATAAGCGGTCACACTCTCGGCACGTTCGGCCTCGAGCTCTTCTTGACCTGCAGGTCTAAAGAAGGCATCACCGAGGTAGCCCTCTGGTATGTCTCGGGCGTAGATGCTCGGTTATCGGGGCTGTTGCTGGTCTCCTCCTTCGGATCGCCAACCTCTGCTCCTGGTAGCCGATGGCTTGACATTGGAGCCCTACCCTGCCCGCAGGTAGGTCTTTCAGATGAGCAGTTTCATCAGTGGGCGCTCTTATGGAGCAATGGGCTCGGAGGTTGGTTCGGCTACCTGGCTCGGTCACTCGTGGGCCTTCAGGCTCTCTGGGCAACCAGGAAGGGTGGTTGGACCTTCCTGGTCGTGCAGCACCTTCTTGATACCGTCGACTCCGGCGCTTAGGTGTTTCCCCCTCACATGGCTGCGGCGCGAGGGCCCACACTGATGCCCTTATCTCCTGCTCTTCCTCCTTCAAAACCTGTTTTCAGAGTCTGGGAGTGTTTTCCAGCACCCTCAGCGTCGTGTGACCTCTCGCGCCCGTCCCTCAAGGCGATGTTGCGCCTGCGCTGGCCTCGTGTGTCCGTGGCTTCTCGGCACCATCCTCAGCATCGGTGCTGCGCTTGGCACCGTCCTCTGTGCGTGTGGCTTCGGCACCATCACCGGCACCGTGCAGCTTCTCAGCACCATCCTTGGTGCCATTTCAGCGCCGTGTGGCTTCGCTTGATGTCGTTCTCGGTGCCGTGCGCCTCCTCGGCGCCAGCGCTCTTGAGAGACTCCTCTTTTCTCTTGTTTCCTTCTTCCTCCTCCTCTTCTGAATTTCATTCCTTTCCTGTCCATACAGTCCCTCCTGGACTGTCAGGAGATGACGTTGACCTTTGACACCTTGGTTGGGTGATGAAGTGGACGAAGCAAGATCTATTACTGCTACAGAGCCTGTGGTCGGGACCTATCCTTTAAGTCTCTGTTGAAAATCTGAGTTCCACTTTCTCTCCAGACTACAGACATCGATCCTGGGAAATTGTTGAGACTCCAATATCTTCATGCCTTGGAGATCCCTACTGATTTGACTCCTCCGATTCAGCCTTCATTGAGGCGCTGTCTCAAATGGTATGGAATAATCCTGCTCTTACCCCTTCAGTGGCTAAATCCATTGATAGGAAATATTCAGCCCCAAGGATCGTCCCATTTTGGCATCTCAAGCCTTTGCGGATCCTATTGTAGTCCTGGCAGAGAATGATAAGGTCGTTCTTCCTCAAGCTACTACAGCTCGACCTATTAACAAAGAATCTCGTAAGATAGACACCTTAGGTAAGAGAGTCTTTGCTGCTTCTACTCTAAGTATGCATATTGCCAGTTACCAAGGCTATTTTTCTCAGTATGAGTATATCCTGTGCATTCTATTAAACAGATGGTTGAATCCCTACGGAGTCGGATTCAAAGCCAGAGCTTCTTGAACCATTACCAGAGGTATTGAATCTAATAACCAGCAGGTTAAAGCAGCCATGGATGCTTTTGACACTGCTTCCCGTTCAGCGGCTGCTGGTATTTGCATAGCGTCATTCCTGGCTCGCACTTGGACTTCCACGAATGGCCAGGCGGCAACAGGTGATGGCATTGCCCCTGACGGTGCATATCTTTTGGTCCTCAGGACAGCAAGCTCTGGAAGCTACACAAAAGACTAGGTCGGCCATTAGTTGGCTTGGCCCCTCCTGCCCCTCTCAAGGGCATGCCAGTAAGAACAGTTTCATAATCGCCAGTCCTTTGAGGAGGAGGCAGAGGAAGTTTCCATAAGAACCAACCTGCCCAACCTTAAAGAAGGCGCAACAGAAAGTGCAAGGCCTAGAGCGCCCAGCGCTACCTTATGAATTGTCGGCCCAAGTTCCACCTCAGCTGCCCAAGGTGGACTTTTCTCTCTGGTGGGAGGTCATCTGATGCACTCTACAACCAGTGGAAGTCCGTAACCTCAGATAAATGGTCCATCGGATAATTCGCGAGGTATTCACTCAATCTTGTGGAACCCCTCCGGATCGTCCCAAGCGACAGCCCAGGCTGTCGCCCTTCAGTCAGACCTTCTCACCGCGAGATTCAGGGCCTTCTGAACAACAGGGCAGTGAAGTGGTGCCACTGCACCAACGAAATCTGGGTTCTACTCCCATTACTTTCTGGTTCCAAAGAAGTCTGGTGGAATGTGCCCCATTCTAGATCTCAGAAAGCTAACAAATTTCTCCCAAGGACAAATTCTAAATGATTTCTCTGGGAACCCTGTTACCTCTGCTCCACCAACATGACTGGTTAGCCTCCTAGATATGCAGGACGCTTACCAGCACTTCCTGTTCACCGAGGCATCACAAATTCCTGAGTTTTGTGGCTCTGGGACAGCACTATCAGTTCAGAGTCCTGCCCTTTGGGCTATCCTCGGCGCATGAGTTTTTACAAAATGTTGTGCAGTTCTCACAGCGCACCTCAGAAAGGTCAGAATTCAGGTGTTTCCTTATCTGGACGATTGGCTTCTAGCAAGCCCTTCCAGGAAGGGACTCTGGACGCCGTGGAGATGGCCTCGCTTCCTTACGTCCATGGGAGTTCTGTTCAACCTCAGAAATCGTAACTGCAGCCTCCCAGAGGCTCCTTTTATAGGGACTCTTCTGGACACCTCCTGTGCGAAGGCTTTTCTTCCAGAAGACAGGAGGAGCGATATCCTTCAGATGGCCCGTCACATCGGGAAAGCAGCTTAGTCACAGCTCTCTCGATGCAGCGGATGCTAGGCCTCATGGCATCCTCAGTGTTCACTGTACCCCTAACACGTCTGCACATGAGAACCGCCCAGTGGATGCTCAGTGCTCAGTGTCCAACCACTCACCGCAGTTCTATCTCATCAAGGTGACAGAACCTTAAAGAGGTCACTCACCTGGTGGTCTCAAGAAGCAATCTCCTGGAGGGTATCCCTTTGCTCCTCTGGACCACCAGATCTCCATACCACGGACGCATCCCTAATGGGGTGGGAGCTCACTGTCAGGCTCTCACACTCAAGGTGCGTGAACTCAAGTCGAGTCCCAGCTCCACATAAACGCCCTAGAAATGAGAGCTGTCCTTTATGTGGTCCGAGCTTTAAAGGACATTCTGTGTCACAAGAACATTCTCCTTCAAATGGACAACAAAGCAGTGATGTATTACATCAACAAGCAGGGTGGGCTCACTCTTACCCCTTATGCAGAGAAGCAATGAGGATATGGGAATGGTGCTTGGAACACGGGCTCTAATTCAGCGGTGTACCTGCCAGGTGTTCAGAACGAACTGGAGACCATCTCAACAGAACAGAGACAGACCCTCATGAGTGGTCTCTCGACTCAACCATAGTTCAGTCACTATTCGAAGAGTGGGAACTCCTGACCTGGACCTTTTGCATCCTCACTCAGCATAAAACTGCCTCTCTTCTGCTCCAGAAATCCAGGGCCTGGCATTTTCTGTCAGGATGCGTTCAGGCTGCAGTGGACAAAAGCGCTTTCCTTAGCCTTTCCGCCTCTTCCCCTAATTCAGAGGTACTCCTCAAGTTCAAATCCCAGGGGACAAAATGATTCTCATTGCTCCCTTTTGGCCTCGGCAGCTGTGGTTTCCACTACTCAACAATATGTTGGCAGTTCCTCCGAGACCACTTCCCTGCAGATGAACCTTTTGACTCAGGGACGGTGGTCCATCCCAACCTGAGATCACTTCACCTTCATGCTTGGCTCCTGAAGAGGTCGAGTAAACCGGTTCAATATCTCTCGAAGAGTTTCAGATATTCTTCTGGCTGCCGGAAGCCAGCCACTCGGAAAACACACAGCCAAGTGGGCGTTTTTAGCTCTGGTGTGCAAAGTCCTCTTTGAATCCCTTTTCCTGTCCACCAGATAAGGTGTTGGAGTACCTTTTGGACCTCTCAAATTCTGGTCTGCAGTACTCTACAGTCAAAGTTCATCTTAGTGCCATTTCAGCGTATCATGAACCCGTTATTTCCTTAACTCTGGCTCAGTCACCTATGGTTAAGAGATTTCTTAAGGGATTCTGCATACCAGACCTCCTACAAGGCGTCCAGTCACAGCCTGGGACATTAATCTTGTACTAGACATGCTCACTCGAAACCTTGAACCTCTGGCTACCTGTGAGCTAAAATTTCTCACCTGGAAGATTGCCTTCCTAGTGGCCATTACCTCAGCCCACAGGGTCTCTGAGATACATGCCCTGGTCACAGACCCTCCGTATACTGTGTTCCATAAGGACAAAGTAGTTCTTAGTACTACGTCGAAATTTCTTCCTAAGGTTGTGTCAGAATTTCATCTAAACCAACCTTTGGTTCTTCCCTCTTATTTGCGGACTTCCAAAATGAAGGGCGTTCTCTTCATTCTTTGGATGTTAGAGGTTTTGCGTTTCTATCTAGATAGAACCAAGGATTTTCATAAGCTCAGCAACTGTTTGTTTCCTTCAGTGAGACCCGGCTGGGTCAACCTGTCGCTATCAGATGTATCTCATCACTGCTAATGGCGTGCCTTCGTCACTGCTATTCCATGGCGCAGGTTAAGTTGGAGGGTAGAGTTTCGCTCACTCTACCAGAGTGGTGCTTCGGCATCCCTAGCGGAAATCCATGATGTGCCCATTGCAGACATCTACCAATGCGGCCACCTGGAGCTCAGTGCATACTTTCGTTAAACATTATGCACTAGATGTCCATGCCAGACGACATTCTTCCTTTGGCAGAGCCATCCTCAATGTACTTCTGTCCTAGAAGCATGAGCTCTTGGTCTCTCCTGCCGCCCTCTCAGGGGATTATTAGCTCAGTACTCTCCCAATAGTGTGAATGAGTGGTGGAGACTTATGTCCAGGAAGATATGAAAATACATGTACCTACCGTAATTCTTGATCTTCTTGGACAAGTCTCCACCACTCATTCCACTCCTCCATCCCCGAGCTCACCTTTCTTGTGGGTCTTCACTCCCTCAAATCTTTAGGCCATGAAGACTTCTTTGTTGACCCTTCTTACACAGGTCGCCGGACTATCTTATGTCCGGTTTTTGGGATGGGCTACCCTTCTAGGTTAGTTCAGCTGCACCTTCTTGGTAAAAAGGTACTGAGGCGGTTGGAGGTTGGCCTGAGATGATCGTTATCTGCATAGCTTAGGGCTCGTAGCGCCTGTTCCTCGTGGCGCCGACCCTCCAGCAAAAAGTTTGTTCTCGATGGTCCTAGTGCCTCCAAGCGAGTCCCAATAGTGTGAATGAGTGGTGGAGACTCGTTCAAGAAGATCAAGAATTACAGTAGGTACGTAATTTTTCATTTCTTAGGACTCATCCTAAGTTTCTCCTAAGGTTGTCTCAAATTCCATCTAAACCAACCTTTAGTCCTTCATTTCTACTGCGAACTTCCAGAATGAAGGAGAGTGTACTCTTCATTCTCTGGATGTTAAGAGAGCATTACGGTTCTACATAGATAGAACAAAAGAAATTTGCAAGGCTCAACAACTATTAGTCTATTTCAGCGGGACCCTTCTGGGTCAACCTGTCGCCATCAAATGTATTTCAGCGTGGCTGGTGGCTTGACTTCACCACTGCTATTCTATGGCACAAGTCAAACTAGAAGGCAGAGTGTCGCCCACTCTACTAGAGTAGTTGTGGCATCTCTGGCTGGAAATCTAGCGTGCCCATAGCAGATATATTTGTAATGAGCCACTTGGAGCTCCGTGCATACTTCGTTAAGCACTATGCCTTGGATGTCCATGCCAGATGACATCTGTCGTTCAACGAGGACTATTCTTAATGGACTTCTGTCCTAAGTATGTGAGCTCTTGTCTCCTGCTGCCCATCTCGGGGATTATTTGGCTTGGTATTCTCCCATCAGTGTGAATGAGTGGTGGAGACTTTATGTCCAGGAAGATATGGAATTGATGTACCTACCATAATTCTTGATCTTCTTGGATGAAGTCTCCACCACTCATTCACACTCCCACCCATCAACCCCGAGCTCACTTTCTGTGTTTGTCTTCACTCCTCAGTGGATGGACTGTGGAAACTTTGTTGTTGACCCTTCTTACGGTCGTTCAGACTATCTCATGCCCGATCTTTAGTTTTCTACTTCTAGGTTAAGTTACACTGCACCTCCTCAGAAAAAAGAACTGAGGAGGTTGGAGGAATCGACACCGACATAGTCATTACTACATGCGCTGGGGCTCATGATGCAGCTCTCGCGGCTCCATCTAAGGCCCGGCCCTCTCAAAATGTTTGCTCCCTGGGCTAGTCGCGCTCCCGTGTACTCCCATCAGTGTGAATGAGTGGTGGAGACTTTGTCCAAGAAGATCAAGAATTACAGTAGGTACGTAATTTCCATTTCTAAATTCAAATGCTTTCAGCAGTGAAGCTGGTCTCTCATACAGTAGCCAGCCTGAGGCTCAGTTTACTGCCCAATAATTTGTGACATTCTAATGCCAGGTGTAGAGTTATGATAGACAACCTAATTTTGAAAGAGTTTGTGGTTCTGTACTGGCACAAGAGTCAAAATAAAAGAACAGTAGGTAAGGACATATTGCATTAATTTACTGTGAGCATTATACTCAACAAATGGCACACATGAAAATACAATACAAGAACACAACAGCCTTGGAGAGGTTTCACATGGACATTACATTCTCAACAACACTCTTAAACAGAAATTAACTAAAATGGGAAAAGTCAGGTCAATCTGAGTGCTATAACTGATGCTTGCCATTACTCTACCACTACCTGCATAAAATGCCTGAAATTTGTTTCATTTTAACAGCATGATCCTTCCTGACAGCTACAGCCTCATTATATATAGGAGGCAGTATAGCACAGTGGTTTAAGGCTCTGAGCTGCAAACCTGAGAGCTGGTTTGAATCCCACAGCCCCACTTGCATACTGTGTGATCCTGAGCTTTGTGCTTCCAGGTAACACCTGTAAACAAGCTTTCAGCTTCGTGTCTCTGTCCTGGTAAAATAAAAGAAAAATGTGTAGCATCATCAACCAAGGTAACTAAACAAGGTTGTGTGCAACTACAGTAAGGAGGGGCCGGTGGCAGCCGATGATGGTGCCACTTACGGCATCGCAGCTAATGACAGAGAGAGGGGCAGCCATGGAGAACTCAGGTAACCAGCGGACCTACCTGCACTGCCAGCCACTTGGTGTGGTGGTCGTCCACAATGGTCCTCCTCAGCATGTGTCCTGTCCTGATAAGGATGAGGATGAGAGAATAGAGAGACGATGAGGACAACTGCCCCCTGGCAGCTCATGGCCTACCAACTACAGAGCCAGTCCACTCCTGTTACATCTGCTACTCTTCCGCCCCTGGCTCATTCCCTCACCAGTCATTGACTGTGCACTTGCATGCCCCACCATGCTGGAAATTATTTAAATTATTATTTAGCAATTCTGTGCCTGCTGGCAGCTGCCTACCTTTGTTGGGGTCGGGATTATGCTGGCTGTGCTGCGCTCTCCTCTGCTGCTCACCTTGCTCCTCCAGTTGACCTGCTGCTCTGTGCTGGTGCCATCGGCCGCCTGGACTGAAGGACCCCACCCGCCTCTTGTAGGCCTGCCGCCTGTCTAAACCTCCTTCACCTAACCCTACCCCACCCAGCGTGCTCGAGTCACCCACAGCCTCTACTCCTCTCTGCTGCTCAGCCTGGCCTCTTTCTTATGTTTGTTATTACTGCTGGCTGCTGCCATGCCCCAGGTGACCACCCACATCCGGACCGCAGCTGGCGGGTTCTATTCCTAACGCCAGGCCCTCCCTCTCCCTCCTTGCCAGCCTGACTAGTAAGACTACTGGCCAGGCCTGCTACGCTCCTTGCTGCTGCAGTGCTGGTGGTGTGGTGTCCCAGATTCCCGTTGGACTGCCAACTCCCGCCAGTCTTTGGCTGCTGCTCTCTCCCTCTCTGGCTTGGCTCCTCTCTCATCTGGGCTGGCTGGACGTCTGGACTGCCACCTCTTCTTCTGAGCTGGCCCGCCACTCACTCTTTCCCATCTCCCGAAGCACGATGAGTGCCTTCTCACCACACAGAATTGCCCGATGCATGCATGCTTATCGTGCCCAATATAAGCCCTACCCAGCCGTCAGCCCAGTCACAGTGCGGCAAGTTGACCCGTCACAATAATGGGCGGGGTAAAAATCAAACCAAGGAGTAGGCGGCAAGGCAAAAGAAGCCACCAATTTTTAAATACTGGCAGCCACTGGCCTCCGCCAGCCCAGTTAAACAGGAGGGCCGCCATGGTCGCAGCAGGCGCCGCACAGAAGAGAAACCAACCGGAAAAAATAAAAAGGCTGCGTGTGGCAAAATATTGCTGGCGCTCAGCCCAGGTCAGAAAAATATTGCTGGGGCCAGTGCCCACAGGCCTATACAACCGACACCTATGCTGGTTCTAGAAGGGAGGCAGGGTGGGAGTTCTGAATACCTGAGTGTCTCTGGGAAGAAACAACATTACTATAGTGAGCAATTTTTTTCTTCTAGGAGCATGGATATGTTGTTCATCCACACTTCTTGGCATGTTCCTTCCACTTTGAATCTTGCGGAAGTCTTCAAGCTGGCTCCTCCCACCCACGGCTGGTATATACCTGGGCTCTGCCCATGATGCCAGATCTTCCTTTCCATTGGAAGATACAGGTTCCCTCATGCTGTCATCATATCATAGGCCCTGGATTCTAACCGTCGGTTTTACCGAAAATTAAACTTCGTTCGAGTTAGCGATCGCCTTTCATCGCATCTACCATGGAGGAAAAAATCTTCCCCAGTTTCGCGGTGCCCTGTGGCCAGAAGATATTGCACACGATCTTCACCTCAGATGCGTTTACTGCATGGAGTGTCGGCCGACTTTCGTCATGCAGTTATTGCCTGGCTTTCCATCTGACGTCTGGACAACCGCAAAGGCGGCGTGAAGCTGGGGAGTCCAGAAAAGGAACCCACCAGTGAAATCGAAGGAGGCGAGGTGGGCGGTTTCTGTGACTGCGGGATCCACTGAACAGCTGGAACAGATGAAGGCATTCGAGGAGGAAGCAGCTCACACTTTGGCCAATCAAAGCTTCTTTGTTCCACTGAACCTTGGCTCCACCTTTATGGGCTCCTTCAAGGAGTTGTGCCAGTCTCTCCCCACTCAGGGTGAGGTGCCCTCGGGTCCACACTCCTCCCGCTCTCGAAAGAGATAAGGACCCTCGTCTTCGTCTCGTTGAAGGCGTTCTTGGGACCGAGAGGTCCGAGTCCCAGGAACATGCAGTCTTGACTTTGGTCGAGATCGCATCCTCGGCTGCCAGCTTCACGCGGATCTTCTGTCTGGCCAGAGGACTAAGGAAGTGGCCCGAGTCGAAGTATCTCGACCCGATCGACCCCTTTTGCTGGCTAACCCCGCGACTCCTTGAGAAGGACTCCAGTCCTTGTATTTCCTGATGAGGAGACCCAGCCTGTCAGTGTCCCCATCAAGGACTTGGTTCGGACCCTCGGTTTCACCAACCCCAGTGTCTCCTTATCGACCAGTCGGCCTCCCCAGTCTTGGTGAGGTCCAAGACCCCTCGGCCGAATGACCAAGAAGAGCCACAAGCGCTCTAAAAGAGATGATGCTACAGGTCCTCATCCTCTTCGGATGAGGAGAGGCTCAGCGAAGCTCCAGCCTGTGAAGACCTCCTGTGGCAGCAGCTGATCCTGACCAGGCAAAAGCCAGCTCCGCTGCCTACCCCAGCCATATCTTGGCTCCCACCTCCTAGGCCGGCCTTGACCCTTCCAGAACCAAGCCACCTGTTCCTCCACCCATGGAGCTGGCCCATCTCCCAGTTCGGTCTATTCCGGTCTCTCACCAATTTGGGTGGAACCACTGCCTAAACAGCTTGAGGGAGGTGCCCTCAAAGAGGACCGACAAGACACCGGGCTTCCCTGATGTCTGTCGATAACAGTGACCCGGACCGCCCTCGGCAGATCAAGGGTGACTTAGGCAGTAGACCGCTGTATCGACTCCTCGGACTCGGATGTCACCGCCTTGCGCTCACATCCCAGAGATGATGAGTCATCAGTCGGTGCAGGGATGGAGGAAGGCCCTTCCTCCTCCTTCCAGGGCATCCTCCGCTCATCTCCGATTCCACCAGAATGCCCCTGGAGCCCATCCAGAAAAGGCGGAGTACCAGCTCACTGACATCCTTAAGAGAGGGATACCCCGACGGAGGCCCTTTCCAGTGGCCGAGGCCATTGTTGGCCTGGCCCTTGAACCCGGCAGCATTCTGCCTCCTGCCCAGCACCACCTGCCCGCATGGCCCACAAGTCACGCTGGTGCCCATAGGGTCCCTTGCGGGTTCACAGGGCATCCTTCGGCCGAGCCTGGTGACCGCCTCTGTGTTCAGGCATACTGGTAGTTCGGCTGACACTGACCGACCCCTGGACAAGGAGTCCAAAATATGGACCACTCTGCCCGCAAAGGTCTATGCGGCCTCTTCTCTGGGCCTTCGTCAGGCCAGCTCAGCTGTTATTATGCACGGTTCTCTCATGCCCTTCTGGGGTCATTGGGCGAGGTCCTCCCTCATCTCTCACCGGACATGAGATTACGGTCAAACAGGTCTGTGACCAAGGCCGTGCTGTTGTAAAACAGCAGCTCCAGACAACCTTGGATATAGAGATTCTTGTGCCGGCTACGCTGGCAGCCACAGTAGCCTCTCGCCGCAGGGCTTGGCTGAGGCTTTCCTTCTTCCTGGCGGATACTCAGCATAAGCTTGCTGATGTGCCCTTCCTGGGTACCAACTTGTTCAGTCCAGGAGTGGTCAGTCACCTTCAGTGTACAGAGCAGTCCAACGCCACTTTGGATGCTACTTCTGCCAAGAGTTCTTGAGCAAGAACCAGCAGAAAAGAAGAAGAAGCCATTTCGGCACTCTTCCTCTGTGGTCCGGCAGCCCTCCTATCAAGGGGCAGCAACATCAACAACAGCAGCAGGCTCAAGCTTGGTGCCCTCGGCCCAATCAGGGTCCTCAGCAGCCCCATAAAGGAGGCCGAGGCTCAGGTCCTGGAGCCTCCTCCTCCTCTTCTAAGTCTGTCCAGTGATGGGTGGGGGTGGCCTCCCTACACCTGTCACGCCAGCTCTGGGTCCTCCGTGGAGTCGGCCCTGCCACTTCCTTTCCACCTGGTCCGCTATCACTTTGGACAGGTGGGTTCTCCAAGTGGTTGGTCAGGGACTGCCTCTGGAATTCGAGCAGTACCCTCCCAGCCGAGCCACGCCCCTCGGCAGGAATGGATCTCCATATGCACCCAGTCAGCTCTTGAGGCGACGTGGCTCAGCTCTTCCACAAGGAGTAGAGCTCCAGTGCTGGATCCTCCGATAGATCCAGGCTTTGATCTCCATGACCTGAATCAATATCTCCGGTCCCGCACCTTTCGGATGGTCACTCTGAATCAGATCATACCATCTCTGGAGCGAAACATGTGGTTCTGTTCACTGGATCTACAGGATCGCTCTTTCATGTCCCAATCTGTCCATCCCATCAGCGGTTCCTCTGCTTCGGGTGAAGGGACTCTGTATGAGTTCCGAGCCATGCCATTGGCCTGTCATCGACCCCTCGGGTCTTCACCAAATGCACTGCAGTGGTGGCAGCCCACCTTCAGCGTCGAGTTCAGAATCTACCCTTATCTTGATGACTGGATCTTGGCAGGTTCCTCCATTCAGGAAGTGGAGGGTCCAGGGATCTGGCCCTCAAACCTGCTCCCAACTCGGCCTCCTGATCAACAAGGCCGAGTCGGAGCTCGTGTCCTCTCAGGTGATGGGCTTCATCAGGGCAGAGCTTGACTCTTGTCAAGTCAGAGCTTGGCTCCCAGCAGACAGGGTGGTGGTTCTCTCCTCCTTTGCCAAATCATTTCTGGTTGGGCACTGCCCCTGCCTGGGACTTTCTGTGCCTTCTGGGTTTACATGGCGTGCACCTCAGTGGTCCGTTGGGCCCGGTGGCACATGCACCCCTCCAATGGGAGCTGGCTGCCCAGGGACTCAGCGATATGGTCACTTCGACCAGCTGATCACTGTAACCCAGAAGATGTAGGATGCTCTCCAATGGTGGACCGCCCCAGACTGGTTGCAGGAAGGGATCCCGTTTGTCCGTCCCGAGCCGATGGTCTTCCTTATGACGATGCCTCTCTCATGGGCTGGGAGCCCACATGGGGGACAACAGGGCCCACAGGTCCTGGACCCCGAGGTCCTGATGCCACATCAACCTGTTGGAGCTCAGGGCAGTCAGACTGGTGTTTTCAGCTTTCGCTCCTCAGCTCCGGGGTCAAGTGGTTCAAGTCCAGATGGACAATACCACGACCATGTACTACCTCAACAAACAGGCGGCATGCACTCCCATCTGCTGTGCAAGGAAGTGCTCTGCATCTGGACCCTTGTAAGCTGGTTGAAGCGGATCTCCTAGCCATCCATGTGGCAGGAGCCTCAAACCGGCTGGTGGATGCTCTCAGCCGCATAGGCTAGACATCCCACGAGTGGTGTCTCCATCCAGAGGTAGCTTACAGTGTGTTCTCCCATTGGGGCAAACTGATGGTGGACCTGTTTGCCTCAGGAGAACACCAAGCTGAGGCTGTTTCATGCCCGCCTCCTCAGCAGGGCTCGCTGCAGGGGATGCCTTCTCGAGGCCATGGACCCCAGGCCTCCTCTATGCCTTCCTCTATTTCTCTTGATCCACAAGGTGTTACTCAAGGTGAGGAGAGAAAGGCAAAGGTGATCCTGGTAGCCCCAGATTGGCCACGCCAGTTCTGGTACCCAGATCTCCTCAGCCTCAGCTGCAGGCCCCAGAGCAGCTTTGTACACGCCTGGACCTGATATCTCTGAACCAGGGAAGGTATTCCATCTGGACCTTCAATCCCGCACTTCACAGCCTGGTACCTGAGTGGCTAGAGTTCCGGCTCTGGTCTTTCCAAAGATGTCTACACCATGGTGGAGGCATCCAGAAAGGAATCGACCAGGAAATGTTATGCCTTCAAATGGAAACGTTTTTCCATTTGGTGTCAGAGTTAGGTCTGGACCCCTTATCCTGTTCTGTGTCTAACATTCTTGATTACCTTTGGTCTCTCTCCAAAGGGGTTTATGGTCATTGACCCTTGGTGCACCTGGCAGCCATTTCTGCTTACTGACACGGGCGGTCAGCCAACATTGGCTAAGGAGACAGTGATCGGGCACTTTTCAAAGGCCTAGATCATATATCCCCTCACGGTGCGTGAACCTCCACCTCTGTGAGATCTGTTGCTGGTTTTGCTTAAAGCTCATGGGCAAGCCATTTGAACCCAAGCACAAATGTGAGCTTTCACACTTGTCGTGGAAGATGCCCTTCGGTGGCTATCTCATCTGCCAGAAGGACAGGGAGCTCCAGGCACTTCGTGGACTCCCTTATCTGATCTTCACAGGGACAAAGTTGTCCTGCACCCCATCCAAAATTCCTTCCGAAGGTGGTGTCTGAGTTTCACCTTAACCAGGTGTTGACTCTTCGGTTTACTACCCTAATTACACCTCGGACGCCAAGTACAGGCTCCATACCTTGGACCTGAGATGTGCTCTCTCCTACTACAAGGAGAGGACGGTGGAAATTCGTGGAGAGGTTCGCCAGCTGTTTGTCACCTACACTGAAGCCGCTTCTGGCAGACCTGCAGCCAAGCGGACCATAGCAAGATGGATTACATCATGCATGGTCTGTGTTATAAGTTAGTGGGCAAGGAGCCTCCCAGAGGGATAAGAGCTCATTCTACCGCCATACTGCTGCATCAGTGGCTGCTTCCAGGGACATCCCTATCCAGGAAATCTGCCGGGCTGCTACCTGGAAGTCAGCAAACACCTTCATTACCCACTACCACATCGACCTTGAGTCATGCCGGGATGCTGGTTTTGGGGCCTCAGTTCGTCAGTCTTTATTTCCTAAGTAGAGGGTGTGCACCTATCTCCCTCCTCCCAGAAAACTGATTGGAGTCTGCCAGGGTGTGTGGATGAACAACATATCCATGCTCCTAGAACAACAGGTTACTCACCTGTAAAAGTTCTAGGAGTGGTATATATTGTTCATCCCACCTCCTCGACCTCCCGTCTTGACACACATCCTTGCTTCCAGCGGGCTAAGATCTGGCGTCATGGGGCAGAGCTGAGGTATATACTACCTGGGTGAATGGGAGGAGCCAGCTTGAAGACTTCCGGCAAGATTTAAAGTGGAAGGGACATGCCAAGAAGTGTGGACGAACAACATATATCACTCCTAGAAGTACTGTTACAGGTGAGTAACCTGGTCTTCTAACCCCAGTAATACTCATGTATTCATAACTCTGTGCCGACTAAGAAGCAGTACCTTGGAGGTGGGCACAGAACCTACTTTGAAATGGACTCTGCAGGACTGCTGTGCCAAACCTGGCATCACCTCTGGACTGGATATCCAGACTGTAATGCTTTGTAAAGGTGTGTACAGTTTTCCAGGTAGCTGCTTTACAGATAAAGAACCTCTGTGCTTTACAGATGTCCACTAATGGTACATCCCTGGCAGCTGCTATGGTAGCAGCTGTGCCCTTGTTAATGGGCCCTCAATCCTGTTGGGGCTTCCCTTCCCACCTTAGTGTAACAAAACTGGATACACTGTACTATCCAGCGAGAAATGGACCTTTTAGATGCTGGGTTACCCTTTCCACATCCCCATAAGCCAGTGACAGTTGTTTTCTGTCCTGCCTATGGTCCTTAGTGGCTGTCATGTAGTAGCTAAGAGCTCTCTTGACATCCAGAATATGGAGTCTCCTTTACCAGAAGTTGAGTGCTCAGTGAAGAAGACGGTAGGGTAATGGTTTGGTTCAAGTGGAAATCAGAAACCACTTTAGGGAGAAATTTACTGTTTGTTCTCAGGACCACTTTGTCCTTGTGGAAGGAAATATAGATCTTACTTCAGTGGGAGCTCTTGCAGCAGGCTATTACAATAAGGACTACGCCACAGCCACTAGGACCCTCCGGTGAAAACTTCAGCCAGCAGTACACAGCAGGGACCCCCCAGCCCGACCCCACCCGGCGTCAGTCTGGGTACAGAAGCGGACCCAGCTCCACCTCAGTTCTTTCCGCTGCATCCTGCCGTGAACAAGGAAGAACAGCTTCTGCTTGCCAGTTGCAGCTAAAATCTCTTTGATTTCTTCTGTCAAGACCTTTTGGAGCCGTTTTTGACATTTTTTTCTCCGTTTGTACACCGACATCAATCCTATGCCGTCGGTTATTTAACCGTTCTTTTTAGATGGTTTTGTTCCTCAGGTTACCGGCGTCAGCCGTTGCCCGGCCGGTTTTGGAAGTCCGACTGATGCCTTCTCGGGCGCAGCCTCACGAACACCTGAACAAGGTGAGTGTGGGAGGCAGATCCCAGCCAAGGACGGCCATCGCGGTGTGTCTTATGTCTAGGCCCGGACCACGACACTCGAACTGCTCCAATTGCCAGGCTTTCACCAGCAGGACCCGCATCCGCCGCCTCAAGGCCCTAAAAGCCTACTTACTGGAGCAGAAAATGGATCTGCACTCCTCGGAGGAAACAGAAGGAAAAGAAACGGCACAGCAAAGACCGTAGTCTAGTCCGGCACGGTCCCAGTCGCGGTCCGCTCTCACTCGGCCCTCTCCAAGAAGACCGTGGCCTCGGCTCTGGACAGCACCAAAAATCCTCTCAGGCTAAGGCCGGCCCTTCAGGGAGAAGCTGGCTAAGCCTACAGTGACCCCACTAAAGGTCACCACAAAGCCCTTAGAGGTGCATGCTTCAGCCCCACCTCCTAAGGCACCGGCGCTGCCTGCTAAAGGCATACCTCTGGAGCCCAAGGACTCTCCAATGCCCCGGTGGCACCTTGTCATCTGTACCTACACCGATGCCGGCTGAAGGGGCAAAGGATGCGGAAGAGCCGTGAAAGAGCCAAGTCCTCTCGCCCAAGTCCTCCTCCCCTTGGCACCCAGGAGGCTCTTCTTCACGCCCGACGCCCTGGATACTTCCTTTCCAAGCTGGGCGGCTGAGATCTTCATGAAGGACGAGCCCAGGAACTGTTTTCCTTCTGGTGGGGCAGGTCCACAAGTGGTCACCCCGTCCACCGGCCCAGACACGGTTCCGGACCTAGCAGAAAAACCACAGCCGGAGGTGAGCCTTTCCCTGAAGTCGCCGGAGCGCCTGCCTACACCTCCCTCTAGGGCTTGTTCCGCACCAGGTCCAAGGACCACCAATGACGCTCCAGGGACTCTGGTGACCGTCGTCGGTCTAGGTCACACTCTAGGAGCCTCTCTCGCTCTTCTAGGCAAGAACACTCCCGACGTTGGTCCTCTGATCGACATCGGTCTCTGCTCCATCACTGGTCCAGGGACGGAGTCGGTCTTTGGGCCGACGTGATCCCCTAGCTACCGACGACAGTGGGAGCCTGGTCATAAGGGAAGGGTCAGACTATTCAAAATCCCTATAGTCGATCTTCCTCACCATCATCTTCCTCGACTTCCTCTCTCAGTTTGCAGAGCTCCCCAGGAGAGAAAGGACCAGCCTCGCTCGCCTCCAGACGATCTTACCTTTATGGACGCCATGAGGCACATCCAGACCTCAGCAAGTGGGACACAGGGACCTGGACCCGGAACGCGGAGACTAGCTAAGTATCTGAGGCAAAGGGAGCCTAAACCTTTGGGCATTTCCTCCTTTGGTGGATACATTCCAGGACCTCACTAGAACCACCTGGGTGCATCCAGCTTCAGTCCCGGCTGTTCGAAGAAGTCTGATAGGCTGTACAAGGCCCGAGGGCAGAAGCTTTCTCGCTGAACACCCTCAGGTGGATTCCTCGGTGATCACGGCTGCCCATAATAAGTCCAGGCAGCCAAAGCACCTCAGCTCTCAGCCTCTCAACCCGGAGTCTCGCTATTTGGACCAGGTGGGCAAAAGGTATATGCTGCTTCCACCTGTTCCATCACGTTCCCTCAACTTTTTGACACATATGGTACAGTACCAGAATGCACTTTGGGAGAGTGGACAAGAGCTGATGAAGGCCCTTCCAGACTCTGCCCAGAAGACAGAGCTCCTGGACCTCCAAAATCGGCTCAGACGTAGGCTCCCATGTCCTGAGAGCCTCGTATGACACGGCAGATATGGCAGCCAGGGCAGCCTTCGGGGTGTGCCTACAGCACCATGCCTGGTTGAGAGTTTCCGGCTTTCACCAGGATCTGCAGGCCGATATCAAGGATTTGCCCTTCCAGGGTACCGTGCTGTTCGGGCAGGAGGCGAGGCCTTGATCTCCCGTCTCCAGGAGTTGGGCAAGTCTATCTGGTCGGTCCGCCAGATGTACTGTGGTGACCAGAGAGACATCGTAGATGATCTTTTCATAAGTCCTCAGGCAGTCAAGGCCAAGCCCGTAGCAACCAACAAGGGCAGAGAGGAGGCTTTCGAGGAGATCCGGCAACCAGCAGTATGGTGGACCTCCGCCCATGGGCCCAAGTCCTCCCAGGCCTCTCTGCCCACTCCCGGCTCAGCCCAATGACTCCTTCCACCCTCCTTTTGCAGGAAGATTCAGGGAGCTGGTTGGGGCCGCTTCTCCTTCATTTCAAGGGTGGAAGTCAATAACTGCGGACCAGTGGGTCTTAGACATCATCAGGAGGGGACACACGCTGGAGTTCACAGAGTTTCCACGAACACTCCTCCAAAGCTCTCCCGTTATCCTCCTTCTCACATCCCACTAATAGAAGGAGAGATCCAGACCCTCTTGCAAAAGGGCAATATAGATAGTCCCTTGCTCAGCGAGGACAGGGTTTATTCACACTTTTCCTAGTTCCAAAAGACACAGGATCTTCGTCCCATTCTGGACCTCAGCCCTCTAAACCTCTTTATCGAGTACAAAGGTTCAGGATGGTGACCCTCCAAGGACTTCTTCCTTTGCTGCACCAAGGGGACTGGCTCTGCTCCTCGACATGCAAGATGCGTACATGCACATCGGGTCTACCATCCCCACGGAAGTTTCTGAGGTTCCACTTCAAGGGGAGCATTATCAATTTTGAGTGCTTCCGTTCGGCCTCTCTTCCGCTTCTGAGTCTTCACCAAATGCCTAGCAGTGGTGGCTGCGGCTCTAAGGCACAGGGCACTGTGTTCCCCTACCTCAGCGATTGGCTGCTTATGGCCCCATCAAGGGTAGGCCTTCTTCGTGCCCTCGAAGACACTTATACTCTGTTTCGAGGGCTGGGATCACCCTGAATCTATGAAAATTGTCCCTGGAGCCCAGTCAAAAGCTCGTCTTCATCGGGAGCGATCCTGGATTCCGTCAGGGCATGACCTTCCTCCCCAAGACAGGGAGCTCACCTGCGAGAGATTGCAGAATGGATCTCAATAACTCCTCAAGTTCCAGCTCGGAACTTCCTCAGTTTACTGGGGCACATGGCGGCAGCCATCCCTGTCACTCCCATGGCCCGCCTCACATGAGGGTCCCACAATGGATGCTCAGGGTGCAGTGGGACCAAGGCCATGATGATCTAGACTCCCGGTCAAGATCTCAGAGCCAGTCAGGAGACCTTTGCTTTGGTGGATGGACCCCAGGAATTTGAGAAGGGGGTCAGCTTTTGTCCGAGACCACCAGGTCAGACACTGACGACAGATGCATCGGACCTGGGGTGGGGGCGCACCTGGGTGCTCATCGAGCGTAAGGGGTTTGGTTACCTGAGAGCGGTCCCTTCACATCAGTGTGCTAAATGCAAGCGGTTCTCTCGCCTTACAGGTTTTCAGGAGGATCTGGTGCCAGGCTCTCTTCTAGTTCAGACAGACAACATGGCGGTGCGTCTTCTACATCAACAAACAGGAGGCACTCATTGGTACCCCCTTTGCAGGAGGCGATGAGAGTCTGGTACTGGGCAATGGGCGGGGCATTCTGCTGTCCGCAGTGCGTTCAGGCATCCTCAACGATCTGGCCGACAGCCTCAGCAGGTCGTGATCCAGAGCGCATGAGTGCGAGCTGCTACAGTCCGTAGCAGGCCAGCTCTTCAACAGGTGGGGTCTTCCAGAGCTGGACCTCTTTGCATCACCACGCAATGCCAAACTGCCAATGTTCTGCTCTCGCGAGAGCATGCGCCTGGAGTTTTCTGGCCAGACGTGTTATCCCTTTGCTGGGCAGGGAGGTTTCTCATGCCTTTCTGCCCTTCCCTCTCATTCAGGTAGTGCTGCTCAAGTTACAGGCAGAAGAGGCCCAAATGATCCTCGTAGCCCCAGATGGCCTCGGCAGATTTGGTTCCCACTACTGCAGCGGTTATCTATGGAACCTCCAATTCCGCTGCCCATATGCTGAGTTACTGTCCCAGGACCAAGGGTCGCTGGTCCACCGGACCTTGGTCCTTTCACCTACATGCTTGGCTCCTTCAGACATAGCTCAAGCGTAGATAGGGGTTTCCCCAGAAGTGGCGGCAGTCCTAGGTTCGTGAAAGCCCTCTACCCACTCCGCCTACACTATGAAGTAGAAGCGTTTTTGTCTTTAGGCATCGCCACAGTGTTTTGGATCCCGTCACCCTGCCCTGTGAACTCCAGCATTACAGTATCTCCTTTATTTGTATCAAAAGGGCCTGAGTTACTCCTCCATCAAGGTGCACCTGTGGCAATCTCCGCCTATCATGCTGTCGTGGGAGACAGAGCATTGGCGCAATTGGATGTCACCGCACCTTTCTTAGGGATCCTGCATGAGACTTCCATTCAGGACCCTATCCCACCTGGGACCTCCTTTTTGTGGAGAAACTCACCCTCCTCCCTTTGAACCAGCAGCAGATTGTGAGCTGCGTTACCTTTCTTAGAGTGTTTGTTTTTAGTTGCTGTTACTTCAGCTCAAGGGTGTCCAAGCTTCAGGCTCTGATGTGTAAAGAGCCGTGTTTAGTTTCCACAGGAAAGGGTTTCCCTCAGAGCAATCCTAAGTTTCTTCGAAAGTGGTCTCAGAGTTGACCCTCAACCACTCGGTTGATCTTCCTGTTTATTTTCCTTTCCTTCCAATAGAGGGAGGCTCTCCTCCACACACTGGATGTCCATAGGACTTTGAGTACTACCTCAAGAGGACGGCTACGCATCGTCAATCGGAGCAACTTTTTGTGGCCTTTGCACCACAATGCTTGAGTCAACCGGTGACCAAGCAGACTATCTCAAATGGATAGTTACGCTGCATCTCATTTTATTAGAAACACAATAAACCCCTACGGGCCGGTCTGGGTCACTCCACCAGAGGGTGTCTGCCTCATTCGCCGCCCTGAGAAATGTCTCTATAAAGGACATTTGTGCGGCTACACCTGGAACTCGGTGCATACCTTAGTCAAACATTACAGCTTGGATATTGTCTCCAGGCGCCGAGCTGGCTTGCCTAGCTGTTTTACAAGGTCTTCTGTCCTGAGGCCTCTGGAGTCAGCATATTCCACCTCGAGGTCGTCTACCTCTTTGGTGTGGGACTGCTTGGTATTCAGTCCTTATTGTAATAGCCTGCTGCAAGAGCTCCCACTCGAAGTAAGATAGTACAGTGCGTGAGAACTTACGTAACAGTAGATCTTCGAGGAGCTCTTGCAGCAGCCTTCCTCCCACCCGCCTTCCCCTCGGGGTGCAGATCCATCTTCGTTTACATCTCCATTTCTCTTCTACAGTTGCTTCATCTCCTTCTCTTGTCAGGTCTTGTTCGGGTCTTGGCGGAGAACTGAGGTGGAGCTAGGTCCGCCCCTCTTGTACCCAGATCAGCGTCAGGCGGGCGGCGTGAAGGTGGTCCCTGCTGTGTACTGCTGGCTGAAGTTTTCACCGGAGGGTCTTAGTGCTGCGGAGTAGTCCTTATTGTAATAGCCTGCTGCAAGAGCTCCTCTCGAAGATCTACTGGTGCAGTAAGTTCTTACGTAACTGTGCTTTCTGTTCAGTGCAGAGAGACTGATGCACACTGATCCTTCTGGCAGAAGTTGTTGCCACTAGGAAAACTGTTTGCAATGTGACATACTTTAGATGAGCTGAGGACATGGCCTCAAGGGCCACTGTGAGCTTGGCTATACATACATTGAGATCCCCTGCTGGCACTGTTCCTGCGAGGGGAGTGCAGATGGGCTAGGCCCTTAAAGAACCTCTTGAAGATAGGCTTCGCGGTAACAGAAACTCTTTGCCCGACTGAAATGTAAGCAGATGCTGCAGCCAGGTGGACCTTCAGGGTACTGGGCTGTAGACCCAATGAATACAAATAGGTAAGATAATCCAGCACAGCTGGGACCCCAGCCTGTGTTGGCACCACTTGCTGGGTGGAACACCAGATAGAAAACCTTTCCATTTTACAGCATAGTTTTTTTTTGGTACAGGGCTTCCTGTAACCCTCAAAATGTCCAGGACACTTTCAAAAGATTTAAGCCTGCATATTCTATGTCCTCAAGAGCCAGGCCTTGAGGCTGAGGGACCTGAGGTTCAGATACAGGAGCCTCCCTGATTGGAGGTTAGCAAGTTGTGCCTCCTGGGAAGGTGTATAGGCGCAGCCACAGACATGGACAGTAGCAGAGAGTACCATGGATGCTGAGTGGGATCTAAGCTTGAGTAGTACTCTGTATACCAGAGGGGAGGAGGAAAGCATACAGGTGCCTCCTGACCAGTTCAGTGCCAGAGCACCCAGGGATTGTTCCTGAACTGGAGATCTGCAACAATATTGTGGCAGTTGGTGGTTCTGGTGGGATGTGAACAAGTGTACCTCTGGAGTGCCCCACCTCCTGAAAAACACTTGCACCACCTGACTATTCAGGGTTCACTCGTGATGGGCCTGGTTGATTCTGCTCAGAGTGTCTGCCAAGGTGTTGTCCTTGCCAGGCAGATGAATGGCCTGCAGAGAGACTCTAAGAAGTATGCCAGACTCCATATTTTCATGGTTTCTGTACAGAGAGGTTTGACCTTGTCCTCTCTGCTTGTTTATGTAGTACATTGTGATGGTATTGTCTGTTCTGATCTGAACCACCTTTCCCTGCAGCAATGGTGTGAAAGCCTTTAGTGCCAGCAATACAGCTCTGAGTTCTAACAGATTTATGTGCAGAAGTGACTCTGCACTTGACTATGTGCCTTGGGTGGTGTGATCTCCTAGATGGGCACCCCACCCCAATAGTGATCGTCTGTTGTGGGAACAACTGATGGAGACTCCTGTTGAAAGGGAACCCTTCCCTTGAATTGGTTTCTCTCTTTCCACCATTGGAGGGCCTGCAACAAAGTTACTGGAATCAGTTTGAGAGAAGATCCAGTCTCTGACACCAGTGTGCCCTGAAGTGAAACTGAATGTCCCTCATCTGAATCTGGATCCCAGTACTGTGCCTGTGGCAGCTGCCATGTGGCCCAGTAGCTGAAGAACTGTCTTGCAGTTTTTGGCTTGTTTGGGCTGAATGACCTGCTATCCGAAGGATACTTGCCCTTTCAAAGGCAGGTAGGCCCTGCCCTGCAGGGTATTTAGCTCCGCTCCTATGAACTGCAGTACCTGAGCAGATTTAAGGACCGACTTTTTAGATTTATCAGGAACCCTAGAGACTCCAGGAGCCTTGTCTTTTGAAGGTGTGCCACAACCACTGCCAAGCATCGCTAGAACACCTTTGGTGCTGAAGTGAGACCAAATGGCAGAGATGAGAACTGATAATGACCTGAAGGAGTCTGAACCTGAAGTATTTTCTGTGAGACTCCCTTATGGGGATGTGGAAATAGGCATCTTTAGGTCCAGTGAAGCCAACCACTCTCCTTTTGGAGGGTTGGCAGAATCAATGCCAGGGTTACCATTTTGAACTTTGGCTTTGTTAAATTTATCTGTTTAAGACCCTTAGGTCTAAGATGGGCCGCCACTCCCGTTTTTCTTTGTGGTAAGGAAGTATCTTGAGTAGAATCCCTTTCCTTTAGATGCACTGGCACTGGTTCCACTACCCATGACAGCAGCAAGTTTGAACCTCTGATTCCAGGCGTTTTCTTTCGCGTATGTGGATGGTTTGAAAATTCTGGTTCTTAAAGGTGGAAGGATTTGAAGCTTAGAGATGATCCCTGGCTCACTACTTCAGGACCCACTTGTCTGTGGTGATTTCCTGCCAAGCCTGGAAATAGTGAGCCAGTTTGCCTCCCGGCGGAGCGTAGGCAGCCTGTACAGACACACATCAGGGTGCCTGTTTTGCATGAGGCTGGGCCTCAGTTTGAGAGCCACCATGGAGCCCCTTCTGCCCCTGCCCCTAAAGTACCCCTGCTGTGGGTACTGCTGATACTGAGGTGTAGCCATGACCTGGAAAAAGGCTTGCTCTGGATGATCTAGCCCTGCCTCCCTTCCGTAAGGTCTGGTGGATGGGGAAGATTTTTTGGCAGAATTACTTCTGTAGGTGGCTTTGTATTCGTCCCACCTTCTTCATATAAGCTACTGTCTTTTCTCCAAAGAGGAGTTTACCTTTACTAAAAATCAATGCCTTGGTCTGTGTTTCCTGAGTAGGTTTGTGGCTCTCAACCAAGCAAACCTCCTCTGTGCCCAGTGTTTGCCATCCATCTGGGAGCAGTGTCATTAGAATCAGCAGCCATCTGGAACTGATATTTGACTGCTTCAAACCAAACCTGGCTGTTTCAGCTAGATCAGCTGAAAAGGAGCCTGTGATTTATCAGTCATGGCAAGAACAGACTGCCAAAGAGATTTTGATACTGAGCAAGCGTAGGCTTGGAAGTTTGCCTGTCTGATGGCCAGAAAAGTTGATAAATATCCTTTCTTGGCCATGCTATCAATCTTTCTAGAGTCCTTGTCTGGGGTTGAGATGCTAGTGGTACCTTTGCCTTGTCACAGGCTGCCACTTGCACCACCCTGGTGGTCAGGGTCGGAGAATAGGAATTCAGCACCCTCCCTTTCCATCTGGTACTTTTGTCAAGCCTCTTATCAAGGGGGGACAGTATTCGGGTTTGCAAAATCTTTAAAGCCTCCTTCTTAAAGAACTTGTTTACAGGAAGGAGAAGCTTTCTAGTGGGTGTCAGACCCATCATTTCTAAGTATTCGGCTTCTTCATCCTCAATCACTTTACTAGTGGGGATGTCTAAGGCATCCACCATCCTTCTTACAAATGTGAAGTGTGAGGAAAAGTCCTCTGATGCCCTGGGAGGAGAACCAAAATCTTGTTCAGGGGAACCTCAGGTTCAGTGGGTTCCCCTTCATCCCCACATCATCATCATCATCACATATTCCTCCTCCTCCTCCTCAAAAGGAAGATTGAGTAGAGAGCCAGTCTGCTGGCAGGAGTCTGTGGCTATGGACCAGTCAGCCCCTGTAAAGCGTGGGTAACCAAAAGCCTGTGCAATCTCTTCAGCAGTTGGCAGTTTTACTGCAGTCACAGAAGTTCCCAAGTGCTGCTCAGCAGGGGGTTCTGTGTGCCTGGTTTTCTTGGATTTCTTAGAGGGAACCAGAGAGTCAGCTGGTTTAGCAAGCCTCTTTGGAACTGTTTGTATACTCATATCAGGGGTGGCAGTTACAGTTGTTGTGATTTTATCCACAGAAGCAGAGGGTGTCGGCTGGTCAGAGCTCAAGGGACCCTTAGGTGGTGGAAGCTGTTTCTTAAGCCTTTCAAGGTGTTTCTCAATAGTTTTCTCTGGAAAAGTTTTGCAGATTTCTGATCTGCTTTTAAATGATCATAACCAAGGCAGACAACACATAATTTATGTTTGTGTGCCTTGGCAAAAATCTCACCACTATCAGAACAAGGTTTGAAACCAGGTTCACCGTTTTCTTTTCGTTTTTTGACATTTAAAAATAAAACAAACAAAATAAGAACCACCAAGTAGTTTATGTGCGCTTCGGTCAGTTCTGGAACCGATGAGGAACCGATCGGAACCGAAATAAAATTAACGAGACTAAGCAGTTCAGAAACCAGTATTAGCGGTTCCCAAAACTAGTTAAATAAAATTTAAATTTAAACAAAACTAACGCAGTTTTTAGTGAAAAACTCAGATAAGTACAAAGTAAACCTCTGTTCCCCACGGTTATACCGAACCAGGAGAAACTGAGAAAAACACAGTTTAAATAACAAAACTAATCAGCCGGTGGCACTGAGGGTTGAGGTGCTGGATGCCACACTGGCGACCTGGGTTCGAGGAGCGAGCCTGGGCCACTGGGGGTCAGCGGGGGAAGAGATCAGCGTCCATGGGACTGCTCTCTCTTCCCAGGGAGGGAGTTGTAAGAGCGATGGCTCCTGGGCAACCTCTGGCGGTGGTCGGAGAGTGCTTGGCGTGCAATGCTGTGGATGCAAGGGGCGGAGTTGCAGCATTACTTTGCCTTGCTAAGCTGTACTCCAAGAGGGTCAGGAACTACAATAAGAGAAAAACCCCTCCTGGGGATAGATGAAGCACCTCGGCCTCCTAGCCCACACTCCCTAATTCGGGCTGATTTTTCTCTCCATGGGCTGACTTGTGTGCCTAGCACTTTGCCCTATAGATAGAGCACTCTGGGTGGATAGGGCAGCCCTACATCCAGGTGTTCAGACCCAGAGGTGGTGCTAGGTGGCATGAGTGGAAGGACCTAGAAGTCAAGGAGGAGGTAGAGGCTGGAGCCCCAGGATGCGGAAGGAGTTCTCCAGGTGGTGGAGATAAACACAGTTAACAAAAATAAATAAATAACAGAAGTAACGGTTTGGCTTAAAAATAACAAGTAAAAGGCAGCAAATGAGGCAAAGAAAATACTTATGAACATACAATGTGCCAGCAAAACAGACCATCCGGTCTATCTAAGTCTCTTCAGTGTGCATCTAGCACCCCTAGTTTGCAGCTGCCTTACCCCTCCTTTGTTATCCCTGCCACCCCCACCTTCCCCACCCTCATTCTCCCCTGTTCCCTGTCCCATGCCCTTATGAAACTGTTCAGATTTACATGATACCACCCATTCTGGTAGTGCATTCCATTTTGCTACCACCTCTCTATGAAATAGTGTCTCCTCATTTCTCTCCTAAATCTACCCCCCTCTATTCTTAGCCCATGCCCCTGGTGCCCCTCCCTCCTTAGCTTAAAGACCCCGTCTGCCCCATCCTTATGGATTCCCCTCAGATACTTGAATGTTTCTATCATGTCCCCCGTCCTTCTATCCTCCAGAGTGTACATATTCAGGCCTCCGAGTCTGCTCTCATAGTCTCTCCCTCCATTCCACATATCATCTTTGTTGCCCTCCTCTGCACCCCTCAGTAGCCTGATATCATAGCTTTAGGTATGGTCTCAAAACTGCACACAATACTCTAAGTGCGGCCTTAGCAGCAACCTGTAGAGGGGAGGTCACCTCTCTTTGCCTGGATGAAACCCCTCGCTATAGAAACATAGACTTTGATGGCAGATAAGGACCACTTGGCCCACCTAGTCTGTCCATTTCCCAACCTATGGGATAAGCTGCAGATCTAGTTAACCAACAGCCTATTTCTTCCTACCCCCACAAGAATTGCCTTATGTCTGTCCCATGCATTCTTTAATTCTACCCCAGTTTTAGACCCCACAACCTCCTCAGGAAGGCTTTTCCATGCCTCCACCACCCTCTCTGTGCAAAAATACTTCCTCACATTGCCCCTGGCCATCCCCCCTCTATCTTCAAATCGTGTCCCCTTGTTCTTGCACATCTCTTTTCTGAAAGATGCTACCCTCTTGGATTTTGTTGATTTCACTGAGGTACTTAAATGTCTCTATCATGTCCCCCTCTCCTCCTTTCCTCAAGGGTATACATATTAAGCTCCTTTAGTCTCTCCTCGTATGGCTTCTCTTGCAGACCCTGCACCATTTAGTTGCCCTCCTCTGGGCTGCCCCCAACCTGCCTATGTCCTTGCGGAGATGGGGTCTCCAGAACTGGGACGAGTACTCCAGATGGGGTCTCATCAACTGTCTGTACAGAGGATAACAACTTCCTGATCTTCCTGCTGTACATTAAGTCGCCACCACTCATTCACGCTAATGGGATCTCGCTGGAGGAGCTAGGACAGGCGAACAAACTTTTTCTCAAGAGGGTCAGCGCCAAAGGAGGAGCCATGAGGAGTGGCACCATGACCCATGGCTCGTGCAGTAAAGACTGCCTCGACATCAACCCTCCAACTGCCTCAGTTCCTTTTTTCCCCACTGTAAGTGCACTTCAGTGATGGCGTCCTTCGCCCACGAGTCAAACTTCAAACTAGCAGCATAGTTTTCAGTTTATTGTTTTGTAATTTGTCTTGAAACAAGTACCAATTAGATTTACTTTTATTGATTATAATAAAAGTCTTCAGCCCTCCATTGGCGGAGTTGACCATGAGCAGGTTGGGTGATGGTAGGGAGACTTTGTATAGCTGTTCAGTCAGCGGGCTGGGTCCGGGCGCCGCCCTCTCCAGAGGTGGGTCTGACAACGACGGTCCAATGCTCAGGGAGATGGCAGTCACCCTGAAAGCATAACAGAAAATGGTCCCATTCTCGGCACTGTGACCTTGAGCTCTTCTTGGCACACAAGTCAGAAAGAAGGCATCACTCGAGGTCACCTTCTGGTATGTCTGTCGTAGACTGTCGGTTATTGAGGGCCAGGCACTGGTCTCCTCCTCTCTAGAGTCACCAGTTTCTGGCTCCAGTGGCTGTCCTCTTTGACAGTGGAGCCCATCCCGCCTATGGAGGTGCTTCCGATGATCAGTTTCACCAGTGGGATGCTCTTATGGAGCACTGGGCTCGGAGGTTGGTCCAGCTGCCTGGCCCGGTCCTCCGAGGCCTTGAGGGCCATTTGGAGGACCAGGTGGGTGGCTGGACCTCCCTAGTCGTGCAGTGACTTCTTGGTGCCATCGACTCTATGCTTGGGTGTTCTCCCCTCACATGGCTGCGGTGCAGGGTCCACACCGATGCCTTTGTCTCCTGCTAATTTTCCTTCTGTTCCTCAAATAGCAGTTTTCAGAACCTTGAGACACTCTGGCACCATCCACGTGACGGGACTCTCTCAGCACCATCTGCGGCATTGGGGGGTCTGTCGGCACCATCTGTGGTACCGGGGCTCTGTCGGCGCCGTTTGCGGCTCTGCGGGCTCTGTCGGTGCCATCCAGCGGCCCTCTGAGCTCTTGTAGCACCGTGGCCTCTGTCGGCACTGTGTGCTGGGCTGTTTCTGATGGCCAACTTCCTTGTGTTGCGCCCGTGTTTGACCGGCACCGATGCTTGTGCAGCACCGTCCAGCCTCAGGGCTTTTCGACTCTGATTCCTTCTTCTTCCACTTTTCATTCTGATTTTCACTCCTTTCCTGTCCATACAGTCCCCCAGGACTGTCAGGAGATGATTCTGAGCCTGACCCAGATCTTGGGTTGGGTGATGATGTTGAAGGAGCAGGGATCAATCCTGCTGCAGAGCTTGTAGTCGAAGACCTTTCCTTTAAGTCTCTACTGAAATATTTCAATTTCACCTTCTCTCCAGACTACAGAAATCGATCCTGGGAAGCTTTTAATACTCAATACCTACATGTCCAAGAGATCCCTATGGATTTAACTCCTCTGGTACAACCATCTTTTGAGACCCTTTCTCAGATGTTATGTAACAATCCTGCTCTTATCCCTTCTGTGGCTAAGTCCATAGATAAGTATGCTGCTCCCAAGGATCGACCCATTTTGGCTTCACAAGCTTTTGCTGATCCCATTGTAGTCTTAGCAGAGGAATGACAAGGCCGTCCTCCCTCAGGCATCTACAGCCCGCCTATAAATAGAGAATCTCATAAGATAGACACCTTAGGTAAGAGTCTTTGCTGCCTCCACCCTGGTTATGCGTATTGCCAGCTATGGGGCTATTTTTTCTCAATATGAGTATGTCCTTTGGCATGCGCTCAAGCAAATGGTAGAAGCTCTGCCTGAGTGGGAAACTAATTCAGAGCTGCTTCACACCATAACCAGGGTATCAAGTCAATAACCAACAGGTTAAAGCTGCAATGGGAGCTTTCGATACTGCTTCTCCGGGCGGCGAATTTGTACCCATCGCCACTCTTGGCTACGTACTTCAGGCTTCACGAATGATGCCCAGCAGCAGGTCATGGCCTTACTCTTCAACGGTATGTATCTTTGGGACCCCAGGTGGAACAAGCTCTGGAGACCACACAGAAGACTGTGTCAACCATTAAGACAGCTTGACCGCACCGCCCCCTCTCAGGGGGTGCCAACAAGCATCAATTTCACAACCGTCAGTCCTCTTGGGGCAAAGGCAGGGGAGGTTTAACAAAACCACACCCGCCACAAAAACATAGCAGAAGGCACAAGGCCCCTAGTGCCACCTTCTGAGTTCTTGGTCCAGGTTCCAGCTCAGCTGCCTGAGGGGACTCTTCCTCAGTGGTGGGAGGACATATAACTCAGTTCTATGACGGTGAAAGTCTAGGACATCAGACAAATGGGTCCCAGGGTTATCCGTGAGGGGTATTTGTGCAATCTTTCAGAACCGCCCCGGATCATCCCCTCAAATGACAGCCCAGGCTGTCAACAGTATAATCAGACCTTCTTGCTTCTGAGTACAAGGCCTTCTGAACAACAGGGCAGTAGAAGTAGTTCCGCCAGACCAATGAAACACAGGTTCTAGGAGTATGGCTAGTTGTTCATCCATACTCTCTGGCATGTCCCTTTCCCTAAATCTCGCTGGAAAGTCTTCAAGCTGGCTCCTCCCACCCACCCAGGTGGTAAATACCTTGGCTGCACCCCATGATGCAGATCTTCCTTCTGCCAGAAGATTCAGGTTCTCTCGTGCTACCTTAGCAGTTCGTAGGCCCTGGATTCTCAATGTCGGTTTCACTGCCAATTTCTTTAAAACTCATTAGAGTTTACGACTCGATCCTAGTGCATCGGACATGGAGGACAAATCGTTCCCAGTTCGATGGTGTTCCTGCGGCCAGAAAATGTTGCGCACGATCCCCCACCTCTCGTGTGTCTGGCTTAGGTGTCGTGCTGACACCACCTCTTGCACCATCTGTCCTGGCCTTCCATTCCAGCGTCCTGGATGACCGCAAGACGCCTAAAATTGTGGAGACTGGAGCTTACGCAATCCACGGTGAAATCAAAGAGGCAAGGTGGGTGGTTTCCACGGCTCGGTATCTGCCGAACAGCTGGAACAGATGGTGGCTTTCGAGGAGGAAGCTGCTCAAGCTTCAGCCAGCCAAAAGCTTTCGTACCTCTCAACCTTGGCTCTGCTTTTACTGGTTCTTTTCGGGAGTTGTGCCAGTCTCTCCCCACCAGGGGTGAGGTGCCCTCGGGCTTGCACTCTTCCCGCCCTCGGATGAGGGACAAGGACCCCCAGTCTTATTCCTCCAGAAGGAGATGTTCCTGGGACCAAGAGGTTCGAGTCCCAGGAACATGCGGTCTTGACTTGATCGAGATCGCTTTCTAAATCCACCGGCTTTCGGAACTTCTGTCCAGGCAAGGCACGAAACTGAGGAAAGCGGCTGAACTGGCCGAGATCACTCTCGACTCAATTGAGCCTTTATCGCCGACTCCAGTCGCTGACTCCCTTATAAGGGCGCCTGTCCTTTCCGATGAGGAGACCCTGCCCTCGGGTGTCGATCGAGGAAGGTGCCAGAACCTCGGTTCTCTCCGACTCCAGCGTCTCCTGATCGAACAAGCTGACCCCATCAGTCTCGATCGGGACCAGGACCCCTTCAGTTGAAAAACCGAAGAAAGGTCGCAAGCACTCCAGAAAGAGGCATCGCCATCGATCCTCATCCTCCTCGGACGAGGAAGACTTCAATGGAAACTCCATCGGCGTTATGGGATCTTGTGGCAACAGCTGATTCTGACTGGTCAAACCACGGCTCCACCGGCCAGCATAGCCCCGCCTCTCAGGCCGGCGCTCAACTCCTCGGAACCAAAGGCTTTGGCCCCCCGTGGGGCGGCACGTATTCCAGCTTGGCCTATTTTGTTCTCCGCTATGATTTTGGTGGAGCCACCGCCTAAGCAGCCTCAAGGAGAGGCTCTCTTGAAAGAGGACGGACAGACACGGACTGCCCGCCATCTGTCCATCACTGTTGTCCCCAATACGCCCTCAGCGCGTCGAGGAAGACATAGGCTGGAGACCATTATATCCCAACTCTTCGGACTCGGATGCCACTGGTTTGCATCGCATCCAGGGGATGATGAGTCATCAGTGGCAGATTTGGAGGAAGGTCCTTCCTCTTTTGGGCATCCTCTGCCTGTTTTCTGAATCTACTGGAATGCCCTTGGAGCCTATCTAAAGAGGCGGAATACCCCTACGGATATCCTCAAAGGGGAATACCCCAATGGAGCCTTTCCAGTGGCTGAAACCATTGTTGGCCAGCCCTTGAGCTATGGCAGTGTCCTGCCTCCTGTCCAGCTCTGTCTGCCCACATGGCCTGCAAGTATACAGTACCCATGGGGTCCCTGATGGGGTTCACAAAGCATCCCTCAGCTGAAAGCCTTGTGACTGCTTCTGTGTTGAGATGCACTGATAGCTCAGCCAACACTGACCGCGCTCTGGACAAGGAGTCCAAGAATATGGACCACTCTGCCCAGAAGGTCTATGCAGCCTCATCCTTAGGCCTTCATCAGGCCAGCTCAACTATGATCATGTTACACTTCTCTCATGCCCTCTTAGAGTCATTAGATGAAGTCCTCCTCATCTCCCAGCAGACAAGCAGACCACAGTGAAGCAAGTCTGTGACCAGGGCCGTGCTGTTGCCAAACAGCAGCTCAGGCAGCCCTGGACATTGAGTGATTCCTGTGCCCGCTCCTTAGCAGCCACAGTGGCCACTTGCCACAGGGCCTGGCTGAGGTTATCCTCCTTTCTGGTGGCTACTCAGCACAAGTTAGCTGACATGCCCTTTCTAGGCACCGACCTCTTTGGTCCGGGGTGGCTGGTCATCTCCAGTGCATAGAGCAGTCCAGTGCCACCTTGGATGCTACCTCTGCGAAGGGTTCTTGGGGCAACAACCAGCAGGCGCCAAGAAGAAGCCTTTCGGCACTCTTCCCCTGCGGTTAGACAGCCCTCCTTTCAAGGAGGCCAGCAGGAGTCCCCAACAGCCCATAAAGGAGGCAGAGGAGCTGGTCCAGGAGCCTCCTCCTCCTCTAAGCCTGCTCAGTGACAGGTTGGGGTTGCCACCCCTACACCGTCACGCCAGCTCTGGGTCCTCACGAGGTCCGGCTCCATCACTTTCTTTTCACCTGGTCCGATATCACTCGGACAGGTGGGTTCTGAAGTGGTCGGCAAGGAATTGCCTCTGGAATTGAGCAGTACCCTCCCAGCCGAGCCACGCCTCTTGGGAGGAAAGGATCTCAGCTTGCACTCTGTCGCGCCCTGGGACGACATTGCTCAACTCCTCTGCAAGGCAGTTGCTCCAGTGCTGGATCCTTCTACAGACCCAGGCTTCGTTTCCAGGTACTTCCTGGTGCCCAAGCGGACGGGGTTGGTGCCCCATCCTGAGATCTCCATGATCTGAATCAATATCTCAGGTCTCACACCTTCTGGATGGTAACTCTGAACCAGATTATACCATCCTGGAGTGAAACATGTGGTTCTGTTCACTGGATCTACAGGACGTGTTTTCATGTCCCAGTCCGTCTGTCCCATCATTTCCTCTGCTTCAGGGTCGAAGGGACCCGTACAAGTTCGAGCCATGCCATTCGGCCTGTCATTGGCCCCTCAGCTCTTCACCAAGTGCATTGCAGTGGTGGCAGCCCATCTTCAGTGTTGAGGTTTGGATATACCCTTATCTCGATGACTGGCTCTTGGCAGGTTCCTCCCTTCAGGAGATGGAGGTCCAGGGATCTGGCCCTCTGAACCTGCTCTCAACTCGGCCTCCTGATCAGCGAGGCCAAGTCAGAGCAGCGTGCCCTTTAAGGTGATGGGCTTCATTGGGGCAGAGCTCGACTCTCATCAAGCCAGAGCTTGGCTCCGCGGACAGAGGCGGAGGTTCTCTCCTCCTTTGCCCGATCATTTCTGGTTGAGCACTGCGCCTGCCGGGACTTTCCGCCTTCTGGGCTACATGGTGGCATGCACCTCGGTGGTCCATTGGGCCAGGTGGCACATGCACCCCTCCAATGGGAGCTGGCCACCCAGTGGACTCAGTGTCATGGTCACTTCGACCTGCTGATCACTGTAACCCAGAAGATGTGGGACACTCTCCAATGGTGGACCGCCCCAGACCAGTTACAGGAAGGGATCCCATTTGTCTGCCCGAGCCGACAGTCATCCTGATGACTGATGCCTCTGTCATGGGCTGGGGAACCCACAATGGGGGACAGCAGTGCCCATGGGTTCTGGACCCCGAGGTCCGATGCCACATCAATCTGGTGGAGCTCAGAGCAGTCAGACTGGCCCTGTCAGCTTTCCTCCTCCGCTCCAGGGTCAAGTGGTTCAAGTCCGGATGGACAATACCATGACCATGTACCACCTCAACAAACAGGCGGCATGCACTCCCATCTGCTATGCAGGCGCCCCAAATCTGGACCCTCGTCAGCTGGTTGAGGCTGATCTCCTTGCCATCCATGTGGCAATACTCTTGAACCATTTGGCGGATGCTCTCAGCCGCTTAGGCCAGACATCCCACGAGTGGTCTCTCCATCCAGAGGTAGCTTATAATCTGTTCTCCCATTAGGGAAAACCGTTGGTGGACCTGTTTGCCTCAGGAGAACACCAAGCTGAGTCTGTACCATGCCCGCCCCCCTCCAGGGGGCTCGCTGCGGGGTGCCTTCTCGGGCGGTGGACCCCAGGCCTCCTCTACACCTTCCCTCCATTTCCCTTGATCCACAAGGTCTTACTCAAGGTAAGGAGGGACAAGGCGAGTGATCCTGGTAGCCCCAGATTGGCCACACCAGTTCTGGTATCAGATCTCCTCAGCCTCAGCTGCAGGGCCCCGAGCAGCTTTGTACACGCCCGGACCTGATATCATTGAACCAGGAGAAGGTATTCCATCCGGACCTTCAATCCCTGCACCTCACAGCCTGGTACCTGAGCAGCTAGAATTCCAGGTTCTGAGTCTTTCTGAGGATGTCTACACACGTGGTGGGGCATCGTGAGAATCGACCAGGAAGTGTTATGCCTTCAAATGGAAAAGGTTTTCCATTTGGTGTCAGGAATGAAGTCTGGACCCATTATCCTGCTCTGTGGCTAACATTCTAAACTACCTTTGGTCTCTCCAGGGGTCTCTGATCATCGACCTTCGGGTGCACCCTGGCAGCCATTTCTGCTTACTAGGCGTGGGCCGGTCAGCTGACATTGCACAGGGAGACAGTGGTCGGGCACTTTTCAAAGGCCTGGATCATATATCCCCTCCAGTGCATGAACCTCCACCTCCATGGGATCTCTTGCTGGTTTGGCAAAGCTCATGGGCCGCCATTTGAACCCATGCACAAGTGTGAGCTCTCACACTTGTGGAAGACTACCTTCCTGGTGTCTATCACGTCAGCCAGAAGGACAGGGGGGCTCAGGCACTTCGGTGGACTCCCTTATCTGGTCTTCCACAGGGACAAAGTTGTCCTGCACCCCCACCGAAATTCCTTCCGAAGATGGTTTCAGAGTTTCACTTTAACCAGGTGTTGACTCTGCCTGTATACTACCGTAACTACACCTCGGACGCTGAATACAGGCTCCATACTCTGGACCTGAGGCGTGCTCTCTCCTATTATATGGAGAGACAGTGGAAATTCGGGGAAGGTTAGCCAGCTGTTTGTCACCTATGCTGAAGCTGCTTCTGGCAGACCTGCAGCTAAGCGTACCACTGCGAGATGGATTACATCATGCATAGGTCTGTGCTATGAGTTGGCGGGCAAGGAGCCTCCCAGAGGATAAGAGCTCATTCTACCCACCATATGGCTGCATCGGTGGCTGCTTCCAGGGACATCCCTATCCAGGAGATCTGTCAGGCTGCTACCTGGAAGTCAGCAAACACCTTCATTACCCACTACCACATCGACCTTGAGTCATGCTGGGATGCTGGTTTTGAGGCCACAGTTCTCAATCTCTGTTTCCTAAATAGGTGTGTGCCTTGCCTTCCTCCTCCCAGAGAACTGATTGGAGTCTGACAAGAGTGTGGATGAACAACATATCCACGCTCCTAGAAGAACAAGTTACTCACCTTTAAAAGTAGTTCTAGGAGTGGTATATGTTGTTCATCCACACACTACCGACCTCCCGGCTTTAGGCGCACCACCTTGCTTCAGCGGGCTAAGATCTGGCGACATGGGGCGGGCAGGGTATTTACCACCAGCGTGGGTGGGAGGAGCCAACGAGAGACTTTCGGTGAGATTTAAAGGGAAAGAGACATGCCAGAGAGTGTGGATGAACAACATATACCACTCCTAGAACTACTGTTACAGGTGAGTAACCTATTCTTTCTACTCCCATTACTTTCTAGTTCCAAGGAAAACTGGTGGCATGCACCCCATTCTGGATCTCAGAAAGTTAAACAAATTCCTTCACAAGGAAAAGTTCAAGATGATATCTCTAGGTACCCTTCTACCTTTGATTCATCAACACCATTGGTCAACCTCCCTGGACATGCAGGATGCCTACCAACACATTCTTATACACCCAAAACACCACAAATACCTAAGGTTTGTGATGTTGGGTCAACATTATCAGTTCAGAGTCCTGCCCTTTGGGCTATCCTCGGCGCCGTGAGTTTTACAAAGTGTTGTGCAATTCTCACGCGCATCTCAGAAAATCAAAATTCAAATGTTCCCATGTCTGGACGACTGGCTTCTAGCAAACCCCTCCAGACAGAAAACTCTGACGCTGTAGCCATGGCTTCAGACTTCCTCACATCCATGGGAGTCCTGCTAAATCTCAACAAATCGCAGTTGCAGCCCTCCCAGAAACTCCTCTTCATAGGAACTCTTCTGGACACCTCCCATGAGGGCTTTTCTCCCAGAGGATAGAAGGAGGCGATATCCTACAGATGGCCCGGTACATCAGAGAAAACAACTCAATTCGAGCTATCTCGATGCAATGGATGCTGGGTCTCATGGCATCCTCGGTATTCACTGTACCCCTAGCACATCTCCACATGAGAACCTCTCAGCAGGATGCTCAGTACTCAGTGGTCCCCAACCACTCACCCTCAGTCCTTTCTCATCAAGGTGACAGAACCTCTAAGGAAGTCACTCACCTGGTGGTATGGGAGGACAACCTTCTGGAAGGGTATCCCTTTGCCCCTCTGGATCATCAGATCTCCATTACCACAGCAGCGTCCCTGATGGTATGGGAGCTCTCTGCCAGAGTCTCCACACCCAAGGTATTCGGACTCAGGCCAAGTCCCAGCTTCACATAAATGTTCTGGAAATGAGCCATCCTCTATGCAGTCCAGGCCTTGAAGGACATACCCTGTCACAAGAACATTCTCCTTCAAACAGATAACAAAGCAGTGATGTATTACATCAACAAGCAGGACAGTGCACACTAACCCATTATGCAGGGAAGCTGAGAGTGTGGGAATGGTGCCTGGAGTACAAGGCTCTAATCCACGTGGTTTACCTGCCAGGAGTGCAGAGACGAACTGGCAGACCATCTCAACAGAACAGAGACAGATCCTCACGAGTGGTCTCTCGACTCAACTGTCACTCAGTCACTCTTAGAAGAGTGGGAACTCCAGACCTGGACCTTTTGCATCCCCACTCAATGCAAAACTGCTCTCTTCTGCTCCAGAAATCCAGGACCTGGCATTTTCTGTCAGGATGCCTTCAGGCTGCAGTGGACAAAATGCTTTCTATCGCCCTTTCCTCCTCCTCCCCTAATTTAGAGGTACTTTTCAAATTCGAGTCTTGGGGACAAAATGATTCTCATTGCTCTCTTCTGGCCTTGACAGATATGGTTCCGCTGCTCAACAGTCTGTCGGAACCCCCCGAAAGCACTTCCCCTTCAAACAAACCTGTTGACCCAAGACCCCATGGTCCATCCCAATCTGAAGGCACTTCATCTTCATGCTTAGCTGCTGAAGAGATATAAGTGAATACTGTAGGTTCAATGTTTCCCGTAGGGTTTCAGATATTCTCTTGACTGCACGGAAGCCAGCCACTAGAAAAACCTACATAGCCAAATAGGCGTCTCTCTCTTGTGTGCAAAATCCTCTTTGAACCCTTTTCCTGCCCACCAAATAAAGTTTTGGAGTACCTTTTAGACCTCTCAAATTCAGGTCTGCAGTACTCTACAGTCAAAGTTTATCTCTGTGCAATTTCAGCTTATGAGCCAGTACAGTCCTTGTCTCTGGCTCAGTTACCTGTAGTTAAGAGGTTTCTTAAGGCATTCTGCATCCAGACCTCCTATCAGATGTCCAGTCGCAGCCTGGGAGATTAAATTTGTGCTAGACATGCTCACTCAGAAACCTTTCAGCCTCTAGCTACCTGCGAGTTGAAGTTCCTCACTTGGAAAATGACCTTCCTGGTGGCTATCACTTTGGCCATTAGAGTTTCTGAAATACATGTCTCTGGTCACACTGTATTTCATAAAGACAAAGTAGTTCTTAGGACTCACCCTAAGTTTCTCCCTAAGGTTGTCTCAAATTTCATCTAAACCAACCTTTAGTCCTGCCTACTTTACTAATTTTCAGAATGAAGGAGAACATGCCCTTCATTCTTTGGATATAAGAGAAGCGCTGCGATTCTATCTGGATAGAACAAAAGAAATTGCATGGCTCAATAGCTGTTTGTTCCTTCAGTGAGACCTGGCTGGGTCAACCTGTCGCTATTAGGTGCATTTCAGTGTGGCTAGTAGCATACCTCTGCCACTGCTATTCTATGGCACAGGTCAAGCTGGAAGGCAGGAGTCCAGCTCACTCTGCTAGAGCAGTTCATTGGCATCTTTGGTGGAAATCCAGTCGGCCCAATTGCAGATATTTGCAATACGGCTACATGGAGCTCAGTGCATACATTCGTGAAACACTATGCTTTGGATGTCTCATGCCAGGCGACATTTGTCATTTGGTAGGACTATTCTTAATGGACTTCTGTCCTAAGTATGTGAGCTCTTAGTTTTCCTGCCACCCGTCTCGGAGTTATTAGCTCGGTACTCTCCCATTAGTGTGAATGAGTGGTGGAGACTTTATGTCCAGGAAGATATGGAAATTTGGTACCTACCGTAATTCTTGATCTTCTTGGGCGAATCTCCACCACTCATAACTCACATCCACCCTCATCCCAGCTTACGTATCTGTTTCTAGTTTCCTCCCTCAATGGCTGGGCTGTGAAGACTGTATTGTTGACCCTTCTTACACGGGTCATTCGGACTAGCTTATGTCCGTTTTGTTGAGTTAGTCCCTCTAGGTTGATTACGCTGCATCTCCTCAGGAAAAAGGTACTGAGGCAGTTGGAGGGTTGGCCTTGAGTAGTCTTCACCGCGGAGCGCACGGCCGCGAGTGCTGCGCCTAGCGGCTCCTCTCTGGTGCAAGCCCACTTGAAAAATGTTTGCTCCCGCTGGGTCCTAGCGCCTCCGGCGTAGATCCTATTAGTGTGAATGAGTGCTGGATACTTTGACCAAGAAGATCAAGAATTACGGTGGAGTGCAGTAATTTCCATTTTCTGCTGGTGATGCCTCTTCCTATACATCCCAGTGTCTCCCCAGCCCTCCCTACTGCCTTCTCACATTGCTTGCTAACCTTAAGGTCATCTGATATGATTACCCCAGGTCCCTTTCCATTTTTTGTTGTTGCTACTACCTCCCCCATTGTGTAATCTTCCCTGGGTTTTTGTTTATCCCAGGTGCATTATTTTGCACTTCTTTGCATTGAATCCAAGCTGCCATCGTCTGACCATTCATCCAACCTTGCAAGTCCCTTCTCATCCTTTCCATGCCTCCTTGTGTATCAACCCTGTTGCAGATCTTTGTGTCATCTGCAAAGAGGCATACTTTTCCTTCCAGTCCCTCTGCAATGTCACTTATAAAGACATTAAAAGGACTGGACCCAGTACTGAACCCTGCGGCCCACTAGTAACCCTCTTTCTTCTGAGTGGACTCCATTTACAGTTACCTTCTGTGTCCTGTTGTCCAGCCAATGTTTTCCCAGGCTGCCACCCTGGGACCCACCCAGGCTGGTTAATTATGATTATTAGTCTTTTGAGTGGGACTGTGTCAGATGCCTTGCTAAAGTCTAGGTAGGCCATGTCCACAGCCCCTCCCTGGTCTACTACATGGCCACCCAGTCAAAGAAATCAATTAGATTCATCTGACATGACCTTCCCTGTGAACCCATGCTGCCCTGGGTCCTGTGCCCCACTGGCCTCTAGGTATTCAACAGTTCTTTCCTTCAGAAATGATTCCATCACTTTCCTACCACAGAGGTCAAACTGACAGGTCTGTAGTTTCCTGCCTCTGTCTGGGTCCCACTTTTGTAAGGGGAATCACATCCACCTTCCTCCAGTACCACACCATCCTCCCATGATTTGTTAAAAGGGTAGTCAGTGGTTTCACTAGTTCTCCCCTTAATTCTATTAGAATTCTGGGGTGCTGCACCCAACATTCTGTTTACTTTGCAGCCACTCTCTTGCACTGGGCAGTGTTTTTCATGGTCCCTGTTATCATTACCCCATGGTCCTGCTCCTCCTCAGTGATCCCCAGCTTAACCCCCCCAGCCAGTATTCTCTCCTTGGGTTCTTCACCACAAAGTGCATAACATACACTTCTTTGCATTGAACGCCAGCTGCCACCTCTCTACCATTCCTCTAGCTTGTTTTGTCCCCTGCAGCTGCTTCCATCCCTCCCTCCATCCACCACTGCTCGATTTTGGTGTCATCAGCGAACAGATTTACCTTGCTCACCACCTCATTATGCGCAATGTCTGATATGAATAGCCCAAATAATACTGTCCCCAGCACAGAGCCCTGTGGCACCCACTTGTCACCAGCCTTGGAGTTAAGATCGCTCCTCTCACCACCACCTGTTGAAGCCTCCCACTCAGCCAGCTTGTAATCCAGTGCATCATTTTGCCCCCACCCCTACACCAGTTAGCTTCTCCCCAAGCCGCCCATGAGGCACTGAATTGAAGGCCTGGCTGAAGTCTAAGTAAAGAACATCCACCTCATGACCCTCATCCAGCTCACATGTCATCCACTCATAATAGTGTATCAAGTTGGTTTGACAAGACTTCCCTGAAACAGACCCATGCTTGCCTCACATCCTGGAGACCATTGTCCTCCAGGTACAACACTCAGTCTTTCCTTTAGTGTCATTTCCATGAGTTTGTACACTATGGAGGTGAGACTTACCTGATGATAATCACCCGGTTCATCCTTTGGCCTGCTCTTGTGTAATAGTACTACATGTGCGCCATCCTCCAGTCCAGTGGCACACATCCCGACTCCAGTGAGGTGCTGTATAGCTCTGCCAGCAGCTCCACCAACACTTCCGCCATCTCCCTCCGCACCCTGGGGTGGATACCATCTGGCCCTGGTGCCTTGTCTACCTTCAGTGCCCTCAGTCCCTCTAGGACACTACTTGCCCTCAATTCTTCCATCTGTCACCTCCTCTCCCCTGTCCCCACCCTCCCAGCCCATGGTGGTAGTGGTCCCCCTTTCTTCCATGAACACTGAGCAAAGTATTCATTCAGTGCTTCTGCTGCTCCTTCCCTTTTCTGTCCACTCCCACCCCTTTTATCATCCCTATTGTCTCCTTGCACTTCCTTTTCTCCCTGATGTATCTGAAAACTCCCCCCCGTTAATTCCCTCGCTAATCACAGCTCCTCTGGGCCTTGGCTTCTCTCACTTTTCTGGTCATCTCCCTGGACCATCTTGCATATTCCTCCCTGTCCACTTCCTTCCCTGTCCTCCTATACCTCTGGTGCGCCACTGCTTTGCCCTCACCACCTCCACAACCTCGCTGTTCAACCAGCATGGTTTTCTTGCTCTGCTCCTCTTACTCTGTGTCTTGGTGCAGGCTTCTGTTGCCTCTGTAATCCCCCATTTAATAATGTTCCATTTCTGCTCCACATCCATCTCCTGCCTTATGCCCTCCAGTTTCCCCTTTCAGTACTTCCTGAATCCTCCCAAAGTCCACCCCCTGAAGTTTACCACCAGTAACAATTTCTCTGGCTCCCATACATCGTGATATTAAACCACACCGTTTGGTGATCATTGTTGGCTAGTGGGTCTTCCACCATTATTTCCCTTAGTGCCTCCCCATTCGACAATACCAGATCTAAAGTGTTCTTTGTAGCTCGTGAGGCACACTAACCAACTGTGTCAGGAGACCCTCCTGGATTGCGTCCGGAGCACTTGCTCCTTAGCACTGGAGGTGACGGAATGCTCCAGTCAACCCCGGCAAGTTGAAATCCCCACGATGACCGCCTTCCCTTTTCTACATACCTTTCTGATTTGTCCCGCTAATTCCCTGTCATGCTCCTCAGACAGGGACGGTGGCCTGTATACCACTCCAAACCTCAGTTTCCTACCCTTTGAGTCTAGGAGCTGCAGCCAGATTGCCTCTGTTCTCCTTTCTTTCCCCCTCGTCCCTTGTGCATTTGATCCCATCCCTCACATAGACTGCCACCCCCCTCTGTTCCTTACAGTCCTTCCTGTATAATTTGTATCCTGGGATTGCCAGATCCCAGCACCTAGTGCTCATTTGCCCACATGTCTGTGACAACTGCAATATCCACCTCCACCTGCTAAGGATCCCTGTAGCTCAGCTGATTTGTTTCCTAAGCTTCTTGCATTCAACGAGACCACCCTCCATCCTGCCCCTTCCCTTCATTGGTCTCCATCTCCTCCTTCTACTCCATCCTTTTTTTTGATCCCCAGTCCTTCCCTGATAGCCTGGGGGTAGGATATGACTCCACTCTATCGGATCCCTGCCTACCTGCTGTCCACTTGCCACTCCCCCATCTATTTTAAATCCACCTTGTCACAGTATACCTCCCAGTCTTTGCTTTAACACCTCCTTCCCTCTCCTCACTCAGGTGCAACCTATCCCTTGCAAACAGATTGTTATTATCCCAGGTACTGCCCCAGCCACCCATAACCCCATACCCCTTAGTTTGACACCATTCTACCAACAATGTGTTCAACTCCTAATCCTCTCCTTTCTCACTGTGCTATGAGTACTGGGAGCACCTCAGAGAAGGCCACAGACTCCCCAGTCTCCCTCACACAACCTTCTCACTTCCTCATTCCTTTCCTTGTTACCTCCACGTTTCCCCACTAGGTCATTTGTCCCACATGTACCACAATGTGTGTATTATGTATTTTATAAGTTTTGTCATGTCAGGACAAGTAGATGAGGAGAGATCTCTGAGCTTCTGGTCTTAACAGGTGGAAGTGAAATCTGAGAGGTTTAGAACTAAGGTAGTTAGTTGAAGGCAGCATTTGAAAAATAGCATGTGCACAGATTCCATTATTTGCATGAATAGATGCAACAATTAGTTGCAGAAGTACCGTATAATCCTTTAACATAGCATGGATGACCTTTTTCTGTCTGGTGCAGCCCCAACACCCCTATTATATTTAAGCCACACTGCATTTCACCTCTGTACTGGTTCCCCACCCTCTTGAAAAGATCTGTCAGAAAGTAAGTCCATGGTTCAGAATCTGCAGGTTCTTCCTTCTGTCGATCAGTGTATGTGCCACTGTCAGGTACAACAGCAAGAGTCAGTAAAGATGTGGCATGGGCAGCTATCGTCCCTCCAGCAGCCTTTTGTCAGAGCAGGGCTCTGTGTTGGTACTCCTTGTGTGGCTCTGGAGGTTGTTACAAAATCATATCTGTAGGCAGCAAACCAGAAGTCTGACCTAAAGGACTGCTTTCAGCATTAGAAAGCATCTTTGGAACTGTAAGGTTGTATTCTTATGCCCAGAAAATGTTTCTTGTAAGGAGGTACTTGGGCGGGTGTAAATATGGAGGTGTGGTGCTGAGTTGTTCCCAGGGCCACGATATCCACTGCTGCAACTGGCCCTGGAGCCATCCAGCCTTTCTCCGAGTCTGACTTCTCCATCCCACTGGCTCAGTGCAGCTGCTGTGCTCCACTCTGCTGTGCTGGTGTGTTGTCCTGTATGGTGACCTTTTCTAAGGGCCTTTGATGGGAAAACAGTTTGTAAGTTTCAGTGCTGTGATGGCGCTGTTCTGCTCCATCTCAGCTGCAGTAGCAGTTGAAGCAATAAACTGAACAGGCGATAGAGGTGTAGGCACAGTATTCCAGCTGTCAGAAACATGAAAAGTGATAGTGTCAGTTCATGCCTCTGTAGATACCACTGATTTAGTATTCATGTCTTCCCAGAGTAAACAATGTGTACATTCCTTTTGGGTCTGTACAGTCAACCACAGAACCTCTTCCTGTTGCAGTTTGTCATCCCCTTAGGGAACAGCTGGATTCTGCTCATCATGTAGTACAGAAGTAGCATCAGGTACATTTTCAGTGAGAACTTGACTCACTGCAGATCCTGCACTTGGTGAGAGGACTCGTAATTCACATCCACAAGTTGAACTATTTCCTCAAAATCCATGACCTGCAGGTCCCAAGAGCTGGTGAAACAGAAACCTACTGAGCTCCATCTCCTCCTCCAACACGCGGTGTGTTCACCATCTAGGAAGAGACAGAAAAGCTCCCCTACTGCCAAAAGTAGGAATTTTACTAATGCAAAGCATTCAAAACAAACAAAAATCAAAACTTTGCTATAAACAGTCTAATGAAAACTTTTCTTTTACATTAAAAAGGTAAACAAGATAAAAGGGGTAGAATCACGAAATCAAGAAAGTACAATAATTAAAAAACAGTTACAGGAAGATACAATAATACACAGTTAATCTGAAAAGAACTATGTACAATGCATCCAGTAAGAATCAAAAATAAGAAGAAAACATTTGTTGCTCCTTTTATATCCAGTCCTGAGGAAGTGTTAACTTGCTGCACCACCTGAATAACTGAGTATTCCTTTGTTGTAAAGAAGTACACATCTGGCTTACCAAAATAATATTGAATGACTGCAAAATAAGGGTCAGAGTACTGTGGTGGAATTTCAAATCACATGGGGTTGAGGCCTAAAATAAGATTATTGTACATGATGGGGTTGAGTAAAGGCTCAGGTCATGAAGTAGCAAATTCAGCCCAAATAAGGCTTGAACATAAGGACAAAGGAAAAAAATGCTCTCATTTACAACATTTGGGAGTAGAAGTCCTAGGGCACATAACGCTCTTCCACAGCCTTATGTTTGAGAATTTCAGACCCATAAGCGTCCATGACATGAAAGCCAACTAACATCCCATAGAAGCAAAGGGATCCGCTTATCTGTGAGTTGGAGAAAACATTATTATGCTGATCAGGTGTGCAATACACTAAATCAGGACTATCTCAATAAATAGTATCAATAATCGTATGGTAGAATGTACATCTGGGGTATTAAGAACAAAAGTGTATGGACGTGTTCATACACAGAGTTTCAATGAAACTGAATGAAAAGTTCAGGTATAAACTGAAGTTTGGCTTTAGATGGTACAAAAAAGGAGAAACATTCCATAAGGTAAATACAACAGAAAACCAAATTAAAATACACTTGTGCCAAAACTTTGTAGTACCAGATAATAAAGGAAATAAATTCCTATAAATAAGCAAGCTGTGAAACAAAAAACACAGGAGGTAATATTAGAGGCTACCATTGTTATAAGCCTTATAAGTGTGGTTCGCTTAACGGATTCAGGTAGCTGCCCCACAAGCCCTCGGAAAAATATTATTAATGACAACTTCCTTATTTAAAGACAGAGGAGAAAATATCGCTACCACATAAAGAAATATTGGGAGAATCCAAGTTCTAATCAGAAACACTCTCTTCCTTTTAGAGATTGATTTATATTTCCATGAGGCAACCTGTGAAATAGTTCAAGTATTTTCTCATTCCAATTAAAGGCATTGTCATTTTACTACTGAAAGTAATGCCCAAAATATTCAATGATGTAGCAGATATATTAATTCCTGCAATACACTGGACCATTTCAGTCTTGGAAGGCATGACTTTTAGTATAATTTAATTTAGTTCCTGGTACTTCTTGAAGTATGAAAAAACAGTAACAATGGCAGGTCCAGCTGTTTCATCTTTAACAAATAAATATCATCAACATATCATTTACAGTTAGCACCATGTCTAGTCCCTGTACAGGTATACCCTGTATGGTAGGAGTATTTAAAAATGTATGCAACAGTGGGTCAGTTGCAAAGATATACAATAAGGGACTAAGTTGGCATCTTTGCTGCACCCTTTAAGTCCCCAAAACACCTCCACTTTGCCATTCACAAAACATACCATAGTCCCATTTGTATACAGTATAATGTGTGAATCCACCTGATGAAGGTTCTAGGAATATGATAAGAATCCAAAACTTTAAATAAAAGGAATGATCATCGTGATTAAACACTTTTCCTGGTCTAGCAATAAAATGTATCCAGATGCCTTCCCCATTCTTCCCTGTGAAATCAAATCTCTCAAAAGTCAGAGAATATTGAAAACAGAGCAGCGGGTATGGCACAGGACTGAACAGGGAATAATTCTCTGCAACAAATTGCAATTGTTGCAAAATAAAAGCCAAAATCTTGTAGTGTATTTAGGAGGCTAATAGGGCTCCAATTCTTTAGGAAAAATTTGTCTCTCTTTTATGCAACATTACAGTACAACTAATGCCTGGGCCATAGTTCTAGAAATTTTCCATTGACAAAATCTCATTAAATAAGGTCAAATCCGGTGAAAATAACTTTGACTAGGAATGGTATAATTCCACCGTAAGGCCATCCTGCCCTGGGAAGTGCTGAGTTTCAATTTTTGAATCGCCCACTGTACTTCCTTACAGGTAATAGCAGACACCACATGCTGAGAAACATCCAGAGAAAGCTCAGGATAGAAATATCATCTGAAAGGTAATCTGACTCCATCCAACTGTGTCTTAGAGCCAAACATGGCAAGCAAGTAATGTTGGTAGCATCCAACAATTGTTCTGGAGATATACACTCTACACTGGAATTTTCATCAGTTTTTCCATAAAGAGTTTTCACTCTATCAGAACAATTCTTGTACCTATCATAGGTGCCCTTGCTACCATGTGCCCCAAATTATGCCTCCATCTTTAGCTAGGTTGCCCTGTTATACTTGTATCATATTTCTTCCTTAACTAATTTAATATCTTCAAAGAGTGGTAATTTGTTCTCATGTGCCAATGAAAAAGGAAAACAAACATTTTCAGAGTCCCACATGTATAAAATACTCATTCAGCATTTTCTAGTAGCCTGGGCTATAAAGAAATGTTTAAAATCTGTCTTTGTATCATCCCACCAAGCTCCAATGGGCGTAGGCATCAATGACAGAACCATAGCAGAAAACAGGTCCTTCCATTTTTCAAAATATTAATGTCTGATAACAGACTTCCATTCAGTTCCACCTATTAGCAGTACGGAAGCCATCCATACTGCCAAGATTTACATGACATGTAAGCAATAAGGCTCAAGGGTGTGTGTAAACCATATTTTACAGCATGGCCAGGGCGTAGTAAGGCACAAGGCTAACAGTCGAGTGATTCTTCAGCTGCTGGCCGTGCTTGTAAAATGTGGTTTAACACACCCAAGTGCCTTATTGTGCTTATAAAATTGACTTTTTTTACTTTTGACTATTGGGAAAAGCATGTTTATATGTAGAAAAATAGATTTGCTTCGTGCATTTGTAATAAAATAATCTTTCCACCCACTGCAAGTTATGTCATTGTATTAATGCCTACTTTCTTCTTCCTGTTTTTTTTCCTCTGTTGTTTGTCACATTCAAGATATGGAATGTTTACCATGGAATATATGGATTCAAAATTCTGCTCAGGTCCACTGGCAGAATGTTTCTCTTCCAACACACTATACACAGACAACAAAGGCCTTTGTTACAGCCAGAGACTCAGTTATCTCACTGCCAGGGCAAGAAGAGAGTTCCCTGATAAGCAGTTAAAGATAGAAGGGGATTTTGACTGTCAGCAAAGAAACAGTTGTAGTGACAACTATAAACAATACTTATTGTTTCTAGTTTGTTTATGTATGTAAGGAGAGTGTGATAATCAGGGGAAACAACATTTAATTCATTTGTTTTATTTAAGGTAGTTTTATTTTTAGGGCCCAGTTGAAGTTTTTACAGTGTAAAGGTAGCAGCCATGTTTGAGTGGAAGATCAGCTCTGGCAGTAGAGGGCTAACCAAATGCCTGTGTTCCAAATGCCCATTAATCTGTGCTGCAGACTCTTCACTGCTGAGCAGTCTTTAATTTTTTACCCATGTAAACCGATTTACACATAAATAAGAGCCAATCGGATTACATGATTTTACCCTGCCATTTTATAAAGAGCAGCAAAATGGTCAGAATTCTCGAATGAGACAGTGGACACAGTGTCCATGGGAAGGATAGGGAAAAAAGATAAATCTATCCTGGTCACCAAGGCACCTTTAAAAAAGTTTTAGCCCCAAAAGAGTGGACAGCCCTATACCCATCCTGAAGATTAGCAGTATAAATTAAAGTTTGGAAGCAGGACATATCACTGAAAACCTTCTCAGTAGAACCCCACGATCAGATCGGAGTAACCCACAATTGAAGTCGCCCCCAAAATCAGATGTCTGTTAGTAAAAAGGTATTAAGATGTTAAAAGGTCTACTCTAGAGGCAATGCTGAGGCACAGACATTTATTAAAGCAAAATTTATGTGAGTTTTACAACATATCCAATAGTAAAGCCCTTCCTGGAAACAGGTCTACAACACGAGTAATATGGAAGTCAAAAGACGAAACAGAATGCCCACACCATCACATAGATCCTCCCTTGTGACCAGAATGAACTACCCATTGTCCATAGATTTTTAACCTGTTAGTTCATGCTGCGTTTTAATCCTGGTGTCTTGCAAAAATATGTTATTAGGAAGGGTATGTAGAATCTGCAATGTGGTCTGTCTTTTTGTGTGTCTTAATACTGCAGACATTTATAGTGAGGAGGGGAATATGAGTACACCTATCCATTTGTAGGTTAGAAAAACTACCTTAGGTCAGACCTTTCAAGCGTCACTTTACTTTCTTAGGGACACGAAAAGGTCTACATGTGAGTCAGATGACATAACAGATGAGGTGTCCAAAACCCTCCTCTTCCTCTGTGTCCCCCACTGCTTCCTTTTTGCCTGTAGCTGAAATTTATGTCTGGTTACAGTCAAGGAGGTAGAACTCCTAGGAGGGGCCGTCTGTGTCCCCTACCAATTCTATGAGATTTCAGTGTGGTAAACTGGGATCCGGGGCGACACATGTCTTCCTGTCTGCTAACATCCATAGATTCAGCAGGTTCCTGATGTGGTACATACATATGGTGTAGTAGTATCTACAGGAGAGTCAGGAGAAACCAGAGGGTACCCAATGGCCTACCCGCTGTCTCAACAGGCACCTGGGAAACGGCATCTGCCTGGGCTGAGTGTCCAGCTCAGTACTTTCCTGAGGTGGAGAGGTTCCTAGTTGTAAGAGTCTAACCTGCGCCTCCGTAATGAGCTGCTTCTGACCTTGAGGGCCGTATCTAGTCGATTAGATCCACCCAGGGGCACTACCTATAGATATGGCCAGCTTCTTCACAGAGGTTACATTTGAAAGGATTAGGCAGCCCATACTAACATGGGCATACTCCAGGCACATGTTGCACCTAAAGCTTGCCACAGACGAACTTAGATGAGTCCATGCACTGCATTTATGACAAGTCCTGGGCTGCCCAGGATAAAAGCACAGTCCCTTATCCCCCTATGAAGAAACAGCCAAGAAAGTGACTAATACTAGTATTAGTTTGGTGAAGTTGTACCTTAACCCTCCACCCACGAGTCCGCACTCAAATCATCATCATCTAAAACAGGTGTTGGCCTGTCCAAAATGTCACGCCTGGCAAAACCAGTATTGCACATCTGCTATTCTAACCCTCCTTCTGAAATAAGAGGGTGATGGTCTTTGTGGGCTTGGTGAGGGAATGGGAGAAAAGCTTTCCACGGAGGGGTGTCTCTGACTATCTGGTATTTTTGCCAAAATTGTTCTAGAGTTTGGACGAGTTTGAAGCTAACATTATAAGTGGCCTCTCCTTTGACATGAATGAAAAGCAAAACAGTCATGAGCAGAGATACCCATTGTATCCTTCAGCATATTATACAAAATAGTTTTCCTGTCTGGGGCTGCAACCAGATCCCCAGTTGTACTTGAGCCATACAGCATTTCTTCTTTGAGCTGGCTCCCCAGCTGCTAAAAACAGGTCAGCCATTTTGAAAGCAGCAGTCCGAGTTCCATGATCAGAAGGATCCTCAACCAGACAATCCACTGGGACAGCAAGGCTGGCAGCCTGTTCTGTGTGTATGGTACTGGAACTGCAGGGAACCGTGTCCTCGGCGGCGAGGTGTGGAGCAGTGCTGCCCATATGTGTAGTAGTAGAAACAGGAACACCTGCAACCGTCATATCGCCCCATTTATAGTATTTGTATTAGGCAGCATTTTTGTACTAACTGTAGCCTATACAGAGGGAAACAGTAGTAGCAATGTCATGGCTATGCAAGCAACCAGATTTTGTGTCCAGTCAGGTATTTCTTGCAGGTAACCTTTGGTGGAGATTTCAATGTAGCAGACTGTCCGTGGGCTATTATTTCAGCAGCTGTGACCAGAGTGGAAACCCATCCAGCACCAGAAGAGTTCTTTTCCCACCCTGTGGTAAGTAAAGTGACTGCAGCTGACCATTCCGAAGATGTGTGTGATTCATCCATAGTTCTCCTGGGATGGAGCTCCAAAGCTGCAGGCACAGGCTGTGAGGACACAGAAATCAAGAGCAATGCTGGTAACTGCGAGTGGCATTGCTGGGGCTTTAGAGGTGTCCAGGAAAGAAGATGGGACTGAAGTCCAACTAGTGGTAACAGTCTGGTCCCATATTTCTTCAGTACAGAGGCAGAGACTGTGGAGGTATGTTCATGTCCTCCCATAAGAGTTGTAAAATCCGGTCCTTATTATTCTGTACTATAGCCTGTAATAATTCTTCCTGCTGTGACAGAATGAGTCTCTCTCTGGTCCTGTAGAAGTAGCCGGTCCCGTGACACATGGTCTGAAGTAGGGACAAAGGCATTTCCAGTAAAACAGGATTCTGTGGTGCCAAATCGGGTGCACTTTCCAAACCAATAGATGAATTTACATCGTAGAACAACTCCTGCTGGTCAAAGCAATCCATATCAGGCAGAACATTTGCCTGCACAGAGCCAGCTCCAACTCTGCTGCTGCTGCCATCAGCTCCCTCCTCCAGACTGAAAATCTGGCCAGCCCAGTGGCGCTGGGCGCCCACACCTCGCACCACGTCAGTGACCGGGTTTAGGAACGAGCCGGGGGCACCGGGTCAACAGGAAGGGAGGAAATGAGCATCCAGAGGACTGCTCTCCTCTCTCTGGGGAGGGTTCCAGGACAGCTTGGCATCCTAGCGACCCCGATGGAGATTGGGGTAGCACAGGCACCTGCCAGAAACCGAGAGGGGGCGGGAGTGCGGCAGGCGTCAGCAGGTGACCCATGTGCGGGCGTCACTGCATGTCGCACTCCCATAGGAACACAATGGAAAAAGCCCCACCTGGGGCCATGGAGATGATGGGGGCACCAGAGGCAGGACTCACATCCCACAGCTGGCCCGATCACCGATGGACTCCTGGCCAACCCGGCAGCTGTGGTAAGCCCTCTCTAACTACAGAGGGTGAGCAGGCCTGGCCGGTGGGTGAACCAGAGCTAGGGTTGCCAGCTTGTCAGGGAGTCTCATTGGATTAGCAGGGTTCAGGCAGGAGTAGCAGTTCTAGCCGCAGTGCACCTTGAAGGATGTCCGCCCAGGGGAGCATAAAGAAATGCTACAAAGAAAGAAAAAAAAAGACTGCAAATCCTACCATCACCAGGGATGCAGACAAGGATTCCCCTACTGGTAAGAGAAGGGAAATGTTTAATTAAAGAAAACAAACAATATAAAAGCAAACAATGTCACATTCAGTAAACATGAACATTGGAAAAGAAAATCTCAAATATCCAAATCAAATCTCAGACAATAACCCCACAGCACCATACAAAGTTATCAGCACTAAGAGGAGGCCTGGGCATGTCTTAACAATAAAAATAAAAAGACCAGGAAACTAGCAAATAAACCAGGTCAATCTCCACATAAAAAGGTGGGGTTCCAATATGACCCCGATACTAGTCGAGGAATCGCCAAGAAAAACATAAAGGTAGAAATCAAACCAACCCACAAAGGGTGGAAGGTAATTCCATAAGACAGGCAAAAAGCCCAGAAAGCGAAGCCATAAAGGCCAGGAGGGACAGGAAAACCACATCCATGCCTTGGTATCTCAGCACTGGACTGACACCACATCTCTCCAAGATCTGAGTAGCTAAGGGTCAAACCACAGAAGTGCACCAGTATAATGAACACAATTCTGTGTCCACCATACATAATACATAAGGGAGGGAGAGAGAGAGAGAGAGAGAGAGAAAACCAGTTGCTGAAAACAAAAGCACATCTATAGTGCCAAAGATAAAGTTTCAAACAAGTAAACAAAAGACAAAGCATACTGGGATCATACCCGTAAAGGAGGTAAACAAACCCAATATGACTTCAGAATAAGTCAAGGAGGACCAAGCCCCATCTCCCCATGTTGTGGCCACATAGGACCAAAACCACTGCGCCACAGGCAATGAACCAAAAAGTGGGACATAGACTCCAGGAGCAATCCAACCAACCTTTCACAATTCCGTCTGAAAGACTCTTGTGTTTGGCATTCCCTTAACACTAAGTCGGCAGTGAAAACTGAGCCAAAGGCTGTCCCACATTTTGGGAGGGGTCCAAGGATCTACCAGGATCTTTCAAACCACGAGAACTGGTGCTCACACGGACATCAGGGACCACAGGAGTGTCCAAAATGCATCACATCAGCATACGGTTGTTTGGAAGGAACTGTACTCTACAGTGTGAAGAGTAGATAACAACGTGTCATTCTATATGCAATAACACGAACATAGGGTACAGCATGCCTAGAAAGATACAGTGGAATAGGTCAGGGTCCCAAAAGGACTGGAACAAATCATCCAAGTGGACACCCATGGGGTCCACGGCTCAAGACAGCTGAAAAAAGGCCTCAAATTCCACCGCAAAACTGACTAAAAGAAAAAACAAGATTAATCATGCCCAAGCTCTCCTGAGCAACTGGTAAATAAAGAAGGTTACATTGAAGGGATTTAATCTGCTACCCCACACTAGGTGAAAAATAACCCATAAAATCAAGACTCCAGTACTTCTGGCAAGGGATATACCATACTCAAATATGTAAACAGGTGTGATACAATACGTTTCAAATGGCCTTCTTTTTCTTGGTTTGTACCCAAGTCTGCCAACGTTGTATCTTCCCTAAACAGGCAGTGACACATATCCAAATTAAACAAAGCCTTGTCCCCAACCCCATATACAATACCCAAAACTGTAAGCTCTGGGAGGGGTAACATCAGTCCCCTGATCTGTGTCGCCAAGGGAACCGGATTCTCCACAGTCAAACCTGCATATTTACTAAGGTTGAGAGACACCCTGAAATGGAGGTGAAAGAGGCAAACACCTCCAAAGCCAATCTATCTGAAATATCATCCTGAACAAAAGGGTGATGTCATCAGCATACGCGAGACAAAGACAGCATCAGAACCCTCTGGAGCAACTATGCCCTCAGATCTGAGGATGCTGCTGAAGTTTCTGCAAATGGGATTTATACAAAAGAATAAAGCAGCGGGCTCATCGGGCATCCCTGCCACACTCACCGACTTGAAGGGAATGGCCTGACCCACATGGACATTAATCAGGTTATCACAGTCGCCTTCTCAAATAAAATCAGGCCACTCAACAAAACCCACTGGAACATGATGATGGACTAAGACCTGAAACAGGAAGTCATGTGACACCCTGTCAAAAGCCTTGTCCTGGTCCAACATAGGACATATCCCGAGGTCATCCCTCCCCAGCGGATCCAAGCACCTCATGAAGAAGGATTTAACTATCCGCTAATATGTCTACCTGGGACAGTGCAAGTCTGTACGGGGAAATTACCTCAGAGGCGAGCAGAGCAAGGCATCATGTCAAAATAATCATCAACATTTTCAAGTCCGAACTCAAAAGACAGAGTTGGTCAAATCTGTTCATAGAAACATAGAATTTGACAGCAGATGGGACCGCTTGGCCCACCCAGTCTGCCCATTTCCCTACCCTGATGGTTAAGCTGCAGATTCTAGTTAATCAACAGCTTACTTCCTCCTACCCCCACTAGAATTGCCTTATGCCTGTCCCATGCATTCTTGAATTCTCCCACTGTTCCTGACTCCACAAGCCTCTCTGTGAAAAATACTTTCTAATGTTACCTCTGAGCCATCCCCTCTCTATCTTTAAATTGTGCCCCTTGTTCTTGCACATCTCATCTTCTGAAAGATGCTACCCTCTTGTACTTTGTTAATTCTCTTGAGATACTTGAAAGTTTCTATCATGTCCCCCTCCTTTCCTCAAGGGTATACATATTAAGCTGCTTTAGTCTCTCCTCTATATGTCTTCTGGTGCAGACCCTGCACCATTTTTGGTTCCCTCCTCTGAACTGCCTCCACTCTGTCTATGTCTTTCGGAGATGGGGTCTCCAGAATTGCATGCAGTACTCAGATGTGGTCTCACCAACTGTCTGTACTGAGGGATGACAACTTCCTGTTTTCTACAGTTGATGCTCTCCCTATGCATCCCAGTATCCCCCAGCTCTCCTTACTGCCTTCTCGCATTGCTTGCCCACCTTTATGTCATCTTATATAATTACTCCTAGGTCTCTTTCGATTTTTGTTATTAACTCACCCCCATTGTGCATTCTTTCCCTGGGTTTTTGTTTCCCAGGTGCATTACCTTGCACTTCTTTGCATTGAATCTAAGCTGCCACATATCTGATGATTCCTCCAACCTTGCCAAGTCCCTTTTCATCCTTTCCACCCCACCTTGTGTATCAACCCTGTTGCAGATCTTTGTGTCATCTGCAAAGAGACATACCTTTCTTCCAGGTGCTCTCAATGTCACTTATAAAGACATTAAAGAGGACCAGTCCCAGTACCAAACCCCTGTGTATTCTGCTAGATACCCTCCTTTCTTCACTGTGGACTCTGTTTACTATTACCCTTTGCATCCTGTTGTCCAGCCAGTTTTTATCCAGGCTACCACCTTGGGACCCACTCCAAGGCTGGCTAACTTGTATATTAATCTTTGTGTGAGACTGTGTCAAATGCCTTGCTAAAATCTAGGTAGGCCGTATCCACAGCCCCTCACTGGTCTACTACTTTGGTCACCCAGTCAAAGAAATCTATTAGGTTTGTCTGACATGACCTTCCTGTTGTGAAACCATGCTGCTTTTGGGTCCTGTGCCCCACTTGGCCTCTATAGGTACTCAACAGCTCTTTCCTTCAGAAGCAATTCCATCATTTTCCCTACCACTGAGGTCAAACTAACTGGTTTGTAGCTTCCTGCCTCTGCCCTGCACCCACTTTTGTGAAGTGGAATCACATTTGCCCTCCTCCAGTCCTCAGGTACCACCCCATCCTCCCATGATTTGTTAAGAGAGTAGTCAGTGGTGTTACTAGTTCTACCCTTAGTTCTTTTAGAATTCTTGGGTGAATCCATCAGGCTCCATTGCTCTGTCCACTCTTTCTTCTGTGAATAGACTGGTATTGACCCCCTATTCAGAGTTTCTCTCTTGTTTGGTTTAATACCTCCTCTTCCGCTTGTGAATACTGAGCAGAAATATTCTGTTCACTGTCCCTGCTTTTCACTGTCACCTCTGCCCACATTCCTTCCCTTTATTAAGTCTCTGTATCCTCCCTTGGTCTTTCTTCGCTCCCTAATGTACCTATAAAGGTTTTATCCCCACAGAGTTGGCTATTTTTTCCTCAGTTTGTGCCTTTGCTATTCTGACTGCCTTCCCTGCCTTCTTCTGCTTTAACTGATAAAGTTCTCTGTCCTGCTTCTTCTGTGTTTCCTTATATTTCCTGAATGCTTTCCTTTTCTCCTTAACCTTCCCTTCCACCTCTTTTGAGAACCATCGTGTTTTTTTCCTTTGTTTTGTTTTGTTGATTTGCTTCACACAAAGGCTTGTTGCCTCTCACGATGGCTGTTTAATTATTCCCATTTTTCTCCACCCCTGCTTCTTGCCCGTTTGCTAGAGCTTTTCTGAAACACTCTCATTTTCCCAAAGTCAGCCTCAGAAGTCCAATACTCTTGTTTTTGTATGGCTTGACTCTATGGCTGTGTTTATTGTGAACCACACTGTTTGGTGGTCACTTGTTCCCAGATGGCTATCTACTTTAAATCAGAGATCCTTTCTCCTTCCCCATTTGGGAGTACCAGGCAGGGATTCAGTTAACTCCATTTTGAGTATTTGACTTCAAAAATAAAGCAAAAACTTCCAAAATAAAGGGAAGGAAGTCACTGACTTCAAATGTAAAACAAAAATGTTATAACTTCCAAAATTGCGGTCATGGAAGTCAAGACATTATGGATATTTCTGAAAAAAGGTATTCTACCACTAATATTTATACTAACATCTATTAACTGATCTTTCCTTGAATACTGACTTCCAAAATCTTGGTCCCAGGAAGTAATTTGACTTCCAAAATTTGGAACGACTTCCAGATTTTGACTCATGGAAGTTTCAGACTTCCACTACAGATGAATTAACTGAACCCCTGGTACCAGGTCTAAGATTGCTTCCTCCCGAGGTGGGTTCCAACACATAGCTGTCTGAGGCATGCCCCCTGTAGGGCATCAAGAATGACCCTGCTCTTGGATGTGCCTGTAGCAAAGGTACTCCAGTTAACATCTGCATATTCAGGTCCCCATCAACAATATCTCCTTTTCTGCCATTTTAAGGATGCCTTCTATCATTTCCTTGTCCATTTCCTCCCCTGAGATGGAAGTCTGTACATAACCCCCATGTGGATTGTGGTGCCATTTCCTGTCTCAGGGTGACCCATAGTGATTCATCAACTTCCTGTTTACTCTTTAGTTCTGTTGCTTTAATCCCTTCCTTTATATTGAGAGCTACTCTTCCTCCTCTTTACCCACTCTGTCCTTCCTGTAGACTGTGTATCCTGGTGCGTTGACATCCCGTCATATTTCTCTGTGTACCATGTTTCCGTGACTGACACAATATCCAGGCATCCCTCTTCCATCAAGGCCACTAGTTCAGGGGCTTGTTACACAGACTGCGGGCACTGGTACTCATCACCTTCCATTTTATTTTAATGGCCTTACCCCTTTTAGCCCCATCCCTATCCTTGCTGTCTTTTTCTGCATTTACCTCTGTCCTGCTCCCTACTAACTTCTCTACCTTGGTGTTTAACTCTCTAACTACTGTGTTTTATTGGGGCTGGGATTTCCTGCTTCTTTCAGTGCCTCCCCCTTGGCTAGTTTAAATGCTTGCCAATGAAGCATTTAAACCTATCACCTAGGATTCTGGACCCCTCCCCGAACAGATGCAGACCATCGTGCCAGTATAGGCCTGCATCCCTCCAGGTGCTCCCCAGTCCCCAATGAAGTCAAAACCCTGAGCTCCACACCAGTTTTCAACCATTCATTGAATCCCATGGTGTAGAATACCCTAGCATCATCCTTGCCATAGAAGGTTACCTACGTGCTGCTTGTCTAAGGCCCCCTCCCCAACTCTACAAACTCCTCTTGCACCGCTCTAATCCCATTCACAGCCAGGTCATTTGTCCCTAGGTGGAAAATGACATCCAGCTCCCTCCCTCGTGCAGCTGCTCCTATGATCCTGAGAATTGCTTCCTGTCCCTCCGAGCACGCAGCACCAGGCAGGCACATTACCCCCTATTCCTTCCTCCCCACTTCTACCCCTAATGACTGAGTCCCCACCAGGAGTTGTTTCTTCCTGTAGGGTCTTGTGCCATCCTCCTGTGGGTCTCCTTTGTGTAGGTTCCCACCATCCTCCTTGGTCTCCACTGCAGGTGCCTCCATAGAGGAATCACTATTTGCCAGAACAACATATGAATTGTGGAGGTACAACTGGAGGGATGCACCTCTGTTCCCACCCTCTCCCTCCCTGAGCCCACCTTGGTCCAACCGTTCCTTTTCCTTGACAACCTCTGAGGTAGCGGTGGTGGCCCTGGTGGTCCCTGGGTGGGGAAGAGGTTTCACGAATCCTAGCCAGGTCAGCCTGAAGATGAACAACCTCCTCCCTCAGACCAGAGAGGTGTTCCCTGACCTTTCTTATAAAGGAGGATCTGGAAAGCCTCCAAAAGATGTGGAGGGAGCACCAGAAGCCATTCATTAAAAATTCATTAAAAAGTAACATCAATATCTCCGTCAAAGGAGTCTGAAAGAACTTGTAAAATTCAGAGGTCAATCCACCCGGACCTGGAGCAGTGTTACAACATAATTTAAGTATAGCAGCCCCACCTCATCAGATGTGACAGGACGTATCATATCCAAAGAATCATCCACCTCTGAGCAAGGCACATCCAAGGAAGCAAGAAAAGCAGCTGTGTACGTGGCTAGGCCCTTAGTGCCAAACATACCCAAAAGATAAGACCGGCCTCAGCCAAAATATCCTGAGTATCAGTCACAACATTCCCCCGCTGTCAGGTGCGGTGAGAAGCCACCTCCTGACCCTCATCCTGCAGCTCTCAAAGGGGTCCCCAAGGCTCTGTATACCCTGGGTACCACTGATGTTTCATATGCAAAGAAGCACTGTGGTCACATTGCAAAAGCTTCACACTAGATTTTAAGTTGGAAATAATCGAACCATAATCCCTGTCAGACTCATTCTACAAGGAAATGGCCCAAAACAAACGAGATTTCAGGGATAGGTATTCCTCAGAGGCAGTATAGCGCAGTGGGCTAAGGCTCTGAGCTGCAGATCTGGAGACCTGGGTTTGAATCCCACAGCCACCTAGGTGCATACTGTGTGATCCTGAGCAAGTCACTTAACTTTCTTGTGCTCCCAGGTCGCATCTGGAAACAAGCTTCAGCTTAGTGTGCTACTCCTGGTTAAACAATGTTCCTTTCCTTCCCCTTCCTTTAAAGGCCACAGATTTAGTATGGCAGGAAAGAGAACAAAGAAAAGCAGCCAGGAAAGTTTAGTAGCCTCCCACCAGGCTCTAAGGGATTCCTCCATGCAAGTCACTAACTGATGAGCTCATTGGAGTCCACAATCTTATCACAAATCTGGTCATCAGAGAGTATCACGTTATTAAACCACCAAAACCCATGGCCCGTATGGGGTATCTGAGCCATGGAAAAGGTGCCATGCAACAAAAGATGGTCTGAGGTTTCCAGAGGTTGGAGACCTATCGACCCAATAAAAAATGCTCCGAGGAAAAGATAATGCGTGTGGCAAGAGGCACTCTGTGGTATGTCATACCACCCGTTGGGAACTGAGATCGGAAAGTGTACATAAAGAGCGCATCGAGATCAATCTCTGCAAAGAACGGCATCATAATAAGTCTTTAACCCAGGTTGAACAGGGTCAAATCCTACATTAAAGTCTCCCCAAAAATAACAGGGTGGGACGTGTGGAGATAGGGCCAAAGCTCCTGGAATAATTTCACCCAGGCCTTCGTAGTCAAGGGCATATACATTCAACAAATGAAGAGGAGACCCGTGAAATAATACATCCACCAACAAGGCCCGTCCTGGAATAATATCAACCAGGGACTGTAGCACAAAATCACAATTGCTAAACAAAATTCCTACACCATCACAAGCATCGGTGCCTATGGACTAATATGATAGTCCCCAGCCCCAATGTTTCTCAGCCAATTGCAATTCTCTGAAAGTGGACAATATGGTCTCCTGCAAAAAAAATCAAAATTATGGTCAGCAAGCAAAGAAAACAAATATGTGTGCCTAGAAGGAGCCTTCATACTGTTAACATTAACAGGCGCCAAGGCGGAAAGTGGCGCTATTATAATGAAATAATAGGTTGGGACCACATCCATAACTGCAGTCCAGGCGGCAGGTGGCTTGTTTATAGTCATCTTTCACTTCTTATGAGTTTTCACAGGTGGAGGAGGAAGTACAACATCCATATCTCCTCCATATCCATGGAAACTACAGGTCTAGAGGATGGACAAGAGGAATAGTCAGATCTTACTTGAGAAAAAGCTCTTGCAGCAGGTTACATCATATGGACTGAACCGGCAGGCACCAGGACCCATGGAAAAATTCTAGCTAGCAATATCCAGCGGGGAACCACCTCAGACATCAGCCCCACCCCGGCGTCCGGCATCATACAAAAGGGTGGTCCCCAGCATCCCCAGTTCTTTTCCGTCGTTGACTCACCAGCATCGGCCTCATGGATGCCTCTAGCAGATGAACAATGCTCAAAACTAAGTATTTTTGTTAAAATTCACCTGCATGTCTTCTTCTCCGACTCCTTCTACCAAAGGACACCCCTCGAAGTGCACTTCAGCAAACAGATCCTGTTTAAGTACCACCACACAGCCTGTGTGCAGTGCCTAGGCCAGAGCATGACATTAAGGCCTGCTCCATCTGCCAACAGTTCAACAGCAGGACCAGGATCCGCCACCAAAAGCTCTCCAGGTGTTCCTTCTTGAAGAAAAACTAAAGGTTATGGAAAGAGACCCTTCCTCCAGGGGAATCCTCCCACCACAAGTCCTGGAAACACTGTGAAAAGCACGGGACAAGAATACAGCCAGATCCCGAGTTGGGCCTTGGAATCCAGGGCCAGTTCCAGCTCAACAAGGTCGGATAGGTCCCCTCCCGGCTCACTCTCAGCCCCTCCGGTGAAGGTATGGTCTTCAGGAGGCTTGAATACAGTCTTCCTCCAGCCTCTTAAAACTAAAAGGATAGTTAGACATCCAGCTTGACTGCCAGGCCCGAGGCCTTGGACTGGCATAAGTCTAAATCAGCCCTGAAGCAGGGCGCCCGATCAGTCAGACCAATGCCAGGACTCCGACCACCGTTCGGTCTCCCAACCTCCAAGAGGGCCTGACACCCTCCAGGAAGGCGACTGAATTGATGTCCCTCAGTGGACCTCAGAGCCCAAGTGGGCAGCTGACCGCGCCCATAGCGGACACAGGGAACTGGCGTCAGCCCCACCTATGCCTGCTGACACCGGTCATCGGAGGTCCTCAGAAGAGGAGGTCGGAATCCCCATTCCTGTCGACAAGACAGGCGACACTGAAGATGTTGGGCTGCCCGAGAACCGACACCTGATCCGGCTACACCCCAAGGTCCGGCCCAAGCCCATCAACGGTCAGACACGATGCCCAGCCCGTCATCCAGCCTGAATCTGCAAGAGGTAAAGACCTCTTTAACTTTTGGTGGGACAGCATCAAAAGGATGTGGTGCCCACTAAACCTCTACAGCCTCCTCCTAAGGAGCCCAGAAACAGGGTGTCTCTTGAACCCAAGAGCCTACCCACCTCCTAGGGGTAGATCCTGCAAAAGGAAAGACCCTACCCCCCAGGTTTCCCTCCAGGTCTCCCACTGACCGCCCACCAAAATGCCCCAGAGGCAGATGCCATACTCCACCAGGGATGACTCACGGCCGGATACCTCAGACACTTCAAGGTCACCCTCTCCGATTAAACCAATTAAATGGGAAGCTCCTCTTACTGTTTCTCTCTCTCATCTATGGTTTCTTTGAGGATGATGCCATACCAATCCATGCCTTGCTGAATTATGCAGCTCGCCAGCCTAACCTCCCTGTGACACCTCCAGTGGATGCCGCCGGTTCCTCACTTATGCCCTACCACTGCTTCACCACAATCAGTGGGGTAACCCCCAAAAGGGTCACAACCTGTCATGTACACTTTACGCTCAATGCTCATTACTGGATCTACAGTGCCCCTTATACCTTTCTATCAAACTAGCACTCTGCGATAGGTTACTAAGCCGTAATACACAGTGGATCATCTCAAAGCATCGGCCACCGAGCAGGAAAAAGGCTCATTGACTGTTCCTTCCTCCTATCCTTCGAAGCCTCACAAAACTTTTATTCTTTCTGCTAATCTGTATTGGTAATGTTGAAATCAATCCAGGACCTCCAGAGGGTATCACCTCCCAGCAGATCTAGACTCCATTAAAGGATTAAGCTTCCTTCATATTAATGCTTGCAGCCTCCTGAAAAAGCTTTCATTAATACAAGCCTGGGTAACTCACACCATGCCAGACTTCCTGGTAATATCTGAGACATGGCTCAAACCTACAACAACAGATAGGAGGTAAATCTACCCAACTACCAAATATTCAGAACAGACCGCCTATCAAGGCGGAGGAGTAGCTATTTATGTTAAATCGAATATATCCGCATCTTGCCTTAGTACAACATCGTTGCCCAAAGAGTTCAATGTTTATCCCTTAAAATAGTTATCCCAACATAGCAGCTTTTCAACTAGTTGGCTGCTATAGGACTCCTCTGCTGATCATAAGCTCCAACCCACCTGGGGAACATAATCAAACTTGGCCCTGAAGATATTATTATCTTAGGTGATCTGAATTTAAACTGGCTCTCCAAGACAGCTGCACCCTAGTATCCTTTTGTGATACATATGGGTTTTATCAACTAATAAATGAACCGACAAGAATCAATTTAAAAACAGAAGTAACAGTACCCTACTTGACATCATGCTGGCAAACAAACCCCATCTGTTCTCACATGCTGGGGTACTGTTCAGTGACATAAGTGATCACTGTCTTATTGCAGGAATAAGATCATCTGGCAAACCAGCTAACCCAGCAAAATTCCTCCTGAGAAGATCTAAAAAACTTCAACATCAAGGGATATCTCCACGATCTATGCCACTCTGCACACTGGCAGGAGTTCTACCTTGCAGACTCTGTGGAATTAGCACTTCAGGTGTTAAACAGCATAATTATAGGTGTCCTCAATACTCATGCACCAATCACTAGTGTTAGAATGAAAAACAAATCTTGCCGCTGGTTTTCACCGACCTTAAATCTGCACTGCTTCAGAGAGATAAGCTATGGAAAATGGCAAGGAAGGCGAAAGATCCAAATGACTGGTGCTGTTCAGAAAAGCCAGAAATAGCTGCACCAAAAAGTAAGGGATGCTAAGGCTGCTTTCTACTTGGCTGAGCTGGATGCCTCTTACCACAACCCTGCTAAATTCTGGGGCACCATCAAGGGATCTTAGGGCAGGACTCTAGCACTTCTCTGCCACCTCAAGTGCACCTTAATAAGGCTACTATCTTCGACAAACAAGAAATACTAAATGCATTCAACACTCACTTCACAACAGCTGGCCTTGCTTTCGATTCCTCTCCAGCTAATCATCTGTGGTCACAATTTAAATCCCAGTCTAATGAGGCTCAGAGGGCTGATTCTTCTTCTCATTTAAACCAATTTTACTGAAGCAAGTAGAGGACCTATTACTGCACTTGGACACTGAAAAAGCGCAGGTGCAGACTCTCTTGACCCCTATTTTCTAAAAACTGCATTACATGTGCTTGCAGTTCCCTTAACATATCTTTTCAATCTCTCCTTAGCCTATGGTTCTATTCCTTCACTGTGGAAGACAGCACAAGTGTTTCCTCCTAAAATCAGGGGATCCCATGGACCTCAACAATTACAGGCCCATTTCCATCCTGCCAGTGCTTTCCAAAATGCTAGAAAAATTAGTGAGCATCCAATTAAGAGACTACCTGATGTTAATAATCTCCTGAACCCTGCTCAGTCTGGGTTTAGGACCAGGCATAGACCATTTCTGCATTGGCAAAAGTCACAAATGACTGGCAAACTGAGCTAGACAAAAGAACAACGTCTGTGCTGTATTTCTTGACCTAAGCAAAGCCTTCGACACAGTGGATCATGAGCTGTTACTCTCTTCACTGCAATCCATAGGCCTAGATCCACCCTCTCAAGTGGTTCAGATGTTACCTCACTGACAGAATGCAACGGGTGAAAAATGAAGGCAACCTTTCCTCATCAAAACCACTCCTAAGAGGAGCATTCTCAAGGATCTATTCTGGGCCCTATCCTTTTGCCATCTACATTAACAATATTGATTCTAACCTCACTAAAGCCAATGTTCACCTCTTTGCAGATGACACTGTCCTATATGTTAGTAACCCATCACCTTCAAAGGCCTGTGAAATACTACAATCAGAGTTCTCCTTTTGCAGTACCAACTGCTTGATAAAAACTACTCCTAATGCAAAGAAGACAAAAGCTATGTTCTTCTCCACTAATTACTATACCAACACCTTCTCACCAAGCAATCTTCCCCAACTATCCACCATTCTTGGAAAGCCTTGACTATGTTGACAAATTCAAGTATTTAGGGTATGGATTGACAACAGGCTTGATTATACTCAGCATATGGAAGAACTTCAAAAAAACTTCATCAGAGGCTCGGCCTTTTCTTCAGAATCAAACATTATTTAACCAGGGATTCAAGATAGAGAATAATCCAGGCCTCATTTCTATCACTTATCGACTATGCTGGATTTCCTCTATGGCCACTGTACTATTTCATATTTAAGTAAATTGGATACCTTGTATCATAGAGCTCTAAGGTTCATCACAGATCTTCCATTCAACACTCATCACTGCTCTCTATGCTGCAGTTGGTTGGACATCCTTACACCTTAGAAGGAATAAAAATGCTGCACTATGGATATACAAGGCCCTGTCCAACAAACTTCCATCCTATATTTTAGATTGCTTTACTCTGGCCTCAGCTAGGTCATATGCCCTAAGAAGCAACAACTTCATCATTTTGAAACTACCAAAAGCCTGCACCCGATATGGGAGATCTGCAATCAGTTACCCCTAGCATTGGCATGGAATTCACTACAGAAGACCCTAAAGCTTACCACCTATATACCTCTATCATCCTTTAAAAAGCTCTACACAAGTCTATTCCCAGAGAAATGCAATTGCTTTCATAAAGCCTAGTCCTATCACATTCTTTACCCCCGACCAAATCCTCCACTGATACCCCTGACACTTACTTCTACCCCACTTAATCATTACTAGTAGATTTAGTCCCTATCCATAACTCCCACCAACCCTCCCATGTCATTTTTCATTTCGGAGGCTGCTTCTAACATTTTATTAGGCTTCAATCATAATTGTCTGATCTAGCATGCTTTGGAGCCATTAATCCCTAGCTACCTTGTTTGTAAATATGTTTATATTTTTGTATCTGTTTATATAGAAGTGTTTTGTATATGTCTGCTTTGTACCCTTATTTTGTTCTCGACCTATCAGGTCCATCTTGTAAATGAGCTTTGCTCAATGATGTCCTCCTGAATAAATAAAGATTTTGATTGATTGATTGATTGATTGACTCCCTTCACCAGACCCAAGGGACCTACCCAGGTCACCACCACCAGATGATCCTCTTTCTCTGATATCATGAGGCACATCCAAGAGAACATGGGATGGGAGATGGAAGACTTAGACCCTGAAAGACAATGCCTCACAAGATACATCAGGCAGAAAGATCCTAAGCCTGTTGTGGTCCCACCCTGGTGGATGCATTCATGGATGTCACAAGGCAGCGTGGAAATGTCCTCATTCCACTCCAGCAGTACCCAAGAAGGTCGATTGCCTTTATAGGGCACCCATAGAGGACCTTTACTTGGCACAACAGCCCTCACCTCTCTAGTCATTACGGCCCACAAGACCGGGTCTCAAAGACCTCAGCACCCAAGCACTCAGCCACCAGACCAAGAATCTAAACAGCTAGATTCACTGGGAGGCGCATGTACACGGCTGCTACATGCTCTATCAGGTCTCTCAGTTACCTCCATGCTCATGGTGCAATTTCAGAATGCCTGTGGGAACAGGGCCAGGACCTCATCAAGGAGTTCCCGGAGGAGTGAGAAGAAGGAGGAGCTTCCTCAGCCTCCTCCATAATCAGGTCAACATGGGGACCCAAGTACTTGAGCCGCTTATGACTCAGCAGACTCAAGCGGCCAGGGGCTGCCACGGCGTTGTCTCTGGAGACACTCCTGGCTGAGGGTCTCCGGATTTACCCTGGACGTTCAGAAGAATATCCTGGACGTCCCATATATCGCTCGGTCCTGTTTGGTGAAGAATCTGAAAGAGTCATCACCAAGTTACAGGACACTGGGAAGGCAGTAAGGACTGTGCTCATGTACAGGCCTAAGTCAACCAGAATAGTTTTCGCAGCTGGCAACAAAGACAACAGCCACTGCCCGCCAGCAACCAAGGGCAAGTTTAACAGAAAGAGTCAATCCAGATTCTCTGCAGGCCAGGGCCAGAAACACCAAAAATCTGCTCAGCCCTGTGGAACCAACACCACCACTGCATGACTCCTTCCCAGCCCCTGCCCCACCTCTGGATCCGAGGGAAGGAAGGGTTGGCGATCATGTCTCACCACCTATCAGGGTGGTAGAGGATAACCGCAACCAGTGGGTTCTTCAACTAGTACATCAAGACACTCTATCGAGTTCCTTGACCAGCCACCATCACGGCCTCCTCTGCTATCCAGTTTCTGGTCAGCACGCCTGCTCATACAGCAAGAGATCTTGGCACTCCTGGACAAGGATGCCACAGAACCAGTGCCAGAACCAGAGAGGAGAAGGATATTATTCACACGCCTTCCTGGTTCCAAAAGACAGGGACTTACGCCCAATCCTGTACCTCGGCGACCTCAACACCTTCGTGTTGTACAACGCCCGCATGGTCATCCTTCCGGTCTCATCCCCATGCTCAAACGGGCACATGGCTCACGCCGCTGGACATGCAGGATGCATATCTCCATCTCCCCATCACTTGAGCACACTGGAAGTTCCTGCACTTCAAGTTCCTGGGACGCCACCATCGCTACGAGTACTCCTTCAGACTGTCCTTGGTGCCTCACAATGTTTACAAAATGCTTGGCAGTCATGGCACTGGCCCTCAGCAGATAGGGGCCACCATGTGTCTCTATACCTAGATGACTGGCTCCTCATGGCTTCCTCTCGGGAGGCTTTGTGCAGCACCAAGACACTCGCTCCCTTTTCAAGTCGCTGGGCATTACTATCAATCAGGAGAAGTCATGCCTCATCCTTCGCAGAGGCTGTAGTTTATCGTGCAGTTCTTGACACTGGTCAAGGGAAGGCTTTCCTGCCTCAGAACAGGGTGGAATGCATCCAATCCCTCATATGGGACATTATGGAAAGAAGTTGGTCCCAGCCAGGACCATTCTTTGCTTGCTCGACACACGGCGGCAGCCATTGCGATGGTTCCCCAGCTAGGCTTCATATGAGGATTACCAAATGGATGCTATGAGCTCAATGGAACCAAAAGCAGGATCAGCTGCATCAGCTAGTCCGGATCACGAATGCCGTTATCTGAGACTGGCAATGGTGGCTCGTCCCAGAGCACCTTTCCAGAGGAGACCCTTCTTAGCACCTGCTACAACTCTGACTCTCTCCACAGATGCTTCGGGGTCTGGTTGGGGGCCCATCTGGAAGGAGTCAGGACCCAGGGATCTTGGTTGACCCTGGAGTCTCACCTCCACATCAACATCCTTGAAATGAGGGCAGTCCTGTATGCTCTACAGGCCTTTCAGTCAGAGATCACACCAGGTCTCCTGCTGCTACAAACAGACAATACCTTGGTGATGTACTATATCAACAAGCAAGGAGGCACTGATTCCTACCCTCTTGCAGGAGGCAAAGAGGTGTGGGATTGGTATTACAGTATGGCGCAGAAATCACTGCAGTGCATGTCTCAGTGTCAACAACACCATTGCAGATTGCCTGAGCTAGTCGCAGGCCAAGGCTCATGAATGGGAACTGCTGCAAGAAGTACTAGAGGATCTGTTCTGCAGATGGGGACACCAGACTTAGACCTCTTCATGTCCCCATACAACGCAAACTGCCCAATTTCTGCTTGCTAGGTCCAGGGCCTGGTGTTTTCTGGTGAGACGCGTTGTCCCTCTCCTGGACGGGCAGGTTTCTATGCTTTCCCACCCTTCCCTTTGATCCAGAGGGTTCTACTGAAGCCCGCGAGGAGGGAGCATCAATGATCCTAGTGGCACCTTTTGGCCCAGGCAAATTTGGTTCCCACCCCTGTACCAACTGGCCCAGGAACCACCGCTTTTTGCCAGTCAGCTCACACCTGTTGTCCCAGGAAGCCGACTCCCTGGTCCACCTGAACCTCAGGTCACTGAAACTGCATGCCTGGCTCCTAAGGACATACCAGTCCTTAGACATGGGGGTTTCACAGCAGGTGGCTAGTGTATTAGTAGCGGCAAGAAACTCTATACATGCCACCTATGCCATGAAATGGCACAAGTTTTGTCTTGGGCTCAGGCCCCGAGGCTTAGTCCCACTCGACTACCCCAAGAAGTCAGTACTGGACTACCTCCTATCCTTGTATGAATCAGGGCTAGAGTATTCCTCCATAAAGGTACACCTCTGTGCCATTTCGGCATACCATTCCCAGTAGGTCAGAGGTCATTAGTACAGCTAGAGGCCTCCCGTGCTTTCCTGCACGGCATCCTCCATTTGAGACCTCCTGTCAAGGATCCGATTCCCCTTGGGATCTTCTTTTCGCCCCGAGAAGCTCATGCTGCCCCTGCTCAAGCAGCCATGGATTGCAAGCTGCGCTGCTGTCTTGAAGACGCTTATTTTTAGTTGCGTGTTACTTTTGTTAAAAGAATTTCTGAGCTTCATGCGCCATGTAAAGAACCTTACTTGGTTTTTCATAAGGACAGAGTGTCCTGAAGGACAAATCCTAAGTTTCTTCCCAAGATGGTCTCAACCTTAACTCTCAACCAGGATATGGACCTTCTTGTGTACTATCCCAACCACTCTAACCGAGGGAAGCTCTCTTGCACACATTAGATGTGCATAGGATCCTCAGGTACTATCTAACCAGAACCAGATCCCATCGCCGGTCAGATCAGATTTTCTTATCATTTGCTCACAGGATGCAAGGAGCACCTGTATCGAAGCAAACTCTCTCCAAGTGGCTGGTCAAATGCATCACATTCTGTTACCAAAAGCACAACAAACCTTTATCAGGATCAGTAAAAGGTCATTCCACGAGGGGTGGCTACCTCTTTCGCGGGCGCTTAAGAACGCCTCACATCAGCCATTTTGCTGCCGCTACTTGGAGCACTGTACATACCTTTATCAGACATTACAGTTTGGACATTGCTTCTAGGCATAGAACTGGTTTCGACTTGCCTTCAAGGACTTTTGTCCTAATTATGGTTCACTCTAGGATCCCTCCTATCCTCCTCCCAAACAGGGTATTTTGTTCCTTACTGCCTGGAAATCAGTCCTTAGAGGATCTTGCTGCAAGAGCTGTTTCTCAAGTAAGATAGTACAGTTACATAAGAACTTACCATAACAGTAGATTTTCGAGACAGCTCTTGCAGCAGGTAGTTTCCTCCCACCTTCCCTCAGGAGATTTGATCTTCAGACTTGGCGTCTCGGATGCAATCAGATTATTGTTTTCATGGGTCTTCCTTTGAAGCAGATCCCGGTCTCCTTCAGAATACACCTTTATGCTGGGAGTCTCTGGCGAGAGAACTGAGGGATGCTGGGGATATCCCTTTGTATGATGCTGGACGTTGGGGTGGCTGACCTCAGGGGCGGTCCTCTGGATATTGCTAGCTAGAATTTTTCCATGGGTCCTGGCACCTGCTGGCTTCAGTCCTTATGGTGTAACCTGCTGCAAGAACTGTTCTTGAAGATCTACTGTTACGGTAAGTTCTACGTAACTGTACTATTCCGCACCGTATCTCCTTCTTGGGAGAGGACATCAAATCTGTTTTCCAAAGATAAAGTGGAAATTCCATTGGAAGTAGCAGACAACTCTTCAGCAGTTTATGGATCGTAAGGATCTTTCCGCATGTGCATCGGCAATGTTGGTGGCAGCACTGGACAAGACGTCGGTGCCAGTGAGGGTTCAGCAGACCATTCACCCACAACAGATAAGAATGGAGTAGTGTCCACCGTAATCTAAGAGAGAGGGTCAGGCCCAAGGCAACCAGAGAAGATTCTGATGAAACTGGCATTGCAGGGAGAAAACCCCCACAGGTTCCCCACTTATCGAAACTTGGGGGCCAACTGAGCAGCCAAAGATTTCTGCATGCATTGTTGTGTCTGCCACCTTGCCTGGTCCAAAAGGAGTCCATCGTAAAGTTCTCATCTTGATTATGAGTAGCCCACTTACACTGGCAACAGGTGTGGCCAGTGTCTTCCACACAGGTTACACCTAAGTTCATTCGAACATTGAGCACTGGAATGTCCCAATGTCAAACATAGATAACAGCAGAGAGTATCACAGGCTGAAGCTAAATTGGAGTCCGAACCACAACGGAAACAGGTCTTTGGCTGCCCAGGATAAAAACATTGTGCCCAGTCCCGCCGATGTAAAAGAGACTGGGAAGATTAAGAATACCAGAGGCTGCGTGCCGTGTTTCACTTGAACCGCCAATGTCCAGTCCAGAATTCTTCTGTGTCAGAAATGGGATAGAGTCCCCAACACCTCACACCATTGAGACAGTCAATAGTGGATGTCCTGCACTTGTACCCCTTCGTTTTTCAACATCACTGTAAGAGTTCGGACAACCAATTTCGCTAGGGGGACAGCCTGAAAGGGGAGCCAAAGCAGAGAATCCTTCAAAAGATTATACTGTGTCCAGAAATTATCCAAAAGACCGGGGTCTGAAAGCTGAGATCAAAATAACCATCGGCAGGGGCATGGAGCAAGGCATACAATTCATTGGGAGTAACATGCAGTGACTCTTTGACAAGACCACCCACATAGGACCGTTCGGTGGCTCTGCCAACCCACCTTGTAAAGCCAGGCCGCATTCTGACGCTACCAGGGGGAAGGAAAGCATCCATCTTCTGAAACTGCGCCCACCATTGTGCTGAAGTAGAGGGGGGAGGTCATAGTTGTGGTCTGCACCACAGAGGTCTCATCAGCAAGTTCCACACGCTCCACCCATGTAAGAGGTACCAAAGTCGATTGGGAGGGCGTCTGACCAGGGGAGGGGTCCCGAGTTCATCCGACTGAATAGGGGTGTCAACCCCTGTGCAGGTATCAGATTATCAGCAGTATCTATGGGAACCACCCTTGCTATCCCATCTGAGGTCCCATGAGCCGGACGCCCATCAAAACAATGCAGGACAGAGGAATCACCTCGGATCTAAGCAATAGAGTGCTCCCCCAAGTCAGAAACAGAAAGCAACGGGTCAGACGAAAGGACAGTTCTAGGTATAGAGATCTCCCCATGACAATGTGCCCCTAAGAAAACATCTGGGACAGACAAGGGACAGAAGAGGGGGATTTAGAGTGCCACTATCCTGCACCATCCCAGGTCCAACCCACTTCTTGTAGTGCTTGCAACGGGGACCACGATGCAGGAGGGTAAGGTCAGTCCATTGCCTTCGCCAGGGACTCTGTATATCAGGTGCAAGCTGATGCCTGAAAGCATCCTCTCCCCTTCAGTATGGATAGTAGAACCATCCTGAACTATGTGATGGACCTGTTACTGTCCATCTGGGTCGGCCCAGTAACGCCATTTATCTCGATCCCAGAGGACGCTGGGGGTGGGAGCGCTGTAGGCAAAAGTACAGGCCGACCTCCTGAAAGTAAGTCTCCGCTGATTACAGAGTAAAGATCCCGAGTCCAAGACAACCCCAGCAATTGGTCAGGTCGGATTGACAGCAAGGAATCCACCGCTGCTGTCGGCCCACAGATAGCCGCATTTTGTTCCCCAAACAATCAAAACACAGTACCTATGGGGTTCCACCCCAACGGCATGTAGCTTCCGTAGTCTCTGTCGCCTTGAAGTGTCACTTGTTCTTCCTCCTCAAAAGAGACAGAAAAAATTCTGTTTGTGTTTTAGAGCATCCTGCAAATGCCCTCAGCCTCCTGGAAGCGGAGATCTCCGACGATGAAATCATCTCCATTTTAACCTGAGAAACTGTAATCTGGGCAGCAGCAGCAACTCCCATCAGACCACTGAAAACAGTATTCTCGTAAGTGCATTGCCAGAAGGAGACAGAGCTTCCCAACCACGTTTTTCTCCTGGAGCAACACAATTTCAATGATCAGGATGTCAGCAGCAGCTCCCCTACCATTGAGTAGCTGCATTTAGTTTTATTGAAAATCACACATACATAAGCACAATTCAGAAATGAAAGAAAACCAATCGATCAATCAAAATCTTTATTTAACCAGGCAAGCATCATTGAGCAAGCTCATTTCAAGATGGACCTGGACATTAAATAAAATACGTTATAGGACACAGAGGTTACAGCAATACCAACCAATGCAAAATTTAGCTGAAGACATTACAATTAACAATAAGATTAACAGTAAGAGCAAGAAGGCATAGAACATCATCAACGGCAAAAGGACCAAAAAATATATATATAAGCATTTTATAGATATAGACAACCTTTGCACAGTAGACCTGAATCGGACCAGAGGACACAAGAGTGTATTCATAAGTTAGATGTTGAAATAGGGTGAGGAACAGGAGAAGGGAGGGGAGTGGATGAGGATAATTATACAAGGGTAGAGGAAGTAGGAGGGGGGAGATGAGGGAAGCAAGCTCACTGTAATGATGAGACCCCATTTGAGGCCACGGAAAAGTGGAGCCTAAAAGGGCAAGATTAGATAGCATACATTCTCCAAGATGGGGTAGTAAAGGTCATTTGATAGTGTGCAGTCTACTCAAGAGGGTAGTAAGGGTTGTTTAATAGTGAGTGTGCTCAAGGAGTGAGCAATATACTAAAATTAGTATGACATGCTAGAGCAGTACATTAGGAAGAGGTAGGAGTAGGTAGAGGAGAGGAAAGGATAAAGAGAGGGCAGCAAGAGAGGACTAAGTGCAAGGCAGAGGGTGAGGAATCAAGCAGACACAGTAACCTAGTAGAGTAAGTGATTAAACAAAGTAGCGGAGATGACAGGAGTGATAAGAGGACAATAAGGAAGATTTAGTTTGTAGGGACAAGGAGAGGATCAATGAGGACACCATTAACTGGGGAGGTGGCAGAAATCAGGAGAAACAGTTACAGGATTCTTGCAGGAGCGATTATAGCTTGATTTAAATGCTGCTAGGCTGATAGGGCAGAGCAGTTTCAGAGTTTTTGCAACTTTATTCCACAGTAGTGGTAACATGCAACTTATGGCTTTCCTGCCAAAACGTGATCTGACTTTGGGCAGTCAGAGATGTATAAGGGACTTCTCAGCCCACACCTGGTTACAATGCTCCGTGGTAAACAATCTGAAATATAAGGAGGCAGCTTCTGGATGATGGTGCTTTAAGTCATAGGGCAGTATTTTCTCTGCCATCTATAGTATAGGGAAGACCAACCCACAGCTGCATATAGAGAACAATGATGCGTAGAGTAAGGGATACCAGTGATAAACCTTAAGGCTTGGTGGTAGAGCGTATCCAATTTAGTAAGCGCAGAAGCGGACCCTGACTATATAGAAAGTCTGCATACTCAAGCAAGGAAAGGAAGGTGGTTTACACCAGTCTCTTCGTATCCTTAGTAAGGAAGTGCTTAATCCTGTAGAAGAGACCAAGTCTGTGTCTGAGTTTTTTGACAACTCCTCAATACTGATCATTAAACGAAAGTTTGTGGTTCGATCCAGACCCCAGATATTTAAACTTGGCTACAAATTCCAGAGGTTCACCAAGCAGTGTAGAAATCTGTGGAAAAGTTCCATTTGTTGATGGATTTGTTGTGTGAGCAAGGGTGAAAAACATTACCTTGGTTTTTGGCATTTAGAAGTAATTTCTGGTTTAGGAGTTGTAGCTGCAACTGATTGAATTCCTGCTGTAGATCACTACAGGCTGCTTCATGAGTAGGTCTGCTGATATAAAGCATTGTATTGCCTGCAAAGGGTGTATATTAGCCGCCTTTAATGCTGACATCAATTCTGTTGGTGTAAATTGCAAAAAGTAAGGACCCAGTATAGACCCCCTGAGGTACACCTCTCAAAAGGGGTTTAGTGGTGATAATTCCTTCCGCTTTTACCTGTTGAAACCGCCCTGAGGTAATTAGAGAACCATCTCAATGACAGGGCGCCCAGTCCGATACACCGGAGAGAAGAAAGGAGCAAGCCGTGGTTGACAGTATCGGCCTTGCTTAGGTATAAGAATACTGGCGCAAACAAAGTTCTTCACATCCAGTTCACGCTGCCAGTCATTGGTCACCTTTGCTAATGCTGCAATGGTACTGTGTCGTGGTCTGAAGTCTGATTGTAAAGATTAAGCAGATTTGTATTTTCTAAGTAGTTCCTAAGCTGAGAACTCACTATTTCTCCAATAGTTTGACAGAGGGAAACAGGGAGATAGGCCTATAATTATTGAGGTCACTGGGGTCTCCGGATTTGAATAGGGGACCACGGGCCATCTTCCACATGGTAGGAAGGTTTCCTTGTGAGAGCGCTTATATTAAAAGGTGCATGATTGGCACTGACATGAAAACTGATCTTCAGGAAAAAGGGTCAAGAAGGTCAGCCCCAGCACTTTTCCTGGTGTCCAGCTGTAACAGTAGGTCTTCGACTTCTTCAAGGTAACGGCTGCAGATTGAAAGTCGCGCTAGTGCCATGGACTTCATGGTCCTGTGCACCTAGTTGAGCACGGAGACTGCTGGCAGGGGAAGAATCAAAGGCTAAACCTGCAGTGGCAAAAGGATTATTGAGCAAATCGAGGATTGTCTGCCTATCTTAGACTGTAGAGGTGCCAGTCGTAATTTCCTTCACCAATGAATTTATGGATGCGGTGCCTTCTAGCTCTTTTAGGGTTTTCCAAAATTTGGAAGAACACTTTATGGATGATCTGAGTTCAGTATGATAGAAGTTTGCCTTAGTCTCTGATAATCAGGGGCTCCCTCAACAAATGGCTAAAAGACCTCCTTCGAACCATGAGAAAAGAGACAAGGCCTGGACCTTGGTGAAGAAGTCCCAATGATCAGAAGACTGGGATAACTATAGACAATTGAGAAATGCCTGCAAAAAGATATTCAGATGGCCAAAAGGAACTACTGCTTTAAGCTTCTCCAATCTTCAGTGGGTGATACCAGGGTTTTGGAACCACATCAAAATTTCATTGGGCAAAGGCCCAAGACAGCTATTACCGACATGACACTGAATGAAGCAAACTGTAATAAGTTACCTACTATTGCTAATGCTCTTAATGCTCAATTCTCAGATCTTTCCGAATACCTTGAGAAATTTAACCAACCTCTTGCTCCATCTTCTGAGGTGCAAATTCACTCGAAACCTCCTTTCATCTCAGATTAGTCTCCTCCACTGAAGTGCTGCATCTCCTTAAATCAGTATCCCTTATGGATCTTGGGTCCGGATAGGTTACTGCTGAGCTTTATCAAACAGGCAGCTCCTGCCCTTGCTGTCCCTATTGCTAGAATTTTCAGTCTTTCCATACTTACCTAGACAGTGCCTACGCTGTGGAAACCGCTCATGTTGTCCCTGTTCACAAAAAGGGATACTAAAATATGGCAAATTACAGACCGATGGCTGTTCCTCTCTACCCCAAATAAACTTCGAGAAGTTGCTGCCACTCAGGCCTCAAATTACCTGCACCTTCACAACCTTATATCCCTGCCCAACACGGATTCCGAACAGGGCACAGCACCACAACTGCTCTACTTCAGTTGACAAATGAAGTCCTTATGGTGGTGGATAAGAGCCTGCTCACGGGGCCATATTTATCAATCTCACAAAGGCATTTGACCTTGTCAATCACCTCTGCTACTCTCCAAACTGTCCTGCTCTTGGCTTTGACCAGTCATCCATCTCCTGGTTTGATAACTACCTCTCAGGGAGGTTGCAATTTGTTCATATTGAAACTGCCATCTCAAATCTTTCCTCTAGCTCTGTTGGAGTCCCCAGGGTTCTATTCTTGGCCCTCTACTTTTCTCTCTTTCATTAACAACTTACCCTCCCTTCCCTGCTCCTCCTCCTCATTGAGCCTTTATGCTGATGACATGGTGCTTTCCAGTGGTAAAGATCCCTTATCAGTAAGGGCAGATCTTCAAGCCGACTTCAACTGCTTGCAGGAGTGGTTGCTACAAAACAGGCTCCTACTGAATGCTAAGAAAACCGTGACTTTGCTTTTTGGCTCCTCTCTAGAATCAGATCTCTCATAGCAACATAGAATTTGACGGCAGATAGGACCACTTGGCCCACCCAGTCTGCCCATTTCCTACCTAATGGATAAGCTGCAGATCTCTTGTTCGGATTTTTGATATGTTCTCTAGATGACTCCTCTGGAATTCGCTACCTCTTCAGGTATCTAGGAGTCTCTTTCGACCCATCTCTTGACTTTAACCTCCACATTGCAGCTACATGTAAGGCGTGTTTACCCCAAACTTGGTCTTGCCTTTAAAATGGTCCTCCCTCAATGATGCTGCCCAGCTTGCTATAGCACAAAGGTTTTTCCTCCTCCCTTCTCTGACATATTGCTCACAGATTTACCTTAAAGCTAGCAAAGGAGCGCTCCAGAAATGGAGCCGTCATAATAGTATATGGCATTTGCTCTCTCCGCTCACAGACTTACCCATCATTGTCATCTCTATTCTAAGCTGAATTGGCTCTCCCAGCTTCGCACATACACTATTTTGTTGGCTGTGTGATTGATAATATTATCAGAACGGGGACCCCTGAATACCTTGCTAAACTGTTAACGCAGCCCTCCCAAGCATACCTCCTCAGGGAATCTGCTCAAACCCAACTTGAAATTCCCAGATATCTCACTAAAATAGGAGAACTTTCCTTTGCCATATCTGCCCCCATTCCTGGAACTCCATTCCCCAAATCAAACTCTCCAAATCCCACAAGGCCTTTAAACTGGGTCTTCGGCACACCAATAGAATCCACTGCTGCTCTTGTGCTGTAACTTGAGACTTACTCTGGCAGCTTTACTCCCCTTGGCACTTACTGTTTCCTTCTTGTTTCTAAAATCAAGCATGTTCCTACATCCATCGGGAATCCTAATGTTATAAAAGCTACTTATTTCAAGTTTGTTTGCTGTTTGTAGTTCAATTAGTCAACGATGTATCATCTGGTGAAATTAATGTAATATTTGTTTTCTCTTAGTTGTCACTGATAAGGACTGTACTTGTCAGTATACTGTCAAATGTTTTGTTCTCACTTCATGCTGCATCATGAAATACTTTTTACTGTTGACTCTGGTCTCTCCTGCCTGTACTCTCCTTGGTCAGTGCCTGAATATAGGCAATACTCTTGTCTAGTGTACTTACCCGGTAAACAAAACCAAATAAAATAAATAGTGCAAGTATTTCTTGCTGTCCTAAAAAGAGCTTAGTCAGTTGGTAGTTTGGTTTTACATGCAGTTTTCCAAAGTCGATCTGTTAATCAATATGGCCTTCAGATCAGCAGTAAACCACCGCAAGATTTTGTCTTTGCCCTGACTTTAGTAAATGGCACATGCTTGTCTATCACCCCTACTACGATATCTTGAAAGATATGGTACGCTGTGCACACAGATTTTGTAAGGTAAATGTCTTGCCAAAGGCAAAGAATCCTATAGCTCCTGGTAAAAGCACATGGATCAAATATCTTCTGCATCTTTCAGGGTGGACTTGGTGGTGGAAGGCAACCTGGGAGTGGCTCTTACACAGGCAATAAAACAATGGTCACTAATATCGGAGAACAAAACTCCAGCATGGGAGAATAGATGAGGTTTACTTACTACAATGAGATCCAGCAATGTATTATTATTAGGGTTCTTTTGTTGGGGTGTGTAGTTTCAGTAATTAGTTGGGATAACCCAAGGCAGTCACAGATAGATTTAAGTGGAGGCATTGGATAGCCAATCAAGGTTAAGGTCACCCGTAATGATAAAGTCCAATGACAGGGATCACAGGAAGTTACTCAGGTGGTTCAGAAGCTGAAGTCCCGCTGATGGAGGCCTATAACATCCTATTACGTAAAGAGAGATCTTGGGAGCAGTCTCAACTTTAATGGTCAAACATTCAATTCTTTATGGATTGGTTAAGTCCATGATGGTGGCAGAAAATTTGTTCTTGATATATATGGCAACTCCTCCTCCTCTGGACTGAAAATCTTCACAATACTACAATCAAGAACAGAAAAGTGAAAACATTTTTCTTTTGATTCAAAAAAGAAAAAGAAGAAAGAAATGTTCCCAAATTACATTAAATAGTATAATACTCATGTAATTGGTACATCTGAATCTGTAATCCATGGAAGATTCCTCCAGATCTGGAATACCCAGTTATGAGATCTCTTTAATCTCTTTTTATAAAGCAATTTTATGCCCTATTCAGTTTTCTCAACAATTCATTAAGGACACCGCTTTTGTGTTGTAAAGTAAACCAACAGGGAGAATTCCATATATACCATTTTATCACATAAAATTACTTGTAAAGTGGACTTTTCCCATTTTTCCAGGTTGCATCAAAATTCCTATATAGTCAAACTTCTAGTGTAAATGATTAAGATTAGGCATATTCCATTTTTGAGCTACAAGGGACCAGAAGGTTGAAATGTAAGGACAAGTAAAAATAAATGAGACATTGTCGCTAACTGTAAGGAACTTTGAGGTCTGAACATATTCTTTCAGATAACTGTTTATGCTTTTGAAGTTCTTTTACATTTAGTCGAATATATAAGGATTAGCTACAGAAAGCATGGTCTACTGTGGTATTAATCCATGGTTGGGGGTTGGACCATGAGGTCCAAGGCCGAGTGGAACCAACCATGGATTAATTCCATTGTAGACCCATCCTTCGAGTGACTTAATCCGCTTGTAACATGGCAATGAGTGTATGACTAATAGTCTTTGAATAAATGAGTACAATCACACTGATTTACTTTCAGAATACTATAAATTGAGTTATTAAACATGATATATACTTGAAAACAATTGAACACACCTATTGGAAATATCGTGCTGCTATTTCACTTTTGTTAAAATAACTTTCATTACAAGCTTTAAGCTTTCTAACATCAAAACATATTTTACAACTTTTCAAAAACTTGCAATTCACTTTCTATTCTAGGTGCTTTGATTTTCCTCTCTGATGTTAGAAGATATGGGCTGCACTGCATGATGGGAGTGTGCTATGGTACATTTTAGTTTTCTTCCTCCAGTTCCTTTGCAGACCAATAGGTGGCTGTCACACAATCCTAGTAGCACAAGCACCTTTTCTCCAAATGTACTGAATTAAGCCAATCTGAAAAACACTTTATTGAACAACTACTATTTTATGGAATATTATTTTCACTTTTTTCTCTCTAAACTACCTAACTCAGCAGGACATAGAACAACATAACGCTTACTGCTTTCACCTTTCAAATACTTGTTTTGACTACTATTGTTAGTCTGTTTCTTTGATTTCTTTTGTTTCTCTTAATTTATTTTTCTTTTCACCCACAGAAGTATCCTTTCTCTTTAATTCAGCTTTGTTTATCTCAGTGGCTGTTATTTTTGCTTTCGGTTATAGAAGCTGCATGCTCATCTTTACCACTGTGTATTCACCAAGAAAAGGCTATGCCAGATAATATTATTCAGTCATCCACAATGCATTGCACCCACAGTTGCTTAGAAAGCAGTAGATCAGAAGGATGGTAACAGTATGTAACTGTTCACTTCTACAGAAATATTGCTGCAGCATAATTAATAGTATATGGAGTTTAAATGTACAATCTTTAGTAACTCATGAACTTCTGTTGTAGTTGCAACATAGAACAATCTTGAAAAGTCAAAATCTTGTGCCAGGAACATTTTAGTAAATACAAGTTGGGACAACTACACACTGCAAGCTATTTGCATATTGCTTTCACTTGTATACTGCTTCTTTCCTGTAGTGGAATGCCAAGGTATTACAATACAAATCATGATCTACGACAGCATAACCAGTGAACATTCCACATTTTCTCCAGAATTCTGGGGTTATTTAAGTACTCAAACATCACAGGTATTATAGTTACTGGGCAGCTGAGAAATGCAACTTGCTCTTTGAATTTGTCATTTATAATCTGTTTATATAAATATTTTTATGTTGATTAGTGAGCATTCTAGAAGTTACATGCCAACTATTAAGTTTGAGAAACACATCTCTCAAATACTGTGGACTCATATTAGACTTTGTAATTTGTCTAAGGAGTAGTTGACCACTGAGGGAACCATGGGCTACGAGAAAGCTCGTATAAGGATACCCATGGTCTTCTGACTTGGGGTAATAATGGCCTCAAATTTGTTAACATGTATCTTACGTTGAACATGACAACTGGATTTACCATTCCCAGACCCCTTGATTCCTGGGTAAATATAAAATATTTTGTTTTAAAAGGTTAAGTCTGCTTCCCATATGGCCTGGAAGAAAATACTGTACAATGTGACTTCTAAAGCTTTGGGGAGGGGAGCAAACAATGTGTAAAATATAGGTCAAGAAAGTTTTTTTCCAAATACACTCTTTTCATTTTACTCATTTGCCACGTGTTCCAATTTTTAACCAGCTTTTGGGCCTGTTCAAGTTTTGGTTGCCAATTGAGGGTACTGTATCTAGATTCTCTGTCCCAAATAAGATGCTTAAAATAGGAATTGGATCTCTTGTAAGGTTCTACCTGTTACCTCAGTAAGGATATTGGGTTTCCCAATTGCCTTCCAATACATTTCCTTAGATTTAAAGAGGTTCTTGATATAGATCCAAACACCTGCCATGTATTTATTACTTGTGTCACAGCATCTACAACTTGCACACGTATAGTAATGCCATCAGCATACTCCTGAGCTATATGAGGAACTATATAGATGTCTATATGTACATGTGCTAAACTAGTGTTGGAGTTAAGCTTTCTTCATAGAGGGTCATTGCTAAATATATGTAAGAGAGGGCAGCCTTGCCTCACACCTCTTTTATGGGAATCATTGTCCCCAACCAGCCATTTATTTGTGGAGTTACTGTAGCTGATTTATATAAAGTAATAAGCCAGCTAATAAAATAATCTGGTATACCATAATAGGCAAGAGTATCCCATAAATATTGATGTTCTACAGTATCAAATACTTGCCTCTGGTCCAATGAGAGAAGAAAACCATCTAACCCCTCATTATTATCCTCTCTATCAAGTCCCTTAAGAGAAGCAGGTATCACCATTTTTCTCAGGAATGGAACATGTTTTGTAGGTGAGATATAGTACAATGCTGCCCGTAGTAATCTGGTGTGTAGTATTTTGCAATAAGTTTAAAGTCAGTTTAAGGAGACTAATAGGTCTCCAGTTTGAAAGATCAGCTTTCTTCCTTTTTGTATAAAAATATTAAAAGACCTCTTGCCATATCTAATGGGATGGAATCCTGTTTTAACGGATGTAAAAGCTGAAGCTAGTTCTTTTGAAATTAAAGGGCCTAGTACTTTGTATAATTCTGGGGTTAAACCAGTCTGTCCCTGGAGCTTTATTATTTTTAATGATTTGATGGCTGTTTCAACTTCAACTGCTGATATATCTTTTGTTAAATCATTTAATATAAAAGCCAGACAGGCAGGAACCTGGCCTGCTGGTAAAAAATCTGAAATCCATCTCTGTAAGTCCTTTGTCTGGGAAAAGAGACACATTGTATGCTGTATTACTATTCTTAAAATACTACTTTTATCTTGAAAGGTATGTCCATCAAAATCCTTAAGAGAGGCAATTTGTTTATGTTTTATTCTTTCTTTACACTGTAGAAAGGGGCAGACAACTGCCGCCTTTCCCTGTGTACCAAAGTTTTGTTGGTTGTGCAGACTTTCCTGTTGTCTTAAATGAAAATGTTGCATCTCTTGTTTTAATGTCTTAATTTGTGCACTGAAATCATGTGTAGAATTTCTAGCTAAAGATTGTAATTTTTGTAGCTGCTGTCTTTGTTTTAAATAAAGTAGATATGCAGCATCTCTGTGGATCCTATTTCTTGTTTCAATAACCTACCTAGATCAATTTTAACATCTTCCCACCAGAGGGCAGGATTGTCAAACATTTCTAATACTGATTTTTATGTTTAATAAAATATTGAATATTCTGTGTTATACTTATTGTTGATAAAAGAGAGGAATTACATTTCAAGTACCAGGACCTTGGGGAACTGAGATGAAACACCCAAACGCAGTTTTAGCAGTTTATGGTCTGAAAATTCAATTTCTGCCACTTGAATAGACAGTATGTTTAAAGTTTGGAAATAAAATGAAATCAATCCTTGTAGCTAGATTGCCTTTTTGAATGTTGGATGTGCTACTTGATGTACTGACATGTAAACATCTTTAAATTTGATATGGAAATGATTGATTTTAAGGTAGTCATTGTAGGAGACTGATGGGATTCACACAAAGACCCCAATGTTGAGCATCATATAAAGTCAGCTATTATTCAGCTTTCTCAATAAAGCAAAAGAAACAAACTTTTCAACAAAGAAATATAGAGGAAAATAATAAACAGAAATTGAGACTTAATCTTCCCAGTAATTCCCAATTCCACCACTAGGATACACTGGGGTCTGGTAAGGGTCAGTTCCTACTGAGCCCTACAACGAATTGACTATACACAGAAAAATCCCTATATTTATAGTACTACTCAACATGTGACAAGGACGCCCTCCCTTTGCATATTTACAAGACAAACTCTTTATTAGTTGAGCCTTATTGCACTCAGTCATAATTAAAGACAATGTTTCAGTAACTACAAAGACTAGGAACATTTGGAGACAATTATTATTCCTAAATAGTTTTAAAGTAAATATGGGCTGTCTCCACGGTCTACAGGCTCCTCTCACACATTCTCTGTGTAAATTTAGCTTTGAGCATGGGCGCTGGAACCCGGGGCGGGAGGGCGCGCCCACCACTTTCTCTACATTGTGGCTTTGTGCCCTGAGTGACAGGGGTAGCGTCTTAGCGTCTGATTTTTTTTTTTCGCACCATTTAGCCAGCGGACCTGATTGAAAGGCAAACACATCTCTCAATCAGGTCCGCTTAGCAAAATTAAGAGGCGTGACTACAGTTGGAGGCGGTTTAGAGTTGGGGGCGTGTCGCGCTGGCTCTTTAAATGCCCAATATTTTCTTTTCTTCTCTCCATTCCATGAGTCAGACCATAAGTTGGCTGCAAATTAATCGTGCATCGGACGGACGGATCCCATCCTGCCTGACTGAGTGAGTGCTGCAGCTGCTGCCGGCTAACTAAGGGGCTTCTGGACTGGGAGCAAGAGCGTTGACGAGGCGTGGAGCGAGTGAGTCGGTGAGAGACAGACGCTGGTGTCAGTGTGGACGACGAGTCGCAGTCGGCATTACAACAGGCTGCCAGCAGCCAGCCCAGCAGTGGTGTGTGTTCTAGTCAGGCAGCGCCGGTCGGGTGGTTGAGAGCGCTTTACGCAGAAGCGTAGCTTACTATGGAGGCGTCATGAGCATTGAGCAGAGCAGAAGACTGACTAGCAGAGCAATAAAATAGCAGCGCCTGGCGCCTCTAACAGTCTGACTGTGTCTGTAACTTCTTCTGGACCGGAGGGACGGAGTAGTTGTCACTGTCTTAGTGTCTTCAGAGCGAAGAGTGGCAGCATATGGGCAGCAGCTTTAACTTCATCAGAGATTTTAACTAACTTGGAGCCTGAGGAGCCAGCAAGAACTTCCTGGTCGTCGCGCAGACTTGAGACTTCGGGTAAGCTGCACTGCAGTGCTGTTTTCTTTAGCTGTTTGTTTAATTTTGTTTCATTTTACTAATCAAAGTTTTGCTGGACTGGACTAAGCTTGTATATTTGCTGCCTGCTGTTTATTTGGAAGCTAGGTAGCCTAAGCCAGCACAGCAGTACTGTTTTTTTCCTTCTCCAGTCTAGGCTCTTCCCTCCAGGGCCAGGCTCTCCCTTCCCTCTGTCTCCAGGCTTCTCCCCTCCAGGCTGAGGCTCTTCCCTCCCTCTCCAGGCTGAGGCGCCCCCAGGAGGCTCTCCTCTCCAGGCTCTTCCCCTCGGGAGCCTCCCTCTCCAGGCTCTCCTCCCCTCCAGGCTCTTCCTCCTCCAGGCTCTCCCTCCCTCTCAGGCTCTCCACCCCTCCTCTCCAGGCTCTCCCCCAGGCTCTTCCCTCTCCAGGCTCTTCCCTCCTCTCCAGGCTGAGGTTCTCCCCTCTCCAGGCTGAGGCTCTCTCCCTCGGAGGCTCTCCTCCAGGCTCTCCTCCCTCCTCTCCAGGCTGAGGCTCTCTCCGGGAGGCTCTCCTCTCCAGGCTCTCCTCCCTCTCTCTCAGTTTTAAAAGGTACCATCATTGATTTCTGCCCCCAGCACATTCTCCTTGCCATTCCATCTCTTCTACCAGCTCCATCTTCAGCCGCCAGAAACTATTGGTGTAAACTGACCTTTTTTCTTATGTAAGGAGTAGGCGATTATTTATATTAGGGACACATAGTGCCCTGGTTCTGTAATGTAGCGGATTACGGTACTTGTTCATCCAATGGCACAGTTAGCCACGCTCTTCCAGCGTCAGTTCTCCCCGCCCTAAACACGCCTTGCAAGCAGCCGCATCGGATATCTCCACGCCATTACCTGTATTTATTTAATTTACATGGTTATAAGTGTTACTGAATTGCACTGCTCCTAGGTAACATCATTATGATAATCTCTCTGTCAAATCACACTGTTAAAAATATTGCAATGCCCACAAAATGAAACTCGCTTATTCTTACACTGGACTTCTGAACATTATTTTGCTAGCAGGGAGGCACGGTTTTCTGAAATAGTAGTTTGGGCTTTAGTACTTTCGATAGCTTTTGTTTGTTCTGTGAGGCGCTCACCCCACACCCCCGGTCCAGGAATATGTTGTTGTAATAACTATTGTAATTATTACATATTCTCTAGTTTCGCTATAGTGCTTTATGATAGCCTTAGCAAACCCTACTTAAGGCTATTGCAAAGTAGTAAAGCGAAACTACAGAATGTGTTCAACATATTCCTGGACTAGAGAGTGTGGGTGGCGGAGCTTCACAGAACAAATATACTTAAGGCTATCGCAGTACTAAAGCATCATTTGCCCCCACAGATAATAATATTCAGACGTTCACTTACATTTCTGTTTAACGTTGAGGACACCAGTTGTGTGGGAGGCGCTGGCCACCACAGTACAAAGATTGATGTTACTTTGCATTTTGACTGTTCTGAAATTCACTTATATTTCTGTTCACCTTTGAGGACATGGGTGTGGGGAGTGTTAGTTATATTCTGATTAGCACTGATCACTGTCCCACTTTATATTAGAAGATAATCTTGTTAGCGCTATAATGTTTGAGTGTCACGCTTTGTTCAGTTAAACCAGTATTTCCAGCGATTCTTCATGTTCAGAAGTCCAGTATAAGTGAGTCTCATGCTGTGATGTTGTAATGATACCTGTTTGGGGGGCAGTGCAGTTCAGTTCAGTAACATGGGCGTGGAGATATCAGAGTTGGCTGCCTGCAAGAGGTGTGTTGGGGGGCAGGAAGAACTGACGTTGGAAAAGGGTGCGTGCTAACTGCTGTTTGGAGGAACAAGTACCATAATCGAGAATTCAGATCCAGGGCACTATGTATCCCCTAATATAAATCTCCACTGTTATGCATCTCTAAACAATGTGTGTTTTGAATTTATTTTGAATAAAATCCCTTACTTTTATCAATAAGTACAATGGGATATTTAACTCCACCTAGACTACGAGTGACCAGAGATAGGCAGACTTGATCTCAGTTTAATGACTCATCAAAATGACAGTTCCTCAGCAGTGCAGTAACAAACCCCCACCTTGTGCTGCACCAGTGTCCATTATTGGCACAGAACTCAAAAGAGTAAAATGGCAACACCCCTTCTGAGGCAAATATGCACACCACCATCTTTTGAGGGCAAAATGTGCTGCTGCCAGCAGTTGTATGCAGTTTTGGCTTGGTGTTTCTAATGCTGTTTAACTCCTCAAACTGTATTCAGTCCATTGTTAAGCTCCACTGGCACCCTTGAACTATGAATTGGGGACAGTGAGCATTGGTACAGCAATGCTACTGAAAACATCAGGTATATTCCATTCCCCATCCTGAACTACAGATAGGGGCTGGGGAGCACAGTGACACGGGTAGTCTTTTTCCAGTTGTGCTCCAGCTGTGGGGGCATGGGGCATCCAGCTGAAATGGGTGGGTTGTTCACTTAAAAGCAGCGGGGCGGATTTGTCTGGACCAATGACAAGCGCCAGGCAAAGTCAGCATGGTGAGCAGTAGGGTAGGGAGGCTGTTCCATTGATGGAGATGGGCATAATAGTAGGAGGAGGTAGGCTTTAGCAGGAATGGTGTATGTGGGAGATGGGGTGGTGCTCCAGCCTGGAGGGTGATCAGTTTGGGTGGGGCTGGTACTGGCTCTGGAAAGATGGTCCAACAAGTGGGGGATTGTTCCAGCTGCAGGAGATTTATTGAAGGCTGCTCTAAGGACTGGTAACATTGTCCAACTGCAGGAAGTGTGGCTAGTTTCAATTGAAATTGAAATGGTGGTTTGTGTATTCAACTCCAGGGAGGTTGGTCATCTAGGGTGAGAGACTGGTCTGGAGGTGGAAGGATGGTCATGCTCCTGGGAGGGTGCTCGGGTTTGAGGGGCTGATCCATGGTCGGGAAAGGTCAAGGTAGGATGTCTGCTGGAGGTTGTTGGGCAGGAGCATGGAAGGGTACTCCAGCAGCTGGAGAGAAGTCCAGGGTATGGAAGGGAGGTCCAGATGCAGGGTGGGTGGTCCAGCTAGGAGCTGGTACAGGGCTTAGGATGGGTCCAGCTGTTGATACAGGGGTAGACGAGAGGGGTGCTAGTTTGTGTGGTTGGAATGTCGGCTGGAGACAGTTGTCTGCTGGAGGGAGAACATTCTGGGAACTTGGGGTAATCCTGCTACATAGAGGTTGCATGACATGAGGTTAGATGCAGGTCTAGATGCAGGAGTCGGGGAGAGATTGGATGGCTGGAGAAGAGGCTAGGCTATGGGGTGGTGTAGTGGCTCAGTTGGTAGTGCATTCGCTCTGAAGCCAGGAGATCGAGGGCTGTGGGTTCAGTTCCCACATCTGGTACTTGTTAATATCCCAGTACTAACACTGTAGTGCAGCATGAGAGGGTGCTGCACTCTGAGGTGCCGCTTTCAGATGAGACATTAAACTGAGGTCCCATCTGCCTGAATTGGTGGTGGTTCAGGTGGATGTTTAAGATCCCATGGCACTTATCGAAAAGAGTATGGGAATTTCCAGTGTCCTGGTCAAATCTCCTCATTCACTAGGAAATACCACCAACATCTGGTTCAGTCATTTGGCATTCATCTGTGTCCCTCCCCAGGTCATGCCTGAAAATAGGCGGATTTGTCAAGCACCTCAAGGCAATCAACAAAGTCTAACAGGGTAGCATCTTTCAAAAAGGTGTGCAAGAACAAGGGGCACAATTTGAAGATGGGGGCAATTATTATACAATTATTATACATATTATGCATTATTGTACAGATGAAGCCTGTTCATGATTGGTTAAGCAGCTGCAGAATGCTTTTCTTGCTTTTTATTTTAATGGATTATTGCTTGTTTACTGAGGCGGAAAAGTTGACTGCTGTGTGGCTAGTTTTTTCTAAATTAAAATGCACTTACCGCCAAGTCGAGTAATGGTGGTGGCCAAGTGTCTGATGCATGCTTATATGAGGGAAAGTGGAGGGAGGTACGTAGAGTGAGGGAACCCGTGTAATAATGAGGAATTATAACTGGGGTTGTTCCCTATGGGAGAACTCCCAGTTATTTAGGTATTTATGCTTGGGCTCAGGAAAGTAGTCACAACTGTATGCATAGTGTATTGTTATCTATTTGATCAGAGCACCAGATTTTGAAACTGAGATCAAAGGTTCAAATCCCACTATGGACACTGACTGGGATATGATCTTGGGTAGAACTAAAGCAGGAGCCCACTGGAAGTGGAATGTTGTAATAAAGCTGAGGTAGTCTGAGTAAATAAGTTTGAATGGAAATATTTGGTGGCGGAGGCATGTATAGTCTTTCTAGCACCATTTTTTATTTTTCAGTTAACAGATCAGCCACACTAGGCTAAAGATCTGTTGACGTGTGCCATCAAAATGGACAAACAGGTCATGCTGGCTGACACAGCTTATAAATACTACCAGTTTATGTACAGATGTGTACAAATATTTGCATGGCTGAAACTGATTAGAATCTCCCAGTTAAACAAAGCATAGCATGTACTGAAATTGTGCAAGTAACTGCAATTGTTATAATAGCTTGATTTCGTGACTGACATCTCGGATCTAGGGAGCAGGTGCATTAAAAAGTAGTGATGTCGAAATGTGTCAGTAAAGTGAGCTGGGTGTGGAGGAGGCAGCTGTAAGAGTGCTTAGAATGATTAATGATGCATGTTTTACATTATGTAGTGTGCCACTTGTTTGTGGTGGCACTGGCAGACAATGGCATGGAATCTGCCTTGCATGTTGGACTGGATTGGAGTATGGCACTGGTGTGTAGCGGTGGTGAATGAAGTTGGCACTTCTCATGAATTGTTGAGAGACCACTGGGTGGTATAGGAGTGTTAAAAGCAAAACCACTGTCAAAGTTCTCCCTATGGGCACAGTTTATAAAAATGAGGTTTGATGTGATTCATGTATAAAAACAATTCAATGTTGTGTGAATAGCATATAGTGCGTGCATGCACTGAACGCTGGCCTCTGTCCCCACCCTTGGTTGAAGAGCCAGGCAGTGATAGGGAATTGCTTACCCCTGCTGCTGGGTCATCTCGGACAAGGAAGAGTTTGGGAAGTTGGGGCATTTGAAAATCTTGAGTTGCAGCTGCTGGTAGAGGTTGGCTGATATGTGATATAGGGGAGGAGGCAAATTTCACAATACCGAAGTCCTGGACATAACAAAAGCCCTGCCATTGTAACAGTTGGGCAGCTGAGCAACAGTGTTGGTGGCATACAAAAATTTTATTGTCAGTACCGGCCACCCCCGAGTCCACCTAGTTCCAAAAGGTTAACCTGGTTAGTAAAAAATCTGGTTTTGATCTCTACGAGAATCCAGTTGATTGGTGGCTGGACATGAAATCAGACCTCTGATACCTTTTATTAGAGCCAGTAGATGTGTCCATTCTGAGGAGTATGTAGCTTATTTGAATGTGCGAAATAAGTACAACACTTTATACTCCTCTCGCCTTACTACCCCATCGCTTTACTGATCAGATTTCCTTATTAAGCAGAATAGGTCTTTTTGTTTTCCTCGCCTCGCGCCATGGCTTGTCTTCAGGAGGGCGCCCAGTCCCATTCCCAGTGTCTAGCAAGCAAAGCTCCTAATAAATTTTATTGGACACTTGTCTTGTACACTGGTGGTGCAGTACACAAGCATTTTGCTGCATGGATCACTAGCCAAGAATATCCAATGTAGGCCCAGTAGTTGCAGATTGATAACTAATTGACAAAGATTGGGGGATGAGGAAGGGCAAGATATAAAATGTTTGCCATAGAAATTCTATTGCTTGCATGCTTAATGTTCATGCTGCAGTACCTTATCAGAAGATGGTAATCGGATAGGTTCACTGAACTGTATACTCAATTCTTTCTCAGCCTGCACGGACTCACTGCATTCAAATATGCCACGGTCTGCAAGATGAAAATGACAGATGGAGAAACAACTGGCTGATATTGCTGCCAAGATGCCAAGAAAACTAAATTACTGGTTTGGGAGTGCCCAGATACCAACTTCTTCAGAGCATGCAAGGGACATCGCTGCCAAGAATACCATTGACACTGCCACAAGCACTGCAGCTGTCGGCTGTACGTATTGTAGGTGCTAATGTAACTGTGCATACCGCTTCACTGCCAATGGCTTCAACAGAGTCAAATGCAGCCATGTTTGTTTCAAATGCTGCATCAGTGCTAGAACTAACATGTTCCTTGCCGGACGATTGTCCTGCAGCTGCTATTCCAGTGCCCCTGGATGGTAAGGCCTGCTCTTTCTCCAATATAGAAAACAGAGCTGCAGAGCTGTTCCCATGAACAGCAACAGTGATGGCAACATCGTGCATGTCTCTGAGAATACCCAGCTCACGGCAGTTGACCCGTTGCCTGAATCTGCTGTCTCTTTGTCTCCCCTCTGTTCTGAGAGAACCTGGTAACTGCAGTTGAACCAACCGTGCCTGAATCTGCTGTCTCTTTGTCTCTCCCCTTCTGTTCTGAGAGAACCTGGGTAACTGCAGTTGAACCAACCGTGCCTGAATCTGCTGTCTCTTTGTCTCTCCCTCCTGTTCTGAGGAGAACCTGGTAACTGCAGTTGAACCAACCGTGCCTGAATCTGCTGTCTCTTTGTCTCTCCCTCCTGTTCTGAGAGAACCTGGTAACTGCAGTTGAACCAACCGTGCCTGAATCTGCTGTCTCTTTGTCTCTCCCTCCTGCTCTTCTGTTTGTTGCCACAATATTAAGTTTTCAACCAAGCAGTGTTATAGACACTTCCATCAAACAAGTCATTCTGGCACCAATGGAGAAGTAAACAAGAACTTGTCAAACACGGTGGTTTTCATCTTCAACTGGCTAACGTACTGTGTTTCAAAAGGATGTGTGTTCTGCTACTACTGTTGGGCAGCAGTGGAAAGAAAACTAATCACAGGCAGTCGTCGTGAAACTACATTCATTTCAGCAGGATTTAGTGATTGGAAGAAAGCAATTGACAAATTCAAGAAACATCAGACATCATTATTCCACCATGAAGCTGTTGAGAAGTATACTGCATTCAACAACGTCAAGGATGAATGTTGGTGCTCAGCTCAGCCAGCATCTTGCATAGGAACAGGCAAGAAACCGAGACCGGTTCCTGAAACAGGTAAATGCATACAGCTTCTAGTTCGGCAAGGACTAGCAATTGTACTAATAAGAACAGGAAAGCAACCTGAGGCAGGAATGCTGAGTAGGGCAGTTGACATGCCAGAACTACGGGATGGATCCAGGAAGGAAAGTATCAGAGTTCAGATGTTGTGAATGAAGTCATGTAAATCATGGCACATCAGCTGCTGAGGAACCTTCTGGAAGAGATACACAATGAATCAAAGCGGTATGCAATCATCGTAGATGAATCACGGATATTAGCCAACATGAACAGATGACCATATGTATACGATGGGTTTCACTGCCCCATTTTGTTATACATGAAGATTTTATTGGATGTATGAAATGGCAAGACTGATGCCGAATCCATCACCAGTGCCATTAAGGATGTTCTAGTATGATGTAACTTGCCAATCAACAACTTGAGGGACAGGCGATGATGGAGCAGCAATATGAGTGGATGCATTTCTGGAACTGCAACAAGAATTAAGAGAGAAAATCCACTAGCATTGAATGTCCATTGTGCAAGTCATTCCTTGACCTGGTGTTGCAAAACTGTAGCAAACGAGTGATGCCATTGATGATGCCCTCAGCTTTGTCCAGAATTTAAGTGTGTTGATCTGGGGATCCCACAGAGGCTGGCTCTTTATGAAAATATTGCAGTGAATGACAGTGGAGGACCCTTACATGATGGTAGAAGGCCTGCACTTACTTTGTCCGACAAGATGGACAGCAAGAACAAAGAGTATTAAGTCGGTTCTCAAAAATATGGAGCACTCTATGACACCTTAGAGGAGCTGAAACGAGACAAAGCTACAGATGTACGAACTAAGGTCAAAGGCCTGATGTCAGTGATGAAAAGTTTCGGACCTATTTTGGACTGGTTGTATCATACAACATATTCAGCGTATCAGAACAAGTGGCTTCAATCCTGCAAACAAAAACACTGACAGCAGAAACTACGATGATGAGCATAAACTCCCTGAAGAAGAATTTACAACGCCAGCGTGATGACTTTGACCAGGTCTATGAAGGCATCAACGAGAGGCTGAACTACTGAGAAAAGTGAAGGAGCCAAAACTTCCCAGACAGCACTATGTGCCAGCAAGGCTGCAACATGGTAGTGCACCGCATCACCATCCCAAATCTGCTAAGGACTGGTATCGACAGATGTACTATGAAGCCATTGATGCTTGTCTTGTTGAACTAGACCGACGCTTTGATCAAGAAACCTACATTTTGCTGTCATCCATGGAGAATTTGTTGATTCAAGCAGCCAATGCAAAGACGTTTTCAGTTCCTCTTCAGATCACACAGTTGTATGGAGATAAGGACTTGGACATTGACATTCTGAATGCACAACTGAACTTGCTCCCAGGACTTGTGCAGCAGGTTTTGCCAGAGGTGAGGGCAGTAACTTCAATCAACACCATTATTGATGCCTTAGTGGGAAAAGACTGCCAGCAGCAGATACTGTATTCAGAAGTAGTGAAGCTCATTCAAATTTACCCCTCGTCCCAATGAGTACAGCAACTGGGGAGAGATCTTTTTCAACACAGCGGAGGATAAAGTCTTACTTAAGAAGCATCATGACAGAGAAGAGGTACAATCACCTAATGCTGTTGAACATTCACAAAGAGAGAATGGACAACTTGGATCGGACACTAATTGTTCGGAGTTTGTGCAACGAAATGAGAGAAGACTTAACTTTTGGGAAAAATCTGATATAGAAATTCTGTACTTTACAGAGAAATTCATATGATGGTAAATTGGTTGATTTTGGTGGCCACCAGGGCTTGGTGGAGGCTTGCACAGGCTTACCAACTGGAAGTGGTGACCAGAGCATTCATGGGATGATTTAGTGGCCACCAGGGCTTGGTGGAGGCTTGGAAGGCTACCGGCCTGAAGTGGTGACCAGAGCATTCATGGGATGATTTGGTGGCCCCAGGGCTTGGTGGAGGCTTGCAAGGTTTACTAGCCTGAAGTGGTGACCAGAGCATTCATGGGATGATTTGGTGGCCACCAGGGCTTGGTGGAGGCTTGCAAGGCTTACCAGCCTGAAGTGGTGACCAGAGCATCAAGGATTACTCCATGGCAGAAGTGTAGATGTGATGGTAAATTGGTTGATTTTGGTGGCCACCAGGGCTTGGTGGAGGCTTGCACAGGCTTACCAACTGGAAGTGGTGACCAGAGCATTCATGGGATGATTTAGTGGCCACCAGGGCTTGGTGGAGGCTTGGAAGGCTTACCGGCCTGAAGTGGTGACCAGAGCATTCATGGGATGATTTGGTGGCCACCAGGGCTTGGTGGAGGCTTGCAAGGCTTACCAGCCTGAAGTGGTGACCAGAGCATCAAGGATTACTCCATGGCAGAAGTGTAGATGTGATGGTAAATTGGTTGATTTTGGTGGCCACCAGGGCTTGGTGGAGGCTTGCACAGGCTTACCAACTGGAAGTGGTGACCAGAGCATTCATGGGATGATTTAGTGGCCACCAGGGCTTGGTGGAGGCTTGGAAGGCTTACCAGCCTGAAGTGGTGACCAGAGCATCAAGATTACTTCATGGCAGAAGTGTAGATGTGATGGTAAATTGGTTGATTTTGGTGGCCCTCAGGGCTTGGTGGAGGCTTGCAAGGTTTACCAGCCTGAAGTGGTGACCAGAGCATTCATGGGATGATTTGGTGGCCACCAGGGCTTGGTGGAGGCTTGAAGGCTTACCAGCCTGAAGTGGTGACCAGAGCATTCATGGGATGATTTGGTGGCCACCAGGGCTTGGTGGAGGCTTGCACAGGCTTACCATCTGGAAGTGGTGACCAGAGCATTCATGGGATGATTTGGTGGCCACCAGGGCTTGGTGGAGGCTTGCAAGGCTTACCAGCCGGAATTGGTGACCAGAGCATTCATGGATGATTTGGTGGCCACCAGGGCTTGGTGGAGGCTTGCAAGGCTTACCAGCCTGAAGTGGTGAACAGAGCATCAAGGATTACTTCATGGCAGAAGTGTAGATGTGATGGTAAATTGGTTGATTTTGGTGGCCACCAGGGCTTGGTGGAGGCTTGCACAGGCTTACCAACTGGAAGTGGTGACCACAGCATTCATGGGATGATTTAGTGGCCACCAGGGCTTGGCGGAGGCTTGGAAGGCTTACTGGCCTGAAGTGGTGACCAGAGCATCAAGGATTACTTCATGGCAGAAGTGCAGATGTGATGGTAAATTGGTTGATTTTGGTGGCCCCAGGGCTTGGTGGAGGCTTGCAAGGTTTGCCAGCCTGAAGTGGTGACCAGAGCATTCATGGGATGATTTGGTGGCCACCAGGGCTTGGTGGAGGCTTGCAAGGTTTACCAGCCTGAAGTGGTGACCAGAGCATTCATGGGATGATTTGGTGGCCACCAGGGCTTGGTGGAGGCTTGCAAGGCTTACCAGCCTGAAGTGGTGACCAGAGCATCAAGGATTACTTCATGGCAGAAGTGTAGATGTGATGGTAAATTGGTTGATTTTGGTGGCCACCAGGGCCTGGTGGAGGCTTGCACAGGCTTACCAGCCTGAAGTGGTGACCAGAGCATCAAGGATTACTTCATGACAGAAGTGTAGATGTGATGGTAAATTGGTTGATTTTGGTGGCCACCAGGGCTTGGTGGAGGCTTGCAAGGCTTACCATCTGGAAGTGGTGACCAGAGCATTCATGTGATGATTTGTGGCCACCAGGGCTTGGTGGAGGCTTGCAAGGCTTACCAGCCTGAAGTGGTGACCAGAGCATTCATGGATGATTTGGTGGCCACCAGGGCTTGGTGGAGGCTTGCAAGGCTTACCATCTGGAAGTGGTGACCAGAACATTCATGGATGATTTGGTGGCCACCAGGGCTTGGTGGAGGCTTGCAAGGCTTACCATCTGGAAGTGGTGACCAGAGCATTCATGGGATGATTTGGTGGCCACCAGGGCTTGGTGGAGGCTTGCAAGGCTTACCATCTGAAGTGGTGACCAGAGACATTCATGGGATGATTTGGTGGCCACCAGGGCTTGGTGGAGGCTTGCAAGGCTTACCAGCCGGAAGTGGTGACCAGAGCATTCATGGGATGATTTGGTGGCTACCAGGGCTTGGTGGAGGCTTGCACAGGCTTACCATCCGGAAGTGGTGACTAGAGCATGACAGTACAGATGTGATGGTAAATTGGCCCATTTCCAAATGTACCCCTCCTCCATCCATCCAGACTTTGCTGTAAAATCTGTTTATATCCCTGTCATTGTACAATATTGTTTACTGTCATTGTATACTATGATTCATTAATAAATATACTTTACGATGTACACTGATTCATTAATAAATAAGCTGTGTAAACAAACATAATGGCTCTGTGTCTTTATTTCCCAGCCTCAGGAGTTTACCTTTGTCGCTGGTGGTTGACTTAACTACTAACTTCTATCCTGAAGTTAGTGAAACCAAAAACTCCTAACTCATTAGTGTGTAGACTGCATGCTTGGGACTGGTCATGCACATTACTATGGCATCTCTGTTTCACCTGGACAACCACTGTAACAGATTAATGAATGTGTGGTTCAAACATCATGTGGAGCTATTGAGGAATGGGTCGACAGCAGCTTTCTTAATGTAGCTGTACACTTGAGCAGACTTGGACTGGGTGGTCTCTTTTGCTGGCACCTTTGTATGTCCTATAATTATTCCTAAATAGGACTGCATTCATAACATTATGATGTGCGTACATGATTTATTGTATTTTTGTATGGCAAAACTAGTGTTGAAAGTGCCCTTTTCCACTCACAAGTGCCCTCTGATCCTCCGCCCCTCAGTTTTACCATCTTCCGCACCTATGGCTTTGAGTAGGCCGGCCGGCTCTTAGGAAGAACAGAGAATGCATCGAGGGAGTCCTGTAGTCAAGGGCAGAACGCTACAATAAGGAACACAGTGCAAGCTGTAAGGGTAAAATTAAAATAATTCATCCTCTCATACATATTCTCTTTGTGGTTTATCTCAGTAAATGAGACTTGACAGTATTAAAATGGATTTCAAACGTAAATAACATATTTTCTGCACCGAGTGTTTTAGTAGGGCTGGAGCGGTACACAGCATCTGCTAAACCCCACTCGCCACTTTACAAATTCTTATTTTTACATTTCCTTCGTATTTTATGTACATATTTCTCACAAAGGAGTTGTTCTTATTTCAACTGCCTGAGTTCCGATTAGCTTTTCTTATTTTCAGCAGCACTTCGATTCGGAGTTTAGGCTGAGGTTAGTAGAACCTATCTCGTTACAAAATGCCATAAAGTTGCACCAAGGGTGCAGAATATTTACAACCGAAGACAGAACTACCTTTGACAGATTCTGCTTTAACCTCAGCTTGCTTCTTGCTATACGTTATATTTCTCATTTTAATTTGTTCGTTCTTGTGTTTTTATTTTCAGCTGTGGACTCGCTACCGGCAACGTTCGCACACTTGTGCAGGGTGTAGTGCGAATGTTCGTGTAAGCGAGTGCGCACTGTCGGGAAGTGAAACAAATGGGTGATTACAGGCTTAAAACATAGAGACCGTAGATTTTAGATATCAGGGACAGGGAGAATATTAAACAGGTGGCCTTCCCGTTTAATGGGGAACAGAAAGAGGAGAAGAAGTGTAGGAAGAAAGACATGCTGCTGCAACAGACTTTGGAGTAAAGGAAAGAACAGAGTAAAAGGGGTCTCTAGCCATGTAACCCTGTTACAGTCATGTCACAGTACATTTTACTTGTTATACTATACTGTCCCCTATCCTTTTGTACAGACCACAATTAGATTCCACTCTAAAATCACAGCCTGAGAGGAAACTAGATATGGTTGAACAGTTTTGAATAGTGTAATCCTTTCAGCTTTCATTTGTGGGGCCTAAATATTTATAAACCTACAGTAGGAGTTGGAAATTTTAGTATCTGAGACTAAGGCCCTACCTGGTATTAGGTCCACTAATTTTATTACTTGAACATGTATACTGGATCTAAACAAAATCCCTACCCCTGAGCAAGTCTCTGTGTCAGTGGACCAGTATGATGGCCCCACATGCCATAATTTGGTAGTATAACCTATTTCTGAAATAGTTGTGAAGCCTAGTTTCTTGTAGGAATAAAACATGGGGGCTAGCCAGAAAAAGGATATAGCTATTTGTTTCTTTTACTACTTTTTATGCTGTTAACGTTAAGAGAACCAGTAGCTAGTGGGTAGGTACCATTCTAGAAAAGTAGTTTTGCTCCTTTTAAGGAAAGGAATATCAGTTATCAATGAGGCTTTTTCTTGTTCCCCTAGATCTCCGTTGCTGCTCTTTAGGCTTCTGTTACGGTTGCTCTGGTTCTGATTGGGGTCTATCTGTGAGGACCACAAAGAAGAACCTTCTGAGTCTGCATCTGAAAATTCTGAGGCCATCTGGAAGGCCTCATACCTATTATGCAAAGGCAATTCTGAAGTTTTGGATATCTTGGGGGCAGGCTGTTCAGTAGATTGATTTCTTTGGTCGACTTTTTGTACTTGAGGGGTACATATCTGTAGACTTCCTGCTAGACTGCTCTATTCCTTCCATAGAAGGAGCATTAACTGATTCTACCTGTTCTGTAGGTGGGTGGGTCTCTGTACCCACTGGTGGGTTCAAGGCCCCTACCTCAGTGGGGGAGGTACCCTAGAGATCTCAACTGGCCTCAAAGGATGAGGAAAAGACTCTCTCTTTGTGCTAGGGCAATCATTAGCCTTTGTTCCACATCATCCAGAGGAATCTGTTTGGTTGTGGGTTGCCTACGTACAACTTTTGGTAAGTATGTCCCATTGAGTCACACAGGTTACACTTAGGTTCATTCAAACAATTTCCACTTGTATGGCCTAACTTTTGACATAGTGTACACTTCACTTGGTCACAGATACTACTAAGGTGCGCTGTGGATCCACACTTGTAGCAGGCCTTTGGCTGGCCTGCATAAATAGCACTCAACCGATCTCTGCCTAGAAAAAACAGTTAGAAGATGTTTTAATCCAGTGTCTGTAAAATGCAGCATTACTTTTACCTTCCATCCTCCTGTCCATATATGCTCCAAGTCAAAGATTGCTTCTGGGACCCAAGAACTGAACAACGCTGCTTTTAAGCAGTAGGTTAAATCTGTAACGCCAAGCCCTTATTCCTAAATAAAACAGTAATGTTTTATAAGCGGTCTAGTAAGGGGTAGCCTCAAATGAAGCCTCATGAGGGGTCTGTTTTAACACATTATACTGTGCCCAAAACCTTTGTAACCCAGCATTTAACTTAAAACTCACATCATATGTGATCTCACCAGAGACATGTAATGAGTGCATAGACCTCATTAGCAGAACATTTCATAGATTCTTTCAATAAATGTTTTGCAATAAACACTCTGTCTGGTATTGTGTTCATACCCCTTTGTACAATAATATTATGGTGTTATATCGCTTACAGGATAAACTGGTTGATGAAATAATGAGGTATACGGTCTCTGTGCCATTCTGTGTAATAAATTTCAAGGTGCTTCTGGGGGCCTCCATTGCAGCTGGTAGTGGACATTTGACAGTTTCCTTTGAAAGGCCCACAGTATTGTTTGGCTGCTCCAAATTTAGCACCGATTCCCTTTAACCTCAGTTCAGTCGTAAATGTATTGGGAAGTGTCTCCTCTGGCTGATTGTTCTTCTGCATCTGCTCAACAGCAGGAGCAGCAGGGAGGAAGTCTGGAGATGCAGTGTCCGTCTGGCATGCCGCCATGTAATCGGAGTCGGTCCTGATGTCCATTTACCCTGCTCATCATGTATCCATCTGGCTTTTACAAGGCCATTGTTTACTGACCAGGGTTGAGCTGAAATATCATCTTCAGAGAGGCATGTTAGGCCAGACCTCACGGTCCATCTTTGCCATTCCCGCGCTCCTCAACTTCACAATCCACCTGTGTTTCATCGTGGCAGTCTTTGAAGTGAAGCCCCAGTTCCAGAGTCAGAAGAAGGCATGACAGGCTGTGCTTGTCTTTCAATGACTGTATCTGTCTCTACCTGAGGTAAACCATTATTTTCTGCACATCGTGTGGGAAATCACTACCAGAGTTTTAGCTTGAGCTAATTTTAATGCAGTTTTTAGTAGCTGTTTCGATGTTGCATAGCGCTTTTCTTTAGAATGTAATAGGTATTCTAGACTGTTAACAGTTAAAGACTCATTACTTAAATCTTCCATATCATCATGTTGGCTTACCAGTGATGCGTTGATTAAAGGTTTGACAGACTCAGGTTGATTTTCAGGATTTTTTTCATAACACACGATCCCTTCTGTATACAGTATTTCCTTCAGATGATGTGGTCTCAGAACGATAAGAGGCAGCGGGTGAGACCTGTTCCCAGCCTCGTCAGCATCCATCAGCTCCTCTGGCTCCTCCACAGCAGCCATCTTGGTCTAGGACCAGGATGACAGAGGTTCCCCTACTGGAATAGTAGGGAATTTCCTGGTGTCCTGGCCAGATTTCCATTCACAAAGAATACCACCAACAGCTTAATCTGGATCAGTTTTTAGTTGGTTACCATTTGTATTTTCTCCTCTCGGTCGTCCTGAAAAAGGGACTCTAGTCTCAGCGGCTTACACAGTCAACAAAATTCAGTAAATAAATAAATTCTGACCGACACAAACACTGAGGCAGAGTTTTACAGTAATTCTGGTGGTGGTGGTCCAAGGCTCTAGTATTCACATATCTAAATTTTTCAGGACTCCTGTTTTGAGAAAGATTCTGTAAGAGTAAATCCATTTTGAGAGGCATACTGCACTTGAAGTCTCCTATCCACAATCCAGTCCCAGCCTGGGACCTGCATTTTAATGCTAGAAAAGCTTACTTTGGCTCCTTTTGAGCCAGCCATGACTTGTGGCCCTCGGTTCCTTCTTGGAAAGCGTTACTTTTTGTTGATATTACTTATCGGAAGGATTTCAGAGCTTCGGACTCTGTGTGGGCCTACTTATTACATTTTTCACAAAGACAAGGTGGCTCCTTACCAGTCCTAAGTTTTCCTTTAAGGTGGTGTGTCTGAGTTTTCTAAATCAAACCATCCACCTACCAGTTTATTTTCCTGAGCATGCCAATCCAGGGAAGTACTGCTGCATACTTTAGATGTACATAGAATACTTGGATATTATGTTCATAGTACAAGGCTGCAGGAAGTACTTGCAGCTTATTGTTTTCCTTCGACCCTGGGAAAGAGGGTGCGCTTGTCTCTGAACAGTGCCTGTCCAAATGGTTGGCCAATTGTATTACTTTCTGTCATAGGAAGTACAGTGAGGATCTTCCTGGTGTTGTTCATGGTCATTCCAGCAGAGGCATGGCCACTTCTGTTGCCTGTTTCAAAAATGTGTCGGCTGCAGAAATCTGTGCCGCTGCCACCTGGAGTAAAAGGGTAGGTTCTAGGGTTGTGGATATAGTGTACTATCCACACTTCTGGCAGAATCCTTTCCTTTTAAGAGGAGACCAGAAGGTCTTCAAGCTGGCTCCTGCCACCCACCTAGGTGGTATCCTCCTCAGCGCTGCCTCGTGCTGTCAGATCTTCCTGCCCACTGGAAACTTCAGGTTCCCCCATCTCAGCTCCTGTTAGTGTAGGCCCTACTATTTCCAAATGCTTTCTCAATCTTCGAGACTTTTGTTCTGTTGGTATTCTCGGGGTGCCATACTGTATCTGCACAACCTCAACAGGTATCTAGACTGTGCAAGTTCCGGATGGTCACCTGAATCAGATTATTCCATCCCTAGAGCAGCACATGTGGTTCTGCTCTCTGGACCTTCAGGAATCCTCCTTCCATATCCCCATCTGCCTGTCCCACTGGTGGTTTCTGCAGTTCTGCTTGAAGGGATACTTTTGAACTCCAGGCCATGCCATTCTGCCACCTCGGCCCTCAGGGTTTTACCAAATGCATGGCAGTGGCGGCCTTCCTGCAGCGCTGAGGTGTCTGGGTGTACCCTTAGCTAAACGACTGGCTGATCACGGATCCCCCAGGACTGAGGTTGAGTGTTCAGGACCTGGCCTTCCAGACCTGCTCAGTCTTGGGACTCTTCTCAACATGGCCAAGTCAGAACTCTGTCCGTCAGGTGATCCAGTTCATTGGAGTGGAGGTTGACTCCTTCAGGCCAAGGCCCGCCTCCTGGGGGACAGGGTGGAGGATATTACCTCTTTGCCCGCCATTTTGTGTTGGGCACGTGTCTCTGTCCTGACACCCTGTACCCATTGAGGTATGTGGTTTGCACCAACATGGTCCGTGGGCCCGCTGGCAGATGCACCTCCTGCAGTGCGAACACGCCTGTCAGTGGTCTGAGCACCTGGTCACCTGGACCGGCTGGTTAAGGTAACACAGCTGATGTGGGATGCCATCCAGTGGTGGCTTGCCCCAGACCATCTGCAGGAAGGGAGTCTTGTTTTTCTGCCCAAAGCCGACAGTCACTCTTATGACTGACGCCTCCTCATGGGGTGGGAGCCCACCTTGGGGACCACAGAGCCCACGGGCTCTAGACCCCAGAGGAGTCCCATTGTCACATCAGCATGCTGAAGCTCCATGCAGAGCATCTTGCCCTAACACTGGCCTTTGCTCCTGTAATGTGGGGTCAGGTCGCCCAGGTCCAGACAGACAACACGCCCACCATGTACTACTTCAACAAGCAGGGCGGGACACCATTCCTCCTGTTATTCCTGGAAGCTCTCTGCACTTGGACCCTCATCTGCAGCCTGATGCTGACCTTCTGGTAATTCATGTGGCTGGTGTATCCAACCAGCTGGCAGATACCCTCAGCTGAGGGGTGAGGTGTCTCATGAGTGGTCCCTTCACCAGGAGGTAGTCCATCTCCTGTTCTTCCAGAGGGTACCCCTCTGATCGACCTGTTTACCTCCAGGAGAATGCAAAACTGAGGCTGATCTTCAAGGGTATCTCTTGCAGCAGGTACTACTCTCACGTATCTGCCAGAGGGCGCCATGTCGATGGTAGCTTTACTAGCAGTATTGAAGAGGTGTCAGGAAGGTTAAGGGAGAAAAGGCCGCATTCAAAAAGTATAAGGAATCACAGACGGAGCACGAACAGGAACTGTATCAATTAAAGCAGAAAGAAGTGGGAAGGCAGTCAGAAAAGCAAAGGCCCAAACCGAGGAAAAGATAGCCCACTCAGTTAAGAAGGGGATAAAACCTTTATAGGTACATTAGGGAGCATAGAAAGGTTAAGGGAGGATAGTGAAGATTAATAAAGGAGAGGGAGGTGGGCAGAGGAGACGTGAAAAGGCAGAGATACTGAATGAATACTTTTACTCAGTATTCACAAAAGAAGAAGAGGAGGAGTTACCTAAACCAAACAGTAGAAGCACTCTGGATAGTGGGGTTGACACCAGTCCATTTACAGAAGAAAGAGTACTGAAAGAACTCCTAAAACTCAAGGTGGACAAAGCAATGGGGCCTGATGGGATTCACCCTAGAATCTTAAAAAGAGCTAAGGGAGGACCTAGTGACACCACTAACCACACTTTTAAAAAATCATGGGAGGATGGGGTGGTACCTGAGGACTGAAGGAGGGCAGATGTGATTCCCTTCACAAAAGTGGGAGCAAGACAGAAGCAGAAAACTGCAGACCTGTTAGTTTGACCTCAGTGGTGGGAAAATGATGTAATCACTTCTGAAAGAAAAGAATTGTTGAGTACCTAGAGGCCAGCGGGGCACAGGACCCAAAGCAGCATGGATTCACAGCAGGAAGGTCATTTCAGACGAATCTAATCGATTTCTTTGACTGGGTGACCAAAGTAATAGACCAGGGAGGGATGTGGATATGGCCTACCTAGACTTTAGCAAGGCATTTGACACAGTCCCGCAAAAAGATTAATAATCAGTTAGCCAGCCTGGGAGTGGGTCCCAGGGTGGTAGCCTGGGTAGCAAACTGGCTGCACAACAGGACACAGAAGGTAACAGTGAATGGAACACATTCTGAAGAAAGGGGTTACCAGTGGAGCACTCAGTGCTCAGTTCTGGTCCAGTCCCTTTAACGCCTTTATAGGTGACATCAGTGGAGGGTCTGGAAGGAAAGGTATGCCTCTTCTTGGATGATACACAAGGTGGGGTAGAAAGGATGAGAAGGAACTGGCAAGGTTGGAGGAATGGTCAGACATATGGCAACTTAGATTCAATGCAAAGAAGTGCAAAGTAATGCACCTGGGAAATAAATATCCAGGAGAAGAGTACACAATAGCAGGAGGTACTAACAACAACAATAATGGAAAGGGATCTGGGTGTAGTCATATCAGATGACCTAAAGGTGGGTAAGCAATGTGGAGAAGTCAGTATGAGAGCCTAGGGGATACTGGGATGCATAGGGAGGGCATCACAAGTAGAAAAAGGAAGTGGTTATCCCTCTGTACAGACAGTTGGTGAGACCCCATCTGAGTACTGCGTGCAGTTTTGGAGACCTCATCTATGCAAGGACATAGACAGGATGGAAGCAGTCCAGAGAAGGGCAACTAAAATGGTGCAGGGTCTGCATCAGAAACCATATGAAGAGAGACTGAGAAAGCTTAATATGTATACCCTTGATGAAAGGAGGGACAGGGGGACATGATAGAAACTTTAAGTACCTCAAGGGAATCAACAAAGTCCAGGAGGGTAGCATCTTCAGAAAAGAGATGTGTAAGAACAAGGGGCACAATTTAAAGTTAGAGGGGGACGGCTCATGGGTAATGGAGGAAGTTCTTTTCACGGAGAGAGTAGTGGACACATGGAACCGCCTTCCTGAGAGGTTGTGGGGTCTAAAACAGTGGGGAATTCAAACATGCATGGACAGACATAAGGCATTATAGTGGGGGTTGCAGGAAGTAGGCTGTTGGTTAACTAGAATCTGCAGCTTATCCAATAGGTAGGGAACGGGCAACTGGTCAAGTGGTCCTTATCTCGTCATTAAAGTCTATGTTTCTATGACTGGGGGCTGCCCACAATTACATTATCATGTTCATGATTATAAATATATGGGCAGCCCCAAGCATCCTCAGTTCTTTTTCCGCTGTCTCTCAGCTTGCTGCACAACTAGCTTACCCTATTGTGGTCAACAAAGATAACAACGAGGAACTTGAAGCCAGAATGGTTCTCCATTCGTTTCTATGCTAACTCGGATGTCAAATTTGGAATCATTATTTCGAAGAAGTGCCATTGCGGCCGAAAAATCTATCACTACAATAACCATTCTGTTTGTGTCCATTGACGGGGTTCACACATCTCTACCTCATGACACTGCCAAGAGTTTAATAGGCCACTTGTCAATGACGCCTTCAAGAAACTGAATCCTATCTGATAGAGCAAAAGATTACTTCTCAAGAAAGGGACCCATCCTCGTACTCCCATCATCGCAAGCTTCCCAATCCTCACACAAACACTCTGTGATTCACAAATATAAAGAGATAAGGACAAATCTTCCTCTATAGAAGGTAAGAAAATTCGATGGTTACCACTTCTGGTGGACCATCAACAGCTTCTCAAGATAGGCCTATTCGGACAAGCCACAATCTTAGTCGACGATGACCCTTCTAGTTTTCATCGACGGCTCTCACTGAAGCTTTGTCCATTGTGACCACGACTGCTACTACCATGTCCATTGGTCATTTCTCAATGATGGCCTGCTCTTCTAGGGACTGGATGCTTGCCGCCAACACATGCTTTTCAGCATTCCATAACATCTCCTTTCAATCCCCATTGACGATAGACTTGAGTATGTAATAAGGAGAAGGGATTCATAACCATGTTCCCATAATTATCACCTCCTTCTCAGGTGGTCAATCACAGGAGCCAGGCTGACGCCCAAGACCTGTTCTCTTGTCTCAGGGAAGGTCCTCTACCTGGACCTTCAGTTCTGTGCACCTGACAGCCTGGTTCCTGAGCAGCTAGAGTTCCAGGCTTTGGGTCTGTCTGACGATGTCCTCATGTCATGGAGGCCTCCCACAAATGGAAGACATTTTCCATTTGTGTCAGTGCAAGGAGCTAGATCCTTGTCATGCCCAGTGGCGAGCATCCTGGCATACCTGTGGTCCCTCTCGCAGTTGGACCTCTGGTCAATGACCCTCAAGTACACCTGGCAGCTGTCTCGTATTCCGAGCATGGGCTGGTATGCTGACAGTGATGCAGGAGAAGGTGGTCAGGCGCTTTTTCAAGGGTTTTATCACTTGTCCCGCTGCTACCATGAACCACCACCACCTTGGGACATGTTGCTGGTTTTGGCGATACTTATAAGAATGTTATTTGAATCTATGCACAGGTGACACATCTCCCACCTGTCATGGAAGACTGCCTTCTTGGTAGCCATTACCTCCACCAGAAGGATCAGTGAGCTCCAGGTGCTCTTGGTGGAGTCTCCCTATTTGGTCTTCCACAAGGACAAAGTTGTCCTCTGACCCAACCAAGTTCTTCCCGACGGTCGCTTTGGAGTTTCACCTAACCAGATGATGCACTTCCTGATGTATTTCACACTCCAACCTTGAGGCTGAGCACAGGCTCCATATGCTGGGCCTGTGTGCATGTTCGCTTATTATAAGGAGTGTACAGCTGGAGTTCGGGGACAGGTTTACCATCTCTAGCCACTTATGCTGAAGCCTCACCTGGCAGACCAGCAGTTAGGTGGATGATTGGCAGGTGAATAGTCTCCTGCATCAACCTCTGCTGTAGGATGGCTGTTAGAAGCCTCCTGTTGGGCTTAGGGCTCATTCCACCTGACATACCGCTGCCTCGGTGGCTGCTTCCAGGTATGTCCCTATCCAGGAAATCTGCAGGTTTCTTCCACAGTGCTGGAGGAACACCTCAGTTCCCTGTGGAGCCAGGTTGGGAGCACCGCCACGGCAGTACCTCTTTGGAGGAGCAGGCTCCCCAGTGTTGTGGCCCATGGCTGCTGGCCCAGCACCGCAGACCTTCAGCGCCTGCCTACTGGTGCCATTTGCAGTGCCAGGATCGAGCAGTGGTGGTGCCATCAGTTCTGGGGCTCCTGGGACTGCTAGTCTGGAGGTATGTGTGGTCTCCTCTCTCAGAGGAGGATGACTCGCTGGCTGATCCAGACTGGCATCCAGACTCCCTAGAGTTGGGGAGTCCCCTGGATGCGGCACCAGGTGGCCCAGTGTTTGCCTTCCAGGCTTCCTGGAGTTTGTTGTCTCTGCAAGCCCCTTGCCAACTCCAGTGTCAGGGGCCCTGGGTAGATAACAGCATGGTGGTCCCGACCTGGGCCAGGGCAGCTGTCGTCTGGTGCTGCTTTGTTCCTTCAGTTGGGATGGAGAAGACTTCTTCTGTGGCCTCCTCAGGGGCCTGCAGGATTAGGGGACCCCTAACGCTGGGATCAAGGAAGAGGTGGCTCAGAGCCCAAAGGGCTGAGGGGGCCGGGTGAAGCACGGGTCTCTTCCACCTTCCCGCGGAGGTGGAAGGAGTCACAGCACAGCCCCACCTCCTCCCTCAGAGTCCCTCAGAGGTGCCCTTAGTGGGCGGTGCTGGGGCTGCCCTTCTGACCCATGCAACCCTGGTCATGCCACAGGAGAGTCCCCTCAGGGCTCAGCCAGGATATGTTTTCACATCTACAGCGTCGCTGACACGGGTCGACAGGATCCCCTTGAACTGAGGATGCGTCAAGGGTCTCAGAGGCCGAGCACTTTCAGTTAGGTGCTCTTCCCAATCCTCTGCAGTCAACTCCACCTCTCCCTGGCCATGGGTCTCCCACAGGCCATTAACCTGGGAGATGTTCATGGCCCCATGGCGGGCTTCCCTAGGTATGTTAGAGCCATGGAGAGCAGGTCTTCTGCCTGTCTCCACTGCCACAGGAGGACTCTGAGCACTCGAGGTTCCTCAACTTCCTCTTCTGAGGAAGAGGACCATTCAGTCCACCTTTCCTCTGATACTGATTTCACTAAATATCAGCGGTTCCTCTCAAGGTTGGTACAGGAACTCCATGTATCTCACATGGTAAGATGCGTATACTGAGCGGGAGACCCGCCCTTCCTGAGTGAGTTTAGTGCACACCATCTTGTGGTACCTTCCTGATCTATTCCCTTCCAGGAAGCATCAATCCGCACCTTGCAGTCACCAACCACCTCATCCCCAGCACCACTAGACTGTAGGAGAAGTACTACACCCCCAGGAGTCTCTTGTTTCTGTGCCTCACCCATCTTCAGGGCTGACGGCCTTAGATACTCCTTCCGGGCTTCAACACCACCGCACGACCTGTGGTCGATGTTAGTGCAGGTGTTAGCATATTTGCCTGATTCGGAGGATTCTAGGCAAGCCATTGTCGTCTCTGTGCAGGGTCTGGAGCTTGCAAGATACCAAGCGAGGGCACTTATGATGCCAATGAGGTGGCCTCCAGACTGGCAGGACAGCAATCTGCATCAGGCGGATGGCATGGCTTTGTCTGTCCAGGTTGTCACCCATTGCCTGGCGTAGGGTGGTTTCCTCCACTTTCCGGGGAACCTGTCTTTTCTCTCACAGGGTGAGGAGGAACTTGCAGGGGTGTGTTCCGCCCCCGCCACGGGGGACACCTCTCACCCTGACCAGCCTTAGGCCTGTACGGTCTAGTAGGGCTATGGGGTCTCCCCCTCTCCTGCACAGGAGGCTGAGGAATCTGTTCCCTCAGGGCAGTGCCAGGTTCCCTCTGGGGGGCTTGGTACTCATCCAGCAGTAATGAATGGTGAAGATTGACAAGGGAAGATATGAAAATTACGTACCCACCGTAATTCTTCATCTTCTTTGTATTTTCACCATTCATTACTGATTCCCACCCACTTTTCCTCTTAGGCCTCAGCTCCTGAGTGCCGCCACCCTGCTCGCCCAGAGTCCCCCTGGTACCTCAGGGCCCCTGTTTCTCTCTAAAAGTCACAGAGCGCCAAACCTTGGGGGCGGTAAGTAGGGTCCTTGTCCTGACCTTGGAGGGAACTCTCCAGGGTTCTTAGTGGGTATACTTGGGGTCCTTACATGTCGTGCTCGGATCTCCATTATAGGCTTTTAAAGAGCTGGGGACTTTGCCAGTACATTCCATGGGAACTTCCTCCATTTTTCCCTTCACGCTGTCCCTTTTTCTTATGGGAGTAATTTCTGGACAGAGTCCTCTTGTTTAAGAGGTGTTTTCTCCTTAGACTAACCCTCAGGTGTTGAGCTAGAGGGTCATGCTCCAGGACTTTATCCCTTATGGGTCTAGGGGTGGGGGGGTTACTGTTTTGCCATGCTTTACATTGTCCAAGACCATTAAAAGTTCTTTATCTGGACCTATGTCCAGTGGTCCCTGGAGTTAACAGGATCCTTGCTCCTGTGTCTTCTTTCCCTCGGTTTTGAAGCTGACTGAGCCTATGGTCTTCCATCTGAGCACAGCAGATGTTTCCCACTTCTTCCCCTATTTCTTCTTCTTCTTCTTCTCTCTCTTTCATTCTCTCTCTTCCTGTGCTGCCACCCAGGGCTGGAGCCTATAGATAAAGAAAAAGTTATATCCTCTATCTTCTGGTCGGCTTATTCCTTTTTCAGTTTATGTCCTTTCCTTTTCCTATCCCTCAGCTCTCTTGTCTCATCTTGGTTTTTCTATCCCTTTTTCTTTCCTCTCTGGCAGAACAGAACTGGGGTGGAGGAGGAGCCTGCAGAGCCTAATGGGCAACCCCATGCACCCGCGTGTGTGAGCCTTGCAGGCGGTGCCATTGGCTCCTCCCTCCCCAAAACGCCTCCCTGCAAGTGCGTGCTCTGCCACACAGCAGTAATGACTGCTGAAGATGCAAGAGAAGATCACGAATCACGGTAGGTACGTTATTTTCATTTTTCCCCGCCTCCTGTCCGAGCCCCCAGAAGCAAATACATAGGTGCTGCCCCAGACACACAGAAGCAAATAAAATCCTCCTACTGCGTGCTATCCTCCCTACTCCTGTTCCAGCCCCTGGCAGCTCCCAGAAGCAAAAAAAAAAAAAACCCTCCTGCTATCTCCCACTGTGTGCTGTCCTCCCATCTCCAGTCCCAGCCTCCGCAGACCCCAGAAATAAAACCCTCCTGCTACCCCACACTGTGTGCTGTCCTGCCTGTCCTAGCCCCCAGCAGCCCCCAGAAGCAAATAAACCCTCCCACTACCTCCCACTGCATGCTGTCCTCCCACTCCCATTTGAGCCACCAGCAACAAATAAAACCCTCCCATGTCCTTCCACTGTGTGCGGTCCACCCCACACCCTGTGGTACCCATTCCCATGCTGACATCGGGGTGCCTAATCCTGTGTCGGCATGTCCCCACCACCACTATTGTGGCACACTGGGAGCCCACCCCAGTGCACCTAAATTAATGTTTATTTTTTCCCTGTAAAATAAAGAAAACCCGTCCCCAGCTGTCTTTTTTTGACCTGTAAAAAGAAAACAGTCCTCATCACCTCCCAGTCCCCCTCCCACCCCTCCCACTGATCACTCACCCCCTTCCCTCATACTTGCCTCTGGAGTTCGGCACTGTCATCTTCTCCTGACTGGGACACGTCTGCACTCTTTAAAGCCGACCGGCAAACTGAAGAATCAATGGTAAGTGCTGTATAATGGCAGGCGGGGAGAGGTTCAACTTATGTTGATATCGCAGTCATTTTAGGAATTTTGGCCCCGCATTTTCAATATGGGTTTTGGGACTACCTCATGAACGCTGCCACTGGCATTTCGTTACTGTTCCCAAAAGGTGATTTCATAGTCGTTATCGGAATCACCTTTCAGAGCAGATTAATGAAACAACAGTGCAACTGTTCATAAGATGGGGAATCTAAAAGCCCATGTTGCAAATTGATGAAAAATTTGAAAAATAACCTTGTTACAAGCGTCGTTTCTAGGCACACTTGTAACTTGCCAATTTTTAATATTTTTACTCCAGATTTTCAACATTGCCATTTTTCCACACCTCCTATGAATAGTATAGCTGTCATTTTTCACATCCTGCCTGAAACGTGGTTTCACACCTGTGGTGCAGAATTTATTTATTTATTTATTGAAACGTTTCACCGACACACTGAACAACAAGTTGCTCATCTCATGGTGCATCCTGGGGAAAGGGTAATGGAAATACATACATGGTGCGGTCACTCTGCAAAATCACCTTTCAGGACAAGTGAACAAAATGACAGTGGCATGCTTCATGAAGCTGAGTCCCAAAAGGCCATGTTGAAAATTTGATGAAACAACTCAAAAATGGCATACACCTGATTGTTCAAAATTATCTCGCACACTTGTAACTTTGGTCATTTTCAATATTTTCACTAGGGGCGGAAATTCAGACTGACGCCAGGCAGGCGCCAAGCCTGGGCGCCAGCGCAACTGGTATCGCGCCAGGGCATGGTCCGTCGCGATATTCAATGGTGCTGCGCCATGGCTCAGCACCGTTGAATATAGCACTGTGGCTGCCTGCATTGTGCATGGCGCAGTGGCACTGCACCAGCGCAAGTGGCAAATGTGGAGCAGGGGATGCGCCAGTGCAAATGCGGTTGCGCTAGGCGCAGGAACCGTGATATTCAGTGGTATGTATGCAAATGGAGCCATTATGCATGCAAAGGCACAAATGGGGCCATTTGCATGTCATTATGGCCCCATTTGCTTCGCAGAATGTGCTGATCCCGGTGACTTGCGCCTCGCCCTGCCCGAGCTCAGCCATCGGGGACCGAGGCCCCTGCTGCAGTGCCCCAACGCGTGATCACGAGCTTAGTAAAGTTGTAAAATCCCTGGTTGTCCAGTGGACCTGCTACCCAGCCCGATTGTGGGCTTTGTAAACATAACAGTATCCCTGGTGGTCTAGTGGACCCGAACCCAGCTCGATTGTGGGGCGTAGTAAAAGTAATAGTATCCTGGTGGTCAGTGGACCTGCTATCCAGCCAATCGCGGGCTTTGTAAAATGATAATCCCTGGTGGTCCAGTGGACCTGCTACCCAGCCCAATAGTGGGCTTTGTAAAATAATAATCCCTGGTGGTCCAGTGGACCTGCTACTCAGCCAGTCGTGGGTTTTGTAAAGAAAATATCCCTGGTGGGTCAGTGGACCTGCTGCCAAGCCCGATTGTGGGATTTGTAAAGAAAAACTCCCTGGTGGCCCAGCGGTACCCCCTCCCCACCTGCCCTCCAGACCCGCCACCCTGCTCCCCAGTCAGCGGCAGGCAGCAGCTCCTCATTCGGCAGCCACCTGGCCACCTGCCATCCACATCAGGCATACAGTATGGGCTGCACGCCATTGGTCCACAGCGTGGGCTAATGGGCATGCAGACCATACTGTACTACACAGTCCTGATATGTGAATGGATTCACCATCGCAACCCCTTTGAATATCCCAGCCCAAATTTTCAATACGGCCTTTTTATCACACCACCTCATGAACAATACAGCTGTCATTTTCACATCCTACCATAATGTGTTTTCGCACCTGTGGAGTAGAATGATGTTTTCCCACAGATTTGAACATTTTCACCTACAGGGTTCATGAGGTGTGTCATAAGAAGGCTATGTTGATCATTTGGTGTAAAATATTAAAAGAAAGACGTTATGAGCCTGCATTGAAATTTGCAAATGCAGGCTCATAACTGTGCCAATTTTCAATATTTTGACCCCAAATTTTCAGTATAGCCATTTCTTCACAGTACCTCATGAACATGACAGCTGTCATTTTTCAGATCCTGGCAAAATGTGTTTTGCATCGAAGGCGATTTTGCAGTCACTGCATAAAATTACCTTTTTGGGACAGGAATTTAACATTTCTCCACCTTTGTTCATGAGGTGGGTCATAAGAATGCTACATTGAAAATGTGGTGTAAAATATTAACAAACAGCAAAGTTATGAGCCTGTGCTTAAATGAGCAAACACAGGCTCGCACTGCTTTGGTATTTTCAATATTTTGACCCCAAATTTTCAGCATAGCCATTTATTCACAGCACCTCATGAATGTGCCAGCTGCCATTTTCAGATCCTGGCCAAAATGTTTTTTGCATCCCGAAGGTGATTTGCAGCCCTAAATGAAATCACCTTCGGACAGGAGTGAAATTGTACTCTTCCTTTCTTCATGAGGTGGGGTAATAAGATGGCAATTTTGAAAATGTGGTGTAAAAATATTAAAAACAATGAAGTTATGAATCCATGTTAAAATTTGCCAGTACAGGCTTGTATCCCCCCACCTCCCCAAAATGACACAGTGCACATGCGAACATTCGGCATTGACAAATGCTTGTTCTTGTCTGCCATTGCCTATTTGTAGCACCACCAGTATCCGGTGCTCATTATTTTGCTCTTTGTAGAAAGCCAACCATCAGACATACTTGCATCATGAAATGGAAGTGGTTTGCATTATGGGCCGCTTCCCATAACCTAGATCTGTTTACCTGTCCAGTCAGTCAGGTTCTAGAGTACCTGCTGTCCTTGTCGATTCAGGCCTGCAGTATTCCTTAGTCAAAGTGCACTTGACTGCCATATCAGCTTTCCATGAGCCTGTGGTGGATGTAGAGTTGCTCAGCTGAGTTACTGTAGCCCCTACATTCTGGAGAGCATTTTATAGATGAAGTCTCTATTCAAATCCAGACCCAACTTGGGACCTGAATTTTATTTTAGAAAAGTTGACTTTGGCTCCTTTTGAGCCAACTGTGACTTGTGGCTTATGCTTTCTCTCTTGGAAAGTGTTATTTTTAGTTGCAGTCACTTCTGTTCAAAAGATTTCAGAGCTCCAAGCTCTAATGTGAGCCTCCTTATTTGATTTTCCACAGTGACAGGGTATCTTTGTGTACTAATCCTAAGTTTCTACCAAAGGTGCTGTCTGAGTTTACTTTAAATCCAGGGAAGCATTGCTCCATTCCCTAGATGTGAATAGAATACTCAGGTACTAACACCATACCAAGGACTGCAGAAGTCCTCACAGCTTTTGCTTTGTTCACCCCTGGGAAAGAGGTGCCGCAGTTCCTAAACAGTGCTTGTCCAAATGTCTAGCACATTGTAATACATTCTTTTTACAGGAAGTACAGTAAGGAACTTCCTGGTGTGGTTCGTGGTCATTCCACAAGAGACATGGCCACTTCTGTAGCTTGTTTTTGGAATGTTTCCACTGCAGAGATTTGTGCAGCTTGTACCGGAGTACTGTCCACACTTTCACTAAGCAAGTCTGGACATTTTCTTATAAATGAGTGGCTTGGCCTAACTGTGCTACAAGGCCTACTGTCATCATAAGCCTATAGGTTACAGCTGCCCAAACTGTTAGCTTGTGGCACTGCTTGGGACTTGTTCCAGAGGTGTGACCTGATGAAAAAGATATCCTCAAAGAAGACAGAACATGTACATAAGAACTTACTGTAACAGTAGCTCTTCAAGAGAATCTCTTTCATCAGGCCATGCCGACCTACGTTCCTTCCCCCCTGGGACTGCTACAAAGGATATTTGTGCTGCTGTCTCCATTGCTACCTTTCCCAGCACTCTGTCTCACCTGGTATGGGAGTGCTGGGGTCTCTCTGGTCCCCTACAGGGAAGACCTGAGAGCATGATCTCTGTCTGGGAACTGAGGAGCGGAGGCCACCCACATTTATGTATACGCTGGTGTCTGATGTCATTGTGGGTGGCCCTTGACTGTCCGCTGCAAAAGTTTCCATGTGGTTTTAGTGCCTGGCGGCTATAGGTCTAATGGTATGGCCTGATGAAAGCAATTTTTCACTGTTACAGTAATCGGCTTATGTAACTGGTCTTTATCGCCTGCTGCATTTGGTACCTGTTCAGCGGTTGTTTCCAGCCTGCATGCAGCAAGTACATCAACAGTTTCAGAAGCCAGAGGTAATTTCAAAGGATCAACACCATATCGGATCCACTGCCATTCTCCAGGAAGTTCAGATTTTGCCAGTGATTTTCAGAGCTCTTTCAAGGAAAGTGGTACAGTAATTAAAATGTATTGTGGGACCAGTTTGAGAAGGACAGTCATCTGCTGTACTGTAGCAGCAAGTAGTAAATTGTTTTATTCATTCAAGTGTGGACATGGACAACCCATTAAGCCATAGGACTCATTTTCAGTGGGTACCATTAGCATTCAGAAACCTGATCACATAAATAGGGAAGCAAGTTTCAAACATATAAACAGTATAACATTTACAAACCAAAATCCTTTAAACAGGTAAACTTCATTTATAATAAATATACATATTTCCTATAAAAAGGAATTACATTCTACACTACTAGTCTGATCAATAGACAAGAAAATACAGCAAGTTTTGAGAGAAACTTATGAACACACATATTTTCTGACATAGTTGAGATTGCATTTTCAGGCTCCCTGCCTTCTTCTTGGTTGCTGACCATCAGCATGAGGTAGGGCTGAGAGAAAACTGAATTTGTTGTGTGTTTAACTAAACTAACACAAATATAACAAACTCTTGTGTATTTTAAACCAAAACTCGTGGTTGGGGCTGCCGTTGCTGTACACCAGCAGGCCCAGTCAGTGATATCTATACGGGCCTACTCATGCTGCCAGCCCTACAGAAAAGTTGTGGCTCCAGTGGGGTCCTGTCACCTCTGGAAAAGATCCGTCAGTGGGACTCTATGGAAAGATTGATTCTTGAAAGATCATCAGGTAGCTCCAGATTATCATTGTTTGTGCTTGCTACTGTTGTAGCATCATAGCATGGTGGTTATACTACTGAATCTGCAGAAATTACAGTTGATCCCCTTTCAGAAACTGCAGTTCATAAGTGCTATCTTACCTACAACTCAGGTCTGAGCCTTTCTCTTGGAGAGGGAGGGACTTGATAGTCCATCAGCATGGCCTGCTGTGTTCTCCCAAGTTTCGTGCAGTGGACGATGGGTCTCATGGCAGCCACAGTATTCATGGTACCCTTTGGAAGGCTGCACATGATGACATACATGTGCAAGAGATGAGGGCTGTCCTCTGCGATCTTCAAGCATTATTGGACCTGATATGCGACAAGGTAGCAAATCTCCAAACACCGAGTATGTTTTGATCTTCCAAGAATCGGTTTTCATCATTGATTCATACTTATGGGTCTAGGACTGGAGGCACTGGGACCAAGCAGGAGTTTTTCCTACAGGGAGGAGCTGATGTCTGCTACTGACATTGCAGGCGCACCTGACATGGTGCTGTTCACGATAAGCCCATAACCATCGCTGCTCCCTCATGCACCTCAGTTCTGTTCTTCCCGCCATCAAGTGCACATCATGGGAGTGACAGCACCTCAGTTTGACCGTTGTTGAAATTTTTTCTGCATCACTAGCCAATAAGTCTTCTGTTCACAGTGCTGACTCTGTTTTATCTTTATGCGATGGCAAAGTCTGAAAAAAGAAAAGTGGACTAAACATGCATTGCCCTTATGGTAAGGTGATCATGGTCAAGGACCAACATCACGCCTGCTAGACCTGCCTTGGTCCTTTACGTGATACAGTTTTGTGCAATGCATGTTCCTCCATGGACTGCCACACCCCAAAGTTTTGTGCACAAAAGTGGGGTTGCCCAATCCCCACTCATGAAGGCAGTTAAACCTAT